>CM053609.1:24444956-24460882 GCA_028646535.1 Procyon lotor | reverse complement strand
AGCTACCGGGGCTATCCGGAGGCCGAGGTGTTCTGGCAGGACGGGCAAGGTGCACCCCTGACGGGCAACGTGACCACGTCGCAGATGGCCAACGAGCAGGGCTTGTTCGACGTGCGCAGCGTCCTGAGGGTGGTGCTGGGCGCGAACGGCACGTACAGTTGCCTGGTGCGCAACCCTGTGCTGCGCCAGGACGCGCACGGCTCCGTCACCATCACAGGTAGGCAGGGGCCAGGCGAGCAGCCGGGGAGATGGAGGCAGTTGCTGCCTTTTTCTAGACTCCGAGTTAGAATTTAGGTAGGTCGGGGTGGTCACAAGCCTGACATTTCAGGGGTCTCAGACTCTCCACCAAGAAGTCCTTGAGGGTCTTGCTTTAAGGAGCTGATAAAGGTCATGTGTAATATTGGCCTTCCTAAGAGCGCCTTAGGGGGTGTTTGTGCTCTGAATACAGAGCCGGGAGCGGCTGCGGGAATCTGAAGGCGTGGGTGAGATGCGGCATGGTGAGGGAGCGCTTTCCCACTGAAACTCCGCGGGGGGACGGGAACGTGTTGCTGTGTCCATGGCACCATCTGATCTGAGGCCCGGAGAGACTGCTGGGGATGTCTAGGTGGCCCAGACCAGACGGCAGGGTGTCAGCTCTTCTAGAGGGGAACTCTCAACCCAGGCAATCTTTGCTGCCCCCGTGTGGTCAAACATCAGATTGATGTCGCCCATTTAGGGATTCCCTCAATCTGGCGGGGGCCCAGTTTGGGGTCCCAGACACCTCCCCTTCCTGCATTGCCCACCTCAGTGGATGCTCCTTGTGCCTGAGGGTGTGAAGAGGGCTCAGGCCAAGGGAGGTGGTCTTCATCTGTATTGGGACATCAGGTTGGCTCCTCAGTCCCTCAGGCACCTGAGCTTTCCCAGGGGCCTCCCCATATCCTCTGGGGTCAGGACAGCAGGTTCCATCTGTCTGGTTGTCCTCTCTTCCCTTCCCCTTCCCGTGACTTCCACCCGCCTGGTGGGTTTCCGGAGAGAATAAGAAATACCAGGTAGAGTGAGATCGGCAGAGAAAGGGAAACCTTCTGCGAAGGGAGGCAGGGGCCAGAGTGGGCTGGAGCAGTACAGAGGCAGGCAGGAGTTGAGAGAGCCTTGAAGGACCTGTGGACTTTGTGATCGTTTGCACCTGGGGCTGAACCGGGTATTTGCCACGCTGTGCAGGAAGGGCTTATAAGTAAGGATGGTAAGGAGAACGCTTACCTCATCTAAGAGAAAAACATTTTTATTTTAAACTTCGGTAGCTAACATTTAAAGTGCTTTTCTTTCAGAGATGAGGAGACCAAAGCCTAGAAAGAAGAGAGAACTTCCCCAAGCCTGCAGACTAGAACAGTGGCTCTATTTCGGGGGCCAGGCACCTCTTTGAAAATTGGATAAACAGTAAATGCAATAGTTTGCATTTCTGTTTAGAAGGTGCACAGACCCACTACGCTCGCCAGGGGTGTGTGGCCCTTGGCTCCAGCACCGGGTGGTGAGCCAACGAACAGGGACCAGAATCCAACCTTTAGCCTCTCAGCCTAATTTTCTCTCCTCCCCACCACCCAGCCTCCTGTTTCCGTAAGAGCGGGTCTGGCCTACTTTGGAGCCCTTGGCCTGTATTTCGCTTCAGGCAGCTTTGCGCCTGATAAAACATTCAGGATTCAGAATGTCAGTCCTCCGGCCTGGGCTCTCCCGCACCTGCTGGAAGGTCGTGACTTCGCATGTGCTGCACGTGGAGGGGGCCTTATGGAGCACGTACTGGAAGGGAGTCCCAACACCCCGGCCCGAGCCCCACTCTTTACTCCAGAGCCAGTCTGACCCGTGTTCCAGGTGCTGACACCAGTCAGGGGTTGAACACAGAAAGAGGTCCTCCCTCCTCCCAAGTATTTCTCCGGCTCTGCTCCCCCCTTTGCTGCAGGAGCTGTGCCCGGGATCCCCAGGGGTTTCTTTCCCAGGCTTCAAGGATGGGCCTTCCTGGCCCCTCGAGTCAGCTGCTGTCCTCCCCTGCTCCCCTGGGTAATGGGTCCCTTTGCCTGCAACGTCCTGAGCGGTAGCTCTGCCAACCATGCCGGCTGGAGCCAATGTCTGCTGCAAATGCCTGCGTCCCTGCCAGGGCCTCTGCTGCCGAAGGTTCTCCTGGCCACGCTGTCGGCCCTGACCGTGTCTTCTGCAGACCCAGCTGGCTGTCACTGCGCCCTGGGCACTCGTGGTCTGCAGAGAGAAGAAGAGAGCGGTGCTGTCTTTTGTTAGCTCTGAGGTCCCCAAGCTTTCTACCCCGGGGCCCGGCGTGGGCCCAGGGCCTGGGCTGCTGGCTGGCGAGCTCAGAATGGCAGCTGGCCCAGACCCAGGTGCGGGCGCCTCGAGCTCCTCCCTCTGCCGTTGAGAGAGCTAACAGACGGGCCGCCAGCCTTTCACGGAAACCTCCCCCTGGCAAGTCTCCCCCTCTTGGGTAAACCCAGAACCCTCACCACGGCACCCTCAGTTCCCACCCCCATCTACATGCGGGGCTCCCCAAACATTTTCTGTAAAGGGCTGGATAGTAAATATTTTGGGCTTTGTGGGCCACATACCATCGCGGTTGCTGCTGCTGCTTTTCCTTCCCCTTCTGCTCCTCCTGTTTCTTTTTTAGTAACCCTTTACAAATATAAAAACTATTATTAGCCCACGAGCTGTACAAAAACAGACCACAGGCCAGACCTGGCTCGCAGACCATCATTTGCTGACTCCCGATCTCTGGGATGGAGGATATCTCCAGGCAGGGCTGAAGGAGTCAGGGAGGGCCTCCTGAGGAGGTGAACCTTAAACTAGGTGAGCGTTCGGGGCCTTTTTTTTTTTTTTTTTTTTTTAAAGATTTTACTTATTTGACAGAGAGAAATACAGCGAGAGAGGGAACACAAGCAGAGGGAATGGTAGTGGGAGAAGCAGGCTTCCCGCCGAGCAAGGAGCCCGATGCGGGGCTCGATCCCAGGACTCTGGGATCATGACCTGAGCCGAAGGCAGACGCTTAACGACTGAGCCACCCAGGCGCCCCAAGGGGGCCATTTTTAAAGTAGGGGAACCTGACAGCAATGGCATGGGGGCTGGAAGGAGCCAGATGTCCCCATAGGGAATGGTTAGTTCACCAGCTTGGCTGAAGCAGAAGTTCCTGAGGTGGACGCCGAAGGAAAGGCTGTGGAAGGAGCAGCCACATAACAGAGGTCCTTGAGAGGACTGAAGCAGTATTCAAATGTCAGTGGAGAGCTGTAGAAGGTTCTAGAGCGTCATTAACCTCAGACCCTTCACCCCTGCCAAGTTGAGGCATGTCCACAGCAGCCACGGCTGTGTCAGGGTCTGGATGTGTCTTGGTGTGTGTTGGGGGGGAGGGGTGTGGGAACTTCAGTGAGCTCTCTTCATAGCCTCAGAGCCCAGTGAGGGTGGGAGCTCCCTGGTCACCCCTCTTGGCCAGGGGCGTGCAGTCCTCAGGGCCAGGGAGGCCAGGAGTGACCCTCTCTTCCCATTCCCCCCACTCTCCCTCCCAGGGCAGCCCATGACCTTCCCCCCTGAGGCCCTGTGGGTGACCGTGGGGCTCTCTGTCTGTCTCGTCGCACTGTTGGTGGCCCTGGCCTTCGTGTGCTGGAGAAAGATCAAGCAGAGCTGTGAGGAGGAGAATGCAGGTGAGGGAGAGAGGGCGTGCGCAAGTGTGTGTGCACACACACACACGGGTCTTTGGGTGTGTTGGTGTGTCTGCGGCATCAGCGTGTGGGTCGCTTTCTGGTGACTGAATAAGCGTGAGTGTGCAAATGGGGCCTCATAGTGTGTGGGGGGCCCTGAGGCTGAATGTGTCTCGCACGTGTGAACAGGCGTGAGCCTGAAGGGATGGGGCAGGCTGAACGCGGGTAGCAGCGGGACTGGAAGTGAAAAGTGGACGTGTGGGGCTGCCGTGTGATGGTGAGGGTGGAAGTCGGTGGGCGGCAGGCGGGTCCACGGAGGCTTCCCCGGGTGAAGCGTCGGGAAGGAGGGTGCATATGTGGCCGAGAAGGGGCAGCGGGCGGCAGGGCCGGCTGGTAGGACAGGCGCGCAGGTAGGTGGGAGGCGCGGGGTACGGGGTGGATGGGGGAGCGACGGGGTCGGTGGGTGTGGCTGGGAGGAGGGGTGAGGCCCTGGTGCTTGGCTGGCGGAGTGGGGGGCTTGGCTCCGTGCTGGTCTCGGGCTCCCACCCTGTGTCCGACACCTAGACGGCAGGCCAGGCCTCCTCAGCCCGCTTACCTGCCTCCCGGGCTCCCAGGTGGAGACGTGCAGGGATGACTGGGGGCCGAGGAAGTCTTGTTTACAGAGTCCTCGTCTTCCAGGTGCTGAGGACCAGGATGGAGATGGAGAGGGATCCAAGACCGGTAAGCCCGAGCTTCGAGCGGGCCTTATTGGCTGAGGGAAGGGTGCAGGGAGGGGAGAGGACTCTAGGATCCGGAGGAACCACGTTTGCTTGGGGTTTGAATGCAGAGTGGTCTGTGACCACTCACCGTGGTCTGTCACTCCCTGCCCCTGTCACTGCCTCCTGCCCCAGTGAGTCCGGTCTTTACTCAGTGTGAGGTCTGGACGTGGGTCTCCCCTCTGACTCTCTCCCGCCCACCTGGCCTTCTCCCTGGGCCAGCTCCCCTCTGAGTGACCCTGCACTGTGGGGTCTGGTGGCTTCCTAGGGCAAGAGTGAGGGCTCAGGGGACAGGGTGGCCTGGGTTTATGTTCCAGCTGCCGCTCGTGGGCTGAGTGGCCTGGAGCAAGTCACTTTGCTTCTCTGGGCTTCAGTGTCCCTCTATAAAATGTTATCCTGACCCTGCCTTGATGGCACCAGAGGCTCTTTCGAGTGACTGGACACACAGGTGGTTCGCAAAGGGCATGGTGCTTTGGAGACACAAACTTGGAGCCCAGCTTGGCGTGGGTGCCACAGCACTGGTGTTTCGTGGCCACCAGAGGCCTCGCTGCCCTCCCTCCGGGGGCTCCTGGGCGAGGAGAGCCAGGTTCCCGCTGAGCCATTTGGGACGGTGCCAGTTGACATTGGTCCCCTCCCCACCCCCGTGAAGGAAGAGCAGGAGACTGACACCTGGGGACTGCTGTAAATGATGCCAATTAACTCTCTGCCTTTGGTGTGGTGACAGCCCTGGGATCAGGCCTCATTTTTCTTGCTCAGAGGCAGATGTGGTTGGCAGAGGGAGTGGGGAGGGAGCAGAGGGCGGCCTAGAGATTTGTTTAGTCTCGTTTCTCATGACCCCGCATGACCTCATGACCTGGGAACGGCTGCAGCGTCCTGTGGCTTCTTACTTCACCCTTATCTGCAGAGCGGACTCGGTGTACTTCCACATCGCTAGCTCACTGGAGGGCAGGGTGGCTGTTCCCATTGTGCAGATGTGGAAAAGTGAGGCCCAGAGAAAGGAGTGACAGGATGCAGAGTGGAGCTGGGCCTTGGGACAGCAGCCTAGGACCCCTGCCCTGGGGCCGGGAGATTGTCTTCATCCTCCCAACTTCTCCCAGTCCGTGTAGACCCCACTTCTTCCTCAGCTCCCATCCCTCTGCCCAACTCCTGACCCCGCCACTGGCCACGGTTCCCCCTCACTGTGCTCCTTCCTTTTTTTGCAGCCCTGCGGCCTCTGAAACACTCTGAAAACAAAGAAGGTGAAGACACGTGGTGCTTGAGATTGTGTCTGTGGGTTGGCCCATCTGTGTGCAGGAGGCTGCGGAGGGTCTTTGGCGGTGGGGGTGATTATCGCCGGCTCACTGGTGACCTGAGGCTCGCTCCCAGGAGAGCAGCCGTGACTCTCCCCTGGCGGAATGGCAGAGGGCGGAGTAGCCAAGGTCCCAGCTGCTCTAAGTGGGTGCAGATGTGACAGAGGCTTCACAAGGACAGGGATTTATTTCTCTCTCCTGGAACAGTCTAAGCGTAGGTGATCTTAAGGCCACTGATGTCCTGGCGCTGGGTACCATTTATTGGTTTCTGCCCTCTTACACTCAGAGCTTCCATTCCTGGGTCTGGTGGCTGCTCCAGCTCCCATGCCCTCCCATGCCCTCCCATGCCCTCTCCAGAAGCAAAGAGGATGGAGGAGAGGGAGGGACCTTTTTTTTCTAGGGCTTGACTAGAAATAGCTCCTGTTACTCCAGTTTCCGTCCATTGGTCTGGACCTAGTCACATGACGCCTAGCTCCAGTGGGGCCGGGGACTGTGACTTTTGGCTGGGGAGCCACGTTCCTGACATGTAGTGGGCAGTTAGTAAATGTGAACCATCATTATTATTCTATTCTGTAACATCAGCGGTTACATTAGGAAGTGGTTGGTTGGAAGTAAGTGTGAGACTCTTCCTTCCTGAAAGTAACCAACAGTGACATCTATGTATACATGTTTATATGGAAATATGTGTGTGTGTGTATTTCGAACAAAACATTCCTTGACGTAGACTTGCCACTAGATATGAGTGGCTTCCACCTGGAAAAATGTCAGAGTTGGTTGCTAAAGGTTATGGAAACCTTTTCAGGTGGCCTGGGTGTCCCTGTCAGGAGAGAAAACTTTCACTGAACTTCTGGATGCTCATCCCTGCATTTAGGGGAGAAGGGCCCTGTCTTTAGGAAACTTCCAGAGGTCGGGGTGGGGGAGGGGGTGTGCAGTGCAGCCCTCAGAAACCTGCACAAATTCGGTGATACAGGAGGGTCATAGACTCAGACTTTCACGAAAGGCAGAAAGAGGGCTTCGGGAAGGCAGCATGGTGCAGAAGAAAGAGGCCCCGGGGTCAGGAGGGGAGACCTTGGGTCTGGTCTCTGCTCTGACCTTTTGGGAAGTTTGCTCATCAGTGGAGTGCACACCGCCCTTACAAGATGGTGGTAAGGACTAGGCCAGGTGACAAATGCAGAACGGCTCTGTAAAGCAAGTCCTTTTAAATGCCGTAGAATGTTCCATGGCAGTAAGAGGCCGATGTTGAGGTTTGGAGGGATGGAGATAACTTATCTGCCTCCTTATTATTCTTTTTTTTTTTTTAAGATTTTATTTATTTGACAGAGAGAGAGATCACAAGTAGGCAGAGAAGCAGGCAGAGAGAGAGGGGAAGCAGGCTCCCCGCTGAGCAGAGAGTGGGGGGGACCTCCATCCCAGGACTCTGAGGTCATGACCTAGGCCAAAGGCAGAGGCTTTAACCCACTGAGCCACCCAGGAGCCCCACCCCCACCCCCATCCTTGTTATTCTGAACCAAATGAGGCATAGAAGGATTGAGCAGATGGAGAGGAAAATGTCAGCTTGTTTCTAGAAGAGAGTTGCAGGAGAATGGCCTGGGTGCGGGGTGCAGCAGGCTGCCCCATCCTGCTCCCAGCAGGGCAGGCTGGCCCCCCAGTCTCTGGTCACACTGTGTGCACACAGAGGCAGCGCCCGGAAGGGAGGACTACTTCCCCTGGAAGTAGAGCCCAGAGAATGGGAGAGGGAGCAGCATCACACATGCCGGGGTCTTTGGAAACCCTCCACCCCCAGGTCAGAGAGTGGCACAGGGCCAGTCCACTGGTGCCCCCACGTGGAGACGAGAGCCAGAGGCACTCAGCTTGGGAAGGGGAGCTGGACAGGATTTCTTGTTAGTGGAGGGGGAGGGAGCCAGGCCAGGGAAGATGGAAATGGACAGAAAAGAGGGGGAGTGGGGAGGGAACAAGCGTGCCAGGGAAAGTGGTTGGAAAGGGCGTGGGGTGGGGGGAGCCAGGGGGCTGGAGAGAGAGGCTGGCGGGGACTAGGCAGCCTCCCTTGGGGTCCCCATGGTCTGCCTGATGCCCAGCTCCTGTGTCGGTGTCTGTCCAGGCCTCCAGGGCCGTCCTGAGCCCAGGGGCTGCTAGTCGGACTGCGGCGGCCCCTCCCACGCTCTCCCCACCCGGAAGTGCTGAGCATGCGCCTGGGGTTCTGGAGTGCGCCCAAGGGTAGAACTCCTGCCTTTAATGCCTTTCCCCCATGTTTTCTTTCCATCATTTCCACGAAATGCAGATGATGGACAAGAAATAGCCTGACCACGCAGGCCAGAGAGCTGCTTCTCCCGCCCCGGCGCTCCCGCCTCTGGCTGCGCTGGGGTCTCCGTGCGAGCCCTGCCCCCAACAGACGGCTACCACCCTGGCGGGGCTGCTAGTTTTCCAAAGGACGGAGACCACCCCGCAGCCTTCTTTCTTTGGACGGGATTCCCAAGTCATCCTGCTGCAGTATTTCTCCAGTGACTCGATACATAAACCATCCTACTGTCGTGTTTCTTACGGGACACCACTCCGCCGCCTTACTTCTCCGTGGATATGCTGCGCGGACCATCTGGCTGCCTCTTTTTCTCCAAAGGACTCAATATTCAGACTGATCCTCTGCCTTATTTCTCCAAAGACAGGATACACAGTCACCCCTGGCCTTCTTTCTCCAGTGACCCTGATACACTAGTTTTCATTTCTCAGCCTTTTTTTTCAACCCCCCTCCCCGTCCTCTGGCCCCAGCATTGGCCTTTTCCCTCCCTCACTAAGTGAACACAGGGCCCTTCCCCCAGGCCAGCAGAGGCACACAGGTGTGTGTGCCGGGACACGTAGGGACCTCCCTTGGCCCAGTCTCTCCCGTGGTGCCCTGGGCTGTGCCCTGGAAGCTGCCTGCCCTCGGGAAGCATGTGCTGGTCACACTGGGTGTCCGGGTGTCTGCGTGGGCCCGCTGGGGGTCAGCCCCTAGCCCTCTGCTTTGCTCCTCTGTCCTTTTGTTCACCCATTCTAGTCATGTTCATCGAGCATCCGGGGGTGTCAGCACTGCCTTAAGCACCTGGGACCCGGTGTGAGAAGACAGGCCCCTCCTTCAAGGGGTTCGTCCTTCAACTGGGGAACTGCAGGAAGACAGACAGCTGCCCGCTACAGCCTGCGGCTTGTGAGGGGGCCCCTGCCCTGCTCCCTACGTACCCCTCTCCTGTGCCCACAGCCTGCTGGATACCTCACACCCACCGCAGCCTCAATCCCTCCCCAGAGCAGGGGGTGGGGGCAGCAACCCAGAGACTCTTGCTAGAGTGAGAGCAGAGCCTCCTGCTACAGTCAGAGAATCTGATGGTTTCCGAAGTCCTTCCAGGTGGGAGCAGGTAGGCAGGTGGCCACGGTACCCTGGGCCCCAGAGAGCAGAAGTGTAGGGGAAGCCTGGGGGCAGGGCAGGGCCAGGAGGACAGAGGGACACAGCCCCTCACTCCCCACCCCCCCAGCCCCCCCACCCCCGCCATGGTGCTATTCTGGAGCTGGGAGGACACCTCCTGGCTTGTCTCTCGCCGGCCCCCAGCCTCTGGAATGCTTCTCATGTCCTCCCGCTGACATTTCTTCCTTCCCCCGGGAATGGAAGAGGTGGCATGTCTAATTTAAATGTGGGACTCTGAGGAATTTTGTTAACTGGAGGTGTATTTTGGGAAAAAAATAAATGGCTTTGTAGAAAGCTTTTTCTCCGAGAAGTGTGTGGAAGCAGGTTGGGTAGCAGGGCTTGGCAGGAAGGATCCCCTCCTGGACATTTGAGGCCAGAGTGGGGATGCCTGTGTCTCCTCCCTCTCGCTGGGTCTCAGGGGCTGGGTCTCTGTGGCCATGCAGGCAGGCCCTCTCTGGCTGCAGTTTCTCTCCTGGGACAGGAGGTCCAGAAAGGCTTGGCTCCTCCCATTCCTAGAAGCACCACCTAATTTCTTATATTGGGAGGCTCAGATCTGGGCTTGTGTAGGGCCATTTCCAGCACCCCACTTTACAGATGGGGAAGCTGAGCCCTAGTGGAAGCTGATGCCGGGGAAGGAGCTCTGCGTGCTGTTGTGGCTGGCCCCGTGGAATGGGCACCGGACTTGAATCAGGGGTCCAGGTGAGAGACCTCATTCTGCCCTGTAACTCTGAGCAGGGCATCTAGCTTCTCTGGACCTTACTTTTCTTATATAAGAAACAGACCTGAGATTTTCGCCATCCTCTACCTCCAAAGACTGAGAAGAAGGGGGGAATGTGGCAGATAAACAGGTTTCCAAGGGGCTGGGTTCAGGGGTGCGGAAGCCTGCAGAACACACTGTGCCCATTTGCCCCTGGGTGACAAGGCCCTGGGGCAGCAGGAGGGGCCTGGACACTTGGCTTTCGTTCCCAACTCCACTACTAACTGTGACAGAGCCCTTCATACCTCTGACCCCTGATTTCTTTATCCATCAAGTAGGACACCAAGTCCTTCCCTGAAATGTACACAGCATTCTTTACAAACCAGAGCGCCTATTATGAAAGCCCGTGGCCCTCGCAGGGAGACGGGTCACGCTGCTTGAAGTCCCACCATGGGTGCTCTGGGTGGATTTTGGAATCAAAAGACTTGTACCAGGGCTCTGCCTTTGCCCCGTACTCCCCCCTGCACCCTCGAGCTTGTTGCTCACACCACTGGGCTAAACTCTACCTGCCAGGTGGGGACGAGGGTGGTTCATGTTTCAGAGATCTCTCTGAAGGTCGGACAAGACAGGCAGTAAGAAGACATGCAAACCATAAAGGGCTGGGAGCATGTGGGGGCTTATTTTTGTTCCCTGCTGCTGAGGCCGCACTCTCTTACTCCCTAGGTGACTTTGTAGATGGAGCACAGTGACCTCAGTTTGCCTATCTGTAGAAATATGGGAACCTTTCTTCCTGATGGGGCCAGGATAAGCCTCAGACCCTGGATAGAATGCTGGTAGGAGGGATCCAGCCGGTGGGGGGACTTTCCTGGGGGCTGAGGAATGAGGAAGGTGGCCACTAAGTCCCCTGTCATAAGTGCCCCAGAGAGCAGTATTTTTAGCCGCCTTTCCTGGGCAAAGCTCCAACTTTTGCATTTTAATGGAGAAATAATTCTCACAGTGCGACAAGCTGTAGCCTGCAGGTGTCACATCCATATTAAAGAGGGGACAGAGCAAAGGTTCATTTGCCTGGCTTGAGGTGTGACCAGAATTCACCTCCAGGAGCACTTGTAAGCAGGGCTGTGAGGACCAATTAGTGGATCTGCTCGCTCAGAAGGAGGAGACTGGGTGAGGGGTAAAGACAGCAGGGCTGGGGGCCCTGAGCCATCCTGACTGTCCTTTAACAGAGGACAGTGCCTCTGCTCATGCACGGGCAGGAACTGTGCTTTCCCCAGGTCCGATGGAGGGGGGGCGGGGCGCGGGAACCTGACCTTGCCCGTCCCAGGGGGCAGTTGCTGAGTGTGTGGGCCAATGAGCCGAGTGACCCTCGCAGCTTCTGAGCCGGCCCATGTCTAGAGGTCCTCCTGCAAAGCCCAAGTCTTAAGCTGAAATGTGAAGCCAAGGTTTACCCCAAGTAGCAAAATCCCGGGCCTCCAAGTGCAGAGCACTCCCAGAGAAGCGGGAGCGGAGGAAGGCATGCACTAATGTGTGGAAACGTGGCAAACGCAAACAATATTATGTTAAACCTACAAGCAAAAACAAACAGCACACCACTGGGGCTTAATGTATCATCTAATAGCCCTTTTGACCTCCCCCAGAAATATCATCTTAGTAGGGATTTTCTTAGTAGGGTCACCAATGAATGTGCCATGTGAGCCTTCTCCATCTGCCAAAGGAAGACGAGGTCATCTGCATGATAAGATCCCTGGCTTTTCCCTGACAGGGAAAGCGGCCTTGCCTGGAACAATCCTTTTGCCAAAAACTTTCTTACCCCACCCTCCTATAAGAACCTTCCCTTTTGTACTATTCCTGGGAGCTTCTCTCTTCTGGCTTGGTGGCCTGAATCCTTTAATAAAACCAATTAGATCTTCAGATTTATCGGTTGAATTTTGTTAATAACAGAAACATAGAGTGACTGTCTTCACCTCTAGTCCCCCCATACAAAGGGAAGAACTATTAAGTGTTTGCTCTCCTTCTAGACTTTTCCCTAGGCTAACGCTTTTATAAAACTGAAACCTTATATATTGGGTCTTTCTTTCTTTCTTTCTTTCTTTCTTTCTTTCTTTCTTTCTTTCTTTCTTTCTTTCTTAAGATTTTCTGTATTTATTTGAGAGTGAGAGCACGAAAGTGGGGAGGGTCAGAGGGAGAAGCAGACTCCCCGCTGAGTGGGGAGCCCAATTTGGGACTCGATCCTGGGACTCTAGGATCATGACCTGAGCTTAACCAACTGAGCCACACAGGCACGCCTTGATTATTCTTAAACATCACATAAATGGAACCTTACAGTATATGCTATTTTGTGTCTAGCTTCTTTCAAAGACATCCCTCATTCTTTTTTTTTTTTTTTTTAAGATTTTATTTATTTGACAGAGAGAGAGAGAGCATAAGCAGGGGGAGCGGCAGGCAGAGGGAGAAGCAGGCTCCCAGCAGAGCAGGGAGCCAGATGCAGGGCTCGATCCCAGGACCCTGGGATCATGACCTGAGCTGAAGGCAGTCGCTCAACCAACTGAGCCACCCAGGTGCCCCATCCCTCATTCTTTCTAAATGGCTACATAGTATCTCACAGTACTGCTGCTCTAGAATATATTTTGCTAGTTCCTATAATTTGGATACAAAGAATGCAGATTTGCGCTTGCGTTTGTACAGTATGGAGCCCCAGAAGTGGGGTCTCAGGGTCACATGCATATTGTTAAGTGTTGGTAGAGTTGCCAGCTGTTTTGGACAGCCTGTTTAGCCAGTCTCCGTGGCAGCAAAAATAAGCAAGCAGAGAACACAGAGGGCGGCAAGCAGGGGTGATCCTAGATAGGGCAGGAAGGGTGTTGAGAATTCCAGCACTCAGCTGGGCTTAAAGGGACCTCAGGGGTGGGGCCCTACTCAGGAGTAAGTGGGGCCTGTGGTCATCTCTTCCTCTCCCACTGCTCTGGGCCTCCCTCCCTTTCAGTCTCTGCCTTCTGGTGCTCCCCTGCCTCTGTTCAGAGTGGTGATGATTTCACCACTAACGAGGTGCTGCTCATTAGAACACAGAACTCCCTGGATCTCATGGGGCAGATCCATTCCGGCCCTCAGAGGCAGAGGGGCTCTGACCTCTGTTCCCAGCCTTCCCCCAGTGTCTGAACAGCAGACACATCTTCCTCTCTTCAACCCCCTCAGTGAATATGATTTCTCCACCCTCATTGCCCTCCTCTGGACGTGTTTCGTCACCATCTTTTCAGATTGAGGCCATGGCCTGATAAGGTTTCAGCTTCTAGTAGATCATTCTCTCACCTCCTTGATCTTGACCACTATGCTCCTAGTGATACAACTCCAGATTCCATTAGTCTAATAGTTCTTAACCCTGGCTGCACATTAGAATCACTTAGGAGATTTTTAAAAACACTGGTGCTTGGGCTCTATCCCTAGACGTTCTGAAGCAATTGGTTGAGATCATTGCTAAATATTTGATGTGTGTGACCCAGAGGCTCTAGCCTGGCTTACAAGTTAATGCAAAATAGGGCTAAGAGGGACAATCCTGAGCAGACACTTTTGAGACCAGGCATCGGAGACAAGCCAGCTGTTCTCAGTGATCACCGAATCAGACCGAGGGGTGTTTGTTTTCTCACTAAAAGGAGCGCAGAAAATATAGGTGCAAAGAAGGTTGAGGGAATCTATGATCCCATGTGCATGAAGAAGGGGGTGCCCTGTGTTGTGGGGCCCAGGGGGGAGCAGCAACCCCGAATCTTTGCTTTCAGTCAGGCCAGGCACCCAGGCTCCAGGGGAGTGAGGAAGGTTGGGGTGCCATGGATGATGGCTCAGACCCTTCAGCTCAGTGTAGGAAATGGGGCCCCTCCCCACCTCCTCCCACTGCCTCTCTTTCTCCCTCTGTCTCTCTCCAGGTGGGTAGCCCCCAGGCATCCAGATGTGCACAGCCACGTGGCTGGGTTCTGGCTCCTTCCCTCCATCCCTCCGTCCCTCCATCCCTCCGTCCCTCCGTCCCTCCGTCCCTCCGTCCCTCCGTCTCTCCCTCCCTCCCTCCCTCCAGCGCTGCATTCTGCAAGGAGGCAAAGACCATCTGTCCCACTGCCTGCAGCCGGTAGTGTGCATGCGTGAGCCAGGCTCAAAGAAGCAGCCTCCTGCTTCCTCCCCTTTGTGTCTCAGACATCCTTCTGCCTCAGGGTATCCCGAGCCTCTACTGTACCGCAGATCAGCCAATGACAGGAGCAAGTGTAGCCTCCTTCCTACCCACTGCCCCTCGCTGTCCTCTTGCGGGGTACCTGGCCTTGAGTCCTTCCTGAAAGTCTGTCTAACTGGTCCCATAATTCCCTGGGCCATCAGGCTTTGGGGGCCGGGGGTGGGAGGGGGGGCTGTTGTGAGCACCCTATTCCGCTCCCTCCATCAATATCATCTCTAAAATGTTTCCTGAAGAATGTGACCCCCATTCTTGAGGTGTTGGAGGGAGGCAACCTGCATCTCTGCCGGTCGCTGACCTGACATTTTGCCTTATTCGCTAAGATAACGTAGTGTCATTTGCTGCTGATGAATGAACGCACTATTTTTTCCTCCTGGAGCTTCCATAATTGCTTTGAAGTCCATGTGCTCACCGATGGCACCTTCAGGGAACCTTCCAAGACCCTGAAGGGGACCAGGCTGCAGCTGGAGCTCAGCCTCCGCGGGTGACCATGCTAAGGGCCTCGGTGACATGGCTGGGGTGCGTCTCTATCCATCCCGCCCCTCTGGGCGACCGCCTGCCCGCTGCCACTGCGAGTTTCTGGGTCAGCGCACCGGGAGAATGCTCGCTGCCGGGGCTTCCAGACCGAGGGCATTCAGAGAATGGGCTCTGCAGCGCCAGAGAGGAGAGCCCTCTGCCCTGTCTGGAGGATGTGTGATGAAGGAGAAGGGGACAGAGATGACTGGCGGGGGGGGGGGGGGGGGGGGGGGGGGGGGGGGGGGGGGGCGGAAATTGCACGCACCACATTCCGTTCTATTTACAAGTCTTCATTCAAGCTCGCCCTGACTCCCAAGGGATCTGCCCTCTGTCCCTTCCGCCCGTGCCTCCCCCCACACCTCTGCCTGCACCCCAGGGCTTCACTGCAAGGGGAAAGTGTGAGCTCCTCCGCTCTCTGGGAGTTCACCTCCTTCTCTGCCCGGCAGGTCTGGATCCCCCCTGACCCAGCCCTGGGCACAGAGCAGACCCTGTGGGCGGCAGGGAGGCACCCAGACCACAGGAACCCTGTCTCTGAAGGGCAGGGACCCAGGCTGAAGTTTGCTTCTGCACTATCCCTGAAAAAAGAATTTCCCAGCGAATGAGTAATGTAAATGAGGCTGCCAAAGGGTGCTTAACCTATTTAAAGGAATAATCTATTTTAAAAACCTCTTAGAAGTACCTATTTACCCAGAAACAATTGATATGGTAATTGCAAGTCATTCTGTCATTCTCTCTCTCTCTGTATGTGTGTGTGTTGTTTACCAGAGAAGGTTCCCAAAGCTTCCTTTGCCCACCCCCGAGGTTTGCGGTAGCAAACACTACCTTCTAGCCCTTGGGGAGCTGAGGACGAAGTGCTCTGTGTCCTTGCAGGCTGTGTCTGTAAAATGGGGCACCCTCCTTCACAGGCTGGCTGAGACGGAGATGTCACTCACAGGACCGAGGCTTTGTGGAGCCTCCTTACCTGCACTGACGCAGCGTGGAGAGATAAGTCTGAGCAGACGGCACTGGGCTCAGTGCAGACAAAGGACAGGGGACAGACCGACAGGGTGGGGGAGGATGGCGATGGGGGCGGGGAAGGCTGCTCATTGCTCAGCTGAAGATGGCAGTTGAAGGAGCCCCAGGTGTAAGAGAGAAGCGGCCACAGCCCCCTGGGTTCCAGCGTCGCAGATCAATATAATCCCTTGGCCTGCCGATCGATCCTGCTTTCTCGGGGTGTAATTGGCTTGTTGGCATTGGTTTGGGGGAGAGAAAGAAGCTCTTTCCCAAGGAGAGGAGCTGCATCAGAGGCAGCCATGGCGCCCCCATTCCTGCCCACCCCCGCCAGCAGGATGATGGGACAGTAGGCAGATACCATTCTTACCTGCTCCTCAAGCCCCAGC
>CM053609.1:24413092-24444456 GCA_028646535.1 Procyon lotor | reverse complement strand
GATAGAACATAAATGCCCCTCCCTATGCCCCTGCTCTTCCCCAAACTGCAAGGAAAACCTCTGTCCTTATCTATCTGGAGTGACAGAGAAATGTGGACTGAAGGGTTCTCTCATCACCCTGTTCACGCCCAGAAAAGTCTCTTTCTAACAAGAACTGTTTTCATCACCGTCGCCTAAAGCCTGGAGCTGCTCTAATTACGTGTCAGGCTGGAATCTGACAGGAAGCATTTTAAGTATTAATTCGAAGCGTGCTGAGTGTGGGGCTGGAGGAGGCCCGGTGCCATCGGTTCACTCATGCCCAGCTCCGTCTGTCGGGACTTCATTAGGGACCCCTCAGGCCTTCCAGGCCCCTCTGCCCGGCCGGAGCCTCTTTCCTGCCCTGGGCCAGGGCCTGCATCTCCCACTCCTCTGCCTTTCTGGCCCCCTGCTTGGCGCAGCTCTTTCCGGTTTTCCTCATTGACAGTGTCCTTCAGCACGGAGTCTGCTGGTCCCACCACACAGATGGAGGAGACTGGGGAGGGTGGCGGGGGGCTGGGGTGGGGAGGCGCTGTCCCAGGCCACAGCCCCCAACAGCCTTCAGGTTTTCCAATCGGAGCTCTTTAGTTCTTGCCCACCAGTGGAGGTGGCCTTCTGCCAGGCTCTTCTTCCTCTGGTGGCTTATCTTCTAATTTACCTTATCTATGGCAGCTCACAGACTTCCCTTTGATTTGTTGCCTGAGCCTGCCACTTTCAAGGACCATTGCTGGCTCCATTTACACCCAGGCATGGGCGTTACCTTCTGGGGTCTGGTCTGCTGGTCCTATTCTGGGGGAGGTAGAGTCAGGGCCTGCCGAAGACTGGACCCGGGGACGTCATCCGGCCTATTGTCTCCTCTGTCCCCGGGGGAAGGGAGACTGGGCCTCTACTCCCAGTTATCTTCTAGATCTGACCCTCCACGCCGTCCTGCATATCAATGTCTGATCCTCCTATCACATGTCATCGTTTCAGCGTTTCTGGATTCAGAGTCCCAAAGTCCCAGACCGGGCAGCAGGCTTGGAGCTGACAAAGGTACCATTTCACGTGTGTCTACCTACTGACTTGCTTCTGTATCTGAAATTACCGTCTGTTGCTCCTCTGAGCCCAGGGGGCTTGTGAGGTCGAGGCTGCGTTCCCATCCCTGGCTCTTCTCCTTGGGTTGCTGGCTGCCTGGGGAAGCCCAGCCCCACCCTAGCTGATCCCCGTCCTCCCCAAGCCATGCCTGCCTCGGCCCGCATCTCCAAGGCTGCCATTCAGGAAGCTGCTCTCCGTCATGGCCCCTGGTTCATTTCTTTATGCAGCCTTCCTTCCTCTTAGATCCTGGGATAGGATGGAGAGGAGATAACATTTATACAAGCTTGAAGCAGGAGGAGCTGTGGGGCCCAGAGGAAGCAGGACGAAGCCCTGGAGGAATTGGAGAAGGCTTCCCAGAGAGGGTGATGTGTGAGCTGAGTCTTGGAGGGTACTTGGTATTTGAGTCATGGTTGGGTGCCAGAAACAGAAGTTACTGTATTGTAGGCAGAAAGAGGTTGAATTAATTCAAGGTGCTGGGTGTCCACAAAATCATTAGAAGGGGGGAAGGAGCAGGCTTGAGGCTGGGTCTCCAGGAATAACTGCAAGAACACCGCAGAACTGACCAGCCAGCACGCTGCCATCTTGGCAACCATCAGAAAGGCACTGTGGTGGGCTGGATATCCCACCAGATTCCCCGAACCTGTGAGCATTATTTTGTATGGCAAAGGGAGACTTTTTGGTTGTTATTAAGTGAAGAATCTTGAGATGGGAAGATTATCCTGGATTATCCAGGTGGGCCCAATATAATTTCAGGAGTCCTTATATAAGAAGGAGGCAGGAAGCAGAGTCGGAAGAGGAATGGGAGGTCAGAGGCAGAAGCTGGCTTGAAGATAGAGGAAGGGGCTGTCAGCCAAGGAATGCAAACAGCCTAGAAATGGATCCTTGTTCACGGCTCCAGAATGAACGCAGGCCTGCTGACCTTGATTTTGGCCCAGGGAGATTGATTTTGGACTCCTGACCTCCAAAGCTGTAAGAGAATAAATCTGTGTTATGTCAAGCCTCTAAAGTGCGGCAATCAGTTACAGCAACAGAAAAATGTGGGGCGTGGGGGAGGAATCCTTAGAGCCAGTGGGTTCAACGCTGCCATAGCCAGGTCCAGGGATCGAGGACCGTGCTGATGCCTCCCCACCCCCCTGAGTCTGAAGACTTAAAGCTGAAATGCTACTGCATTTGCACAACTGGGCTGCTGGCCGAAAACAGCCCAGAGCAGCCATAGACAGTCTCCTAATCTGCCTTCCGAGTCTTGCCAAAGTGCCTCTAATTGCTGGAACCTAGCTCACACACAGAGCCTCAGCTGCAAGGGGGCCCAAAAGTGTCATTTTTAGCTTTCCAGCCACAGACGTCCAGCAAGGCCACTAGGAGGGGGCAGGAATGGGATGCTGAGGGTTGTGCAAACTTGCCAGCCAGTGGGGAATAATGAATGATGACAATGAGTGATATGGCTCAAAACCTGTCTGTGGGCGCGCTCTGAAAGCCTCCCCCCGGCCCATGCAAGGGTGTCGTTGAATTGTCCCCCATAATCTGATGAAGCTAAGCTCTTTGCCCAAAGGCCCGCTGCAAGCATGCGCTAAAGGCAGGCTCTGAACCCAGCTGTGTTCTACTTTAGAGCCCAAATTTCAACCACTGCACAGGACAGAGGAGAAGCAGGGTCAGTCCACGAGGGGAAATGGCCCCAAAGAACACAGAGGCACGAGGGAATTGGGTACCGGAGGGACCGCACGCTGCTTGTCTGCCCTCCATGAAAGCTGATGGGTGGGAGAGGCAAGGAGAGCTGAGGCCGGCAGGGACCAGCCCGTGGAGGGACTCAGTGACCTGCTGTGTGATCCTAAAGGCCACCGAAGTTTCCTTGGGAGCCACTGAAGTTTCCTCCTCCTCTGCCTCCTCCTTCCTTTCACAAGAGCTTATAAAGCAGAAAGGTGATAAGTTGTTTTACATTTTGTACGTAAAGAATGACTTACACTAGAGATTGGGGAGCTGACTCAGAAAATACACTGAGCCCCAATCCTGGTCACACATGGGGCCTCGATCCTGGTCACACACTGAGCCCTGATCCTGGTCACACACTGAACCCCAATCCTGGTTACACACTGAACCCCAATCCTGGTCACACATGGGGCTCCGATCCTGGTCACACACTGAGCCCTGACCCTGGTCACACATGGAGCCTCGATCCTGGTTACACACTGAACCCCAGTCCTGGTCACACATGGGGCCCCGATCCTGGTCACACACTGAGCCCTGATCCTGGTCACACACTGAGCCCTGATCCTGGTCACACAGTGAGTCCTGATTCTAGTCACACACGGAGCCCCGGCCCTGTTCACACACTGAACCCTGACCCTGTCACACACTGAGCCCCGATCCTGGTCACACACTGAGTCCTGATTCTAGTCATACATGGAGCCCTGGACCTGGTCACACAAGGAGCCCCGATCCTGGTCACACACTGAACCCTGACCCTGTCACACACTGAGCCCTACCTTTAGACTAGACTGAGTCCTATCCCTGACCTCTTCCTGAGCCCTAACTCTGAATGTAGACTGAGCCTGTCCAGCAGCTGAGTCCTTATCTCATCCAATTATCCCAGGAATGCCCCCGATCACTGGGGCGCTCTCATGAAAGAACAGTTCACTCAGTACAGCCGTTCTCTACTGCTGTGTCCGTGGCCCGGAGCTCACATCTTTAAAAAGCAGAGAAGTGTCATCTTCCTGGTGAAGGATGACTAGACAAGGCTTGCTTTGCACCTGATGAATTGAGGAGAAACAGGGGCAGGAAGAGGCGGGGGAAGAGAGAAAAGTGAGTTTCTAGAACCTTAAGCTGCTTTTTCCATAGTGAAGGGAGCTCTCATTACAAACCTGGAGCTCCCTGATAGCAGGCGGGGGTGGTGGGGGGGAGCAGAGTGATAACCGGGAGCTTGGTGTGCTCTGCGGGGCCTCTCAGAGAGGGCTTAGACCCTCAGCCCTCCCACAGCCATGCCAGGTGGGCTCTTAGTGAGAAGAGGTCTGAGGAGAGCGGGTGAGCAGGGCTGGCCCAGCCCAGGCTTCCCTGGTACCTGTGGACGGGGCACTGGCAACACTGTGGCTGCAGGAGGCAGGAGGCTGCAAGTCGGAGGGGGCACCTTCCAGAACTAATGGATTGGTGGAATAAATACAGGTCCTTTGATTTGAAGATTCCTTTATCAAGAAGTAGGAAATTATCCTTCAGCCCTGTGATAATCTCTGAATTAGAAAACAAGCAAATCAAAACAAAACTGGGAGAGTGCCTTGGCACTTCCAGCAGAGGTCATCCACCTGAAAGATCAGGAGCACCAGGCAAAGTGCCCTTCTTGTCCCTTTGTTGCCGTGCCCCCTCCCACCCCCCAGCCCCAAGACCTAGCACGACGCCCTTGCCTCTTGGAAAGATTTTAGGTGTCTTGGCCCCTACTCTGGATCTGGAGAGAGGTTTGAACCATGTGGGCAAAGGGGGGCTATTGGCCCCGAGCAGGGGTGAGAGACCTACTCATTCAATGCTTATTCACTGAGAACCTGTGCCAGCTCTTGGGAGCACATGAATTGTACCTGCCCTCAAGGGGCTTGCAATCCTCGGGAGCAGACAGCTGCATGGGGAAAATAACCCCCAGGGCAGTAGTGAGAGTGGATTGAAGGTATGTTCTGGAAGGGACCTGATAAAGGAGCTGAGGGCAGGTGGGAGCCACAGAGGAATCAGACTCACATACCCCCCAGGAGTCACTGTAGATGACTGAGCACCTCCAGGGGAGTTCATGGTGAGGTGGGGGAGCATGGGGACCAGCGAGTGCCCGCCCCACCTGGGGCATACCAGCCCAGTAGTGTCAGATCTTTTCTTTTTTTTAAGACAATTTTTTAGAGCAAAAGTGAGGGGTTTTTTTTCCCTCAAGAAACCTGAAACCTGTATTTTTATGTAAAATCCTATTCAAACTCTGTGTGGGGAGCAAAACAAGGGTTCAAACCGCCAATTTCCAACCTTTGCAGGAGAGGGAGAGAAATGCCCAGGGAAATTGGACAGTAGGGTCAGCGGGGCCTGTCTCTGGGCTAGAAAAATTTTTAGAGCGCCCCCTCCAGGGTAGGAGGTCCTCCTGCAGGTTCCCTGATGGGCGCCCAGCCTCCAGCCTGAGTTGGAGGAACTCTTCAATGAGGAAGCCAGAGGGAGGGCTTGACTGGGGCTTTCCTTTGAGGGAGGCAGGAACCGAAGGGAGACCCATACGCTGAATGGGCAAGACTGTATTCCGTGTCTGGAGCCCACCCTGAGAGATCCCTCCTCTTGCCTAGATCTGGGTGAAGCCAATCCTGAGAGGTGCAGCCCCTCATTCAGGTACCAGGGACACAGCAGTGTGCCGCCCATGAAAGGAGTGTTAGGCTGGAGAGCCGTCTCCTCACCAGGCTGATCTCTGGCTTCTTGCCCCTGGCCCCTCTCCCAGAGACCTCCTGGGAGGTCTCCAGCCCACGCCTCCGGGATCACCGGCTACACCCAAGCTTCTTAACCCCACATAGTCCAACGCTGGGCTCATCACTCCTGGGACTCATCCTTTCTTGTTTGTTAGTTTCATGGATTTAACTCTCCACTCTCACCCTGGGTGAGATATACCTCCTCTCAGCATTGTCCCTGGAGGGAGTGGTCATACGTGGGGCCAAAGGGGAGTGATGGTGCCAGAGTTCCCTCCTGCCCCCTGCACTCCTGGGTCACCAGTGAACTTCTTCCCTTCCCTCCCTCTACAAAGCAGACTTAGCATCACAATCTTCTTTGGGACCTTTCCCATAATCAGTATATGGCTTGGCTGCATCCCTACAAAGTCTCCTAGGAAGGGGCTACCACTGACCCTGGAGAACCCCACAAAAGTCAGAGTCCCCAGGCCTTTTTCCACTGTTCCTCTGCAAGCTGTGACCTATAGTGACCCCCGCCCTGTGTTGCCCGCTTGAGGGTGGAGGATGGGTGGGGTAGAGCGAACGGCAGGTGAGCTGGTCCTGGAGACTGGGGTTCTGTGGCATTTGTAACATGGCGGGTGGCAGGGAGGATGCCCTGCAGGGTCTGCAGCCCCGTGTGGGCTCCATCCCTCTGTGTCTTCCAGCAGGGATAGGAGAGAGAGGGAGCAGCCTGCACAGGGAACTAAGAGCCTCAGGCAGGTGTGTGAGCTTGAGTGTTCCTGGCAGGGAGTCAGATCTGATCAGGCATGGTGCCTGGGCGTGGACAGCGTTGGCCTGAGGTCACTCACCTCAATCTCCTAGGCTGGCACGGCCGGGGCCAGGTAAAGTGTTGACAGTGGTGTGCTCCTCTGTGCAGCTGGCTTTCGGGCTCCCCACGTGGGCAGAGTCAGGTCTCATCAGGATCTCCGCTAGTCCGCCTGGAAGGGGGCAATGTGGCCCCAGCGTCCCCACCCCCACCCTGATGGGAAAGGAAGGTTCGGTGAGAATGCATTGCACGAGGGCTGCTTAACCTGCCAAGATATAATGACTTTGGAGGGCTTTAGCATATCTATTTTACTTACCAATGTGCTAATCGTGAGCTGTTCTTATCCATTCATTAAAGTTGGTCCCTGTCATGAGAGCCTCTCCTGGCTAATGCTTTACTGAGCTCTCTTAATCTGTTCTCCAAGTCCCGGACTAGACAGGAAAGCTGGATTCCTTCCCCAGCAGTCAGGGGGATGCAGCGGCTCCGAGGAGGGTGATAAGACTCTTCAATCCCTTGCTGCTGCTGCTCCCATCTTTCCCAAATGGTGCCAACCCTCTGCCGTAGCGAGGTCTCTCTGCTCTCCCCTGAACGGCCACCCCAGCCATTTTTGTAAGGCTCCGCCGGCCCCAAATGCCCTTGGCCCCCTCTTCCAGCTGCCCAAGTTCTACTCCATTGCAAATGCATTCCATTCCAAGTCCCTCCTCCTCCCAGAAGCCCTTCCCACACCTTGCAGCCCCTAACAAATGCCAGTTCAGCCCAGACCAGAAAGGGATGGGCATGGATAGGGCTGAAGCCCTCATCTTCCAGGTTTTGCTGGAGATACGAGAAGGGAAAAGCTGACTTTGCACCTGGAGCAATTTTCTGCTGGTCATTCTGTCAGCGCCCCAGACCCACAGGGAACGGGGGCTGAGGAGAGGGTTCTCGGAGTCCTGCCTACTGTTCCCAGAAGCCCAAGGGGCTGAGCTGGACGAGGCAGGGCCCGAGCTCTGGGGAGCACTGATCAGTTGTACCAAGAGAAATCTGTCCTCTGGCAAAGTTTCTACTTGAGCTGGGGCTCCGGGTCCCCTGGTGCATGTGGGAGTCTCGATCCAGATCCTGTTTCTGTACTTAGGAGCTGGTTATTTGGGACAGGATACTCAACCTGTGGGGTTCTCATTTTTCTCATCTGTAAAATGGTAATGGTCCCGGTTACTTGGAGCGGTGTTGTAGAGGAGGTGACATCATTGACACACAGTATCTAACACAATACCAAAGAGGAGGTACTCCATAAACATATAGCGTAAATAATACTAGCAATGTCAAGTTCCCGGCCCCTTCAACTTCTGACTGTGCAATTTTGAACAAATTCCTTGTGTCTTCATTTGCACCATCAGCTATAAAGTGAAGGTTGTGTTTCATCCATGGATTCAATAAATAATTATGGAGCAACTTACAACGTGCTGGGCATTACTAAGCCTGTCATTTACTGGTAGTTCATACTAGGTAGTCAATAACCGTCAGTTTTCTTATATAAGTCACAGCAGGACGATGGAAGATAGAGGGGTTGGCGCAGAGGAAGGGGACTCAGGAGGGGGAGGGCGGAAGGCTGGGCCTGACTCACATTCCCAGCTTCCTTCCTACTCTTTTCCCCTTCTGTCAATATAGCTTCACTTTGCCTCTGAGCGGGGGGTAGATGGTGCTGGGGTCTCTAAATGGTTTTCTTTTCTTTTCTTTCTTTTTTTTTTTTTTAAGATTTTATTTATTTATTTAAGAGAGAGAGAGAATGAGAGAGAGCATGAGAGGGGAGAAGTTCAGAGAGAGAAGCAGATACCCCGCGGAGCTGAGAGCCTGATGCGGGACTCGATCCTGGGACTCTGGGATCATGACCTGAGCTGAAGGCTGTCGCTTAACCAACTGAGCCACCCAGCCACACTCTAAACGGTTTTCTGTCCTTTCTGCCTCTTGGTCCCATCAGACCACGTGTGTAGACTGGATCATCCGTCCATTGCCTATAAAATGGAGCTAGTGGCGCCTCTATTCTCAGATACTGGGGACATTCCCATTCAGAGTGGTCTCCTCACCAAGCTATTCTGCCGCCTCATGCTCCTGGCACCTCTCCCAGGGACAACAATCTGGACCCAATGTCACCTCTGGCTCCTTCGCACTGAGGCCCCATTGAGGCCCCTTCCCTTTTGCCTTCGCCCAGCCCCTAGCCCCACCAGACCAGATCCTCACGGGGGGTTATGGGTATGCATGTGCATAAGCAGCATGAGACCTGACACATATGAGATCCACAATAAAATTGGATTGAACAAATCCACAAAGAATGCCCCCTCTGCAAATGGGGCTCATTCATTCAACCAACCAACATTTATCCAACTCATGATCCATTCGGAGCCAAGCTCTGCGTCAAAGGCCACGGCATCGACGTCACCTGTTGCCAAGCTCTCCAAAGACTGAACGTCATTCACCGGTTTCCTGCTCTCAACACCTCCCTGTCCCCACCAGGCCACCTGACCCTCGGACCCCCAGCCCCCTCCCTCACCCCCAGAGCTCCCCCGCCACGGATTTTGGCTGCTGCAGATGTTGGAGTGACAAGTCATTGAGTTCGGGGTCAAATCCTGGTGCCATCACTCAGCCTGTGCCCTTAGGCAAGTTATTTAACGTCTCAGAGCTTCATGGCTGTCATCTGGAAAATAGGCATGCCTCAAATTGCTTATCTCACATTTGCTGTGAGGAATAAATGAGATAAGGCATATGCTTAGAACACGGGCCGGGGGCATAGTACACGCTCAGTGAACATGAGCTGTTTATGACAGTTAGGACTCCTCTCGCTCACAAGCCCGCCTCCCTCCCCCTCTGCCACAAGCCTGAGCACACAGTAGGTGGTCAGTGAAATAAGATTTCCTGGAAACGGGGAGATCTGATGGACATGCTGGGTGAGGAGAGCCAGAAACTGCCAGAGGCTCGAAGAGGGGGAGGGACTTGCCCATGAGGGAGCAGGTAGGTCTGGAGGGATGTCTCGGGGATGGCCGCGTCCGTCCGAAGGACAAGGAGCTCGTGATTCGTGCCTTCCACGGCTCCACAGTTCTGACGGCCACAGTTCTTTCCCTGGGTGGCCACGTTCTGTGTTTCAAGTCACAAGCAAGCCACAAGGAGCCCACACCACTCAGAGTGGGCCCACGAGGGTGTAGCATCATTACAAGAGGAGTCAATGACTTCTTTGGCCTTCCAGCACCTCTACCCGTTCCCCTCTTCCAGGCACCCCCCCCCTTGCACTTTTGGCCCATTTGAGGCAAGTAGCCAGGCGGCGGGTCAGGGAACAGCTGACAAATGTCAGCTATGCCCACAGGGACTCCCAGAGCCAGAGTGGGTGGCTCGGTGTGTGGGGGTTGCTTCTGGGAGAGGACCCTGCCTTGCCCCGGGCGCTCTCGGAGATCTCTGGCTCTGGGCCTCCATTTCTTCCTCAGCGAAATGAGGACCATTCTGTAGTTAAGAATGTTGTTCTTCACTATTGTTAAGACCAGAAACAATCCTGCCACCGGAGGAAAAACAAGTTGGGAGGCAGAAGTGGATGTCTTCTCTCAGAGTCAGGTGAGCCCAGACTTGGGCGGGAACTGCCTGGACGTCCCTGTGGTCAGACAGGGCAGGCCCCAGCTGGCCCCTTCCTCAGGGGGCCCCTGGCATCCATCCTCTGAGCCACGCCCTGTCGCTGAACTGCCACGGAGAGTGGCCTGGGGCTGACAGAGGGGCTCAGACCCCTGGCTCTCGGACCAGGCCCTGGCAGAGTTAGCACAACCCCCCTTCCCCGTGGATTTCCACCCTGGAGCTGCACCGTGGCTAGCTCTTCAGGGCTCTCACCTCTGACCTCAGCCCAGGCCTGAAGGGAGATTCCAACCTTGCAGCGCACACATCCTAGGCCTGGCCCGTGTCCTGCCAATAGCACATTTGGCCTCTGCTCCAGACTGGCCTGCACTATCTCTCTGTCTCCCCACCCCTCCTGGGGCTTGGGCAGGGGCAGTGGCACCACCAGGAGGAGAGACCCAGTGCCGTTTCCTATCTTGTCAAAGGCCCACGGCAGCGGTGAGGTAGGTGAAGATTATCAGCCCCATTTTCTAGAGCAGGTAGATAGGCTCAGAGTGGCAAATGGACTTGCTCAAGGTCACAAAGCTGCTAGAGAGCAAGGCCAGGTTCAGCCTGGAAACCGCACACTCACGGGAGGCAGGGTGGCACAGGCTCTGTGACTTCGAGCCAGTTCCTTAACGTCTCTGAACCTCAGTCTTTCCATCTGAAAACTGGGGATAGTAAGAGTTCCCCTCTTACCAGGCTATTGGGAAGATCAGATGAGACAATGCTCTAAAACACTCGGTACATCAGCAGCATCGAGACCTGCCCAGGAACTGCGAGCAATGATTGTGATTACTGCCTCAAGGACATGCAGGTTCTGTCGCTTTGGAGGCCACACCCCAGATGAAGCCTTATTACCTGTGGGCTCCCATCTTTTCTCTTTTGGTGGCCCCCGAGACCTGTTAAAGGGGGCTCGGGTCCTTGCGTGAAGAAGCAGGGCCCGGGTAAGGCTGTTGGATTCCTCTCTGGGTCCGCCTGCTTGGAGAAGGAGTTCAGGAGCCTGCCTGGAGCCCTGGTTCACAGTCCCCCTGGTAGCTGCTGCCTGCCTTCTCACATCCCCAGGCCTACACGGGGCCAAGTCAGGCGCTGGCTGGGGCTCTGCCCTGAGTCTTCCATCCCTGGAGGACAAAGCCGAGGATGGGCACCGGAAGGATTGGGGGTGGCCGAGTCTCTCCAAACAAGCCTCCGCCCAACTAGCCCGTTCCTCCAGGGTCTGGGGAGGCCCAGCTCCCCAGCATGGAGGCCTGCCCGCGGGAGCAGCTTGCTCCTGCTCTGTGTCCTGGGTAACCCGAGATGGAAGGGGGTAGGGGGCTTGTGGTTCTCCGGGTAAGTTTGCCTTTGGGAAGGAGAGCAAGAGTCTGCCTTGGAGCAGAAAGCATGGAGGGGGGTGGGGGTGGATGTAAATGATCCTGGGCCCAGCTGGGGTGACCCCACCCCTAGGCCCTCAGTCCTGGAGTCAGACCAATGGTTAACCCTGACATTGGACCCTGCTCCTTGTGAGCTTGCCACCTGCTGATAAATCCCCTCCAGGACAGGGCCCAGGCCAGCAGCCAGACTCCACCACTAGGCTCAGGGGCCTGCTAGAGGAATCTCACCTAATTTACATGCCTTTCAAACACCTCTTCCGGGATCCCGCAACCCATAAGAAAGGGAGGGCGCTTCTGGCCACGCCTTCTGGGACCTAAATGGCCAGGAGGCATCTCTGTATCTAAGATGAGCTCCGTGAAAGCTCTGGGGCCTTTGGGGCTAGATACTTAGCATTTTAAAATTTTATTATGACTGCATTTGTTTAAATATATATATATATATATATTTATAGCTCTATGTACCCACGGCCCCCCAGACCCCTCCCCAGCCCCTAGTTTTTCCCCTTGGCTTTCTGTTTGGCAGCCGTGTAGGGCAGCAACGTCTGAGTGCTCTTGTCCGACACCGTTTGGGTGCTGCTGTTCCTTGTGACCCTTCGGGTCTGCTCGGGGGCCGACGTGGGGCCCGGGCGGCGACCAGTCAATGGAGAGCGCCTGGGCTTATAGGGAGCGGGGGAGGGCTTGAGGGGGCCCACGTGGGCCTCCGGACGGGCCGGCTCTGGGGACAGGCCCACCTCCTCCTCCGCCACCGCCTCCTCGCCGTCCCCTTCCTCATCATCACAGCACAGAGCGTGGTAGAGCACTTTGTCGCTGAACCGCACCCTCTCGCGCGTGCCTGGGGTCCGCTGGGGCATCTGGCCCTTCGCAGGGCCAGCACCGAAGGCCTCCTCACTGGAGGAATCCGGGGTCTCCACCCGTGGCCCATTGGGGATGGGCGTGCCGCCATTCATGAGCCGATAATCAGGGCCAGCCCCGGGCCGGGTCAGCTCGGGGCCGTCCACGGAGTCCGAGGGCGTGGATGCGTCCAGGAAGGAGCAGAACTCCCAGCTGTCCGAAAGGATGTCCGCCGTCATGAAGTCCAGGTGCCCCAGGTCAAAGGGGCCGCCCACGCCCGCCTTGTCGCTACTGGAGGTGCTGCTCACGGTGGCCGTGGTCCAGTCGTCTGGCTCCAGTTCAAAGTCGAAGTCGGAGGTTAGCTTATCGATCTGGCTCACCACCTGGCGGGGGAAGGAGAGAGGGGTGAGGGGGCCTAGCATCACGTGGGCAGAAGCGTGCCCCCATCTCTTCCTGCTAGACACCTGGCTGATGAGCCCAGACAATGGTCACAGGTTGTCTGCCTGTCAAGGGCCCATGTTGGACCAGGGTGAGCAGGTTTGGGCCATTTCCCCATTTCCTACTCCTCAGTCCCTCCTTCTGGCCCTGTACCCCACCTGCACCCACAGCCACACCCCATCCCCCCCAAAGCCAGCTGCTGCTCTGCCCAGAGCTCCATTTTCCTTGGAGCGAGAGGCGGCTGTTTAGAGAGGGCTGACCTTCCAGCAAGGCCACTCAGTGGAGAGATGAGCAGACCGTGCACCTTTGGAGAGAAACAATATGGGGTGACCACGAGGAAGACTCTGCCCCCATTTTCCAAAGCCTCCAGGACCAGCCTGTGCTGCTGGTCAGCGGCTGTCCCCTTGGGTCTCCATCACTGCACCCCCACAAATCCCGGAGCCTCCTCCCTCCTTCCCTGCCCTGCCCCCTGATGAGTGGAGATCAACCCTGGCTAGTTGGGGAAGGAATAACACAAGCATTCTTTGGTAAGCAATAAGGAAACCCCACTCCCAGGCCTAAAGCCGCTTGTTACGAGTACTCAGGGGGCAGCTCGGCTGCCGAGCTCACGGTACCCTGCCCACCCCCCGTGAAGGGACACCCTGCCTCTATCCAGGTGGCCTGCCTCAGGACGCCCCCTCGCCTAGGCCCTGCAGCACAGAAATCGGGGATGAAGACAGTGAGGGAAAAAGGGAGACTCCATCAGAGATGTCAGGACAGGACCGAGAAAGAGAAGGAGAAATGATTTTGACGAAAACCGAAAACAGCCAAACAAGAGCCAAGCAGAGGGACCAAGAGACCCAAGTGACCTAAGGACAGGACATACCCAGTGAGTCACTGAGCCCAGGATCCAGTCCCAGGCGCTTCTCTGGGACCTTTTCCCGGGATCAGAGGAGTCCGTGAATGAATTAACTAAGGAAGCCCCCAGTCTAATGGACTCTTATGACTGCTGTCCAGGGATGTGCTAGGTGTTTGGCAAGGGGTGAGGTGGGGCGTGTCCCAAACTGCCAGATGAAAGCAAGGCCAAAAACCATGGGCCAGTAGCTGTTTGGGTCAGTGGGAAGTTTACTTGGTCAGGAGTTGGGTGGGGGTGGGGTGGTTCTGATGGCCACCTGGTCTGTCATTTTCCATCTGAGGCTCAATTTCTCAATCTGCAAATGGGGAGGTTGGCCGAATGGTTTATTTCCAAGGTCCCTTCCATCTCTGAGATTCTAGGACTCTGTGTATATAGAGAAGACTCCAGAAGCTGTTTTGTGGTGTCCATGCCTAGGGATGTCCACTCCCCACAGCCCCAGGCCCCAGGGGTGGTGGGGACACTTGGCTGAAGCCTGCAGAACTGGGGGAGTCAGGACACTTGGGTTCCAGATTCAGCTTAGACACTGTTCTGTGTGTCTTTGGGTAAGTCACATAACCTCTCTGGCCCTCAACCATTTGAGGGTGATGACCCCAACCCCGCCATCCTCACCAGCACTTCATGATGAGCGATGAGGAGGGCAGTGAAAAGTCTCCCTGATGACAACAGTGACATCATCTCCCACCTCTGAGCACCTAGTAAGTGTCATGCTTTCCATCCATGAGATCATCCTCACCAGAGCTTCTAGAAGATATACCACATACACCAGTAACTGGGGGCACTACGGTTCCCAACCCCTCCCGTTGCTCCCTTGCAAAGTTGCATACGACTGTGAGGTGCTGCTGTGATTTCTGGGCTGGGGCAATGGGGAGCCCCCCACTCTCCAATCTGGACACGTCATCTTAGCCCCCCCCCCATGATTCCCTCTCCGTCAGAGAAGCTCGGATCCTCTAGAAGCGCTTGCTCAGCCCGAGCCCCACTTGAGGGGTGGGAGCCCGGGCCCAGGCCAGGGGTCTCGCATGCTGTAGTGTGCACCAGCCCACTCCTCAGGGTTTCTGATTCAGTTGGGAACGGGGTGGGGGAGGCAGGCTTGAGAAGGCACATATTCATTGTGCTTCCAGGGGCTAATCCGGGGGCACACTTTGAGAATCACTGGCCTGGGGCCTGGGGTGGCAAAGACATAGAACCTCAGAGTGCTGCCAGCCTGAGGGGAGGCCCCGCATCTCTGGGACAGCCACACCCTCAAACGAGACTCCCCCGATCAAGTTGAGCCTGAATCCCTGTTGTAGAAGCATGAGGACACACCTAACAGGAATCTGGTGGAGTGATGGGCCGTGACCACACGGGGTTGGCTGAGGCCTGGCCGGACCCAGAAGCGGAGCTCCTAATACCCTGTGAGGAAGACCCAGGGGGTACAAGGCAGGATCCCTGAAGCTGTCAGGCCTGGACACTCTCTTTCCCACCCAAGAAGGTCCTGCTGGCCACCTGCTCAGGCAGCCTTCCCATTCAGGCCCTTGCCCTTTTCCATCAGAACTCCCTTTTCGGGCACCTGGATGGCTCAGTGGGTTAAGCCTCTGCCTTCGGCTCAGGTCGTGATCTCAGGGTCCTGGGATCGAGCCCTGCATCGGGCTCTCTGCTCTGCGGGGAGCCTGCTTCCCCTTCTCCCTCTGCGCCTACTTGTGATCTCTCTCAAATAAATAAATAAAATCTTAAAAAAAAAAAAAAAGAACGCCCTTCTCTGGTTTCATGCTGAGGGGATGGAGGGCTGGGACAGAGGGAGGCTAGGAGCCAAACCCCAAGCGGGCCATGTCTCAGCTCAGTAACTCGAGGCACGTGATTTTCCCTCTCCAAGTCTCCGTGTCCTCCCCGAAAAATGGGCTGACACTTCTCTCCTCACCAAGGTGACGGGGCCTCACTAGATACGGATGTGGTTTAGACAGCAGAACTGGGCAGTATCAAGCACTTAAGAACCCAGGCCCTGGAGACAGGCTTAGGGTCCGAGCCTGGCCTCACCGCTGACTGACTGTGTGTCCCCAGCCAGGTTACCCAGCGTCCCCGCGCCTAAGCATCCTCACGAAGGGGACTCAGAGTCGTACCGACTTGATAGGGCCACTGGGAGGATTTAAGGATGTGACGCGCAGGAAGCAGGTAGAACAACATGGTCTAGATTGGCACCCACTGTGCGCCCGTGGGTGCCCCTATGTGACCAGGCCCCCGGCAAGAGGCCCAAGAGCAGATAGGAGTTTCCAGTGCCTGTGGCGGAATAATGGGACGTATTGGGCATTTCAGATCCCAGCACACAGGGGGCACCTGTGTTCCCAAAAGTAGGTTTCTCTCCAGATAGAGCAGAAGGAAGCAGAAGAGGGGTTTATGGCCAAGCGGTAATGAAGCTCAAAGGCAAATCTGGCCCGGAGCGTGAGGGACAGGCACAGCCACTTGCTGAAGGGCATGAGTGAGGATCAGAAAGGGGAGCGATGTGTCCGGCATACCCAGACGGTAGGCAGGGCCCCTGTACCTCATTTCAGGGGGCCCGTGGGGATGGCAGAGGGTGAGCAGGCCCCACCTTACCTGCCTGTCTGCTTCGGGTGCCTCGAAATCTGTGAATTCTTTCTGAGATTTAATGATCATGTTGCCTGCGTGTAATTTGGGATTGTCTTGGAGTGCAAGGAAATAATTACATATACAGAAGGATGGAGAGGGGGAGAACTGAGAATAGAGAGAAAAATGACAACAGAAAAAAATCACAGATTCATGGGACCTCAAAGCCAGAGGGACTGGAGACGCTGCTGACTTCACTGCCCCATTGTGCTTGCTGGTGGGGAGACTAAGGGAAGGCCCAGACCCTGGCAGGAGCGGAGCTGAGACCCCAGGTCAGGAGTCCTGGCACCTTAAGCAAGACCTGTCTGATCTGGAGGGGAAGGGCAGGGATGAGGGCCGGGACAGACCTGCGGGGGTGGGGTAGGGTGGGGGGGTTCCAGAGGGCGTTGCCAACCAGCCAAGCCGTCCTGCTCACGGCCTCGGCTCCCTCAACAACTGTCCCCGTCTGGCGGCAGCTTCCTGTCCCGTTCCTGCTATGTTCGGGGCACTTGGTAATCAGCCAACAGGACCATGTCACCCTGCTATTTCCAGCACTTCCCTGCTCCCCAGACTCCTGAGCCTCTGAAACGCAAACCCGGACCAGCTCTGGCCTGGGGGGGCTTTTGTCCTCCATCAGTCGCTATCACCCCGCCAGACCCGCCCCCTCACCGGCTCTACACACTCCACCGAGCCCGCTTCTGCCTCTGGGCCTCACCTGGAATGCTCCCTCCTTGGCTACTCATCCATCCCGCTTCCAGAAGGAAGTCTCCTCTGACGCTCCAAAGAGAACAGGTTCCCTATGACTCGTTCTCAAGGCACTCCGTGCCTTTCCTAAAAATATTTTCCAATATTTATCACTGCTACACTTTTACGTGCATATATGTTATATGATTGATATCTCCCCCCCCCAGAGAGTAAGCCCCCCGAGGGGTGGGACTGGGAACGTCTTGCCCACCATGGCACCCCCAGTTTGGCACAGGGATTGGCACACTCTGCAAATACAGCCATTGGATGAGTGGGTGAGTTGAGACAGAGGGCTTAAAAAAGTTGCTGGGGGCTGCTCTTCTGAGAAAGGAGTTCCATGGCCCTGTCTCGCCTGCCCTAACCCTCCCTCCAGGCCTGGCTGAGCCTCCACACCGAGGAAAGCACATCAGTGTTTTCTAAGGCCGCAGAGCCAGGACCGAGGACCCAGGAGTCCCAGGCCCCCTCACCTCTCTCGGCAAGCTGTTACCTCCCCACCTCCCTCCCAGATCCCCAGGCAGCTGGTTACATAACTGGGGATCTGCATTATTTATGACCACTGATTATTTTTTAATTCTGTGATTATGTTATTTATTGTCTTCCTGGGGGGGAGGGGCTGTGGAGCTGGGGGGTGGGGCGGGGAGCAACGACTGTGATTCATGACTCTCATCCTGCAATTTGGCCTAATTGGCCAGGGAGCTTCGTGAATCTGTGCAAAGGAGGGAATGCAAAGGGAAAAGGGAGGAAAGGAAGGTGAGAAAAAAAATAAATAAATAAGAAGAAAAACTCCGCACAATTCTTGCTGAGCTGCGGGTGATGGAGCTGACCCACTTTGGCACAGCTCCGTGGTCCCCAGCCTCTCCTGCCTCAGCTGCTTCCTGGCTGGGCCACATCCATCTCGTGCCCGCAGAGCCCCTGCTCTCCATGCCATCCCAGAGGCTGCCCTTTGCCCAGGGGACTGCACAATTGCCAGCGGGCCTGTTCCCTATGAAAATCAGGTGGTGGGGGGGATCCTCCATGGCCCCAGGTGGGCAGGGGTGCCAAGTTATGTCCCCCCATGGTGAGCCTGAGGTTCATTTATGAACCCCCATGCTGAGTGACATCTTGGGGAGGCGGAGGGGGAGGAGCTCAGCATCTGCAGGGCAAGGATGAAGGCCCTTGCCTCTGACCTTGGGGGCCCCACAGCTGGTGGGGAACCAAGAGAGCAGCGGGGAGGCAGATTCCCACCTAGATCCACAAGCAGGAGGTTGCCGGAGAGCATGTGGGGTCCTCACAGAGGACATATCTGAATTTCATATCATCGTCTGCAAGGCTCTGTGTAATCAGACTCCCTGCTCTCTCTCTGACTTTTCTTCCTGCTTTTCTCCTCCTGGTTCACTCCACTCTAGCTGCCCTGGCTTCCTTCTTGCCGATCCCAAACATGCCAAGTACACTTCCACACTTCTGCCCCAGGACCTTTGTACTAGCTGCTCCTGCTGCCTAGAAGGCTCTTCTGGATCTCTACTATCTTGTACCCTCTTTGCCTTTGGGTCTTTCTTCAAAAGGCATCTCACTGAAGACCCCATCCCCCCATCACTGTCACTCCGTACCCCTTTCCATGCTGGAAGAGGGTGGCACTGTCTCCCACAGGAGAGGCTGAAGGGTACCAGCCAGGAGGCCAGGGGCCTGGCTCGGACCACCCTGATCATGGCTAAGAAGCTCAGAGGACTCTGCAAGAACAAGGCCATACATGGAGTAAGAAGCAGGCCAGTGCCAGAAGGTCTCATTAATAACATTTAAAAGACGTGGAGCTAGTTTTGTGTCCATCTCTGTGCTAAGTACTTTATACATGCTAGCACATTTAATTCTCACAACAAGCCTGGGGCTGGTCTGGAAAGCCTGGGGCTTTACCGGGAAAGGTGAAGTGACTTGATCAAGTCCACACAGCTAGGAAGGGGGAGAAGTCTGGATTTGAACCAGAGACCTCGGGGCTCCAAGAGCCCATGCTCTTAGCCTCTGGGCTGCACTGCATCTCTGAGTTAAGATGCATGGAGTTTTGTGTAGCTTTGAGAGCCTGCTGGGATTGGCCTGGCATCTTGGAGTATTGGGGAACCTAGGAGAATGAGGGCTAATTAATGATCGACTGTCACATCCCTCTGCGGCAGTTTTAGCTTTCAAAGCACTTTTGCATTCCTCACCTCTCTTAGTCCATTAAGGTACTTTCCCTACCGGTGGGACTGGAAAGGAACTCACTTCCAGTCACATGGGGAAGCCCCATGAGAGCTGCAGCAGGGGTCTGGGAGGGCGGGGGAGCTTTGGCAGAGGGAACTCCAAAACCTTTAGGGCTGTGAGTGCTAGCCCTTCCTACCATATGCCAAGCCCCAGAGAATTCCTTGTAAGAGCATCCTGAGATGCGGAAGATCAGCATCCCCATTTCAGAGATGAGGAGACGGAGGCTCGGGGGCTTGCTTGAGTCTTTCTGTGAATTTCAGGCTGTATGCTCAAGAGGATAAGAAGAGTTTGCCCTGATCAGTAGTATCGGGGGCCAGGGAAGTGGAACAGCAGGACGAGGAAGATGGCCTTGCTCCTTCGATCAAGCATCCCGTGGTTCCCCCCAAGCAGCCTTGCACGTGAATCTTGCCTTCACATGTATGTGTTTTGCTCTCCTGAGATGAGAAGCCAGCTCCGTGAGCCCTGAGCTGGTGGCGTCTGGGGAAGGGGGCATGATGAGCAAACAAGCCCCTGCCTCCACTCTCTCGACCTTGGGTTTACCCATGCCCCGGATGGAAAAATGCCACACAAAGGGACTGAGAAGAGCCAGGGAGATCCAGCTTTAGAAGCCCCCTCGGAGGATCAAGAGCCAAGATCACAGGTTCCAGGGAAGAGAGGACTGCAACCCCGTACCCCAAGCCAAGGCCTGGCACTCCCACCGGGTAACCCCATTCCTGACAAATCGTATCCCACGGGAAGTCAGCTAGGGCCTCCTCTTCTGCCTGGGCCTCCCAGAGCCTCACCTGCCTTCCCCAACACTCACTTCTGCCCATCACCCCATGTCCAGACCCTGCCTGGGGGGTGGGGGAGTTCTGAGGCCTGCCCCCCTCCCAGCTGGGTGCCATTGGCAGCGGGCAGGCGGTGGCATACGGGGTAGATGCTGGTTGCCGTAGCAACCTGCCAAAGTCTCGGGTGGAGGCACATGGGCTCCGGGGTGTATAGGGGGAGGAACTCATCTCTCTCCGTCCTGGCTCAGGCCTTTGGGCTGCACAGCCTGTGGACCTGAGGCTCTGCTGGTCCAGATGTGGGGGTGGGTGAGTGTGTGTGCTGAGAAGGGAGAGAGGGAACATCTAAAAGATCTGCAAATAAATCCCTGTGCTTCTGATCTCTCGGCCTCACCCCCTTCAGGACGCCCCCCTCAGGGCATCATGGCAAGAGCAGAAGATAGCACCTCTAGAAGGCCCCTGTCAAAATGCAAAAAGGTTGCCTGCTAGCCCACCTGCTTTAGCCTCAGGAGAGGCGACCGGAACCTGAGTTCTAGTTAGTTCTGTCCCTGGTAGGCTGTGTGAGCTCAGATAAGGCCCTAGCCCTCTCTGGGCCTGTTTCTTCAAACAGAAAATGGACAGGGCTGGAATGGATGACCTGTGAGATGTCTTGAAGTTCTAGAGGACTAGGCCTGGGGGGGGGGGGCGGACAAGGGAGGCAGATCTGGGAAGATGCTCAGTTGAGAGTAGGTTCTGTGCTGTCTGATCTCCAGGCTTAGAGTCAATCCTGGCTCTTTTCTGGGGGGCTCTTTCCTGGCAGAGGTCCCAAGCCCCTGTCCCAAGACTGAGACTCCGGATGGTTCCCAAGGCCCTGATGGACCCATAGAGCATCTAGAAAAAGATGGGGTGGGAGGGACAAAGAGGGGTTGTGTTCTTTGGACCAATGAGGTTGGGAGAGGAGAGGTCGCTTGGGGGCATCTGGCTTTGACCACAAGGCTGATTCTGGGCTGAGTGGCTGCCCCGCCACCCCTCAGGTCACGTCTCAGCCTCTCCACAAGCCCTGTGCTCAGGATACAGCTCCCTCCAAACACCTTCTGCTCCTTTGCTCTCAGGCCAGGCTGGAGTTGGCACCCACCTCACCCGCTCTCCTCAATCCTCCTGGAGCCCCCATCCTCCCGCACAGCTGGCTGAGGAAAGCAGGAACCCATAACTCCCATTAAATCACTCTCTCTGCCATCTCTGCAGGGGCCCTGGTTACAGGGAAGTGAAATTTGCCTAAAGCCCACCTGGCTGGCATAATGGCACCCAGTGGGCAAATTCAGGCCAGCGGCTCAGAACGCTGGTCATGCATTTTGGGCTTGAACACAGCCCAGGGGGCAGGGCTGAGGACACGTGTACCTCATTACCCCAGCGATGTGGGAAGCAGTAATTAAACCGGGCTCCACTTAGAGAGACAGAGAGGGACACATATCCTAGGATCTCTCAGTGACTGCTCAGCCTTGGCAGAAACATTCAGAACTCTGGACAGGGACACACACCTTTAGACGAGATTCCTGCCCCCAAACTCCCCCGCCCTCCACCCTGGCCGAGGTACACAGGAATCCTGGTATCCACCAGCAGCCCCCTGGACGCATTCCCATCTCAGGGCAGGGAGCACATAGCTGGCTTCAACTTTTCCAAGATCAAGGGTTCTGAGTAGCTGTGTGACTTCTGGAGAATGCTCTGAGCTGGGCCTTCTCGGTAGGGCCATCAACACCCTCCCAGAGCCGCTTCTGAACAGGTCAGAGTCTGGGAGGCAGATGACAGGGTTAGAAGCCAGCTTGTGCCCCAGGAGAGTGTCTCCCACTAAGAGGCTACGGTGGGATTTAGTCTATATTTGTCACCTTCGCAGCCCCGAGTGCTAACCACAGAACCGTGGGCCCATGACATGCTGCCTAAGCTGGCTTTGACACCCTGCGGCCCTGCTAGTCCTGGAGTGTGCGTCGATTCCTAGCAAAGCAGATTTGGGGGAAAGGAGAACAAGGAAAAGGAAGTACCCAGCAAAGTGACACGCGTCCACGCGGCTTTGAGTACATACACACACACACACACACACACACACACACACACTAAAACACATATGTGAGTGTGTTTCTGTGCCAGGCCCAGGAAAACTGGTCTGGGGGCTGTCTCACCTCCCTTAGCTCCTTGGCCACCTCCTTGAGTTCCTGCAGGATGCCCTCGAGCTGCCCGATGACCATCTTCATGCGCTGTCGGATTCGCTCCCGCTGGCCACCACTGCTGGGGTCGTCACTGGGCTGCCCGAGGTCCGGGGCGCCCCGAATGTTCATCCTTTACCACGTCGCTGCAGGCCTGCCCATATTCCCCCCAGCCGGGCACACGCTGCGTCTGCCTCCACGGAGCCCCCCTCGGCCAGGCAGAGCTCCACATCTTAACGGCCCCCCAGCCCACCCTGGCCCTGGGTGGCCCTCACCCAGCCCCTGCCCCCCCTGCCACCCTGCCTCCTCTGCCTCTGGGTGGGGAATGGGACACCCAGAGTCTGACAGAGGGGGTCAAGGTGAGGACACAGGAGGACAGGGGGAGGGGCCTTGGGTCTCAGGAGTGGCCGCCAGGACTCGGAGTGCCCGCGCCTGGGCTGAGCTGATCTCTGGAGGAGCCTGGACACGGAGGCAGGGGGATGACTCTGCAGGGACTAAGGGTAGGAGATGCCCTTGGGATGGGGGAAGGCAGCAGGAATCCCTCACAACTCCTAGGCGGTTGCAAAGGCAGAGGTCTCCGGATGCAACTGACACCTGCAGAGGAACAGTGGCCGGGGTCTTCCAGACGTGGTTGTGGAGGGGACTCCAGATGTGGGCAGCTCCGAAAAGGGAGCTGGACAGAAAAGGGCAGCCCCCTGCAGAAAGAGCAAGTCTGGCGTCAGCCCTCCCAGGCTGCACCACCAGCCGGCAATGCCGCTGCCTCCCTCCTCTCGCCAGCCTGCACCCTTCGTCGCTGGGGATTTTTTTTTTTTTTTTTTTTTTTTTTGGTGGGGAAGGGTGGTGGAGGCAGATTATCTCCAGCACAGCCCTTCCTCTAGAAGGAAATGAAGGAGCCCCTGCTTTAAAGGCAGAAGTCCTCAGCTTGCTACGGGGCACCCTGCCCCAGCTCCCCCAGTCCCCCGTGCCTCCACCCCCCAGCCAGGCCTGGTCCCGCTGGTTCCCGAGAGGGCCTCTCCAGTCATCCGTCCTCCCTCCCAGTGCCCCCAGGGTGCCCTCACTCCCCGCGGACCCTCCCTTCCCCAGCCCCGCCTTCCCTCCGAACCCCCGCTCTGCTCCCGGACTCACCAAAGGTGGGGGCACCGGCCTTCCTTCCCAGCAGCGTCGGGGGCCAAGCCCCAAGAGGAGGTTGGGGGGCCCCCAAGGCACCCTAGGGCGGGCTTCTCTCTCTGGACCCTTCGGCCCCTGGCCTCAGGGAGGTCCTCAGAGCCGCCTCGGGAGACATCTGGACGGTGGGAGGGGGCGGGGCCTCCGCGCTCCAAGGAAGGGGGCAGGAAAAATCTCCCCCAACCCCCGCCGGGCTCCGGGTCGGGAACCAGAGAGGGTCCGGCCGGTTCGGGGCTCCGAGGCCACAGGTGACCCGGGCGCAGGGCGACCGAGGCGACGCCCGGCCCGTCCCAGCGCGTGAGCCAAAGTCAGAGGGATCGGAGGGCGTCGGGATCCCCTCAGCCCACGCCCGGCATCCCCCGGGCTCGGCACAGTCCGGGATTCGCTCTGTCCAGTCCAGATCGGCCGGCTCCGGGCTCCGCCGGGGTCTGCCTGCCCTGCCCGGAGTAAGCGGGCACCGCTGGGCGCCCGGGGCACGCTCAGCCCGGACCCAGAAGGTCCGCACTCCGGCACCCGCGGCGTCCGGAGCGGCCTCGAGGGTCCGCTCAGCCCGGCCCCGCTGTCCGCCGGGGGCGAGTAGGCTTCCACCGCTCAGTCTGCGGTCGGAAAGGTCCGGAAGCCGCCGGGCCCCGGGGGGAGGGGCGGCGGCGGCCGCGGGGACCGGGTCCCCTCCGGGCCCGGCCGGGAGCGCGCGAGGCAGGGGCCCCGGCCGGGCTGGGTTCGGCGGCCCGGGCGCGGGCGGGAGCGGCGCCGGGCGGAGCAGAGGAGGCGAGGAGAGCGAGAGGAGGAGGAGGAGGAGGAGGAGGCGAGGCGCAGGGAAGAGAGGGGAGGGGGCGCGCGCGGCGGGCCCGGCCGGGCCCGGGCGCACGGGGCTCGCCGCCTCGGCTCCGCTCCCGCCACCCCCCCGCCCGCTCCCGCTCGGCTCGCCGCCTCGCCAGCCCCCGGGCGCCGGGTCGCTGCCGGTGGGGCGGACCGGCGCGGGGTCGGGGCTGGGCCTCCCTCCGCTGCCTCGCCCTGCCCTGCCCCGCCGGGGCTCCGCGGGCCTGGGCCCGCTCCCGGAGCGCCGCGCCGCCGAGCCGCCCGCGCCCCGGCCGCCCCCGGCCCGCCCCGCCGCCCCCCGCCGGACTGGCCGCCCGGGCGGGCGCTGGCTCCCTCCAAGGCCGCCCGGCTCGCTCGGCTCCGCTCGCTCGGCGCTGTCAGAGAAGGGGCCGGCCCCGCGCGCCGGGAGGGAGCTTTTAAAGCGACACACACGCCGCCCAGCGCCAGCGCCGAGCGCGCGAGCCGGGAGGCTTGGCTGCCGGGGGGGATGGCGAGGGTCTTGCGCCTGAGCGGCTGGAGGCGCACTAGCCCGGCGGGCACTCCGCCCCACCTCCGGGGAGGTCGCCGAGGGACAGCGATCTGGGCACTTAGTCCTTCCCGCCTTTCCAGGCACTCCTATCGCCCCTTCCCCCACTGCGGTGCACCCCCAAGCCTCCCTTCTGGCTAAATTTTCCTCATCCAGACCTTCTCCTTTCCCCTCATCATATCTCAACCTCCCCCAGACCTTGCTGTGAAGCAGATTAATTCAGAAAATAGAATAGACAATCTTTACTGAGCACCTACTGTGTGTCAAGATCTGGGGTAGATAGAGCTGGGAGTTGGAGGTGACAGATGTGCGTTGGACCTAGATCGTTTCTTCAGTTACTCGTCCATTTATTCGACATTTATTCAGCACCTTCTGTGTGCCAGACCCCATGCTAGACTCTGGGGTCCTAGGAAGGAAAGGCAGCATTTCAGGAAGCTCACAGCTCCTGGAGAAGTCGGGGCGGTGAATTGCAGGACAAAGGCAAGTTCTAGAAGCAACAGTAAGGGATTGGGGAGGGTGGGGTGCAACCCAGGTCAGGGGCTGGCAGGCTCTCCCAGGAGGCAACCCCTGAGCTGCTTCTGGAAGGAGCAGTAGGAGTTATCCAGGTGACTGTCAGTGTGGGGGAGGTGAAGAGCACTCTTGGGGGGGGGGGCGAGAAGGGTTAGAGCAGTGGCTCAGAGGCAGAAATGAGGGGAGAGGGAATCTGAGCCAACTGTGCCCTTTAGAGATACCTATTTGACAGCTCTGTGGAAAGTGGATTAGAGGGAGACCAGATCCTGGAGAGGCTTGGAGGCCATAGTTAGGTGCTAGGATTTTCTCCTGGGGCAGAGGGGAGCCATGACGTCAGAGAGGAACTTGGGCTTGCTTGCCATCTCAGGAGATTCCTCTGTGGCCCTGTGGATGGGGGCGCTGAGGTCTAGGCCACAGGGAGGAGATCAGTTAGGAGGCTGTTGCAAGAATCTGGCTGAGAGAGGGGGAGGCCGGAGTGGGAGCAGAGATGGAGAGCAAGAGAAGCTTCGAGAAAGAATTTAGGAGACTAGGACGGGACTTAGAGGTGAACTTTGGGAGGGAAGGAGAGTCCAGGATACCTCTCACAGCTTATGGATTATAGCTTGGGAAACTGGGCAGATGTGTGCATGCAGTTTTGTTAGAGAACAGTGGGGAAGAACCGGTCTGGGGTGAAGTTGAGGGGTCCAGTTTGGGACAGGGGGAGGTACCCTGAGGACAACTGATTATATGGCTCTACAGCTGGCCTTGAGAGGTGTGGTGTGTTGTGTTTTGTTTTAACTTGAATCGTCATTCGAGAGGATGAAATTAAGCAGGATGATTGTGTAGACTAGACCAAAAGCAGGAAATCTTGGCTGGAACTTTGGGAAAGAGTCCCTTGGTTGAGATGGAGCAGGAGCGGTCAGGGAGGGAGGAGAGGAACCAAGGGAAGAGGGCATCTCGCGGGCCCCGGGGGACAGAGTTTGGAGGAAGGCACGCTCAGCCCCGGCAAAGTCTGCCTAGAGCTGGTGGGAGATGAAGGAGTCCAAAGTGCCCACTGGCCTTGGGACTTGGGAGGCCACGGGTGTTGGGGCCAGGGCCGGCTTTTTGGGGGGAGGGAGGAAAAGGAAGGTGGCAGGAGCCATATCATGGGGCGCTGGGTGCTGAATGGTTAGTGAGGAATAGAAGTGAGTCTAAGTGACGCTGTCAGAGTTCAGTTGACAGGGAGGTAGAGATCTGGAGCTACAGGCGGAGGAAGGGTCAAGGGAGATGGGGCTGGACGGCGGTTTTGAGCCTGGCCCACGCGGGGAGCGAATTCTGGGGCCAGCAGTGCACAGAGGCGACTCATGGTTTCACTTGTTCCCCAAGCCCACTCAGAGGGGTGTTTTCCAGAGGCCCCGGGTCCTCCAGAAGCCGCAAGGGTGGGGATCCAGCTGCCTGCCGTTAGGGGGGTTTCCCCCTGGGACGTGGGGAAACCAGAGGCCTCACCCATCATCATTTTTTTTTTTTAATTGTGGTTAAAAAGACACATAACATTTACCTTCTTTTTTTTTTTTAGATTTTATTTTTATTTGACAGCGAGAAACACAGCGAGAGAGGGAACACAAGCAGAGGGAATGGTAGCGGGAGAAGCAGGCTTCCTGCAGAGCAAGGAGCCCGATGCGGGGCTCGATCCCAGGACCCCGGGATCTGACCTGGGCCGAAGGCAGACGCTTAACGACTGAGCCACCCAGGCGCCCCTAACATTTACCTTCTTCACCATTTTTAAATGTGCAGTTCGGTGGCATTAAGTACATTCCCACTATTAGGCGACCACGGACACCATCCCTCCCCAGAACTCTTCTCAACTGAGAAACTGAAACTTCAGACAGCCAACGATAGCTGCCCATTCTTCGTCCCCCCTCCAGCCCTGGCAGGCATCATTCTATTTTCTGTGTCCGTGAATGTGACTACTCTAGGCACCTCATAGAAGTGGAATCCTACAGTCCCACCAACCATTTTCACAGAAGCTCTGACGCGAAGGCCAGCCAACCTCAAAAATGGGCTGAGCCTGAGGAAATCGAAGGCGTTTCTAGCCTTAGGTCCACGGGACCATCTGTGCACATGCAGGATGGGAGAGGTGTGTTTGAAGCAGAAATTGTTAGGAGACAGTGAACTTGGTTTCAGAGGCTATGGGACTGCTTAATATCTACTTGATTTGGGGTCTCATTAATAGAGGTGAGTTATTTAGGAAAAGGGAGGTGACATTTCTTTGGCTACCTATGAGGATCAAATGTCTAGGACCCCCATCCACTGGTGGACCCCTATGAGGGCATCCAGAATGGAAAAGCAGAGGAACTGGTGTATATGTGTTCTGAAGAAGGGGTAGGCTGGTCAGAGCACACCAGAGAAGAGAGTTGTCAAAAGATGTCTCTGATTATAAATCTCCAAAGGGCTACCACAGGTGAAAGGGAATAACTAGGTTCTGGTGGTACGCAGGCCTGCCTTTCTTAGTGCTCGGAGTCTGACCCATTCTCTCTTCCCTTCGACCTATTTGGCTACTTGTCCAGATGTCCCCCCCTTCAGATCTCTGCTTAGATCCACACTCCCACCCCCTTGCCACCTCCAGACAGCCTTCCCTAGTCCTCGGTTGGCAGAGAGAAACCGAAGCACTCTTTTGGCCCTTAACCAAATGTTTCCCAGGATGTTCCTTTAATATGCTAGCTGTGTGACCTTGGGCAAGTCAGTTAACCTCTCTGAGCGGGGATAAGGAGCCCATGACCATTTTTACTCTTCCCTATATTGGCTGCCTTGCCAAAAGGGGGGAGGGGAGTTGCTTTCTTACGTCTCTTTGACTCAGAAAAATAGGGATGATAATAGTTCCTACTTTCCAGGGTCATTGTGAGCATGGAATAAAATAATGCATCTGGAAGTACTTGGCCCAATGCCTGGTACCTGGTAGGTGCTCCATGGACGATAGGATGCTATCAGCTCTTATTAACGGCTTTGTGAGGTTCTGACCTCCCCAAGACAGTGTGTGTGTCATGTCTGCCCTGTCTCTTGCATGGACCAATGCAGGGGACTGTGACAGTTAGTGACTTTTATCTCTTTAGCCTGTTTTCTGGCATCCCTTTCCTTTGGGAAACGCCCCCTGTTGTCACACAGACCTAGTGGGTTGTCCATGGCAGTGCCAACTTATCCTACCTCGTTGCCAGCAAGTGACCCGAAATGCACATATCATCAAACCTCATCCTTTAGCACCAGTGACTGCCCCAAAGGGGGGACACATTACCCAAGCAAAATCAATCAGAATCTTGCCCTGGAATTGATATGTGGATGCTGAGGGGAGGGAAGCCTTCTTACTGGGCGGCAGAGGCTGCTAAGAGCCAGCTCGCCCACTAACTGGAGAAGTCAATCAGGGCAGCAGAGGGGAGAGGAGTTTAGAGAGCACGCTAGTGGCACTGAGTCCCAATCTTGGCTCTTATGGCCTGGCAGTCTTTCTTTCAGTCCCAGGAGCTACAATGACATCCTACCCATCTTGAAGAGCCAATAAATTCCTTTCTTGTTCCAACTTCTTTAGCTGGGTTTCTGTCTCACACAACCAATAGAAGCCTGACAAATACACTCAGGGAATATTAACAAACAGATGACTGACTAAATGATTGAATTCTGGATAGGGTGGGGGTGTCAAAGATCCCGAAGCCCAAGGGTTGGGAGCTGCCGCCCTGTGGCCATGAAAGGGGGAGTGGGTTTTGGGAGGTTATCGGGCATACTTGGGTTTCGGTTCCATCTCTGCCATTTACTAGCTGTGTGATCTTGGGCAAGTTGCTCACCCTCTCTGAGCTTGAGGTTCCTTATCCACAAAATGGTCAAAGTAATGGAGACTGCATAGGGTTGCCTTGAGGATGGAATGAAATAAGAACACGAAGCACCAAGCCCTGTACCCTAGGTAGGGGCATGGGAGACAAGAGCTAAAAAATGGTCGCCGTTTTTCTTAGCCCACAATCCGTTGCGGCTGATAGTGTAGGATCGAGATGGCAAGCAGGTCAGGAGGGAACCAGGATTCAGTCTGCAATCTGAATTTCCAGGAGTGGGCCCTGGAACCAGGCAAGTGGCACGAGGGCCAGAGAGAGCATGTCTGGAGAAAGGAGAGAGACAGCAGAGAAGCTTGCCCTGAGGCCTTGGAGTTGGAAGGCCCGTAGGCCAGTTTTTCCGCTAACCACGTGACTCTAGATCTTCCCAAGCCTCAGTTTCCCCTCTTTGACAATACTTATTTGATGGATATCTTGAGGACTCAATCCATGTAAGATGTTCAGCACAGGGCTTAGTAGGTGCTCCATAAATGTTAGCTATTGTTATTGATGTTTGCAGCTTAGGGAAATTTCTGAACACAAAGGTGGGATCAGTGGATAATGTTACGGGCAAACTTTCCACGAGAAAATCCCCAAGTGAAGTATCCTCTGGATCTGAATCTCCCAGGAAAGGCCATTTCGGAATGAGGAGGAGATGACATGGGCTCTTCTGTAGCTGGACAGTGGTGGGCCTCATACTGGAGAAGCCACGTCTGGGTACATTGCTGTCATCTTCCTGCTCGCTGTCATTCCGCCAGCTCAGGCAAGGTTTCTAAAAGATTTTTCTCCGCTGGCTGCCCCTTCTTCCTCACTTCTGATCACTCTGCAAACCTTATAACCTGGTTTCAGCTGTCATTGCCTTGTTGAAAACACTCTCGCGGAGCAAGACCGTATTCTTGCTAATACCAGCGGACGCCTTTTCTCCCCTGTCCGAGGCGATCGCTTTATGGTCCCGACCCTGAGACCCTGGTGCACCCCCTGGTCTATGACAGTCTAGTGCATTCTCTCCTGGTTCTCTTCCTACCTGAGGACTGCTCCTCAAGGATTCTTCTTCTTGTCCCCAGGATGTTGGTGATCCATCGGGATTCTCACTTGGACTCTCTTCTGACTCCATACACCTCTCCCCAAGGGAAATCTTGCACATCCCCTAAAGGTTCTTGACTTCTGGTTTGCTCTTTCCAGAAGGGAGTGTTCTGAACCTTCAGATGGTATTGCTACCTGTCTGCTGGACATTTCCATGAGGAAATCATGTATCCCCATGTATTCCCCCTTTTTCATCCCCATCTCAGAGGATGGCCCCATCCTCCAGCCCTCCACGCAAGCTTGAACTCTGTGATCACCTCAGACTCAGGCTTTCCCACATCCGTTTGGGCACTAAGTCCTGTTCATTCTACCCTTTTCACACTGTGTAGCCAAGTATCTTCTCTCTACTGATGACCAGTCCTGGTCTCGGACCCACTGGCCCCTGCATCAGCTGATGGCTAACTAATGGATCTGCCAACCTTCAGACTTATTCTGTGGGGTCCACTGTTGCTGGTATCAGTTCTCTGATCTATCTGTTATGACCCTCCATGGCTCCCCATCCCTACAAGGCAAATCCAGGCTCCTTAGTTTGGCATTCACCTCTTTTCAGGAGCTTGCCCTCATCTATCTCTGCCAGCCTCCTCTCTGTGGCCTCTTGCTTCCCTCCCTTCTGCCAGGGGAGCTAGCTGCAGCTCCTCATACACGACTCCCCTTAGCCCGGAATGCTCCCCGGCTCGCCCTTCTCCTCGAGACCCACTGCCAGGACTTCCCGAAATAGTCTCCCCGTGTGTAAGGTCCTTCCTCTGCGCCACCATAGCTCCCACGGCCTCTGCAAGTACGGCACTGGCCACACTCCACGGTCACTGTGAGCCTGACCCTCACAATGAGCTGCTGGCCAGCAGATGCTTCATGTTCTCGATGTCCTGCCGAGTCCGCTCTAGCCATTTCTCAAGCTGTATTTTTGGAATATCGAATCTCTAAGATACCCTATTTGTCTCATTAAGGTGGAAAAAGCTGGAGGGAAGTAGCAGGGCACATAGCTCGGGGTTCCCCCAACATCACACCTCTCCCGTGAACCTCTGATCCCCAGACCCTGCCGCCAGCATTAGTCTGCCAACAGTGTAGGCAAACCGCATTGTCGTTCCCTCCTGCCTTCTGGAGAATTGTATGCTGTCCATTACCCCTCACTCTCTGCCCTCCTATCCGTTAGATCTCCAACCTCCGCCCCACCACCTCTTGGTCCCGGTCCCTTTCTATCAGCATTTAAACCTGCTTTCTAAACTCCCCTGTCTTAAAAGTAAGATCCCACTTCCCTCCAAGTACTGGCTCATCTTTCCTGCCAGACTTACCCCAAGAGTTGTCCCCACGCCCGTCCTCTTCTTTTCCAGCTCCCACTCATTCCTCCCCCCTTGGCAATCCGCACCCGCCCGGACCAATCCTCGAGCAAACTGTTAGATGCTAAAGTCACGGGTGACCTCCAAGGCGCTCCACCCGCCAAGTCCTGACTTGACTTGTCTTCCCACTGCATCTGGGACTTAACCACGTCTTTTGTCAGCCACGTCTTTTCCCTCGCCTTCAGGGGGCACCGAGCTTTCCCGGATTCCTGCGGGCTCAGAATTCAGCACCGGCTCCCAGCTTC
>CM053609.1:24394918-24412992 GCA_028646535.1 Procyon lotor | reverse complement strand
GGGAGCTCAGATTCAAAACTGAACTCTGGATATTTCTGAAACAAGCCCTCCCCACCCCCATCCCCCATCTCCGCTGCTCTCACAGAAACTCTGGGAATCTTCTTCGATACCTTCTTCTCCTCACCTCTCCCACCCAACCCCACATCAAATCCACCTCTGCGTTCTGCCTCCTGCGTATTTCCCCGTCTCCATTCTCTGCTGCCACCACCCGTGTCTGAGCCACCATCATCTGTCCCCCAGACAATGAAACCCACCCCCTACCACGGGCTCACCGGTCCTTCCAAGGCATTAGCCCCACAGCAGCCACAGGGATCTCAAAACACTTTGAGTTGGACATACCATTCCCCTGCTTACAGTGGTCACGTGTTTCACGTTTTCCTGAAATCCCAAGTTCACAGGAAACCCCAGGGGATCTGTCCCCTGCAGCTGTCTCCACCGCCCCCCTCCTCACTTCCCATTGGTGACCCCCACCCCTCAGCCACGCTGACCTTCTTTCAGTGCCTGGGATGCACATGTGTCTTGCGTCTGGACTGCGGCACTCACTGTTTCCTCTGCCCTGCGGGCACTCCTCCCCCATCTTCTTCTAGCTAACTTCCATCCACCCTTGAGATCCGGGCTCGGCAACCTTCCCGGAACCCTTCGCAGAGCAGCCTCTGCCCCTGGTTATTTGTGATAATGGGACATCTGCCTTCCCCGCTAGACTGGACATCCCTTTGTCTGACCGCAGTGCAAGGGCTCAACCAATCCTGATAGACAGCTGAGGAAGTTCAGGGTGGTTAAGCAACTTGCTTAAGGTCACACAGCTTATGAGTAGCAGGTCCCTCTTAGCCCTCTTTAGACCGGTTTTGGTGCCTCTGCCATGGGACCCCCACAGCACATGATTTCCTCGTATCCAAACAGTGGCCACACCTTGTCCGAGGCGCCCGTTCAGTGGCGGAGCCGGGAGCGCCTGGGGCAGAGGCTGCACTGTCCTGTGTGTGTCCCTGTGTCCCGGTCCTATCCCTGGGCACCCGGCATCGCCGACGATGGCCGACTCCCTGCTGATGAGCCTTCAGAGGGCTTTCCCTGCACTGTCTTCCTATCCCAGCACCAATTTCATTCTTCTGCGGGGCTATGGGTTGAGGCTTCTTTTCCTTTCCATCCTAAGTTAACTCTTCAAGAGAAACTTTTACCGAAAAAAAAAAAAAAAGCACAGATCAGGGAGTAATCATTGAGAGAAGCGCAAAAGGAAATAAGGCCCAAAATATAAAATGCAAGAGCCTAGAGGCAGCTGAGGCGAAGAGGTTCGGCTCCGTGTAGTCTGTGTGGGCTGAGCTCTTTGGTCTCTTGATCCTTGGGCCGGTCCTCTCACCCTTGTCCCGTAGTCTGGGCTCAGTCCCCAGGCGTACTCACTGCCTCTCCACGCGCTGGCTGATGAATCTGCGGGCAACACTTCTAAGGGGATTGGGGTCTCCAGGGATGGGAACGAAAGCCCAGAGTCAGGGGGAGAGGAGAGTGGGCTTTGGGGTTCATGCTCCAGACCCAGATGATACCTGCCCTGGCTGGGGGAGTCTATACACCCCGAGCCCCCTGCAGGGCTGCTGCTTGACTGCCAGGGGGTAAGAGCCGTGCCCCCCCCAAGTGACGGGTGACAGAGGCAAGCGGGCAGGGCTGAGCCCCCGGGGGCAGGGGGACAGGGGGGCAGGGGGGAAGGGTGGAGGGTGGGCTGACGGAGCCCAGGCAGGACAGAGCATCAGGTTCTTGTCAAACACACAATTTAATTCTGAGCCTGTATCCCTCGTGCCCGAGAGATTTTCAGCTTGCAATAGTGTCATTTACAGATGGATTTGCAGCAGCGAATTACAAGTTTGTAAGCAACAGCTTCTCTGACGCCTCGAAGGAAAAAAAAACCTTATCCCTCTGCAAATTATAAATTCATAACTAACAGTGTTATCCAACTGAATGCAAAACAAATTCATTACCAGCTACATTTTTCCATTGAATACCAAGTGAATGAAGCGCACAGGGGTTAGTACGGATTGGGGACCTGTCAGGAGATGGGGGCAAGACAGACCTTCCCCCGGGTCCTCTTCTTCGTGGCCCTTCAAGCCCACCTCAAGCTAACCCCAGATGTCGGCAGAACTGGATGGGGGCACACTGCTTGTATAAAAAGGAGGCTGGAAGTGATGGTGGGCAAGGTGATCGTTCTGGATTCATTGAGAAATCTCTCATCCCTTGGAAGTCTGTACTCCATATTGGATGTGGGGGGCAAGGGGAAACGGCCCATACTGTAGGTGTGCAAGAACAGGCCGGGGACCCCAGCTCCTGAAGGTCTTCCTCCAACCCCCACACTGCTACAGAGTTTTCCTGGCCTCCGAGTCCCGCCTCGGCCTCTCCTCCAGACCGACTTCCCTGTCTCCCTCTCTTTTCTGGTTTGCAAATGTCAACTGACTAAACAGTTGACCAAGGTTTTTTGGGTTTTTTTTCCCCCTAAACAAAGACCATTTCCTAAGAAGAATTTCCGGTACCAAATGTGAAGATAAAAGATCTTCACCTTGTTTCATGAACACATTTGTATTTTTTTAGAAATAGGGGGTTAGTCTACAAATGCTGATATCAAACCTGCTTTTTGTTCATTAACAAGGCGGGCTCCGTGTTTTTTTATGCCCATCGATAAATCTACATTTGCCGTTTTAATGGCTGTATATTAGTCCATGTGATTTTTTTTAAAAAACCGTCCCCCCCTGTTATTTGCTATACATTTAGACTACTTCCAGTTTTTGCTATTATAATACCCACATCATCCTTGCACATTTATCTAATGGTTTCCGTAGGTTAGATTCTTTGAAGAAAAATTTCTGAGAATGCACTTCACTTTCCAGAGGCTTTTGTCATATCATTGAACTGCTCTTCAGGAAGCGTGTGCCGATCTGTAGTCCCAGCAGCAGCTTGTCTTACTGCTTCCTATTAATGTTCTAGCTTTGTCTCAATGTTGCCCTGATGTGCCGCAGAAAGAGCCCCCGGGGACACTTTGGTGACATGGCAACGAGTGAGTGATTCCCTGAAGGATGAAGAGACCCGGGAAGCAAGAATGGGGAGAAATTTCATGGTGGTGGGTGCTGGGGAGGGTCTTGAAAGGGGCAAGAGAAACTTGGATTCCAGGCAGGTAGCAGAGAGACTTTTTGGATCCCGGGAGGACGATGGGCCAGAGCTGAGTTGCCTGTAGGACCAAGGAGGAGAATCTGAGGAGCTGAGCCATCGGCCCCACTGCTGACCTTGAAGGGGAGCAGCAGGTGGACTGAGCCCCCTGGAGTGCCGGTGAGCATCCCGGGTCTGCTAGCAGCATGCAGGAGAAAGGGGCGAAGGGTCCGTGGCACCAGATCCAGCTCACAGGTGGGAAGGGCCCCGACCCCTGCCGCTCCTGTGCCAGCCCCAACCAGCAATCCCCACTCTCACCTGTGGTCGAGGAGGAGAAATGTCTAGAACAGTGGTTCTGGCCCCTCCTTTCTTCTCCCGCAGCAGCTCCCAACACCCACCATGAGTCTGACAGGGAAGCGTTTTTGCTCAGTAGCATTACCTGGGAAGAGACATTTCCCACTTCTCTGGGTGTAGTGTGAAGCCTGCTCTGCCCCGTGTGCCCAGCTGCAGGATTCTTTCTTTCCGGGCAAGCACCTCTGAAAAAACTCAGGGAGGCAGGAGGCTTGTGTCTGAGCAGCCAGCATCCTGGGGATCAAGGGGTTAATCCGTCCCCGAGGATGGGGTGCAATCTCTCCCCTCAAACTGCCTGCTGTCCTCCTCACTCCTATACAGAAGGCCCTGGAGGCAAGTGGGTGCAATCTTTGGGAGAGGGAGAAACATTTTTTGCCTCCTCTTTTAATGATACCGGTGACCTCACAAGGTTTCCATGGTGACAAGACCAAGGAGCCAGGGGGACTTGGTGAATCAGGCCAAACAAACCCACCCCCTCCCCCCAGAATCTTCTTCCTGATGCTGGGCTTCAGAGCGGACTCTAGATAATGAGATTGCAGAATAGGGAAGGGTGGGGAGTGGGGCACAAACACAGAGCTTGCAGAAGAAATCTGGGTCCTCCTTCCCTTTCTGTGCCCCTCCCCTGGTCCCCTGCCCAAAAAGCTCCCTTCCTCGAGAGCCTGGTGCTGAGTGCGGCCCCTCACAGCGAGCCCTAGATGGTCACAGAGCACCCATAGGAGGGCGCTCCGGATCCCAGGTGTAGGAAGCATTCATAAGATCATTCTAGGCACCAAGGCAGGTGAGGTGACTTGAGGGAGGTGGGAAACAGCAGAGCGGAAGGGGGGGTGGTTTTGCAAGGAGAAAGAGGGGAGCACCTGGTGAGGAACTGGGGGCTCGCTGTCTACAGCTGGTTTTCTAAGGAGCAGTTCAGGGGCCAGTGCCTAAGAACACAGGCGGCAGATGTGGAGTCCGAGTGATCCCGATGTAAATAACACCCATGCCCTATGGTTGTAGATCTCACCGGCCGTCACAGCTAAAGCACCTAGCAGATGCTTGATATACACTTGTTTTCTCTCTCCTGCATTTTCCCTCCTCCCAACCACGGGGCCACCACAACTTCCTGAAGGGTTTAAGCACCACATGGCCCCTCATTAATTTCCTGCTTTTAGACACTGAATAATTCAATCCCTACATAGTGCAGAGACTAAAACGCCCCTATCCATTGTCCTAGTGCCGAAAATTCCACCACGGAAACTCCACTGCTTTGCACCAAACAAACCTCCCTGTAAACAGCAACATCTCACCTGGAAGGCGATTGTCTTATTCTTGGTCCCTGGACAAGGGCCGTAGTGCAGGGGCTGGAGAGTGTGGGCTTTTTTTTTTTTTTTTTTTTTTTTTTTTTTAGTGTAGATGGAATCTGTGAATGAGGGCAAAAGAGAAAGAAAAAGCAAACAAGAGAGTCTGCTACCCTGAAATGTTGGCCAATAGTCATGCCTTTGGCTGTGGGATTTCTCTGAGGACGAGTGATAGAAAACCCCAAGATTACCCAGCATCTGAGAGGAGCCCTCCATGGATATCATGCCATACTCACACCATGGCGAATGGAAGAGAAATGTACAAGCTTTGCTTTCTGAGAATAGGTCCTAGAGGCGAGATACCCTGGGCCCGTGCACCTGCAGCTCTGCTGGGTGCCTCCAGGGGAATTGTGCCACCTCAAGCAAGACAGGGCCCAGGTGCTAGGAGTCTGGAGACAGAGAGCTGGGAGTGAGCCCTGGTCTCAGAGTGGAGTTGGGAGGTTGGCTGGGTACGTCTCCTTGCCTCGACGGGTCCTCTTGGGAAGTCAGCTTTAATGAATCCTGAAGAACAATTTGTAATCAGCCCATCAGATGTTCAGAAACACTCTTTTAGCTAGAATCTCACTTGCTGGGAGTCTGCGGCCCGTGGAGGCTATAGATTCTCCATCAGTTTCTGCAGGGCCCATATTTAGGGCAGCCTGGATCTCCGAATGGGTAAGTCCTGCCCCTCTGCGAGTCCAGGCTCGCTGCAGTGTTGGGAAGTACCTGGGTCTCATTGTCCCGAGTTGCTGTCTGCCCAGGGCTGTCAAAGGCCTGGGTCATCTCTAACAGGGCAGCCTTGAGCCCAAACCCAACCGTTGCCAGCCCTGGGTGCTCTAAGACATCCTCTTCCTCCTCCCTCCTTTGCTCTCTCCAGCTCCATCCAGCCTGTGCCCCATCTTCCCTTCCTCCTCCACCAGGGCCCTGGTGCTTGGAGCTTATTCTTGAACTTGGAGTGTCCCTGGCGGCTTTCTCACTCCATTTGCTCAGGGCATGGGGAATCGCTGAAGAAGTCGCGCTGGGTGGGAGGGGTGGGGGGGTTGTGAAACAGGTGAAGGGGATTAACTTGATGAGCACTGAGTAATATACGGAACTGTTGAATCCATATCTTGAATCGCTACATTGAAACGAATATAACACTGTATGTAACCTACACTCGAATAAAAAAAAAACCTCATGTTGGGGATTTTTTTTTTCTTTTCTCTTTTACGTTTTCTAACTGGATTTCGCTAGTGTATTTATTGATTCTGGCCATCTTACTGATCTCCTTCATAGTGTCTTCCTAGTTTTTCAGTTTATTCTCTAGAGTGTTCTGGATAAACAATCATATCGTGAACGAATAATGGTATCAATTTCTCCTCCTTCCTGAATGTTACGCTGCTTTTTATTTGCATTTTTAATGTACTATTGCATTAGCTACAACCACCAGAACAATGCAAACTAATTGTGGTAATAGCAGGCATTCTTGTCTCACTCTGACTAAAATATGAACACCTCTCGTTGGTGTTTTGTTGCTAAGAATGTTGTTGACTGTTGGTCACGGATAGATATTTTTTTATTATGTCAAGGCCATGTTCTTTGATTTTTATTTCACTCAGAGTTTTCATCCGAATGGATGTTCAGTTCTATCAAATCCATTTTTGGTTTTTGTTAAGATTGTCACGTAACTTTTCCCTTTCTGGTAATTGACATGATTAATTACATGGACTGATTTTCTGATATGTAATCATCCTCACCCTGCTGCATTTCTAACATAGCCATCTGTGAAATGGGGAGGAGATCTGTTGCCCAAGAGAAGTCTGGTTGAATAGCCGCTCTGGGTCATGCTCTGAGTCCCACGGCTGTGAGTGCGCTTTGCCCCCACCCCCAACCCCTAATCCAGGATGTAATCTCAGGCAGGCTCCTGTGATATCTTGGGGGTCTGAGCTGGGGCTCTGGAGATCTGGATGAGGTGTCAGCTGACCCAGAGTGATCTTTTAAAGCCCAGTGGGTTCAGATGACTCCCTTCACCGGCTCCCCATTGCCTTCAGCAGAAATCCCCAGCTTCTAGGCACACTGGCCAGGCCTCTTACAACTGGGCTTTGTCCAACACCACCCCCGCTGCCCGCCGTCTCCCCACCTTCTCCCCTCTAACCACGTGGAAATCCTGGCAGGGGGCAAACTTGGATCAACTTCTGGGCCTCTGGGCCCTTTCCACATGCTGTTCCCTTACGAGGAATGGTCTTCCCCAGGGAGGGCTCATTGGTACCTCCAGGGACCCTTCCTGAGCCCGCCTGCTGAGTCAGAAGCCCCTCCCCAGGTGCCACGGCCAATGTGTTCACCACCTGTTTGGTGCTTTCCAGGCAGAAGGGAGTTCTATGTGCACATTTGTCCCCAGGAGCTCCAGGGGGCCAAGCAAGGGTCCCTGTCCCAGCCCAGGGCCTGCCCTATGACAAGTGTTGCTCTGCCGGGCCTGGGTCAGACACACTCTGGAAACGTCCATGACTCCTGTCAGGTGCCCATGCCCGTGAAGGCGCCCTGCTGGAGTGCCCCACCCCGCCCGAGCCCCCCCAGGGGTCCCCACTCCAACAGCTGTGTGTGGGGAGAGGCTCATGGGTGGCTGCAGCTCCCTGGAGCCTCTTTTAAAAATGCAGCCAGGCTTGTTTCCTCCTCGTAAACAATGACTTAGACTTAGCACTGTGGAGGGCCCCACGGGACCGCATTCCCCCCAAAGCTGCTGCTGTTGGAGACACAGGATGGGGAGGCCAAGTGGGCCCAGGAGGGACCGGATAGACCGGGCATAGACTGGAGGGAGCAGGCAGGAGGGGCTCGGATGGGCTGCACCCCCCCGGGTTCCCTGCATGTGCCGGCCCCTGATTTGGATCTTGGCAACTGCTCTGATACTTCCTCTCCATGGGGTGGCTCAGGCTCACTCCTGGTCCCCTCCTGGGGTGTCCTCAGCCCCTCTGAAGAGGTTCCATTTTCAACTCCCTGGGCCACCAGTAACAACAAGGTGATGTCAGAGGGAGGGCTGCTGAGCCTGGGGGGGGTAGGGGTAGCTCCTGCCTGCCCCCCTCTTTTGTCCCCCATCTCCCCTGCCCCAGCAATGCTGAGTTACACAGCACAGCACATTCCTGGACAGGAATCTGATAAGAGATCAGGTGACGTGGTCTAAAGGGCGCTGGGGTTAGTTGGTGGAGTCAGGCCACCTGGGTTTAAATTCTGGCTTCACGCCTGGCTCGCTATGCGATCTTGGGCACACAGCTTAACCTCTCTGAGCCTCAATTTCTTTATCCGTGGAATAGTCCCCGCCTACAGGGCTGTGCTGAGGACGAAATGAAGTGACTGACTGATGGCAAAGCGCTCAGCGCTGCGTCTGACACAGGAAGGAGCTCAGTTCATGTCAGCCGATGTTAGACCTTGCAGGTCAGAGGGGGCGGGCACAGCTGTCACCTCACACAGCCTTGTGCCCCGTGGTGGGGGGCGGGGGAGAAACTGAGGCCCAGAGAGGAGCAGGACAGCAAGCTGCTCAGGCCTCTCAGCCTGGGTTGTGTCTGTGGAGGAGATCTTCACAAGGAGCAATAGTTTCTGCCACAAAGGTCTTGACGCCTGCGGTCTTGGATCCTCGGTGCTTACGAACGTCTTGGTGGTCTCGCTAATTTAACAAATATTTGCACTGTGCTCACTAAGTGCCCCAGAGAGTTCGAAGCCTTTTATGTATACTCACTTTTTGCTATTATTATCCCCATTTTACGGAGGAAGAAACTGACCAGTTCGCCCTTGCCCAGGGTGGTCTGGCTAGCAAGTGGGAGAGACACACCCTCAATCAGGTTCCCAACCTCAGGTGAGCCCAGACCAGACTGGGGGAGGCGGGGAGGATCTCCAAGGGTACTTGGGGCATCCGAAGCCTGTCCTGCCCCACCCCTGCAGCTGGAGTGGGGAAGGAATCTTTGCAGGACTCGAGCCTGGGGCTGAGCGTAATGGGAACATCAGCTTCGCGCCCATCGCTGGATGCCACATCTCGGGCCACAGCAGGTATCTCCCTGGAGAGAGGACAGTGAAAACTTGGAACAAGAGAGCTCTTTATTATTCAGAATAACCACACTATTTAATTTACTCTTAATAATAGCTCTTGAGTCAACCTTCCCTCGAACAGAAGCAGGAACTGAAAGGATGTCCCTCTCTTCTCTCCCCCCGCCCCTCCTGCCTCCTTCCCTTAGAACACTGGGAACTCAGCGGTGAATGATTGTGTTGTCTGTGGGGCTGGAGTGGGAGGAATTGACGCCCAGCAGTGAACCCGTTACCCTCTCTCCTTGTACAGCCTTGTTCGGCTATTCCTCTGTGGGTCCATGGAGCCCACCACCCCTCTGCTCTCAGAGCCCCTGGAGGGAGAGTATGGCTTCTGTGCTCTTAGGCTGAGCCTAGGGCAAAGGCCAGGGGTCTGGGTTCCAGCGGAAGCAAAGGGAAATGTGGGCCCGGCCATCCTTGTGGATTGAATCTTAGCGCTGATGGGGGCCATAGTAGCAATGAGACGTCAGTGATGCCAGGGTCCCTTCCGGGGCCCCACCCTCTGCCTTCTGCGTCCAGCGGGGGGTGCAGTGTCAGAAGGAGCGCGTCCAGAGAGGAGCAGAGCCAGGGAAGAGTGCCAGGGGAGTTCAGAAGACCCAGGGGGACCTGAGAACTGCCTTCAAGGAACTAGAGGGATTTGTTTTCTCCACCGTCCGTCTTCACCAAGCGCTCCTCAGCCAGGTGCTGGGAGAGTGTGGCTCCAGTCAGTCTCTGTGGGGCTCCCAGAGTGGCAGAGACGGTGGGCAGAGGGCACTCAGGGGTAGAGCCGCATGGTCCTGATGGGAGTTGTGGGAGACGATTGATTTGCCTGATAGGGAGCGAGATGGGTTTCCCGGCTCCAGGAAGCAAGAGTGCAAAGACTCTCCTCTAGAGTTGAGTTTGGCCCTTTGCTGTTTGTTTGCTTGCTTGTTTAATTTTTTTGAAAGAGAGAGAGAGTGTGTGAGCGAGTGTGAGAACAGGGAGAGCGGCAGGGAGAGAGAGAATCTCAAGCAGGCTCCAGGCTCGGCACAGAGCCCAGTGCGGGGCTCTATCTCAGGACCCTGAGATCAGGACCCGAGCCGAAATCAAGACTGAGCCACCCAGGCGCCCTGGTCCTCTGATGCTGATTCAAGATGGCACCCAGCTTCCAGGAAGCCATTGTCCTTGACTCTGCTTCCCGCATTAGGGCCTCTGTGTGATCTCGGGTGAGTTAAGTGACCCACCGGGCTCACCTCGGAGAGGGCAGGGGTTATGTATTCCCTTTCTTCTAACTACCCTACTGCCCAGAGCTGGAAGACCGTGGTCGACCCCTCGGGCTGCGGGATGAAGGCTCCAGGCAGCAACCGGCCTTCTGTCCCCCTGAGAAATAGCCACCAGCCCCTTCTCCTGTCCACCTCTCCACGTGGGCAGAGTCCTAGACATCTCTAAGAGATTGAAAACTGCTTTGCAACAGTGCCATGGGGAGGATTCAGACTGGTTGACGCGATACTTGAGCTTTCTCAGTCTGCCAGAGCCGAGTTCCACATACCTGCGTGCACGTGCACGCACACGCACACACACACACACACACATACACACACACACTCCTAAACACACACACTCACACACATGCCGGCTTTCACTGTGAGGGCCCCACTCTTTATTCAAGGAGCGGTCTCGGGTGTCTGAATGGAGGCTTGAAGACTCCCTCTTTGTAATTAACACGCTGCTGCAGTATTATTAGCCTCTGATAGGCAGGCCTGCCTTTGCCAGGGACTATAAATATGTGGGGCCAATGACTCAGCAAATCTGTTGCTATTTTTCTTACAGATCTGTGTGGATCTGTGTCTGTGTACACCATGGCCCCATCTCCCAGCAGCTCCCATGGCTTGTATCCATGGAAACGCAATCCTCCCCAGCTACGCTACTCTGGCTCACCAACACTGGGAGTCTCCCCAGCCCCCTACCCACTTTGGAGAGGGAGCAAGGGCCAGGAGGGCTCCCAGTGATCAAGAGGGTGGCGTGATGGAGGACGTGCCACTTCCTCAGTTGCTTTGAAGGTCTAGGCAAGCCCAGCCTCCAACCTCCTCCCTCCCCTCTTACCCGCCTCCCCCCCAACCCTCATCTGTGGTCAAGGCTTTGTCATCTGTTCAAGGCAAGTGGCCCAGTGAGAGAGCCCTTCCTGAGGGCCCTCATGGGAGTGAGATTGACAGGGCCGTTGCTGAGAGCTGTGGGCCGTATGGCACGGGATGAGGGGAGGGCCTGCCGCCCTTGGCAGTGGGGCACACTGGCCACTGTGAGAGGGAGACTGGGGAGTAGGGGAAGGGGCAGTTGCTATGGGGGCAGGGATCATATTTGGTATAAAACCCTGTCTCCTGACCTTGACTCTACCAAAATTCTCCTGTGGGATGGATGAAATAGCATGAGCTCTGGAAGTCCTCCCTCCATCCTTTCCTTCCACAGACATTCACATCTGCTGAGTTGGGGCAGGCCCTGTGCGGGGCACAGGAGTGCCCCATGAATGGGAATCGGACCCTTCTCCTGGAGGATGGCGGTCTGGGCAGAGCAGACAGACTCAACATCGGGTCAGGTTGGAGCAGCAGGCCACAGCAGGGAGGGCAGAGCCAGCTGAGGGGCCGGGAGCGCTTCCTCAGGGAGCTGTGGGTTGTGGAACGTGCAGGAGGATGAGGAGGGCTGCGGGAGGTGGGCTAGGAGGCAGAGTGGGTACTCCCCGCAGTAGGGCAGCCCCAGGGAGCCGGCGGGTGAGACACACACAGAGCTCTAACTCTGGCTCCAATTCGTGGTGTTCCCTTGAGAAGGTGACCTGAGCTTTCTGGCCCATGAAATGGGAAGCCACAGTAGCTACCTCACGGGGCCGGTGAGAATTAACTCATGTATCCGGCGCCAGCCCTACGGACGTTTATTTTGCTAATCGTATACCAGAACCATCCACAGGGCAGTTTCTTTCTTCCTTTCGGGGCCTGTTTCCCTGTGTCCAATGAGGAGGCTGGGCCAGATGATATCTAGAGGCCCAGATGCCCTGACTTTCCCTGTCCTCAGTTTCCCATTTTTCAAATAGGAAGAAGAAGGTTCCAAGAGGTTTCAAAGGTGAAGGAATGGATCATGGAATTATTCAAAGAATATGAGCAGGTATTTATTAAGCTCAGCTTGCTTCTCTTCCTGCTTAGGGAAAACAGGGCCAGGCTGATGTCACAGCTCTGTGTGCACGCGAGCGCACGCAAGATACAGAAGAGCAGGAGGCCTGCCCCCTCCCCCACTTCCAGAACATCCTCGATGTCTGGAATCCAGGCTCTGAGGACCATTTGGCCCACCTCTGGCCTCCAGATCCTTTTTCTCAAAGTGCCAGGGAGGCTGGGGAGCAGAAATGATCGAACACTCTCTTTGTTGGGCTCATAGCAAAGTTGCGCTGACCCTGTGGGTAACTACTGTAATTAGAGTGTAAGGACTGGCCCCAGGTCACCCAGACACAGGTGGCAGAGCCGGGGCATCCATCTGGGTCAACATCACCCTCCCGCCTACATTCCCTCCACCGCTCTGCACCCCACCCTCTGGAACTCTGATAAACCTCCTCAAATCCTTTGGGAAACTGAAGAGATATAAATAGCAAGTGGGATTGTGAAGTGAGGAAAGCCAGTTGCTGAACAATATAGACAGGATGATTGCAGGCACGCAGAAACCAACCCGGAGCTGATACGTATACATATGGAAATGTATCCGAGCCTAAATGCGATCTGGGAGTACATCTGGAAGGGGATTCGCCCTGTTGCTGGGACAGAGTTCATTTCTGAGTAAGAGTAGAGTGGAGGTGGGGTGCATTCATCATGATCTGATGAATGTCCGAATTGGTTTAAGGACAAAGTATTCATGTCTTACTTGCACAATAAAAACATTGTATTCTGGACAGTGACCTGTCTCCCATCACGAGTGGTGCCACATTAGGGCTGGGGCAGGCAGGAAATTGCGGGGGGAGGCCCTGGTTTGGCGAGGTTAAGACAGCCCCAGTGTGCTGATCCACGGAAACATTTTAGTGGGACGTGGCAGGAGTTTGCCAGGAGAATCCATGCACTTTGTCTGTCTTTCAAGCAACCAAGAGAGCAGCTCATCCACCCATTTTCTGGATGAGGACCCTTTAAGTCCATAGGCAGCTTAGCCCAAGGTCAGAGAGCCCCAGTGCTATGGTTTGGTTGGTTAGTACACCTGCCTAACTTGTGAGGCTCAGAGAATCTTGAGCTTTATCTTTAGACGGGCCTGGCTTTGACTTTACACAGTGCCATAGATTCTCTGAGCCTCAGCTTTCCTTCCTGTAAAATGTGATTGGTACACCTACCTTGAAGCACTTTTGCGAGGGTTAAATGAGGTCAAGTTTGACGGTGGCCCTATTCATAGTCATTGAGGAGTGATCTTCTTTCTTCATCTAAGGGATGTTGTTCTGGACTCACTATGGGGCAAGTAAGACATAGGCCATGGCTTCGGTTTTGGCTTGGCCTTATAGAAATAATTACTGTACAATAAGCACATACTGGGTACCAGTGATTATGCCAAGGGCTATATGTACAAGTCCCTTAATCCTAATTCTGCTCCCTATGTCTGAGACGGGTGCTACCTGTTATTTGTCCCCACTTGACAGATGTGGGAATTGACATGGTAAAATGACCTGGTAAAAATGACTTAGAAAGAAATTCACTTTTTCCCATGATTGGGAAGACGTTGTGTAATAAGATATATTTCTTTTTCTTAAATATTAGGTAGAATTCATCAGGAATATCATCTGGGCCTGGAGTTTTACGAGAAGAGTTTGCATTACACATTCAAGTCCTTTGAGAGTTTCTATTTCTTCTTGTGTCAGTTTTGGCAATTTTGCAGCAGTAACTATAAGAGGGTAATGGGAATTCCTGCCAGGTAGAGTGACAGAGATTCACGTGTGTGTTGTAACAGAAGAGCAGACCCACTGTAGACCTGGAGCACGCTAGGTCCCCTGACATTGCATTTGGGCCCCCCGATGTTCCCCCTGCCCTCCATCAGAGCAGGAGGGCCAGGATGGGAGCCAAGCCTCCCCCTTTGAGTATGGGACCTGAGCTTTTCTCAAATTCTAGGAAGACTTGGGTCAGGGCAGGAAGGCTCTGAAAGGCTGGCACATGAGACCAGAGGGGCTGTCCAAGGCCAAGACAACCTGGAGGATCAGTGGAAGCAGGGCATTCAGGACCTCCACATCGATGGGCCCAGCAGCTCTGATTTTGAGATGCTGAGTGCCCAGCTGGTACTCGGGTCATGTTTATGGAGAGAGAGAAAGGGAACCAGGAAATGGGAGCAGGGGCAGTGCAGAGGAAAGGTTTCTTGGTCAAGAGGAGGAAGTGGGGGTAAATCCCTACTGAGGGGGGGACCTTAAGGGCTTAATGGGTCCTTAAGGGCTTCCCTCTCCAGTAAGCCTTCAGGACTAGATTGGTGCCAACCAGAGAGGATATCCTCTGCCTCTACCTCCTCGAGGATTCCCAGCTTCCAAATCTGAGTCCTGGGAGGGGTGATTACAATCACAGGCCCTCCAAGGAACCCTCATGGCCAGTCCTCCAGCTCCAGCGCCTAGGCAATGTGGGGTCTGCATCCTACTCGCCTCAACTCGCCTGCTGACTCTCCTTCCTCCCTGAATAGCAGGGCTGAGTGGCCAGAATGAGAATCTACTTTGTTATGTTGGCTCCATGCTTATATCCCCTCCCTGTCCTCTGAAGCTAGAAGGAGCTAAGCCTGGGCTGGGAGTACCCATCCTTGAGTCCAGCCTTTGGGGACTGCTCCCAGGAATCCCTTATACAAGAGTGTTCTAGGCCCCGTGACACCTGGACACAGCACAGCTGCTCCACGTGGCATTGGGATCTTTCAGAGAGCTCAATATCCTTGGAACAAATGAATGAGCAGATGATCAGTGGCTCACTACATGTGGACTGCATGTACCAGCACGGTAAGGTAAAATGCCTAGTCTGGTGAGGGAGGCTGACGTGCACACACAGCGTTATGCCTTCGGGTGATAAACACACTGCTCAAAGTGGGGGCACAGAGGAGGAAGGTCTAATTCATACCGGATAGTTGCAGGGAAGGGGACAACAATGATTTCTTGAAAGAGGTGGCGTGGGCTGAGGCTTGAAGGATAACTAGGAGTCTGCTGGGAGGCTGGTAGAGCCAGGAGAGATGGCAGGGAATAAGAACACACCTGCCTTCACAGGGGAGTGAGCGTTCTGATCTCAGTCTCTTAGTGAAGTTACTGACGTTCAATACTCAGCCTTATTTCCAGGGCATATCCTGCTCCAAGAGGGTCTTTGACTCACAGTGCATTGAAAGTTCAGTGTCCAGACCTGCCCTCCAAATACCAAGGTCAGGGGAAGGAGATCCTTTTTTACCTAAGCTCAGCATTTCTAACTGGAGGCGGGTGGTATAACAATTAAGGATGCATATGGCTATAAAAGACAACCTACAAAACAGTGTCCTAACACATAAAGGGGGTGGGCAGCAACTGATTTCATACAACAATCAGTTCAGGAGTGGGCAGTCCTTGGCTGGTATGAAAGCTCCAGGCTGTAGGCTCCCCTCCACCATCTGAGTGTGAAACCCTATGTCTTCATGCTTCTTGCCTCATGAGAGCAAGATGGCTGCAGCAACTCCAGATGTCTGTCTACATTCCAGGCAGAAAGAAGATGGAAAGGAATGCCAGTTCTTCACCTTTTAAAAAGAGCACCTTAAAGTCCCGCCCAGTACTCCACTTGCATCTCCTTGACCAAAGTTGGGTCACATGGCCATCCCCACCACAGTCACTGAAGGCGTCTGGGGAGAAAGCAGTGATGACAGGGCTTGGGTCTATGAGACAGCAGTGTCTGCTACAGGTGGGCCATTCATGCCAGGACACACAGCCCTCAGCCCCCATACATGGGCACAGCCAAGCCAGAAATGGCCCCCTTCGAGCAGTCATTCAGCCGACATTAATGATTTTCCTGCTGCACCCAGCTGAGCCTTGGAGCCCAAGGGAATAAGCTTCAATCCAAGTCCAGGCAGAAAGGAGGGCAAGAGATGGTAGAGAGCCTCTCCCACAGAGAAGGGAGTGCTGGAGGAGAAGCAGGGCGTCCTGCTCCCTGGACATCAGGGGGTCCCAAGCTTATAAAAACCCTTTCTTGCCTTTGACTCAAAGGCATTTATATGAGGCTAGCCTCCAAATCCCAGTAGAGAGGATCTGGCCTCTTCATCTGGCCACTTACGAAGTGGTTTCTGTTGGAGGTGGGAGAAGGCGGGCAGACAAGTGGGGGTAGCTGAGTCACCCACGAATGGGGTGTGACACAGCTCTCCCAGCCATGTTGGCCCCCACAGCACCAGAGAGCCCAGGCCTGTCCCCACCACCCCCGCTAGGATCTCCTCTTCCCCTTGATGTTATCTGACAACTCCTTACCCCTCGTAGCCCTGAGCCCAAGAAGCTACTTTCTGACATTATAGCAGAGAAAGGTCCTCCAGATCCTCTTGGCCTCCTCGCCCAACCTTCAGATGGAGAGCAGGTCCATTCTGGGGGCTGCTGAGAAGTGCCCAGGACTGGGCATCAGAAGGCCTGTGTGACCTTGGGCAAGTCAGTCAACCTCTCTGGGCCTTTAGTGACACCTTGTGGCAGCATCTGCTTGAAACCACGGTGCTTGGATGAAAAAATAAAAACACCAAAAACCCCTATATTTCCTGCCCCTGTGTCCCTTCTGGCACCTCCAGGCCTGTCTCCTCAGAGCAGAAGAGCAGGCTTCCAACACCTGTGACCCAGCTCTTCCCGGTCTCCCGTCCTGCCAGACATGTGATTTAGCCCCACTAACGGGAGCTGACTTCCCCCGGGGAGCGGTCCCCCCGCTCAGTCCTCTAAGTCTGGAGTTGCAGGTCTCAGCGCTCTGCCGTGTGCGGTACTTGCACCGGCTCTGGGAGGAGGATGCGGGGGCCATGGGCGGATCACAGGAAGTCAGCACATCTCCGTATTTTCCAGAAAGAGCAAGTGAGTCCATAGCCGAGTAAGGTTACCGCCCGGGTGACCCGTCTCAGCTTCCACTCTCTGTTCCTTCTCTGATGGGGATAGGATCTCACCCAGAAGTAGCCAGGAAGGGTTCCCTGCTTGAAGTGTGTGTGTGTGTGTGTGTGTGTGTGTGTGTGTGTGTGTGTGTGTGTTTTCTCAGCTTCCCTTCCTGCCCCATGAGACCCACCCCTCTGCTGCGATCCCCGCCTGGATCCAATCCAGAGATGTGGCGGGTAGAAGGGATCGAGTAAAACCGCTCCTAGAGGCAGCTGTTCCTGACTAATAAGGGAGCCCAGAGGGGACTGACAGGTTGAGAAGGGCCTTCCAAGCCCAGAGCCAAGCGCTAATGGTGGAATTTCAAACCAGGTCTCTGCGGCCCAAAAGATTTTCTCTTGCAGCCTGCCAGGCTGACCCACTGGCTCAAGGAGGCGGTTTGGGGAAAGAGGGAAAAGCTTGCTGAACTAGCCACGCCCCCGCCCAGTCACCAGGGGAGTGTAGAAGGGGTTGGGGAGCCAGGATGGGGCTCAGGGGCTTGGGTTGGGGCTCTGCAATGTCTGGCCCAGCTCTGTATCATCGAGAAGACTGAGGGTAATCAAGTGACTGCTCTGGGCAAGGCGCTTACTACTTGGAAGTTGGAGACTGGCCTGACACCTTCCCATTCAGCATGTCCATCCCCAGGATTCGAGAACCCCTCAAAAGGCAGGGAGCTCCTCCGGGCTTTCCCGTGGCCAGCGGAAGCCTGTGGCACCCTTGAACAGGTCTGTCCTGACGCCCACATGTTGTCCCTTTCCCCTCTGTAGCCTGGGAGGTGGGCATGAGCTTTACTCCACTCCACAGACGGGAGCCCAGCTCAGAGAGGTGCGGCTCGTTCCCATGGTACCACGTCGAGCATCAGGGCAGCTTACTGCCAGAGGTCAGGCCGTGTAGATAGCAGCACAGCCAAAGGTGTGGCACACAGGCCTCATCTCCAGCGAGACGCTCGCAGATTGGGCTCCAGAAACCGCCAAGAATGGGCTTTGGAGGTCCAAGACCAAACCAGGTTCCCAGCATCGCCATACACTGCCCCCTGCCACCTGACTCGATTCCCATCACTTTCTGCTCCTCGACATTCAGTGGCTCCCCATCACCCCTGGGCCAGGGCCAGGGCCCCAGGACAAGGCAGCTCCCACTTTCGGCCATCAGGAGAGCTGATGGGGCACTAATGGGGGACTTTCAAACTGGCCTCCTGCGTGTGTGTAATGGGGGTGGGG
>CM053609.1:24383343-24394418 GCA_028646535.1 Procyon lotor | reverse complement strand
GCCATACACTGCCCCCTGCCACCTGACTCGATTCCCATCACTTTCTGCTCCTCGACATTCAGTGGCTCCCCATCACCCCTGGGCCAGGGCCAGGGCCCCAGGACAAGGCAGCTCCCACTTTCGGCCATCAGGAGAGCTGATGGGGCACTAATGGGGGACTTTCAAACTGGCCTCCTGCGTGTGTGTAATGGGGGTGGGGGACTAGGCCCCTCCCCAGGCTTCCGAGAGCACTCATTATCACCTTTCTATGTGAGCTTCACTGTGGGGTGAAGCCAGCTCTTAGCCTTTGAAGGAAGGAAGACTTAATTACCTTCTCAGGCAAAGGGAGAGGATAATGAGGAGCAGAGGAAAAGCCTGGCAAGGCTGCTCCTGCCCCAGGCCCCCTCCCCGCCAGCACCCAGGCTGCCCCCAACCCCGGCTCAGCCTTTCTGGGCTCAGGTGAAGACTTTGTACCCTGGTCTCCGGTGGGACCCCGGCAGCCATGACCCTCGTGGGGTGCATAGACCCCATCAGCACTACCTGTTGGGATTGCCTGGGTGCTCCTATCCGATATGGAAGGAGTGCTCAGGATCCCCTAGACCACACTGGCATCCTAGGACCCCTCGGATGAGGAATGACGAAGCCGGACATGCGGGCTTCTGGTTTGCACAATGGAACCCTGATGGAAGGGAAGCAAAGCACAGCTTTCGAAGAGGAGAGTCAGCTGGGGGTTCTGGCCCTGCCTCCCAGGGCTCCTGGCAGAGGCCTGCCACTTTCCGCTGTCCAGCTGTCCCTTGGCTTCGGCCGGCACTCACTCGCCGGGTGCTCTTGGCTCTCGGCGGGCAGGGACGATGGCAAGGGGAGGAGGAAGAGGCGGAGGTGCCGAGAGTGTCCGAGCAAGAACGCAAGGAGAGCAAGAGGAAGCCAGGCAGAGGGATAGAGAACATCCTCCCAGGGCAGACTGGTGCCCAGGAGTCTTCCTTATTGTACCTTGAGTTGGGGGCACTCCTCTGCCCTCCACCTGGAAATGTCATCAAGCTCAGCCCAGCGTGGAGACTCAAACTGTGGGCTCTGAGCCCCAGGAACGCCCACGAGGCTCCGAGGGCTCTATTAGCCTGATGCCAGACTGTCCTCCCGGGCAGCGGGGACGTCCAGGGCGGGATCAGCGGAAAGGAGCTGGGGGCGGGGCTGGCATAGCGCCCACCCCCCTTCTGGTGCCTGACCACCTGGCACCCACTCAGTGCTATTCCTTTCCAGAGAGTGGGGGGCTGCTTGGGTTCTGTGGTCCCTCCTGCCTCTGACTAGTTTTATGATCCTCCGCAAGTCACCTTCTTCTTCTAAGCCCTTAGTTGTGTCTTCTGTGAAATGGGGATGTTAACAGAAAAGGGTTGTTAGGAGGTTTTTAAAAAAATAACTTAGTAAGCAGCTTAACATAATGCCTGGTGGGGCACACGCTCCCAACTGTCAGACATTATTATGGTGATTATTATTAATCCCCTTGGGCGGTGTTTCTCGCCTTTAAAGAATTCCAGGCTCCCTTGTGATAAACAGACAGGCCTCAAACTCCTCCCTTTAATGATACAGGATTAAAATGTCAAAGAAATCAAAGTCAAGGCCCAAAGCAAATCAAAGTGCTTATTATATGGAATATGCTTTTTCAAACCAAAGTGCACCCCCCTCCCCGCGCACACACAACTGAGGCTCACTGTGGGGAGCTGCAGCTAAGAATAGTTTGGGCTGGATTTTGTGGGCCCTCCGGCCAAGCGGAGAGAGGCCAGCCTGGCAGGGGCCTGGGCACAGAGGACAGGCCCCTCTTTCCCCTTCCCCTCCAGCCTCCCAGCTCCTATAGCAATGACTTCAAGGGTACAGAGAGAGCTCTTTAAAATACAAATACCTTTGGACCTTCCTGATGCCAGGTCTGTTCTCATGCTCATGCGGAGAGTCTGGGAGACTTTGCCACGGTAGGAAATCCACCCCCAGAGTGGGCCCTGGTGACAAGGACGGGGTGACTGGAGTCCTTTCCAGCCTGACCTCCTAGGACCCCGCACTGGGTTCCAGCCCCACTCCCAGCAGTCCTGGTAAGTCCCCGGCGGGCTGAGTAGGTGGAGAGCTCCGAGGGTCCATTGAGCTGGACAGTCACCCCTTCCCAGTCTCTCCCTACAAGTAACAATCCACTTGACGGTAACCTCACCCCTCCTGGGCCAAAGGTGCTCCTGTAACCCTCACCAAGCCGCCCGTGGAAATGAGGCTCACAGAGGGTGGCACTTTGCCCCAGACCTTGCAGCCTTGCCATGAGGATCCAAGTGCGCCTGTGTGCGCCCCGGGACTCGAGCTCCTAGGCCTTTTGGCTCCATCCCAGGTTCACGGAGCCAGTGGTATTAGAGACCCAGTGAGAGGCAGGATGGCACCAGGGAGGCCTGGTCGGCGAGGGAGGTGCGGTTTGACATAGGCCGAGCTGGAGGTCCTGGGAGGTCCAGGAGTAGGCGGGAATCAGGTGCCTGAGAGGGACCCAGGGATGGTGGCTCGGGTCCAAGAGGCCTCCTCCAGGGCTGAATCTGAGCTCCCAGCCCAGGCCATGCCGGGGTGGAGGAGCAGACAGAATCAGGCAGCAGCTTTTAAAGGAGCCGACGTGGATTTTCATCGGGTGACCAGCTGACTGCTTACCTAGACAACCTTTGCCTACTTCTCAGCTTGCTGAACTCCTACTCATCCTTCAAGACCCAAATCAAATACCACCTCCCCGTGAAGCCCTCCCTGGCGTTCCCACTTCCCAAGCCTCTGTGGCTTCGCTTAAATGTGGTTCCACCTCCTCCCCTAGCCTGGGAGGATCTGCAGGAAGGATCTGTGCCTGATTCGCCTCCACGACTCCAGCACCCAGCACAGGGCCGGGCACTCAGCATGTCTTCAGAAATGTTTATAGAATGAATGAGTGATTACGTGGGATGGTTCCGACTGAGAAAGCCTGTGATCTCCACTCTTGGAGCGTCTCTAATGGGATGAAGCCACTTAAACCTAAGCAGAGAAGGCAAAACGGGGTATCAGGAATGTCTCCACGCCCAGCACAACCTCTTCTCTGGTCGTTTCTGGTTTCCACTGGAGCTGTGGTGCCCGGTTCTGGGCAAGCTTGGGTTCACCTCGTCCCGGAAGTGTCCCTCCTCAAGCACAGCCCTGAGACCGTTTGCTTTCTGGCTCAGGGCTTTGTCCAATACCAGGGAAGCCTGCTTGGCCCATGAACAAGTGCCGGCTAGAAGCACAGGGGAGCTCATACTCCATAACGCCCCTCATCCAGTGGGGGGCAGGAGCCCATGAGTTACCGGATAGTTCCGGACATGATTTGTGTGCTTCTCAGAGGTCAAGGCCCAGGGACCTCGAGGCTACCCCTTATGTGGGCTGGCCCCCTTTCCCTGCCTGCTGTCCCCTACCATCAAGCTTTCTGCTTTCAAGTCCTGGTCTTAGGTTCCATTTTGGAGAAATGGACTTTATCAAGTCAGTGAGCTACACAGAAGAAATTTCTTGATGCAAGACTCCTTCTCTCGCTGGCTCTGACCCTGCTTCTTGAGGCTTCCTGTCCAACAAAACCCCATCTTAGTTTCCAAGGGATCTCTGGGGTGTGTGTGAAGCTCCGTAGAGGAGAGTTATTCAGGGAATTATTTCCTGAAATTAAACTCCATGGTCCCCGAGGGAAGGAGGGAATGGGGCCCAGGGATGCTGGGGTGGGGTGGGAAGTTGTTGGGGGTTTGATGGGAAAGCCATTTTGCCTTAATTGTATTGTGCCCATTAAACCAACAACTACAGGAGCCAAGGCGGGGGGAGGAGGCAGAGTGGAAACATGGCTGGAATGAGCTGGCAGGGGGAGGGGGTGGGTCTGAGGATTCAGGGGGCATAAGGGATTGGGGTTTAGGGATCCCTTGGCTAGGAAAGGACACCCCACCCCACCTCTTACCCACTGGAGTGTTGAGAAGTTAGTAGGCGGAGGGTAGGGGCTGGAACTGTGCTGAATTGACCTTCTAGTAAGACCAGGCACTGTACCAGGATCCTTGTGGGTTGCCCGTCACTTACAAGCTACTTTCAATGCACCACCAGAAGTACCTCGTGCGGCAAGCCTGTGAGGTGAGTGCTACTGCTGTTCTAATTTCCCACGAGACAACCGCACAGAGAGGCAAGCCACTTGCCCAAGGTCATACAGCCCCATCCCCTCCAACTGGGGACAGAGCCCGATCTGTGCAGTGAAGGGAAGGGAAATGCGGTGGGAGGTCATCCTTAAGGGAAGGGCCTGCGGAGTCCAGATCCTGGGAACAGCCCAGTCCCGCTGGATGCGGATTCCGGCTCCCCACCGGCCAACTCTCACCCTGGGGAACATCCTGAGCCCCTAAACCTGCAGTGACTCAGGGAGCTTGGGCCCTGCGCCTGGTGGGCTGGGCAGGCTAAATGAGACAACAAGCGGCGAGCTTGAGGCTGACACACAGTGAGTGTCGGGAGATGTCAGCCTCTGTTAGACACGAATCTACACCGGCATGTCCTCGGGGTCCTGCAGGCTCTGGGGCTCGCCGCTTTAGAGCTGGTCCCAGCACTGCCCCCCTGATTCAAAGGAGGCTCGGAGAGTCAAAGGGACCAGTCTCCCTGCTCCTTCAGGGCCAAGAGAGCCCCTGGGTCCTGGGGGATTTAGCTGGAGGCAGGAGGGCGTGGGGTAGAAGAAGTTTGGGGACAGGAGCCTCACCCCTTTGACAACCCGCGACTTTTCTCAGAAGTCTCTGGCACTCTGCTTGGTCGCTGCCTGTGTTCTCTAGACGACAGATCAGCCCCGCCATCTGGCCCCTTCAGTCCCAGAGGGGAGATGAGGACCCTAGTTTGCTGAGCTCACTCCCGTCTGCCCTATTCCACTTGCTCCCTCTCTCTCCCTGCACCCCTGCCCCTTCTCAGCCCCTCCATACAACACTCCAGGGGTTTTTCATTCCCTTTGGCTTCCTCCTTCCTCCCCTCCCCTGCATTTGGATGTCTTTGAAGAGGACAGAATTCCAATCACCCATCAGCCTTCCCTGTCCCGTCCAACAAAGCTGATCATCTGTTCTCCGTTTTCCAAGAGGGGGAAAGGAGACAAATGTGCTGAATGGCAATGGGGTTGGTAAGGATGAGACAGATGAGTTGGTAAGGAAGGAATGGGCTGGAGCTGGGGCGCTCCTTTGGGACCCTGGCCGTGCTGCCCGAAACAAAGGATAAACTCAGGAACTTTGCATCCCCCCGACTTCCTGTCCCAGGACCCTGTCTTATCAGGGAGGCATCATGAGTTCCAATCCAGGCCCCTGGGGAGCAATCCTAGCTGGCGCTCTACTTTCCAGACTGAGTGGCCTTCAGAAAGTTACTTAACCTCCCTGTGCTCTGGTTGCCTTAGCTATAAAGTGGCTGTTGCCAGGAATAAAGGAACACTGGGCACAGGACTTAGAACTTGGCAGATTCCACATTGTTGTAAGCTATTACTATCTATGCTAGTAGACCCTAGATATTTTTTTAAAAGATTTTATTTCTTTATTTAAGAAAGAAAGAGCCCACACATGTGCAGGGAGAGGGTGGGGCAGAGGGAGAGGGAGAAGCAGACTCCCCATTGAGTATGGAGCCCGAGACTTGGGGGCTTGATCCTAGGACCCCAAGATCATGACCTGAGCTGAAGGCAGATGCTTCACTGACTGAACCACCCAGGCGCCCAGCCCTGAACATTTTTGACAGCCCACTCCTATCAGTAAAAAGCGTAAGGATCCCTCTACTATATAGTGATATTAATTCATTTGTAAATTACATGCCTATGTTTCTTTGCTAATGTACTCTGTGTATTAGAAAACACACAAAACTGTAATTTTAAAAGGATCAGTTAGAAAGCCAAATGTAAGTAGAAGCTCTAATACTTTTTCCCACATGCCAATGGCTTCTCTTGCACCCCACGGCGGGCAGGCTCGGAGACTCGGAGACTCGGCAGGCTTTGGAGACCACTTCATGTACTAGGAGCCTGTGTAAATTGTACTGATTTGGGCAGCAGCCCCTTTGGAGAAGCTGGGGCCAGGTTGACATGAGAGGAGAGGCTCCGGGGCCCCACATGTGAGCCAGAGAGCGCTAATGTGGGTGATTAAATCATTTGCAATAATCCATTTGGAAAGCAGCCGTGTCTAACATGGGGCCTGATGACTGCTTCACAAATAGAAAGGTGGCCAGGGAGGCAATTGGTGGGACGTAGTCCGAGGGCACTGGGTAGGCACGTGCAGACTCACCCTTGCTACTTACTCAGTGTGTTCCTGCTGCGGCGAACCCGCCAGGCTCTGTGCCTGCCCAGGGCAATGGCTCAGTGTGCCCCTTCCCTGCCCAAGGGCCCCTGTCCTCCTATGCCCCTGAACCAGCCCCGCCTCTTCCAGGAAGCCCTCCCCCCTGGTCTTTTCCCCTTTAAATCTCCCCTTGGAACAAGTCCTCTTAGGTTTGACTCTGCCTCCCCCCTTTCCTCTTTCCCTGTTCCTGCCACCAGACAATGGCTGTGTGCCCAGCCTGACTCTGTTCGGGGTATGCCAGGCAAAGCTCACTTGTTTTCGCTCCTCCTTCTTCTGGAAACCGCACTATCTTGTCCTTTTCTGAAACTTCCCTTCTTTCAGTATATGAGGTCTGGGCAGGGTTGACCTCACCCCCATGGTTCTGAGAATAGGAACATCACCCAGGCCTAGCCAATCAGAGTCACAGTGGTGGTCATGTAATCCACCCCAGGCCAATGAGATCATGCCCTGGGACATTTGCTGGAACGTTTCTTGAAATAGAGGGGTTCTCCACTACAATTGCTAAGCTGATGGACTATAAACTGCCCTCCGCTGAGGGTGACTTGCCACCACAAAGGGGATGGCACAGAGACAAGCAGAGAAAAACAGAGCCCGATTCAACTGTCCCTGAAACTTTTTCGTTTATGCAAGCTGGTAAAGTCTTTTCCCATGCTTAGACCTTTTTAAGTTTTTGTTTTGTCAATTTCATTTATTTCTTATACAATTTTATTTATTTATTTATTTATTTGAGAGAGAGAGCACACAGCACGAGTGGGGGTGGAGGGGCAGAGTGAGAGGGGGAAGCAGACTCCCTGCTGAGCAGAGAGCCTGACACGGGGCTCGTTCCCAGGACCCTGGGATCATGACCTGAACTGAAGGCAGACGCTTCACTGACATGCGCCCCTGTTTTTGTTTTTTAAATCAAATGTACCTGACAGTTTTGACTAAAATGTTCACTATCGCCTGGGATCACTGTAACATTCTCCAGGCTGCCCTCCCTGCTTCCACCCCCCCGCCTGCCCTAGGCTGCTCGCCACACGACAGCCAGTTCAGCTGTCCTCACTGTGGCCTCTACGGCCCTCGGAGACCTCTCTCCCCTCACCAACCTCCCACCCTTCCTGGCCCTCTCCTCTTCCCTCATTCCGTCCCCTTCACCCCGGCCTCCTTTCCGCTTCTCAATAAATGCTGGGCACACGCACACCCACTCTGCGCCTTTGGACTTGCTACTCCTTCTGCTTGTTACAGTCCTTGGGCCTGGACGATGCTGCAGGCTCGATCCATGACTGCTTTCCGGTCTCATCTAGAGCGGTACCTTTCCTCACTGGCCAAGAGAAAGTAGCCACCTCCCTAACCCCCCGACTCCCTATTTGCTTAGCCTGCTTTATTTTTCCATAGCACTGGTACTCTGTCCATCTCTGCCAGCAAGATCATAAGCTCTGGAAGAATAGGACTTTTGCTTTGTTCACCGAGGCACCTGCAGACCTAGAACTGAGCCTAACACATGGCTGGGGCTCAGTAAACATGAGCTGAATGAATGTTTCTCTATGACTGTCCTGTGAGGCTGAGCCCTGTCTCTCCCCAGCCTAGACCCCAAAGGGAGGGGCTAAGGGCTCCTTCTCCTCCCTCTCCCCCACTGGTCAACGCATCAAGTTAATGGCTGGCTCCCTTCCATCCTGTGTCCTCTTTCACAACCCCGATCACATTGATAATTACTTGTGTGTGCCCGGTGGGGGGTGTCTGTCCTCCCCATCACCTAGCCCCTGCCTGATACATCCCAAGTGCCCCAAACAAGTTTGTTAATGAGGCTCCAAACAGCACTGGCCAATGCAGCCCCTTCTAAAGTATCCAAATCCGTTTTGAAAGAGCAGGCAGTTAGTTTGCTCCTAATTATCAGCCTCGCTGTGGACATCCTCCGAAGATGCCTCTTTCCTAATTAAAACAGCAGGGTGGATTGTAGGCTCTGGGCAGCATCCTGTTCCTCTCCTGGCAGGAGCTAGAAGCAGCCAAAGGTGTTTCATTAGGAAAGAGCTGGGGAAGGGGGATGGTCATGGTGCCCACCAGCTCCTGGAACAGTTATTTGGAGGTCGGCAATTTAGACGCAGGATGGAGCAGCGATGGAAGAATGAAATAACGAGGTCCCTGATCTGTCTCCCCAGCTCGGGCCCAGGCCTCACCTGGCCACTCCTCCCCCCACCAGGTCCCTTCAGCATAGCCATAAACTCCTGTTCCAGCGACCTCTGGCCTCCCACCCTCCGTGGGCAGGGAGGCAGTGGGCCTGGGACTGTGGGGAGCCCCTGTCCTTCCTAGAAGAGACAATCTCTTGACCCAGACCAGCCGAATTCAAGGTCTGAGGGCTCATTTGTCTTGTTGCAGTTGCTGGCTGTGACATGGCTCACTTCTTGCATTCCTGTAGCCATTCTCTCCCTTTTCCCCTCAGTCATAAAAAACCTCGGTTTTATTCCAGGTAGCAAGATACCAGCTAAAAGACTTCCCAGCATCTCTTGCAACTAGTGGTCAGCAACGATGTATGAACAGAAATTGTAGGGTGGACTTTCAAGAATATTCCTTAAGAGTAAGGACACATAGCCCTTTTACCCTGTTTCCCTGATTTCTGCTTCTTGCCTGGAATATGGATGCAATGGTTGGAGGGCAAGAAGCCATTTTGGCCCCTTGAGGAATAATGCTGTATGCTATGGATGGTGGGTCAAAATAACGAAGGAACCCAGATCTCTGGTAATCATGAAGCTGCCACACTAACTTGGTCTGCTTAAATCCAATCTTCTTTTTTGAGAGGAAATAAATATCTAATTTGGTAAAGCCATTGTTTCCGTTACCAGTGGCTGAATGCAAATCCTAACTAATGTACTGACCCCTTTGAGAATGTGACAAAAGATGATACCCCGTTCTATAGCTATGTAATACACCTGCAAGTAGGCATGGGTATTCTGTGGGATTTTGCACTGTTTTGCACACAATTTCTGTGGGAAACAAGCAGTCGTGGATATTCTCTAAGGAGTTCAACCATCTCCTTGGTCCGCCACCTCAGACTTTACTGTGGTTCACTGTTTCTGGGGACTTTAGGTGCAAAACTCGTGGTCGGGCATCTAGAATTTGCATTATTGACAGCCTTTTTGCTTCTAATGCTATTAGTTCAAATTTCTGCTTTTGAGTAGGAGAGAAGCTAGGAACCGCCCTCGCCAAGTCCGAGGAGCAATTAGAATTACACAGCATGGTTTATTACCAACACAGACAAGAGAAACTCCAGGTCCACGGAGGGCCATTGCCCGGAGGTCTCTGGATCCCAGAGGAGGAGGTGGCCTCCTAATTAGGAATTAGAGGCAGGTTTTTTGGAGGAAGAGGGAACCTTGAAGCGGAAAAGGCCAAAAGGACAGCATTCCTGTCCTTTGTATTTCTCGAGAAGGAGAAATACAAAGGGGAGAGAGGCCCCTCAAAGGCAGATGCTAAGTAACACTTAGGGCCGAGGAGACTTTGACCTCTAGGACTGCAGGGAACTGAGCAGTATGAAGGCCCTCACCTGAAAGTACAGAGGTCAAGGTCAGACCGAGTGCTGGAAGGAGGAATGTGAGCTCACAATCTCTCTGCCTCCGAGCATCAGGAAGAATCTCACCCCTGGGCCTGGTTGGTGGGACCTGGGGCCAGAGAGCACGTGGGCCGTTCCAGAGGGTGGATACTGAAAGTCTCTCTCCTTCCCGCCCTGTACCCAGGGCCTCTCTGTGGGCTCTGAGAAAACAGACCAACCCAGTCCCAATTCTTCGCCCACGCCGCTGGCTGTCAGTGCCTCTGGGAAGGGGCAGCCGGGGACCTGAGGCAGCAGCCATGACCCAGGCCACTCTGACCTTCACTTCCGGGCCTGGCTCTGCCACTGTGTGGAAGCAGCCCCAGACCCCCCTGCCGCGGGGCTCTCTGAGAACCCAGAATCTGGGGACTCTGGCATTCAGGTCCAACTTGTTGCTTCATTCCTTTCGGTCTCCAGGAGAAATCTGCTTCAGTGCAACTTAGGCCAGCTCCGAGGGCCCCTCCTCCCGGGGCTAACTGCTCTGAAAAGTCCTCCTCCCCTCCCCTGCCTTCCCCTCCTCCGTGCTCCCACCCCTCCAGCCCCTGGTTGACAGGGGTCAGAGAGACATAAACAACCCACGGTTTCCAATTAATTTTTAATTGCAACTCGAAATTCTTAATTGCAGCTGGAACGTTCTTGTGGGCAGAAGGGTGACGGTGGAGGTGCGGGTGACCCAGTTAGAGATGCTGGTCCCTGCTGGACTGGGCACAGAGCCAGCACGAGAGGGGGCCGTGGGGCAGCCTGAGCTGGGTGGGATGCTCTGGCCAGTCACCCCAGAAGGCCAAGGCAAGACGGTTACACCTCGGGCCTTGGGGCTGCCGCCCTTGGCGGGAAGAGGCCTGCACTTCGACCTGGCCTCCGGGGAGGGCTGCCCGACATTTGTCAGTGTCTCGTTATGGCCACAGAGGGTCCTGATGGATAGTGTGGCTCCGCTTGGCCTGTGAGAGCCTTCTACTTGAGTGGGGCCCAGAAACAGAAGCAGCTTCCCGTGGTGGCAGGCCTGGGGGGCGGGGGGGGGGTGCGGTTCCCAGGGAGCCCCAGCCCTGCCGAGCCCTTGAGATCAGAGCCTGGGCCATCCTCACTTGAGGTGTTGAAGGCAGGGCAAGTTGGAAGTGGGATGATCAGCTCTCCCGGTTTGTCTGAGACTCATGAGACTTTTGGTACTAAAACCGGGACAGTCTCCGGCCAATGGGGTCGAGGGAGTTAGTTACGCTGAACGGAAGCAATTAGCC
>CM053609.1:24369855-24383243 GCA_028646535.1 Procyon lotor | reverse complement strand
ACGGAGCCTCTGGCAGCCAGTCCTGCAAGAGACCTCAGAACGTGTGGGGGGACCTGCGCACCTGTTGCAGAGGCCACAGAGCAAGCAGGGTCCCCCCATCCCTCCGCGGCTGCATTTGTGGGCTCTACAGGGAAGGCAACTGGCTCTCCGTGGGAGCCACTACCTGTCCCCTGACAGCTAACGGCAGCGGAGAGCCGGCCAGTCAGCCAGTTGGCTTCCCTCCCTGGGCTGGCAGGCAAGCCTGCCAGGGGAGGCTTGGGGCTGCCCTTGGGCGGGGGGGAGCTTGTGGGGGGTCGGGGGGAGACTGCAGTGGGGCAGGCACTTGGGGGGTGGGAGGATTCTGAGAATATGAGTGTTTTGGGGAATTTGGGGGAGGGCAAATTTGGGCAAGTTCTGCCTGGTAACCCAACTCTGGCTCCCATTCACTCCCTCCTTCATTCATTCATTCCCTTGTTCATTCGACAGAGGCCTCCCGAGCAGCCACCGCCTACAGGCCTTGTTCTGGGCCCTGGGGGGAGGGGGGTGGGTCTGAGGAAGGAAACAGACCAAAGCCAGAGCACCTGTCCTCAGAGCTTGTCCACGTAAAATTCTCCCCTCCCCGCCCCCAACCGGGTCCCCTCCCTAGAGCACCCCCAGCTTCTCCTCCAGCCTAGGTCCACAGCAAGGGACCCAGGGACTTTGGAGCCTGAGAAGAAAGACAGGGTCTGCCTGCCCTTGAGGTCTTTCCCTCAGATCTCCTTGGCACTGAACGAGTCCCGATCTGGCCAAAGCTGCTCACCTGCAGCTCCTCCCCCCGGGGCTTCCAAGGCACTTAGCTGCCCAGGAGCCTCTCCGGGATGCTCCAGGCTCCACGGACCATACCATCAACACTTACCTGTCCTGGTCCCTTCCCTCCAGGCTGTCCCTGGGAAGCCACGGGCTCAAGAGATTCATGAATCAAGCAAATGTACATTCATGATGTGACCTCAATACACATTCTGTACCTTCACATGACTCCAAAGGCCCTGCCCTTGAGGAGCCTGGGGACAAGGGGAGAGAGGGGCCTGGGTCCTCACAACAGGACCATCTGAACATTAAACCTGAGCAACACGGAACCCCTATGATACGTGGAGTGCTATGGTTAGCATTGTACATGGATTACTCATTGACTGTTCATAAGAACGCTGGGGAATAGAGACTATCATATTCCCATTTTACAGATGGGGACACTGAGGTCTGGGGAGCTTCCTTAACTTGCCCACGATCACCCACCTACAGGTGGGAAGCTTGCACATAAACCCGGGGTCTCACTGCTAAACCCTTGCTCCCAAGACCCACAGTGGGCCTTTCCGAGAAGCAAGCAGGGCAGAGCAGGGCCCCGTTATGACAGCCTGGGCTCCGGCAGAAGGCCGAGTGAAGGCAGAGTGTGGGGAGGCCCTTGTGCTTTGCTCAGAAATGAAGAGCAAGGGTGCGCTCAGGAAACGGAGCAGTGCGAGGGAGGGTCCTGGAGGGAGGACTCAGGCCTGGAGGAGGAGGGGTGCTGAGGACCTACACTCTGTGGGCTGTCTCTCTGAGTGGGTCTGGGAATAGTTGGGCTAGAAGGGCCTTCAGAGAGCGGGTGGCCCATCTGCTCTTTGCAGGTGGGAGATGGCAGGTCTGGGGAGGGGAGGGCGGCTCCCGGCTCCCCACCTCCCTCTGCCGCTGTCTGGCCCTCCCAGGGGAGTGGTGGGTGGGAAGACCTGTCTGCTGTTTCCAAGCATCTGGGAGGAATGAGGTCCAGGCTCTACTTCCTCCAAGAATTCTCTCGAGGTCGGCTGCACCTGCTGACCTCTCGCCTTCTCGAGTGGCTCTCGGCCTGTCCGTTCTGATGAAATTAATGGGATTGTGTGAAAGCGGGGTTTCTCCCTCCATCCCTCCGAGGGCCCGCTGCTCCTCCCCCTGCCATGGTCTGGGCTCCTCAAGGGAATGGGTCCGATTCCAGAACAATCAGCCTGCAAGAGAAGGCCACCAAGCCCTGGTCTACAGGGGAAGCCACGGCAGGGCCCCTCCGCCCCCAGCCTGCCTGCGCTTGTCACCTGTGTGGACAGAGAGATGGCTTCCGCCCCTGGAGTCAGATGACCAAGCTTTAGGTATGAGATTATGTGCCTCTCCGTGGCCATGACTTCTTTCCCCACCCCCACCCTCACCCCCAAGGCCAGTCCCCTCCCAAGCCCTTAGTGGATCATGTCAGGGTCAGTCGAGCCTCTGACATACTCCTCCCCGGGCTCGTCCAGCTTCTCTTGTATGCCTTCAGTGACAGGCGGCTTACTCTCTGCAGCATCACTCTATATCCCGTATATCCTGCCTGCGCTGATCAGAATCTGTCTCTTTTTTTGTGGTCAGCAGTGCCTGGAGTCAGAGGCCCTCACGCCACACCCGAAGGGGTGCTGGGAGAGCAGCACAAAGGCTGGGCTACACGTCTCAGCCACCTGGGCCTGGGACCAGCCTTTTTTCTCCACTCTGGCTGCCGGCTCTTTTGTCTGGGGTGGCTTCGCTGCCCGCCCTCCCTTCCTCCCTCGGGCGGATTTTCTTCTCCTCCTTCTCCCTCTCCTCCCCCCACTTCCTTGTATCTAAGGATTGCATGAGTCACTTCACTTTGAGCTGCCAGATGTCGGATGCAGTTGGGCTCAGAGTGGAAGCCAATTTTTTCCCTTTACTCAAAGAGAGCTCAGGGCTGATGAAAGCCCCTTACAGGGTCATCCCAGATTTTTTGGGAGGGTGGGGTTGGCTGCCCCTGGCTAGCACCCCTTCTTCGGGGTTCCTGCCCACCCAGCCTCCACTCCCAGCTGGGGAAGACCACTCGTCCTCGTGCCGGCACCGGGCAGGGGGTCAGGCTGGCCCCCGGGCTGTCCAGAGCGTGCTCAGGGTCAGCCCCCCTCATTCAGCCCCTCGGCGTTGCGGGCCTGAGAGGAGTCCAGGGCCCCGGGCCCAGCCCCACGCTGCCCAGGGAATTTTCAATGGGAGCTCCACGCCGGTGCTGTGGGGAGACGGGGAAAAAAGAAAGAAGGCCCTCGCCTTCAAGGAATCGGCAGTCTGTTTAGGGAGACAAGATTCATACAAACAGTGGCTCACGTTTTCAGCTTGGATCATGCTTCTGCTTCTACACACGCCCTCATTTAGCTCTCCCGTGGTTCAGCGAGGCGGTGTTCTCCTCACTCTGCAGCCGGGAGAGCACGGCTCTCAGAGGTGATGTGCTTGTCCAAGGTCTTCTGGTGGTACGGCCGAAGCTGAGCCCGACCCCAAGGGCACCGGGCTCCAAGCCACGCTCTCTGTGGCCCCGTGGGGGCTGGGGAGCCTTTCTTAGTTTGGGTTCCCTTGAAAGCAAAACTGGAGACCAGGACTTGGATGATGGTGGGGGATTTGGGACGCGTCTGGAAGCAGGAGGGAGGGAGGGAAGGAGTGGGTGGGCGAGGGAGGGATATAAAGGAGCATCATCGGAGAAGCCAAGATGGGGGGCGGGGGGAGTGCTATTTTCCAGGTCCTCCGGGACCGTCAGCCTGTAGGATGGAAGGCCGGAACACTTACCCACTGGTTCTGATCCCTCCTTGGTCGGGGCGTCCCGGCAGCATGTCCACCCCTCTGCCCTCGTGGATCACAAGCCCTGTGGGCACTGATGGCATCAAAAAAAATCCCGGAAGGCTGGCGGCTGGTACTCGAGGTGGATGCTGAGTTTGCCTAGAACCATCCCCCCAAAGGGCGACGGAGCCAGAAGGGACTTCTGCTGCAGGGGATTCCATGCGTTCGGTCTGGGCACTGCACAAGGCCCTGCTCAGCGGCCTGAGGGCAAGCTCTATCGGACAGCTCCTGGCACGCGCCTAGCCGGGTGCCCCCAGTGCACGGAGAGAGAAGAAAAGACAGCAGGAGGGAATAAAAGACATCTACATGAGCCTAATTCACTTGGCTGTGGCCAGCAGGAGTTGCCTAAAGGTCCTCCTGCCCTGCCGGCTGGCTGGCTTCTCGAGGCCGAGGACCACGTCTGACCTGCCCGTCCTCCGTTCCCACACAGGGCCTGGCCTCGAGGCACCGCCCAGACAATTGGTGTCCCAGCCTCTGCTCTGGGCTGCGGGGCCCCGGGCTCATCTCAGAGGCGCTGGGCCTTCAGGGGAGCGAGAAATGAAAGGAGAGCCTCCCCTTCCTAGCTGACTAGGGCCACTGACTCATAAAACCTGGGGTTCTCCCTCCCTTCCCCCACGCCTTCCCATTTCCACTTGATTACTTATCTCTGGAATGGAGTGGTTTCACCTGCCAAGTGTTTGGGGGAAAATATCCCTTCTAAGAAAGACACAGTCCCTCCATAAACTTGTACTGGGTTTTTGATCGTCTCCCATGAAGGAAGAGATGTATCTTCTAGTTCGTGTTTACGACTCTGTAGCTGAAAAAAAAATTGATTCTCTCACTCTACATTTTTTTTTTTTTTTTTTTTTTTTTTGGCTAAACTTATGCCTGGCAGGCTTTCGGCTGGGCCAGCAGGCTGATGCCCAGAGCTCAGGGCTGGAGGTCCCTCGGCTGCCTACAGCAACCAGGAGGAGCCACAGCCTGAAGCCGGCTGTGGGCCGGGCGAAGACTGGCACAGGAAGGGACCTCTCCTCTCCGCTCACCTCCCAAGCCAAGTCGGCTCCAGAAGTCAGGAGGTGGCTGAGAGAATGTGGCAGTCCTCCAGGCAGAGGGAAGGTTGGCCAGCAGGGAAACAGAGGCAGCCTCCGCCAGACCCAGTGCAGCCTCTGATGGGGGCCGCAGGGACCCCTCCCCTGTCAGCCAGACACAGAAGCTGTCACTACCTCCTACATGAAGCCTTCCCGATTGCACAGAATAAACAGAACCCTTTGATCACTTAGTTTCCTCGCCAGAACCTCTGTCCAGACGGCTTTCTGTGTGCTGTGGGGTCATTTGGAGTCACAGTCGCCTGGTAGTTTGGAACACAGCTCCCCCATCAGAACATTCTGGATCAGACCCTAGCTCCTCCCTTCCTCACCATCTGACCCCGGGCAAGTGCCTTAACCTTTCAGAGTCTCAGTTTCCTCAACTGCCAAATGAGGAGTATTTTAAGGATTAAATGAGGTCACTTGATTTAAAACCACACCCTGCCCCCCAACTGTCCACTTTATTTTTCTCCACAGCACTTATCACTACGGAATACCCTATCAGGGAGGACCCTTTTGGGGACAGGGACTACATCTTGCTTTCCCAGGGTCCTCAGTGCCCTTGTTCATAATGGGCCTTCTTGGGATCTAAAGTGACCAGACTCTTACTGCAAGCCACCAGAGAATTGTTGCCTTGGGCTCTGCATCGGGCAGACATAGTGTGATTTCTGGAAAGGGACCATGGGCCAGACCCAAGCCTGTCAAGCCTCACTTTTGACATCTGCAGAACGGGCATGGGTTGGAGACTGTGACTAGGAAGGGAGGTCTTAGGCCAGACACGCCTTCCCAGCAGCCCCTTGGGGGTACTTCTACCTTTTCTTAGACCCCTTCTCACCTGGTAGTTTGTCTGATCCTTGTGACTGATTTGTGAGAAAGCTACCGGGAGCTATGATGTTCATTTTAAAGGTGAAGTCACGGAGGCCAAGAGACAAAAACCACACTGGGAGGTCCCCCGGCAGCCTGGGACAAGACAAATGAGGACTCTGGCCCGCGGGGTCAGCTGGACACCGGTCAGCTCCGAGGGGGTCTCAAGGGCTGTAGCAGGACCGTGGGGGTGGGGGCTGGCCGGCTGCCCGCCTCCCTGCTGGCCCCCCGCTCAGGGCGTGCTGTCTCTTCCCCTCTGCTTTTTAATTGCTTGGAAACAGAGCTGACGGCAGTGGGAACAGCTCAGCCGCTGCTGGTCTCATGACTGGATGCTTTTGTTTGTTCACAGAATCATATTTTTACACTCTAGCTTCTGCTAATTTATGCCATAGCCTGAGCTCTTCCTTGTTGCAGATCAAGTTTTGGGGAGTGGGGAGTCAATTCCTGGGTTGATGTCGTCATCTTGGAGCCTATCAGAAGCCAAGCAGGGGACAAATTAACAACAACAAAAAGTAATAATAGCCAGGCTCGGTGTTTATTTTCTGGCGGCTCCCTCCTCCGTGGGCCCGCCATGCTCCCTTAGCACGTCCACTGAGGGAAGCTTCGCTGGGAAAATTAAACCGCTCCTTATTTAAGACGAAGCGATTAGTCTGTGCTGATTCCTGCTCAGCACCTATGGGGGCCCATCCCAGCTCCGCTCCAAGGAGAGAGGAGGTGGGGAAGCCTGAGAGCTTGCCTCCCAACGCACACACACACAGACACACGGAAACCACAGCCTGTTCCATCTCTTGGTGTGAAATGAAGTTTAGGTGCAGAGCTGAAACACTCTGTAGGAGATTGGGCTCACTTGGGAGCAATCAGGGAGGGCTTCCTGGAGGAAAAGCTCTTTGAATCTCAGAATGGGAGGGGGCGGAGTCTGACTCTGACCCATAATAGGATAAAGGCCAGGGAGTGGGTGGGGGACCCATTTTGGAAGACTTCATTGTTGCATAATCTCTCTTGAGGCGGACTCCATCCTGGCAAGTCAAGTTTGAAAAAAACACATTTGTATCTATTGCAAAGAAACCAGGGCTGGAGCTGAGGAGAGGGTGTGGGAGGAGACCCCAATTCCTGAAAGCCCCTGCAACAGAAGGGAATTAATTGTCTCTTAATCAGTAACTGAAACAGGAAGGGCAAGGTCAGGTCAGGCATCCAAGGTTATAAGAGCATGGAGAAGAGGCAGAGGGGGCAGGGAGAAGGGGAACCAGCCCTATGCCTGGTGCTGCAGGGGATGGATGCGCCACATAGGTTAGTTCTTGGCTCTCCCTTTACCTCTTACGGCATATATGGCTGCCTTGTCCTGCCCTGTGCCCACCAGGGCCGCTCGTTCTCTGGATCGCATCCACCCAGCCAGCAGGGTCCCATTCATCGCTCGCCTCTTCACTCCAACTACCCATCTACCCACACACACATCGCCATCCGTCCACCCCTCCTCCCTCACCCAGCCACCCACGCAGCCAGCTACCCTGTAACAGAAAGGCGGATGGTGGAGCACAGCACCGAGGCCCCTCGCCAGCATCCTGTCTGGCAGGCTGGTGGCACTACCTTGGGAAGGTATGGAGGACCCAGCCGCCAGCCTGGGAGCCGAAGCAGCAACCTGCTTTGGTAAGCTGGGTACAAGGAGATCTGTCAATCGGCGACAGACTCACATTTACCAAGCTCACAGGGACTGATATTCAGAGACACACCCTGTTGCCAGTGTATTAATTTATCATAAGAAATAGTACTCAGCGGAGCGGATGTTTGCCTTGGCAGAACGGAGTCTCTCCCAGTAGGCAAGCTACGTGGGAAGTCAAATTATCATCAGAAGTGCTGGGTTAGTAATTCGCCATGAGACCCAGAACTTCTGAGGGGTCTGGGTACTTGCATACCCCTGGTCTGTCTTCTCCCTCTAAAAGTGGGTGAAAAGAGAAGGTCATCATCAGAAGACCCCTCGGTGAATCTCAAGTAGAGAGGTGGGGCGGGGTGGGGGAGCTTGGCCCGATGCACCTTCCCCACCCGGGGATCTGATCTGTCTCAGGCCCCCTCTACCCCAGAGAGCGGCCAACGGCCTAAATCCAGAGGGTTTCGGTGCAGCCTGTGAGCTGAGAATGGTTTTTACGTTTCTAAAAGATTGAAAGAAAAACAAAAGGAGAATAATAATTTGTGACATGTGAAAATGACATGAAATTGAAATTTCAGCACCCCGACTGAAGTCGTAACGGCACATAGCCCATCGTTCACTTCCTGTTATCTGGGCCCACGTCTGTGTCCGAAGCACAGAGCTGAGAAGTCACAACAGACACAGTACACCTGCAAGGCCTAGCTCCGCTCTGGCCCTTTGCAGAAGAGTTGGTGGACCACTGTCCTCGGCCAGTCCTCCCTCTCCTATGCCCTTTCTCTCTTTACCTAATTACTCATCGTCCCCCCACCCACCCCCAGCCCTGCTGATGAGGATGTTCAGAGACCATCTGGATCACGGAAGCTGCCCAGGTGGACCAGTGATGAATTTTCAGGCCATCTCTTGGTTCCTGCGCACACGCTGGCACACTATCACACCGTGCGTGCGTGGGGATGCTGTCCGCCTGGCCCCCAGCACTTGCTTTCGTCTTTCTCTTCACCCACCGTTCACCCTCCCCCCGCCTCCCAGCCTGCCATCCATCATCCCTTCCTTTGCCCAAGCCAGCCTCCTCAGTCCACCCATGGTGGCGCCCACCTTTCCATCTTGGAAACATCCAACCAAGCCATCCACTTGGTCTCCGGTTTAATCAGGCAGGGTGTGGGGCGTGCACGTGTGCACTTGCACGTGTGCGCACATGCAGGCGTGTGTGTGTGTGTGTGTGTGTGTGTGTGTGTTACTGAGTGACTTAACAACTCAACACACTCACAGCTATGTTTGAGACTCCAATTAGAGGTTAGAGGCCGGCGAGCAGGTCAAGGTCCCTGCAAATCGGGGCTCAGGTACCCCGAGTAGGGCTGATTGCGTCCAGTGAGGATTTTCTCTAACTGAGAACAAACGGTGCCCTGTGACCCTGAGGCCTTCCTCTGCTTTGAGGCTGTGAAGTCTCATCCGGAGTTCTTAGACGCAGCTGTGTGGGAGAGAGAGGAAAGGAAAAGAGAAGGTGATGGAGGGCGGGGGAGCAGAGATGCACACCCCGTGGGAAGCATTCACAATGGGGCCCATTGATTTCCTTCTCCCGAAGCTCCTTTGTCCAGGGCCCTGGGTGGCGTGGGCGGGCTGGTCTGGCAGCACCCAGGGGTGGTGTGGGCACAGCTGGACGCTCCGGCAGCCAGTGCCCTGGGCACTACCTCCCACAGTCCTGCTGCCCAGCTGGGGACTTGGGGTTCTGGCTCCCCTGGAGGGGTTGGGGAGGATGTGTGTGGGATTCAGCCTGAGCTTTAGGGACCCTCAGAATGACAGACCCCTCCGAGAGGGGGGGGGGGCTCTGTGCAGCCGGCGCCGCCTGGCCCACAGTCTCCGAGGCCAGCTTCGATCCGGCTCAGCTGGCTCCCGGTGGCCTCAGACACCAGTCTGGGGGCTGGGAGCGCAGCACACAGGGCTGCCTGGGCAGAGCGGCGACTGAACCCCAGTGTCTGAGACCCCAGCTTCAGGCGCTGTCTCCTACCCCAGACTGCCAGGAGAAAACGTGCCCCCCTCAATTCACCAGGCTTCCAGAGGCCATGGGCAGAAGACCATAATTAAAGCAACAAAGCAGAGAGAATAATCTCGAAAACAAGATGTCGACGCAACGGCACAGTTATTGCCTTTCCTGCTACTGGCATTGACCTTGAAAGCTGGAAGAAGCTGCCTGTGCATTTTATGGAGGGAGAAGCCAAGGCCTCAGGTCACAAAGAGCTAGGTGACACCGGCAGCACGGACCTCAGACTCCGGGACCTCGAGTCCAGAGCTTCCATCTCTGTGGGAGGACCTTGGGCTCTGATGTCAGAAAGACACACTTCGACGCCCACCGCCTTTCCTGGACAGGATGAGTCTCACACGCCTTTATAAAAGGAGAATGCTAAATGGGGAACCGAGCTCCTGGGTTGTTTGCAGAATAAAAGAGAGGCTCCTTGTAAGGTGCCTGGCACATAGTAGGTGGCCAATATGCATTAACTTTTTTAAAAAAATTTCTCCTGTGCCTTAGACCTTGGGCTTAGAGAACAAACAAAATCCGTGTTGCAAAGAGACCCCAGTTTAGGGGGGGAGAGGTACAGACACACGTTTCAGAGGAGTCAGGACAACTCAGTGCAAGACGTGGGTGTGGGGGCGGGGGCTGGGGGGGCAAGACCAGAGGAAGGGAACCGACGGGCTTCTGGCAGGTGCACTAACCCCTGAAGACGGAACAGCTGGGCATCGGGTATGCAGCGGGAGGGGAGAACTCTCCCGGCTCAGGCCAAGGCAGAGAGAGCCGTGAGACCCTCCTGGATGTGAGGCTGCTCGATGAGCAGCCCCCAGAGGGTTCTTCCTGCCAATTAAGGGTCCCCACTCGACTTCCCATGGCCCCGGGTTCCTCACCGCCCTCCCTCCAGTGTGAGCTCTGGGAAAGCAAACTGGCTTAATGTTTGCTGAAGCCAAACACCATTTTGCTTCAGCAAATTTTCTTTCTTTTTTTTTTTTTTTTAGTTTGTTTTCAGCAAATTTTCTGATGGAAAAAAAATAATTCTGTAATGAGGCCCCAAGTTAAATAGACTGAGTGTTTGGGATTCTCTGGTCCCGCTCTTTGCCAGGAATGAAAGGAGGATGAAGGGGATTAGCCCAGGTAAGCGTACGAGGAGACTTCTTCTCGGTGTCCGCCTCCAGGAAGCCCCTCCAGCTTTCATCCTCCTCGGCACACACAGAGACCCCCTCCCACCACATACTATCATGGGTGATTCTACGTTTGCCTCTGAGCACTCCCCTCTGGGCCCAGTCACACACAGACCTCTGAGGAAAAGCAGGATCCCGAACCGTGGCCACGTGGTATGGCTTTGGCGCACACGCACGTGCGGACCTGCTCGGGGTGTTCCTCCAGGCTGCTGCTGCCTCTACTAACCTCCTAGATGCCGGGGAATGAGAAGCCTGGGGGACCCCAGGCTGCTGGTCATCACTCTGTATCGCCCCATGGCGGGAAGGGCACGAGGAAGGGCACCGCCAAGCATCCTGGGCAATTTTCTGAGCCCAGAAGGACTGGCGGATGCTGCCGTGATCCTGGGCTCACTCAGAGAGCTGGTTGGGACAGCCGCGTACCCTCTGTGACCAGAGCCCTGGGGACGCCCAATGGTGGACAGTGGAGTCTGCCGTGTCTGGTCTGAAGGGCCCCAGAGACTTAGACTTAAACAATGTTGCAGCCAGGCAGGGTGGAGAGGTAATCGGGTCTGACAGTCCTTGACTAAGGTGTGTTTAGCTTCCTTAAACCCCCATCACGCCAGCCCCAGTCCTGGGGAAGGACTCAGGAGAGGGAGGAATGAAGGCAGGAGAAGGGGCGGAGACCCATTGCTGGAGCCAGAGCAAGAGGCCACGTTGGACCCACAGACCTCGACGGGCTCTAGTTTCCAGAACTAAATCTGGAAAATCTGGACTCTGCCTATGGCTGTCTCCCTGTCTCTCCTAGTCTCAGAGATCTCTGCAAGTGGGTGCGCCTCTCCCTTACTCCAGGGTCAGAGAGGAGGTGCGTAACCAGCAGGCGCCGACTCGCACTCACCACCTGTCACGAAGCAGGCCCCTCCCGGCTGCTAAGATGTGCTGGTTATTTTTGTGGGTGAGGGTGTGATGTCACAGGTACGGGGCCTTGCCAGCTCCTGACGGGGTGGCAGCTGGCAGAAGGGGCCACACATACGTCGTTCTAACAGCTTTGTCAGTGCTGGGCTCTGGGGTGACCCTCAGCTCTTTCTCTCTGGTGCCAGCCGGTCCTGTGAGGGCTGGGGGGTGTGCCCACGCGGTTCCCGATGCCCCCGTGTGCCTAGACCTGCCATGTTGCTCGGGAGACAGAACACACCAAAAGAGGGGAGCCTGGACCAGTCCAAAGATGAGTCACTCCCGAAGATGCCCAAGCCTGAATGCCACGTGGATTCCGAAATGAGGCTCCATAGCGGCACAATGGTCAGAGGACATTTAAGATGACGGGGATTTGGACAACAGTAGGGGCATCCTCAGTGGGAGTCGGTGTAAACCAAGTCTTAGAAACCAGAATAACAGGAGTGCCTGGGTGGCTCAGTGGGTTAAAGTCTCTGCCTTCAGCTCAGGTCATGATCTCAGGGTCCTGGGATTGAGCCCCGCATCGGGCTCTCTGCTCAGCGGGGAGCCTGCTTCTCCCTCTCTGTCTGCCTGCCTCTCTGCCTACTTGTGATCTCTCTCTCTGTTAAATAAATAAATAAAATATTAAAAAAAAAAAAAAGAAAGAAAGAAACCAGGATAACAGCTAGCATCTTCCTGAGGGCATTATTCCAGGTGATTTTTCATGGCTAAACTTATTTCAGCTTTATAATAACTGAAGAACAGAGAAGTCAAGTAACCTGCCCAAGGTCACACAGCAAGTAAGTAGCAAGGCTGGGATTTGAACCCAGACAGTCCAGCTCCAGAAACCATACCTGTAGCCACTTTGCTCGTCTTCGCGTGCAGAAGGAGGGTTTGGGGCAGGAGGAGTTGGATTGGTAAGGATGTGGGGGAGGAGGTGTAAAGGGACTGGAATGTCAAAGAGAGGACCTGATAGCCTGTTTGTGGCAGGGCAGTAGGAGGGACAGTCCCTGTATGTCACTGTATCCCTCCCCCACCTAAACCACCCCCACCCTCTGCTCCTGCCTGCTCAGAGGAGGAAGGAATGCTCTAAGTGATCTAAGATCCCCATTACTTTGCTGCCCAGCCCCTCTCCCTGCTCCCGGGATCCGCCAACTGCAAAAGCCCCACCCCCTCTCCAGTCCCTACCCACAGGGACAGGATCCATGACCCAAGCCTGGCCAACCAGCATCTTTCCCTGGGATTTGAACACTCAGAACCCCAGAAAGAGGGCCCTCTCTTCCCTGCAGAGAGCTCTTGGCAGAGGGAGTACTAGAGCCCACGTGCAAGATTCCGGTCTAGAGAGAAGGTGGGCGTGAGAATAGGAGGCTGACAGCCTCGGCCAGCAGGTAGGAGAGGCTGCCAGGGAGGTCTCGTCGCATAGGGGGTCTCACACCTCGTCTCCCTGAGGCTTGCTGCTCCCCAGCCTTCCCCAACATTTGGTTTCGTGATTCAGTAATATCCCCTTTGTGCCTAATTGGCTCAAATTGGGTTTCCATCACTTGTCGCCAGGAGGGCCTCAAAGGGTAGTACCTCCCAGACTCTGGGGGGAAGGGACCTTCGGGGCCCTCTAGTGAAGTCTCCATGTAGAACTCCGGGGTCCCTGATGGGCATCCCCTTGCTTCTCCCAAGACTGGGGCTCACTGGGTATGCTCTGTGTCCAGGTCTGGCCGGGGCAATGTCAGGGTCAGGGTCGACACAGCAGAATGGGGACTGGACCGTGTAGAGACGTCACCCGCCAAAACGGGAGTCAGAGTCAAGCCCTACGCTCCGACCCCAAGCTGTCTGTATACACACTTTAAGGGAGGAGAGTAATACTAGTCCCAGAGGCCCAGCATCCCCCTGGCCTGCTTGCCCCAAGTCTTTACCTGGGAAACAGGCTGGTCTGTCTCTGAGTGGATGTGCCAAAAGCCACTGCCTCCCCCCCCTCCCCCGGTGTTGACCAGGCCTGGCCTGGCCACCAGCCCCCCAGCAGGCCCGCCTCCAGACTGCTTAGGTTCTCGGAAAATAGCAACAGCACAGCAAAACCTCAACACAAAATCACTGTAACAATCCCTCCTTTCCCTGGTGCTAGTCCTTCCTCCCAGGGTTCTAGA
>CM053609.1:24327898-24361492 GCA_028646535.1 Procyon lotor | reverse complement strand
CTGGACGTTTCTGTAAGTGGAATCACACAATAGGTGCCTTTGTGTTGCCCACCTATTTTCAAAGGGGACTGGGTTTTTTCTGTGTTTGTGTGACACAGAATTTCCCTTATTTGATATTGAAACCCCCGATGGATTACAGATGGGATGTAATCACAGAGGCCCCTTTAGTGAATATGGGCCCAATCTCGGGGCCGAGACACCTGTTCCTGCGGGGACCCCGCAGCCTGACCCCACTTAGGACACGACTGCTTCCTCCTGTGGCTGCACAGAAACCAGGGAAATGCAGGAAGCTGGAAGACACTCCACAGCGCAAACGCATTGTGCACAACCAAGGCCAGAGAAAGGCTCCCCCTGCCTCTGCTCCAAACCAGGCTCCAGGTCACGGGGTCCCACAGGGACAGACCAAACGCACGCAAGTCCAGCAAGGTAAGAGAAACTTCTGGCCCAACTAGCTCCAACCACAAGTAACCCCGGTATCTTGCAAAACAGGAAGCCCAAAGCTGGGGTGGGCTCTAGGGGCTCCAGGTTCTGCTTTTCCACTATGGTCTTCAAGCTGCTTTTCAGCCTCTTCTGAGAAAAACCCGCTCTTCCTGTGTGCTCTTTTAAAATTTTTAAAATCAGTGTGCACACATGATCCATACCTCTGAGCAATCTTTCTCTCGCACCTCACTGACCAGAGTCGCTCAAATATCCATTCCGGAAACAATTGGCAAGGGAAATAGGACCACTGAGACTGCCTTCATGAAACCCACATGTCCTAGAGCAGGTCAGCCCTGAACACAGCCTAGGTACCATTAGGGGAGAAATGGCTGGTAGGTAGGATGGATATTGGGTATGTGACCAACAATGCCTGCTACGGGAAGACAGACGAAATCTAGTTTTGACATTTTCTCTGCATCACTTGGAAAGAAAAGGCTTTCTTTCTTTTTCTTTTTTCTTTTTTTAACACTAAAAAAAGAAAAGTAAGAGAGAGGCATGGCAGGTCAGAGGCTGAACTGGACTGTTGGACAGTTCCTCCCATCCCTACTTTCTGCTGCTCACAGCACTTTCCTATCGGCTGTCTCATCTGATAACCGTAATGACCCTGTGAGCAAGGCAGAGATGTGATTTTTATCTCCATTTGACAGGTGAGGAAGAAGAGACACCAAGAGCTAAAGTGACTTTCTGAGATCTCTTCTAGGTACTGCTTTCATTCACACCACCTAGATGATACCTGCACGAAATTGTGGCCTATTTTTAGATCTTTTAGGAAAAAGATTCACTCTCACTGGTTACGTGATCCCAGAGGTCAGCCACTGCTGACAAGGCAAGCATCTAGGTTCTCAGGACACTTCTCAGGATATCCAAGCTGGATCACAAGCCTCTTCCATGAATATGGAAACAGGATGCTTCCCAAACTATCCTTGCCTTCCAAGGAATGGCACTGTCCTTGGTACTGTCCACGGCTTCCCAGCACTTGCTGCCCTTGAAGCCTCTTTTCAGCTTCAAAGGCTGGATTCTTTCCCTTTTTTTAGTGGGGAGGGGCAGCGGGAGAGAGAGAATGCCAAGCAGCCTCATGCCCAGCATGGATCCTGACGCGGGCTCAATCTCACAACCTGGAGATCATGACCTGAGCCCGAATCAAGAGTCTGACACTTACCGGACTGAGCCACCCAGGAGCCCCTTCAAGGCTGGATTCCTAAGCCAAGATCTAGAGGGATTATGGGATTATTTCTGGGGGGGTTATTTCAGCCCACCCTAGCAACACCCTTGTTATCCCACTGACAAATTCTTCTGTGGCAGGGAAATTAGGTATTAATTGAAGAGTAATTTGCAAATTCCAGACATGTGCTCCCATGTGGTTCTGTCTACAGCACTGAACAGTCTACATTCTAGTTCAAGGGTCCGCAAACTATGGCTCACAGCCAAGTCTGGCCTGCCACCTTTTCTAATAAATAAAGTTTTATTGAAACATAACTGTATTACTTATTGTCTATGACTGTTTTTGCTCTACAACAGCAGAGTTAAGTAACTGAGGCAGAGACTGTATGACCTGCAAAGCCTCAATAATTACTAACTGGCCCTTTATAGGAAGTAACCTTCCAGCTCCCTCTCTAGTGTACTTCCTTTGGGGCACAAAATTTTTGTTTTGAGTACAATTGCTTTGAGTATTTTTTAAATTTTATTTTATTTCAATTCAATTAATTAACATGCAGTGTATTAGTTTCAGAGGTAGAGGTCAGTGATTGATCAATTGCATATAACACCCAGTACTCATTACGACAAGTGTCCTCCTTAATGCCCACCTCCCAATTATCCCTTCCCCCCACCCACCTCGCCTCCAGCAACCCTCAGTTTGTTTCCTATGATTAGGAGTCACTGTCCTGTATTATTGATACCTTCATCCCTACCTTTTCCCCGTAGCTCAGTGTGGGGTCTTCCCTAGTTTCCTCTGCTTCTGGATAAACAGAGTTCCCTACCTGTGTGCGTCCCAGGCCCATCTCCTCTCTTCAAATTCAAACTACGCTCCTCAAATACTAACTCAGGGGTGTTCTGTCAGCCCTTCCTGAAGAAGTGTCCCAAACTCATCCATTCCAGGCACACAGCATTCTGCTCATCCTCCTTGAGCCAAGCCTCTAGTCTAGACCATGCCAGCAATTAACTGATTGATCACCACTAGGAGTCTCAAACTTTTTTATTACCTTTTTTAGTGTGTTAGGGAGGGTTTTTTCAGTTGCAAATAACAGAAATCTGATCCAAATTAGCTTAATTAAAGAAAGGTTCTGCTAGAAAGCCCGGAAGCTGATCTGACTCCTCCCAGCATTCAGGTGATGCCATCAGGGCTCAGCAGCATGGCACCTCTTGGCTCTGTGTTCTCAAGACCTGCTGCATTCAGGCAGGTCTGTACCACCTGGTGGGCAAAGGGCTGCAAACAGATCCACTCCTCACAGCTTCTCAACACCCCCAGCAGGAGAGACACCGCTTTCCTTCTAACAAAAGAGCCCAGGACTGAGTCTCAGGGGCTTGTTGGGATCACGTGATCATCTCCGAGACAATCACTGGCCAGGGGAGTAGAACGCTGGGATTGGCCAGGCCTGGGCCACGTGGCGAGGTGGTGGATTTGGAGGCCGTGCAGGTAACCCTCTGGATAGGCAGGTTCTGCGTGGCAGAGGGCTGTTCCCCAGAGAAAAATGCTCCTACCTGATGGAGGAAGAGATGCTGGCCGAGCAAGGACTAGAGATAAACCTCTTACCCCACCTGCAGGGTTTCTATTAGTGCTCCCACAGGGAGTTTCATTTTCTCCTCGGCTGTCTTCTCGCTGTAACAATGCTCGAGTCTCTCCCAGCTTATATGATTAAACCTGTGCTTCTCAGGCTTAATAATACATGCTCCCTCTTGCCTGTCCCTCCAGCCTTGGCTCCCACCCTCTTCTTTATCTCTTAAACTCTGGCCGTGTCAGGCTTCCACCAGCAATTCCTCAAATGTCCCAAGTCTTCACTGAACCTCTGCCTTTCACTCCCTCTGCCTTTCTCATTCTGTCTGCATGGCACACTTCTGATTCACTGCCCAGATCAAGAATTCCCTCCTCTGAGAAACTCCTCCCCAACCTCCAGAATGGAAGAAAACATTCCCTCATCTGTGTGCGCGATCCCTGTCCTGCACCGATGTCCTGCTGACCCTCCCCGTGGCACTTAACCCACCAGGTTTGTCTCTCTCTGTTTACCTTTGTCTTCTCTTTTAGACCATAGGCTCCCTGAGGTCAGGGACATTTTCAGGAAATGTTTGTTTAATGAAAACATCTTTTTAGTGAGCTGGCCTTTGGGTTGTCTCTCCAACACCAGCCTTGTAGCAATGCCAGTCCCTGTAAAATCCCATAGGATTAAGGAGGGACCACAGTCTTAAAAGGGGGATGAAGCCATTTAGATGCGTTACTAATGAACGCTGTCTACACTAAGTGGACACTTTATGTGTCAAGCCCTATGCTGAGCATTGCAACCATGGAAGTGATTGAGGCATGTTCCCAACCTCAGGAAGTTCATGGTGTATGATGGAGAAATGACATAGAAGCTGCTTCTCTTTTCATTGCTGTCCTTCCAATACCTAGCCTTGTGCCTCACATATAATCAATGTTTAATAACAGTTGCTGAACAAAGCAATGAATAGATGAGTAAGAGAAGGAATGAATGCAATGGAAGGTATAGGGAAGGCTCTGCCTGACTGTAGGGTAAAAAAAGAGATCCAAGGTACCCCTGGATCATGTCATCATCTCTAGTTTACTGAGGGTGCCAGGCACTGTGCCAGTTGCTGGGGCTTCAGGAAGAAGGGACATTTGTCCCCTATGCTCAGTGATCCCACAGCCCAGGGGCTGAGGCCATATGGGAAAATCAATGCTTACAAGACAGGGTGTGAATTACTGAGCAGAGGCACGCTGAGAGCTGTGATAAGACAATGCGGTGGAGGAGCACAAGGGAGGGGGGAGCCGCTGAATTAATTGACTGAGCAATCAGTGTCTTTTATCATGAGATCTCTGTGTTCTCATCTCTTTCCTGGGCTTTCTGTGGGAGCTCCAAAAAAATCCTAATCCATTTGCTCAAGGATACTATAATTGATGATAAGGGGAGGGAGAAAACCACTCATAGGTCACTAAATAAAGAATCAAAATATTGGATCATGCTTGGTTATGTGCTAAATTCACAGAAACAGAATGTCACAGAGGGGAGAACTCAGGTTCACAGTGAGCCCAGGTGGTTGGGAAGGGCTTCATGGAGGAGGAAATTTCTAGAAGGGAAACTCTGGGGACTAGCGATCTCTGAGGGTCTCCAATGCCAGGCTGGGACCTTTTAAACTTTTACAGTTTACTTTGTAGGCAGTATAGAATATGGAGCTGGGGAAGGGCATGATTAGATACGATTTTAGAAAAATTACTTGGGGACATAATATAGAGAATGGGGGAGGGAAATGGAGATACAAGAAGGAATACGGTGGGGGAACCAGTGAGGAGCCCTTGCTGTAGCACCAGTGAAAGGTCATAATGGCTTCAACCATGTTCTTCAGTTGAGATAACCTGGCTCCCAGCAGTTGACTGGTGCTTACCCTCCATAACATGGGCAACGGAAGGGTTCTCGGGGGGGTCTAATTCACTTATTCACTCAACAAATATATATTGTTCTAAACACAGATCTAGGCACAGAGGATAGAACTGTGATCAGAACAAGAGCCCCTGCCTTTCTGGAGCTTTTGTCCTGCTAGTTAGTCAACTATTGTGGTAGATTGCTCCCGGAGAGAGAAGAAAGCTGGTCCAGAGTTGCCTTTCAGGGTAGTACATCTGGGATGTTCTTCCGGCAAGCAGTCAGCTCCTCCCCCTACACACACCTCTCTCCCACAGCCCCCTTGCCTAATAAGCCATGTGCTTCTTCCATTTTATCCCATTTAATCCTGATCCCCAGCAGAGCCTAATGAGGTTGATGGTGGTGCCCATTATGCGATGAGAATGTGCAGGCAAGGGCTCCCTGGGATGCCGCAGGCAATGGCTTCTTCCCTTACAGGGCATTGAGACAGGGGATATCTGTGGGAGGATGCTGTACCCCAGGCAGGGAGTCTGTGGGGAAGCCCCTTCTCCAGCAGGGAAGACCTCCTTGATGCCTGAGTTGGTCCATGGATACCTGGGGTGGGCTGCCTATCTCACCACAAACAACTCTGGTAGCCACAAAATTCTAATCAGACTCAGACATCAGGATCTAAGACGATAACTGTGATGCAGAAAACACGCAAAATAACCAGGCAGCCTTTGTAATTAACTTCCGCTCCCTTCCAGCAGTCATTTGGAGTTAATGGTTTCTTAATTCAGTGCTCATTTGGTGACTTTAATTTCCAATTAATTTTGCCGATTTTCCTCTGAGGTGCTCATGGTGTGATAGAAATTCCTGCATGGTTAAGTCCCCACCACAGGGACCTGGGGATGGGAGTGGGGGGTGAGGTCAAGCTCTCACCAGAAGGCTGGACCCTGCCTGAGTGCCAGGAGTTGGAGCCTTCTGAGTTGAGGGGTCCTTAGGAGATCCTTCCTCTAGGAGGGAGCTGGTGACAACTGATAATATGGTGCAGGAATTGGGCATGCCCTTGAATTCCTCTAGCTCTTGATAAGAGTTTTGATTTATTGCAGGGAATAGGATAAGAGAGAAAGCCCAGCCCTCCTGGAGGCAGAAGGAAAGAGTCAAGATCAAGGACAATACTCTCCCTTCTGTCAAGCAAAGGAGGATTTGAGAGGTCTTAGTGCTCTGGGCTGGTACCATTGGTGCCCAACCCAGATCCCCTTTGCTGGGCCAATTCACCCATTGTGTACCTGCAGCAGGTGTTAACTGTTGATACCCCACAGCCCCTGTCTTCACTAGAATTGCCTTTGGCAAGTGGAATTCACCTCTTCTGGGATGGTCCACTCTTCTGCTGCTCAAGGCATCCTGTAGACAAGGACTGAGCATATAGGTGGAAAGGCATCCCCCATCTCCCTAACTCCTGCCTCTTGCCTCAGGATGAGACTCCCTCCCAAATAGGGCAGCCAGACCCCAGCTGAGACCACAGCCTTAGTTAAGTTATTCTCATGTTCTCTCTTCCTTCCCTTTCTCTCTTCCTTTCTCCTTTAAGGCTCTTCTGATAAATCCCATGCATCTGAAACACTGTCTTGGGCTTGGTTTCTAGGGAACCCAAACTGCAACAGTGCTTTATATCTTAAACTTCTGTTTAGCTCTTATGGTATGTCAGACACTGCTCTAAGTCCTTTACAAAGGAAGTTCAATTCATCCTCATAGAAACCCTATGAGGTAGGTATTGGTGGCATCCTTATACTGAGAGAAGAAAACTGAGACAGGGAGATTGAGAGACTTGCCCAAGACCACCATAGGTAGTAAGTGCAGAACAGGAACTTGAACTCAGTCAGTCTGGTTTCAGACTCTGTGGCCTTAGCTATTATGCTGCTCAAGATGGAACCACTAACTCCAGTAATTGCTCTGAAGTCATGGGCAATATAATTCAAGAGCCTAACCCACCAGAGGGATGAGGGATAGATAGCTTTTCCTGAGGTCCTTTGTCAGGGGATTAAGGAACAGGGAGATATAAAACCCTGGAGCTTTGACCCCATGATGTCAGGACACTTAGGGAAACTTTCCCTGCCCCCCGGGGATGGTAATGAAGAATGGTAGTATGACTCAGTGAGGCAAGTGCCAATGTGAAATCAGGCAACCCAGATTCTAGTGCTGACTGTGTCCCTGACTCCTTTCATAACTTGTGATGAGTAATTTCCCACCAGTGGGTCCATTTTTCCATCTATACTATGTGGGTGAGAGTTAGTTAAAAGTCTTGATGAGCCTCAGCTCTAACATTTAGACTTTAGGAAGTAGAAACGTGGCACTCCCTTGGAGATCGTCCATTAGAGGGTGAAACCAGATGTCTATAGAAAGCAAAGGAGATACATTCCAGGATCTGCAAATATCAATGGTTCTGCCCCCAGGGGAACATGGGGAGGGATCTACAAGGCCTCAAAAGGACCTAGGTCACAGTGACCACTCAATGCCCATTTATGAAACCACTTGTCAACAAGCATTTATCAAGTGCCTACATTATGCCAGGGACTATGCACATGTAATTCATGTCTCCCCAACATAGAAGCACAATGGAGGCACTTTCCCAGCAATTGCTGTCAATTCATTGACCCTTGCTCAACTTACCATCAAAGGACCAGTCTTATGTAAAGACCCCTCCCCCAACACACACAGTCATATTTGAAACCTCTGTGGGGTGTCTCCATTGTATTTGGAGATATGTATTTTCTCCTATAAAGTGGAACCATGATCTTGCTCTCCTGCGAGCGACCCTCTCAGTAATTCCTACTGCCTATGGAGCCACAGAAGAGGACCCCACTACTGCCTCCATGGCCAATGCCTTTTATGAAGAGCCACATCCGCTATACTCCCAAAGCTGCCAATCCACAGGGGGACATGGAGCATGATGTTCTTTTCAATTCTCCTCAAAAGAAGAGAAGAGATTCCTTTGGTCACCTGAGGCAGGGCTGTAACAAGGCGAAGGTGGTGAGGGATGTTGAACAGGAGTGGCAAATATTTATTCTTTCCTTCTCCCCTACCCTGTAACCTCCACCCTCACCCCAGACTCCTTCACCAGACCTTAACAAGACCATATCTTAGGGCAGCCTCCTCCCTCCAGTCCTGGGAGGCAGGGAAGGGGCAGGGCAAGATTCCATCTAACATCATGCCCTCTGTGATTCCCAATCCTTATACCCCCAAAAGCCAACCCTCTCAAATATCCATGGCAATAGCTGCTGCCAGGTCAAAGCCTGTGCTGGTAAACTCAGACCCAAAGCCTGCTAGAGAGTGCTGGAGCAGTCATAGCTAATGCTGTCACAGATCCCAAAATCCCCAGCTGGCAAGAGCTGCAAAGTCCAACCAGCCAGGGCTGGTTTCTCATTTTTCTAATGCTGTGGGTAAAAAAAGACACCTTTGTGGAGGACACCAATTCTACTCTTGGAGCCAGGGCTCCAAGGTAGCATGCTACACAACCTGGAGAATGTGCCTATCCTTGTGGCTGTTAACATCAGCCCTGATGGACACTTTGTTCTGTGCTCCCAATTTTTCTCCCCATCTCCATCCTACAGAAGAACAGCTCTGACCACATGCCTCTCCTGCCAAAAACCTTCAGAGCCCTTCAAAAAACAAATGGATAAGATCTGAATGAGTCCCGTGCCATCCAAGGGCAGTTGTGCTCTGGCTGTAAACCATCTTAACTGATACCACAGATTCCAGTCAAATCTGGAAATCCATTCTCTTAAACTTGCTGCCAAGCCTCAGGGCCTTTGCATGTGACATTTCATTTGCTTTGAGTGCTCTACCATCCTCCATCCCACCTGTGGCAAGTTTCCCCTGAGAAGGCTATGAGTACAGGGAAGACCCTGGCCATAGGGGCCAGATAGCAAGTCAGCCAATATTATCCCCTCCCTTGGTGCCCATGCTTTCTTCCTCACTCCCCTAGCCCCTGTCTTCCTAGATCCTGGTGAATGCAGTAGAATTATAATATGGGGATTAGAATTATAGTATAGGGATTAGAATTATGGCAGAATTGTAGTATGATGATTAGAATTATTGTAGAGTTATAGTATAAGGATTAGAATTATGGTAGAATTATAGTAGAGGCATTAGAATTATTGTAGAATTACAATAATTAGAATTGTAGTATGGAATTGGAATTATGGTAAAATTACAGTATAGGAATTAGAAATATGATAGAATTATTGGGATTATACTGGGATTAAGTACTGGGATTAGAATTATACTGGGGGATTCAAATATGGTAGAACTACAACCAACATCACACAAATACAAAGGAGTATAAGAGAATATTATGAAAAATTACAGGTGAACAAATTGGACAATCTAGAAGAAATGGATAAATCCCTAGAAACATAAAACCTCCCAAAACTGAATTAGGAAGAAATAGACAAATTGAACAGACTGTATCAGCAATGAAATTGAATTAGTAATTTAAAAAAAAAAGCTCCCAAAAAACAAAAGTCCAGGACCACATGGCTTCACAGGTGAATTCTACCAAATGTGTAAAGAAGAGTTATTAGCTATTCTCCTCAAACTATCCAAAATATAGAATATATATATAAGGAAATCTTCCAAATTCATTCTATGAGGCCAGCATTACCCTGATACCAGAACCAGATAAAGATACCACAAAAAAGGGAACCAATAATTCTGATGAACATAGATGCAAAAATCTTCAACAAAATATCAGCAAACTGAATCCAACAATACATTAAAAAAAATCATTTACCACAATCAAGTGGGATTTATTCCTGGGATGCAAGGATGGTTCAACATTCTTAAATTGACCAACATGATACATCACATCAGTGAGAGAAAGGATAAAAATCATATGATCCTTTTAATAGATGCAGAAAAAGCATTTGACAAAGTACAACATCCACTCATGATAAAAACCCTCAACTAAGTGGGATTAGAAGGAACATACCTCAACATAATAAAGTCCATCTATGAAAAACCCATGGCTAACATCATACTGAATGATGAAAAACTGAAGCCTTCACTTAAGATCAGGAACAAGAGGAGGATGTCCACTCTTACCACTTTTATTTAATATGGTACTGTAAGTCCTAGCCACAGCAATCAGACAAGAAAAAGAAATAAAACACAACCATATTGGTAAGGAAGAAGCAAAACTTTCCCTATGTGCAGATGACATGATACTCTATTTGGAAAACCTAAAGGACTCTACCAAAAAACTACTAGAACTGATAAATGACCTCAATAAGGTTGCAGGATACAAAACCAACATATAGAAATCTGTTGCATTTCTACACACTAATAATGAAGTAGCAGAAAGAGAAAATAAGAAAACAATCTTACTTACGATTGCACCAAAAATAATAAAATACCTAGGAGTAAACTTAACCAAGGAAGTGAAAGAACTGTACTTTGACAACTATAAAATCCTGATGAAAGAAACTAAAGATGACACAAACAAATGGGAAGTTATTCCATGTTTATGGATTGGAAGAACAAACATTTTTAAAATGTCCACAGTACCCAAAGCAAGGTACAGATGAAATGTGATCCCTCAAAATACCAACAGCATTTCTCACAGAACTAGAACAAATATTCCTCATTTGACTGGAACCACAAAAGACCCCAAATAGCCAAAAACAACCTTGAAGAACAAAACTGGAGGTACCATAATCCCAGATATCAAGGTACACTACAAAGCTGTAATAATCAAAACAGTATGATATTGGAACAAAAATAGACATAGATTAATAGAAGAGAATAGAGAACCCAGAAATAAACCCACAATTATATGGTCAATTAATCTTCAACAAAGGAGATACGAATATGCAATGAGAAAAAGACAGTCTCTTCAATAAATGGTGCTGGGAAAACTGGACAGCTACATGCAAAAGAATGAAACTGGACCCACTTTCTCACACCATATGCAAAAATGAACTCAAATTGGGTAAAAGACCTAAATGTGAAACCTGAAACCATGAAAATCCTGGAGGAGAACATGGGCAATAAAGTCTCTGACATCAGCTATAGTGACATTTTTAAGATACGTCTCCTACGGCATGGGAAACAAAAGCAAAAATAAACTACTGGGACTACATCAAAGTATAAAGCTCCTGCAAAGTAAAGGAAACAATCAACAAAAGTAAAAGGCAACCTACTGAATGGGAGAAGATATTTGCAAATGACATATCCAATGAAGAGTTAGTATCCAAAATATAAAGAACTTACAACACCAAATACACAAATAATCTAATTCAACAATGGGAAGAAGACATGAACAGACATTTCTCCAAAGAAGACATCAGATGGCCAAAAGACACATGAGAAAATGCTCAACATCACTCATCATCAAGGAAATACAAATCAAACCCACAATGAGATATCACCTCACACCTGTCAGAATGACTAAAATAAAAAACACAAGAAACAACAAGTGTTGATGAGAATGTGGAGAAAATGCAAGCCTCAGGAGCTGTTGGTAGGAAGGCAAACTGGTGCAGCCACTAAGGAAAACAGTATGGAACTACTCTTCCATTCAAAAATTAAAAATAGAATTACCATTTGATCCAGTAATCACACGACTGGGTATTTACCCAAATAATATGAAAACTAATTTGAAAAGATACAGCCTCTTATGTTTGCAGCAGCATTATCTACAACAGCCAAATTATGGAAGCAACCCAAGTGTCCATTGATAGATGAATGGATAGAGAAGATGTGGTATGTATTTGTTGGAATATTACTCAGCCATGAAAAGCACGGAATCTTGCCATTTGCAACAACATGAATGGATCTAGAGGGTATAATGCTAAGTGAAATAAGTCAGCCAGAGAAAGACAAATACCATATGATTTCACTCATATGTGGAATTTAAGAAACAAAACAAACAAAGAAAAAAGAGACAAAGCCAAAAACAGACTCTTCACTACAGAGAATAAACAGATGGTCACCAGCGGGGAAGTGGGTGGGGGGGATGGGTGGAGTAGGTGAGGGGGATTAAGAGTTCACTGAGTAATGTAAGGAATTATTGAATCACTATATTGTACACTCGAAACTAATATAACACTGTATGTTAATTATACTGGAATTAAAATAAATAAGATGAATAAATAAAATACCCTGGTGGGGGAAGAGAGGAGGAAGAGAGAAAGAGAGAGAGGCCAGGGTATATCCCCCTAGGGAGAAAAAAAAAAGAATTATGGTAGAATTGTAGTATGGGAATTTAATTATGGTACAATTTTAGTATAAGGATTAAAATTATGGTAGAGTTATAGTCTGGGGATTTGAATAATGGTGGCATTATAGTACAGAGATTAGAATTATGGTACAATTATAGTACAGGGATGGAAAGGCCCTGAGAGCTCCAAGTCCTCTCACATCCACCTACATCAATGATTCTCATATTTAGGGTGCATTTAATTGCCCATAAGATCCTGGGCCCCAAGTTCAAACTTTCTGATTCAGGAGTCTTTTTTTTTTTTTAAGATTTTATTTATTTATTTGCCAGAGAGAGAGAGAGAGAGAGCACAAGCAGGCAGAGTGACAGGCAGAGGGAGAGGGAGAAGCAGAGGGAGAAGCAGGCTCCCCACTGAGCAAGGAGCCCGATGTGGGACTCGATCCCAGGACCCTGGGATCATGACCTGAGCCGAAGGCAGCTGCTTAACCAACTGAGCCACCCAGGTGTCCCTGATTCAGGAGTCTTGAGTGGAGTTCAGGAATTTGCATTTCCAACCATCTACCAGTTGATAATGCTTCCAGTCCAAGGCTCGCACTCTGAACCACTGACCTAGATTTTGACTCAGAAGATAATCTTCTATCTCTGTTTCCCCCCAAAGGATTCAATGCCAGAGCACTTTATGGCTTTGGTATCCATTGATGGGCTTGGTTACTGAGGGAGAGGCAGGGATTTCATGCACCCGCCATTCAGAGCCTTGGGGAAGGTTTTGGGTATCAGTATTTATAATGAAATCACTGACAAGAACATGAAATTCTCTACAGGAAAAATAATCACAGTGATCCATAAAATAGCATACTACAACGATACCAATAGTGGCAATAATAATAGTAATAACATGATTATAATATAATGTCCTAATGTGCTACATCCAGATTGATCTGAGCAATAGAAAAGAATTACTGACACACACAAATGCTCTCGAAGTCTAGCTTCCACATATTTGGGGCCATTTGGATGACGGCAATGGCAATGAGGACGATAATATCAAAACACATTTGCTCACAGCTTTCGCATTTCTAAAGCACTTTTACTTGGTTTTATTTGGGCAGCAACACTGAAAAGGAGGTAGGCAAGCTTCTTCAGTTTATAGACGAGGCTCACATTCTCTTGTCTTTAAGCCTTCTCTCGGCAAACATGGACTTGAGTATCATGGGCAGGTCAGGGGCTGGGAGGGGCGGGGATAGGGTTGCAGATAAAATACAGGACCCCCAGCTGAATTTGAATTTCAGATAAGCAAAGAATGACTTTGTGTGTAATTATGCCCCCAATACAGCATGGGACATCTTTGTCCTAAACCAATTATTCATCGTTCATCTGAAGTTCAAATTTAACTGGGTGCCCTGTATCTTTCCTTGCCAGGTCTAGCAACCCCATTGGAGGAGGAAGAAGGCAGAGCCATAGAGAGACCGGCACAACCCAGTGTGGCCGGTAGCGAGTTGGAGGTAAGCACTGGTATGGTGGGAGCCCAGAGAAGGCGTAGGGCTTGTTAAATGAATGAAATCATTGGCGCAGGGCAGAAAGGCGGGCCCGGCAGGAGACCCAGCTGACCCAGCTGACACAGTAGCCCGGAGCCTGTGATCCCAGGCCTTCATTCATTCACTGCACCTCCACACCTTGGTCCAAACGTCAGTGGCAGAGAAACTGGTTCTATCAGTAGACTGGGGCCCGCGGGTAGGGCTCTGATGTCTGCAGCGGCTCTATGTGGTCTTGGGGTGCTTTCAAGAACTCATGAGGCCTGCTGGGGTTATCGTAGCAGTGAGGCAGAGTGCTAGCCTGCCTTCCTGTCCGATGTCTCCCTCTTCCTTTGGTAATAGGCCACTGTAGCTGGGGACATGGCCTCTCAGGACAAAACTGACACTTCCCGGCCTCCCTGGATGTGGCCTGGCCAGTAGGGCTTGGCGGACACTCGCTGAAACTCTGTCTGGGTGCCGTATAGGAAATAGAAACTCCTCTAGAGTTCCAAGCCAAATGGGGGCCTCATAAAGGACCAGGGGCTTCCTAAGTCACCGGCAGGCTAGAAGCATGCAGGCTGTGGGATGCGGCTAGGATGTGTGGTCTCGTCCTGACCGCTATGCACCAGAGGTCGGGAGGTTCCAGAAAGCGCTCTCACGTCGCAGCCCCCCACAGACACAAGGTGACTTTCCCCCACCCCGCCCCCCACCAGAGGCCTCAGAAAGGCTGTAGGAGCTGGGACCTGGGCGTGGGCCACAAAGAAACTCTTCTTTCCTTCACTGTGCCAGTGAAGAGCCCACGTCCTGAACCAGAAGTGAGACTTGGTGGTATCACTTCCAGAATGGGTAGTGTTGACGTTGCTGGGGTGTGGAATCAGCCCGGCCTTCAGGGGTGTGGGCAGACCGACTCCATTCACAGACAAAGCAGAACTCGGGGCTGTGGCTGCTGGCGCCAAATGCAGGCCACTGCGTTTGAGCGAAGCTGTAGAGAGGGAGGGGGTGCTGGGGAAAACTTCTTGGAGGAGGCAGAACTGGAGATGGAGAGGAAGAGAAGACTTTCCAGGGAGGCCACTTTCCTGTCCCTTCCCCACAGCTGCACCAACCAGGGTGACGCCCTCCAAGCTCAAGTGCAAGAGGAGAGACGCGGGATGCCCCCCTTGCCGGGACACCTGACTTTCACCCTGGAGCAGGGTGGACCTTGGGAACAAGGCCTCGGGGAGGTGTGAAGGGAAAGGGGTGGAAAGATGTTCTTCCAAAGGGAGGGAACTGTGTCTCTAAGACTCTGAAGACGAGGACAGGGATGGACATGAAGGGACATCTGGTTCTGGCCTGCCCTGTGCCACGGCAGCTCCTCCCCCAGAAAGGCCCCCCACAAGGCCCCCCGCATTCACCCCTGAGACAGGGGCGGCTGCAGGAGGCCCAGAGCCTGGGGCACAAGGACAGTCATGTGAACCCGGGCGCCGAGCACTGGGGCTGGGCCGAGCAGCCATTCTCTCCTTCACCTGTCTTTGCGAAGAGTATGCATTCGGGGTGTGGGCACAGGCCACACTGGCCAGGGTCAAGGCCTCCTTAGACACCAGGCCAGGACAATTCGAGGTGAAGGATGGGCCGGGATGAGAAATTAGACTGGGACAAGGGCCACCCTGTGACCAGGGTTGGGCTCAGCCTGAGGCCAGGGTCGCAACTTGGTCTACAAGGACCACAGCCTTAGACCGGTGGGGCTGGAGCCTGGACTCGGTTTTTGATGGGGGAAAGAAAGAGTATTGAGCTAACTGAACCCCTGTGTGTGAGCTCAATTTCATTAGTTGCCTGGATAATAAACCATAATGAAAGGCCATCACAGTATCTGTCATTTCCTCATTATATCATACTTAGCCTTCAAAACCATCGTATTTCTGGGCCCTCTATTTACCCTTCCTCCAAATTCATGGCATAGCCTCTGTATCCCCTCCGGGGGATGAGGGTGTATAGGCACGGGGGTCAAATGAGCTGCCTCGATTCTCACAGCAAGTTCAGAAAGAGATGGAGGCAGGCAAGAGGCCAGCTGAGCAGGTGCCCAGCCCTGGGCAGACTGGTGGACTCTGAGTTTCCTGTGGTGCTTTGGAGACAAGCCCCAGGTCACCCTGAAACCTACGGGCAGGCGGCAGGCGGGCGGGCAGGCAGCTGGCTGGAGGAGTTGGCAGCGGGGACGTCCTGGATCAGAGCCTTGGGCCACAGCCAAGGCTGTTTAGTTGGGGTGGAGGGTGAGGGCGGCGATTTTATTCAGCCGGCTCTGTGGCGAGCCCCGGGGCAGGTGCCAGCAATTTGCCAGTCCTGAGTGACGGAGCCGGGAAACGCCGAGCGACTGGGAAGGCAGGGTCCTCCCCCCGCCCCCCCCCGCCCCCCCACTGCTCCCCTCCCTCCACCCAGGTCCGCGTGGGCACGCTCAGCGACTGAAGGAAATGCGAAGTGACGGTAAGTGACAAAACCGAAAATGTAATTAAGACAGATGGAACCAACCGGCGGGAATGATAAAAGCCGTTCCCTGGGCTCTGAGATTTCAAGCGAGGTCACGGGATGACCCCATCCTGGCTGCACACAGCCGGCAAAGAGGAAGTGAGGGAATGAGCTCGAGGAGAGGAGCCAAGCTCTGTGGAGGACAGGGAGCCAACTGGGCTTCGGCTGCACTGAAAGAGATTTGGGTCAGATACAAGGATGAAGTTCCTGGAGATGAGGGGGCTTAAAGATCGGCCTACGTGTGACATCATCTTGTTGGCCCGAGGACACACGTACGCCTCCTGGATGGCCTTGGACACACCGGCCTCTCCAAGATCTGTAGGAAGAAGAATGGCTCCATGATCACATGCAGGTGGATGGCATTTGGGAAGAGGACAAAGGGAAGCGGCTCCGGGCTTCCTGCAAGCCAGAGCTGGGAGAGCAGGATCGCCAGCCTCCACGTCAGGAGGTTCACGTCACAATGCTTGAACCTGACATCTCCAGGTGACTTTTTCTCCTTCGGCGCTGCTGCCCCTTGGTCAAACCAGGAGCAGAGAGGGCATGGTGGCCACGCCTTGAGCCTACAGAGGAAGCGGCAGGCCACCTGGTCCTCAGCTCTCTAGATGCTGTGATGGGAGGAAGTCCGGGGACCCTACGGGGAGAGCCAGCATCTTGGCCTCCATTCTCCCTACGTCCTGTGCTGGGACTCTGTGCCGGGCAATGGGACAGGCAGAGAAGGTGACTTCTCTATGCCTGATGAGCTTCTAAATTGGCGGGAGAGAAGAGACTCGTACTCCAATTCAAGATAGTTGTTGAGTTCCCATTTATTGAGCATCTACTCTGTGCTATGCCTGGATGGGCCCAGGACCCACTGCCAAGTTAAAGTGTATGGTTTTACCGGGAATTGAAACATAGGAAGCGATCCGATATAAGTGAGATATTCAGGCATTAACTCAAGGTGATAGGTGGTTCACATCCAAGTGCACAGGAGCTTAGGGGAGGGAAGAATTTGATGCAGGCCAGAGTAGTCTGTGCAGGCTTCTCAGATGAGGCAGAGCCTGAACCTGACCTTTACAGGACGAGAAGGAATGGCTTGGAAGATGAGAGGAAGGGGTGCCTCCGGCTGGGCTCCGTGTGGTGGGAGAGGAGGCCCGCGCCCCGAGCTCCCTCTGTCCACCGAGAGCCTGGCTCCAAGGCAAACCAGTCAGTGCTCCGTTGTCAGAGAAGCTGTAATGGAGACAGGTTGATCCTGCCATTCCTGGACCATCTTTCATTCTGGGACACGTCCTTGTTATTGATACTGAGCATGGAACAGGGCCGGCGTCACGGAAGAGACCAGAGAGATGCGGGAGCACTCCATCATCCCAAGCACACCATCCATCCCTCCGTCACAGGCCCGGCATTTACGCCGGCAGCGACAAGCTGAAATATCAGGTCAGGATTTACTGGGGCCTGAAGTCATCATTTATGCTACTCTTCTTCCCTTTTCGGGGCAGTCTTCCTGAAATATCTCTATCTCCCTGACTTGGCATCCTAATGGTCCCAGACAAGTGTGTCTGCCCACCTGCAGGCTTTTCTGTTTTCCCCTCTATCTCCCTTATCCCATGGGTCAGCCTCTCACTTGGGGGGCAGCCCCTGCCTGTGACCTGGGAATAAAGACCAACCCCCCAGAGTATCAACTGTTTGATGAGGAAGAGAAAGACCCCCATTCCTGAGTCGCTGGCTCGATCCCCCGGGGATGTGAACATTCCAGCCCCAGTGCCTCACCCCTGATGGCAATTTTAGGTCCCAGGTGTGCAGCTTCGAAGAAGTCACTTTCCACCGCACCTGCCAGGACTCCGGTCCCATGGGGCTGATATTGGCTTGCAAGCCAGCTGATGTTGTAGGCAGCGCAGAGAAACTGCGCTGAGAAACTCTGGTGGACACGTAAGGAAGCAAGAACTATGTCCTACACCAAAAATATTGAGGTATTGCAATTGATCATTAAATTTAGCTCCGAGGTTCCTGGCAGCTCAGACCAAAGTGGAACCGAAAGGATATAGTGTTCTCCCTGCCAGAACAAAAGGCTAGTTTTTCAGGAGACATAAACATGTCCCTGGCATTAAACTCGAAGCGGAATTTATCACGGGAGCCGTTACTTAAGGCACATTGAGCTGTACACCAGGCAGCATCTTCCGCGATAGCCACGGAAAATGCAGGAGGCACATTCTTCGCCATTTCTCTGCCAAAGTCAAGGCCCGCCGCCAAGCCCAGCCGGGGGGGACAAGCGCTTCTGCAGGAAGCTCAGCCAACTCGGACCACATGAGAAAGCCCGGAACACCCGTGACACTGTCAGAAAATCTGAATGGAGGGGCTCAATCTGACTAAGGAGAGAGAATAAAGACACACACCCACTTGGCATCTGGACCCCAGGGGATGCCATGCCCAGGATGAAGGAGGAAACTTCTCCCCTAACCCTAAGAAGCTCCTAGAAAAATATACAGGGAGGGAGGGGAGAATGGACAGCTGTTCCCCCCATTTTCTCACCTAAAGCTTTGGGTATTTCCTGAATCCAGCAGTTGGTGTCACTTTGTCATTAAGCATACAATTCAGGGAGTGGAATGAGGTGAATCAATTCATATTCAACTAATACCGCCGATGATGTTGATGGAAGGAGGGGACAGCAACAAGTGTGCTCCCCAGCCTGCTGTCCCTAGGATACCTTGAAAACCCCCAGTGATTTATGGGGCAGATCAAAGTGACTATGTCTGATATCCTAAACATGTTCTCTCCACTCCAATCTTTGCCGACGCAGACTTGGGTAAGCCACGACTTTGTAAACCCATTCTCTTCGCACTCCCCTTGGCTCACCCTCATTCCAAATTGGAGAATGACTTTGGGGTCATGGTTGCTGTCAGGATGCCCAGGAAACTGTGGTCATCAAGGCGAGGGTTGGGTTGAACTAGATGAGGACACCCCTCTGGGGTGCAATCAGCTTATCAGATGAGGATCGTGATTCAGGGCAGATGCCAAGAAATCATCATTCTTACACAATAGAAGACACCTAAGCAATCATAATGGGATTCCTCGTTATATATCAAAATCCATCCTCTTGCTCTTCCAAAGTGCAAGAGCTATAGTTAGCCACATGGCTGTTCAGCTACGGGTGACCTTTCCCACCCCCCTTGGAACAAAGTGTGGTCACGGGACCAAATTCTCACCAATAGTGGATGTGGTATGTACTTCTTTAAGCCCAACCTACAGAACCTTACCGGGTGCTCCCCCATGCTCCCTTCCCGTGAGCCCAAACTCAGACATGACTGGGACCCAGCTGCACCCAAGCAGATAAGTACAATGTCCTGGAACAGCAGTTCTTAATCTTCAGTGTGCATCAGAATTACCTACGGGTATCATCAGATCATGGATTGCTGCCCAATCCTCCCCCCTGCCCCAGAGTTTCTGATTCACTAACTCCGGGGGTGGAAACAAAGAGTTTGCCTTTTTTTTTTTTTAATTGAATATTTATTTATTTATTTACTAAGAGAGAGGACATGTGTGCAAGCAGTGGGGGGAGGAGCAGAGAGAATCCTAGGCAGGCTCCACCCTCAGCACGGGGCCGGGTGTGGCACTCAATTTCATAATCCTGACCTGAGCTGAAATCAAGAGTGAAGCTTAACTGACTGAGCCACCCAGGCGCCCAAGAGTTGGCTCCAAAGTGATGCTGATGCCTGTTAGTTCGAGAAACACTCTGAACAGCAAAGCCCCAAGGCAGGACAGAGAAAGAATCTCAATCCCCAAATGACCACATGGAGCAGAGCCTTCCTACACCTGAGATGCTCATCTTGGATTGCTTTCCCTGCTGTCTTTCTTAAAGTCACTAAAGTATTGGCAGGTGCCTATGTTTCAGACCCCAGCTTTACAGAATTAGTATAGCCATCATCTAGTTCATCCCCCTTGAATATAGAAGGGGATGCTAAGGCCCAAGAGGGAAAGAAGCCGCCCAAGGCCACACACCAGTCAGTGGGCAAGCCAGAATGAGAACCCAGGGCTCCAGGTCCCACCAGTAGATGCTCTCTTTAAATTGGTGTGATGGGGCTGAGTAATCAGCTGAGTAATCAGCTATCCCCCCACCCCCTGCCATCTCCCCAAGATGTCTGTGTCTTCATCCCTGGAACCTGAGAATACATTATGTTAATATAGCAAAGGGGAATTAAATTTGCAGATGGAATTAAGGTTGCTAATCAGCTGATCTTAAAATAGGGAGATCATCCTGGATATCCAGGTTGTCACAATGTAAGCACAATGGTCCTTAAAAGCGTAGTGGGAGTCAGCTGAGTCAATATCAGACTAATATATGCGGAACACATGACCAGCATTGCTAGCTTTGAAAATGGAAGAGGGGCCATAAGCCAAGAAGTGCAGGTGGCCCCTAGAAGCCGGAGAAGGCAAGGAAACAGATTCTCCCCTAAAGCCTCCAAAAGGAAATACAGCCCTGCCAACACTTTCATTTTAGCCCTGTGAGAGACTTCTGACCTCCAGAAGTGTAAGAAAATAAATGTGTGTCGTTTTAAGCCACCGAATTCGTGCTAATTTGTTACAGCAGCCATAGGAAACAAATGTGCTTGGGAAGTGTTTCCCGTGCGAGGCTGATCTCGTCCTGAGCGTGGGGCCCCTTGAGGGTTAATCTTTGTCCTCTCTACCCTCCACTGTCTCTGGCTGGGGACTGGGTCCCAAGGGAGAAAGAGAAGTACTCACTGTCAAGCCACTCGGATAGGGCCATATGGCCTTCCCTGTTTTCCCAAACCAGACACCAGGCTTCTGTCACTGGTCACTGTTGGGGACACCTTCTAACCCCTAACTCCTGTCACTAAGCCCTGACTCTTGTCCAGAGATTGGACTTCATTTTGGGACCAGTCAGAGCCTCCACCCCATAAACATTTTAGAAAAAATGTTGACCATAGGAGCAAGCTTAGAGCGTGGCTGACACAAACTAACCCCATTCCCATAGTCCAGATTGTCATGTCTTATCAAGGCCATGGGGACTTTTGGGAGGCTGCTGCTGTTAAAATGTGCTCCAGTGCTCAGGCAGGGTCAGGGCCGTGGTGCAGGGGAGGAGGGGGGACGTGAGGATGGGGCCCAGGCTCCTTCTGGAGACCTGTCTTTGGATGTGGATGTAGCGGCAGCTGGTGGACCTGGGAAGAGCATTTGGCCTCTGGTGACAGAAGCACCGAGCTTGACTAGGGGCACTGGCTGTCTGCAGGACTCTGCTGAGTGGGGGTTTGTAGAACAGAAAGAGAAAAATGTCTGCCGGAGGAGTAGACTGACATGGAACTCTCACTGGCTCTCACAGGCCCCATCCACAAGGAGCCCATCACCTCACTGCTGTGCCGATCCCGCAGTGGAGGGCCCGTCTCGCCAAGGGGTCCCTCAGCCCTCCCTCGTCTCCATGCTCCCAGCCCCTCAGCCTTGCCTGTGGCCCCTCCTTGCTTCCTGCGTCACATTCTTGTCTGCACACCCTAACATGAGCTTCCTGAGGATGAAGCCCTCTTTCTTCCTAAAAGCAGACACCCATGTCCAAGCTGGAAGAACCGGAAGCAGTGGAGGGAACTGAGGAAGCCCCCATAGCTGGTGTTTGCTGGCACACTGCAGAAGGTTGGCAGGGACACGAACAGAAATTAGGAGCCCTGGGAGTTACACTCGGTCTTGCCAACTGTCTCCCTGTGTGACCTTTGGTAAGTCCCTTGCCATCACCTGCAGAGGCTTAGTTTCCTTATCTTTAAAATGGGACTGTGAATCCATACATGATCACCCACAAGGGAGGACTGATGGGAAGGGCCTTAGAAGTGTCAGGCATTCTTTTCAGCCCCAAAATTAGGAATAAGCAAAGGGGGGGGGTGGAGCCCCTATGACTGGTCAAATTTCCCATCTCTGCTGGGCCAGAATGAGGGGGTATTACGTCAAACCAGGGACAGATGGATTAAACCCAAAAGCCTATCTCAAAGCAGACTCTTGGGGCCAGAAAGGGGGTGGGAGGTTGGAGCCTAGGGGAGAGGGAACATTAGAGCTGTGCTGCCTATCCACCTGATCAAACAGCTCTGGAGGCAAGAACTGCATGGAATGACCTTTGGAGCCAGCAGGCCAGACATTGCTCAGACAGGGAAGAACTTAGCTTGTTGATCATTTACACCTTAGTATGAATTCTGTGGCTGATTTGCCTCTCCCTAAGGGTTTTACCTATCAGCATGAACTCTCCAAAATGCAAGATTCTATCCCAGGCATCACAGTGAAAACAACTGGCCATGGAATCTTCAGTCAGGAAGTTAGGAAGTTACCACTCATTGCTTTTTCAGCTTCACTCGAGCAATCTTGGATCCCAGAAATACAGAAATGGTCTGTTCTTACCCTTCGCACCAGGGCAAGCAGTGAATGATCATGCTAGGGAAGTAGTAAGTTTCCTGTACCCTGGGGTGGAGGGTAGGATTCAAGACTTGCCTCAGTACCCCTACCTGGAGAGGAATCAGCCTTCTGAAGCTGCATTAATTCACACCCCTGACAAGCTTGGATTCCAGGATTCTGCATTCAGTATGGGCATACAGGGGCTGTAAAGCCCTATGCCTTTTCTCCAAAGGTGGGTGTCCTGCAGCACCCCCTGGATCCCCTGACACCTTTGTTCAAGGTTACTCTGCACGAGAACACTGTGGGCCCAGCCCTTGTAGTCCACTCTCTAGACACCCTAGAAAAGGGCCCCTGACTGGCCCTCACCCAGGCTGCTGGTTTGCACCAGTCCTCCTCTGGCCTTGCCTGGCCATAGGCCTGAGAATGGCTTCAGGGGCAGAGGGATTCCCACGCCTCCTTCCATGCCCAAACTCCTCTAATTGCAAAGGGCACATTTCCTTCCTTTGGAACCAAAAAGGACTGGCAGCTTCTCCTGGAATTGTTTGGATGGCAATTCATGCCAGGAAAGCCCGGGCTGGAATGAAGAGGAAAGCAGGAAGGATCTAACATTTATAGAGTTCTACCCTGTGCTCAGAACCGAGGGGGCTCTTTGCAAGCATTTGTTTATTCCTTCAATCATTAATTCATTCATCAATTACTTCAACAAACAGCCATTCCTGGCCCTGCCTTTGAAGAAGCCAGGAATAGCAAACGCCATAAGTTATTTCATTACCTCTCACAAAATCCCTGTGATGAAGGTATTATGCTTCCCATTTTACAGATGAGGAAATTGAAGGTCAATGTGGTTAAGCAACTGGCCCAAGTTTACCTGATTTATATGTGGCAAAGCTGGAAAACAGAACTAGGTTTGCAATTCTGTTACTTTACCCCTTCCTACTCTGGGTTTGTTCTCTTGCACAGAATGGGGTGCAGCTCCCTCTTTGCAAGGTGGTTGTGAAGATTAGATACAATGCATGTTAAGTTCTGTGATGATGTGGATAATCTGTGTGTGGTTCATGGTGAAATGGCTCTCATGCGCCAAGTCCCATATTCTCCCGCTTCCTCACAAGGTTGTAGAGACAGCTGCCGCAGAGCTGGATTTCATGGGTACTCAGGGAGGTAGGAGCCAATTCAGGGCTTGAAAAAGCCTGGGTCCTGAGGGAGGCAAATATTTATCAGTCTGGCACCAAGTAATAGCAGAACTGGTTGTGTATCCTTAGGCTCTAAGAAAGAGACAAAAGAATCAGAAGATACAACCCCCACTGTCAGAGAACTCTCAGTATCATTGGGGAGGCAAAAAAAGATACACAAAATCACATAGGACAGAGGCCTGGCTATGTGTCCACAATGTAAATGCTAGAAACCAAGATGTGGGCATGTGTGATCAGGAAGCTTCCTGGGGAAGAGAAACTTGAGCTGGGCCCCTAAAGGGGGGCCCATATGTCCTATCTATGGGCCTGTTATGCCCATAGATGGATTAAAGAAGAGACAGCTGATAAGAGGCCCTTAAGCAGGACCCACCACTAGATAGAATGGATTTTTTTTTTTAAGTTTAAAATTTTGAAATAACTATGGACTCCAAGAAGTTGTAAAAATAATACAGAAAGCTCCCAAGTACTCATCACCCAGCTTCCCCCAATGGCATGAGGGAATGTGAGGATAACCATAGCAATTTCAAAACTAGGACTTTGGGGCACCTGGGTGGCTCCGTCGTTAAGCATCCGCCTTAGGCTCGGGTCATTATCTCGGGGTTCTGGGATTGAGCCCTGCATCGACTTCCTGCTCAGTGGGAAGCCTGCTTCTCCCTCTTCCACTCCCCTGCTTGTGTTCCCTCTCTCACTGTGTCTCTCTCTGTCAAATAAATAAATAAAATCTTAAAAGAAAAAACTAGGGCCTTAACATCATCACAATACAATTAAATAGACTACAGAGCTTACTCAACTTATACCAGTTTTGCATGCACTCAGCTTCGTATGTGTATATGTATGGTTCTATAAATTTATCACATGTATAATCTGTATTATCACCACTATGATCAAGACATAGAATGGTTCCATCACCAAAAATAAGCTCCCTTGAGGGCACGCCTTTAAACTGCCCACATTATGCTCTGCTTATTAGCACCAAGCATGTGGCAGCCCCTGTGCTCTGTTCATGACTGGAAAATTTGCTGGGGGAAAAAATCTGTCCTGCTTGGCTCAGTGAAGGTAAGTTGGGGCCTGGGTGTCAAGGGACAGACCTCCTGGCATTGGCTGCAGCCCCTGTGCACAAACCCTACATAAAGAGGCTCATCTTGCCACTTTCTTGCAGGAGAAACATTCTGCAGACTTGGTCCTCCCAAGGTGAGGCTTGGACAAGCGGTCTGAAATTCAGAACCATGGACAGATCCTGGGCGCCTGGAGAGGCAGAGGGTTTACAAAGGCAAGAGTAAAGACTGGGTGCTACTCTGGGTCACCTCTTAATCTGGAGATAAACCAACCTTGGATGAGTAATGACTCCCTTCCCCCCCACGGTCACAGAGCAGGGAAGCGAAAGGACATTTCAGGAGTGCAGATCCCTGTTTGTCTGACTCCTCTCCATTATTCAAGGCTCATCCTAAGTCTCTTCTGTTCTGAGGATCTCTCTTTGACTTTCCCACCTTGCTGGCTTCCTTCTCAGAATTAATTTACCCTAAGAGCTGGCAGAACCATCCAAGACAGACTGGGAGCACACCGTGTGCTTCTCTCTGCCTGCTCCCACATATGAAGCTGCACCCCCAGCCAGAATGTGAATGCCTTGAGAAAAGACCAACTTGTCCTTTACTTGTCCTTCCATTCCCTTTTCCTCCCACGCACTGTAGCTCCGCCCAGGGTTAGGCACTCAGGGTCTTTCTGGAGGACATGTTAGCCAGGGGGTCACTCTGTCCTCAGCTTTGATTTCCTGGGTACATTTTCTGTCTGGCATTGTTCGCACAGGAGATGGAGGCAAATTATAGGTGGTTTTCCAGAACTCCTCATCCCAGCTTCATTCCCTTTCTCTCATAATCTATAAGACCCTGGACCCTAGGAAATCCTCATCCCTGGTCTATATTATGTCTGATGTTTCTGTCTCCCCTGAAGACAGAAGGTGGCCTGCCCCAGCCACCTCTCTTACTGTTATTGCTGGGAAACCTTGTCAGGGATGCTGTGCTGTACCACCTAGAGGGTCCCCACAAGTTATTCTCCCAGCTGCTGGGAGGTGGCTGTTTGACAGCTCTCATCTGTCCGCCCTCTGTGCCTCTACTGAAGAAAGTGTCCTTGTCCAAGGTCTCGCCCACTCCCCAGGGCGGTCACCACACAGTGACTGGTCAGTGACAGAGAGTAATATTAGGTCCAGCTTCCTCACCCCAACCCAAGACGCTCTGAAGGATCATCCCAGCTTCCCAGTTCCTGTGGAATCAGCAGAGGCCTTTGCTGGGACTGTCCTGCAGCCCACTTTCTCCCACTACTCTCCCCACAAGCATCAGTCCTGAGACTACTCCCGAATAAGTTTCCTGCTTACTGATCTTGGCAGAGTCTGCTTCTAAATGAACCCAACCTACGATAGCTCTAAAGTCTTGGCCCCTTGGGATTAGGCTTCCTGTTGACATTTCTGCCCACGATCTGACTCCGTGGAGGAAGGCCAACCAAGAGAAGAGCTTACCCTGCATATCGATTTCCCCCAAGTCTCCTAAAAGAGTGCTCACTCCACTCTCTATGGCAATTCTCAGCCTTGCCTCTAGTAGCAGGCCTTCCCTGATGTCCTTGGGTCACCTGGCATAGTAAAACGGGCTCTGAAGGCAAGCAGATCAGGGTTGGGGTCCCAGCTCTTCCACTAACCAGCTAAACGACTTGGGCCAATTTTCTAATTTCCTCCAGCTACTGTTCCTGTATCTAGAAGCACAAATGATCATAAAAACACCACAGGCCTGTTATGAGGATTAAGTGACACAACATAAGGGAAACTGTTTAGCACGGTGCCTGGCATGTAAATATTAATCCCCTCTTCTTTTGGGTCTGGGGCCCTTTCCAACTAATTGTCAATTAATATTTTAAAATTAACCCAGCATCGAGCATCACAAGCACAAATGTGGTAGGCATTGGTCTGTAGAAAAAGTTTTGATTCTCCCATGGGATGGAGCAGGAAGGTAGGGCAGTGAGCAACCTGAGCTCTCCCTGTATGCTCGTCTTGGTTCTCATGCTGTTGGGAAATTCTTCACGTCTAACGAAAATTCCTTATGGCGTGACGAATAGCAGGTGTTTTCATTTTATCCTAAGGGGAAATGGAGCCCAGCTGGGGCAGAGGCTGTCCTCCCTGAAGACCCAGGACCAGCCCTTCTTCCAAAGCAATAGGGGAATGGATTAGAGAGGAGGTGGTACCTTAAATTATGGCTCCTTGGGCCACACAACTGGTGCTGGCATCTGGAAGAGAGGACGTGGGCAGACAAATCAGCCTGGTAAGAGAGTTTTGTGAAACTGTAACTCGGCCCTAAAATAACACCACTAAATATCCAACCGTCCAAACACCGTCTCTTCCTCAGATGCAATGATCATCTTCTCCCCTCCACCAACTCCCCGCTCCTTCAGCCCCTTTCCTCTCCCCACTCCCCAGGGGAGCAGTAGAGGCCCTGACCTCCCCTCTGAGCAGCATCTATGGGCTCGGTGCAGGGGTGGGGGGCCGCAGGATGGGAGCTGGAGCAGGGTGTGGGGAGCCCAGGGCAGGAAGCCACACACTGGGCACACATTCCAGCTCCAGCTGGGTCTTTTCTGACAACCTTGGCCCAGCACACACCGTCCTGTGACACCCGCGCTGGGCTCAGAGAATGCTGAATTCAGCCCCAATTAAGGGGCCATCTCAGGGCAGGCTGCCGGCACCAGCAGCTGCTATTTTGGGACTCAGTGAAGACACTATCTTCTCTCTCCCCTTCTCTCTCTCTGTTCTGTTTTATTTTTCTCCTCGCTCTCCCTTCTCCCTGTCCATTATCTCTAGAGTTTTCTCCCTGAGTATGCATGTCCTTTCATCTCTTGGCTTCTCTGTTTCTCGGTTGCCCTGTCTCTGTGACTATATCTCATTCTAGATCTCTCTTATCAACCAGTGTGACCAATACCCATTGCCATAGGGCCGGGCTCAGGCTGCGCTCTGGGAAAGAAGCTGTGTGCAGGGCCCTGCCCCCGGGAGGCCGGGGTCTGGTCTGCCTTTCGATGGTTCTCCCCACCCCTCCCTGCATCTTGACCAGCCCTGCTCCCCCTCCCCAGCAACTCCAGGGCTGGCTTCTGTAGGCGAAGGAGGGGATTCACACACTCCAGCCCTCCCGCTCCCGCCACCCCGGGGTCCACATGCATTTTCTATGTCCTCAGTTTCCCCTCACCTTTCTATGTTCTCAGCCTGCCATTAGAGGTTAGGGAATTTTCCCGTCTTCCCCCCAGGCTCCCAATTCCAGCAGGAAAAAGACTGAAATTTCCTGAATGGGTCTGTGGCAGCAAGGGCTCCAAGATGCCCAAAGGGTCCAAGAGCCCCCCCCCCATTATGCTGTTCCTTCATCCTGGGCCCAGCGAGACCTGGGCCAGGTCCTGCAGTGTAGTCCTGCTTGGTCCATCAAGAAATTCAGTACTCATAGACCAAAGCCTCTTTTTCCAGAAGGGAGGCTTCCCTGGAGGGCCCACGGCCAGCATCCTGCTGGGGTTATGATGAAGCCTACCCATCCATCCTCCCAGCCTTCCAAATCTTACACCTTCTGGGCCCCGCTCACTTTCCTCCTTCCTAATCATCTGCTCACAGCACCATCTCCTGCTCCAGCTCCTGCAGCCCTAGCCACCTGTCCTGTGCCCTTGGCACCGAGCTTTCCCACCCTGGCACCTGCTGGTCGAATTTAACTTGGCCTGTGTTCTCTGATACAGGGTGTGGAAGAGTGATATTTAATAGCACCCACCTGGGAACTCTCTAAGGCGCCTCCCCCTGAGCATCTTCCCTTTTGGAGCTTCCCTGCGTATTAGGAATAGGGGTAATGGTAACTTCTTATGTAAATTATTCCATTTTTAAATTTAAATTTTTTTAATTGGTACCTACTCTGTGCTAGGTACTATTAAACATTTTCAGATGCATTAGCTTATTCAACTCATAGATCAGTCTTTTGAGGCTTTGGGTCCCATTCTAGAGTTGAAGTTCAATGAGGTTTCCCAATGTCAAGTTGTAGGAATCCAGGTTTCCTGATTATATAGCCAGGGCTTGTTCTGAAACCCAGCTCCTGCCTGTAAATAAAAGATGGAAAGAAAATACCTACAGAGCTCGGTTCTTCCCCCAGGGAATGCAAAGTCCAGATCCAGGGGCCTCCCTGACTTCAGCGGCTTCACGAGAGGCAGACACAACTCTTCAGGAAAGGGAGCCTCGGCCACTGGCCCACTGAGCCAGACTCAGGCCTGACGAGGACCTGCACCCTTGGCAGAGCAGGGAAGCCCTTGCTCTGGGCCAGGGTGAGCACAGCTGGTGACAAGTTCCGAAAGAGACTCAAGAGAGTCTCTTGACAAGGGGTCAAGAGAACATCTTGTGGGGGGACTACGGGATGTCAGCCAGAGGCTCAGGGGAGAGGGCGGCAAAGGTTCTCAGGTGACAGGTGGGACTGAAACCTCCGTCTTGGAAGCTCCCCAGGGAGAAACAGGCAATGTGGGGCCTCCCTGATGATCGGTTGTTCCCCCAGGCCCGTGACGTGAGGGGCGGGGGTCTGAAGCAGCCTTTGGAGCTGGGGAGAGAGCTCGGCTCTAGGAAAGTCCTTTGATGCCTCCTTCCCTCGGTGGCTTGTTCAGATCCCTCTACTCTTTGCCAGCGGTCCTGTCGTGTCAGGTTGTGCCAGATGAAGCAGGTGGGGGCGCACAGGCTGGGCCAGGCTGCCTGGGGGATGGGGGGGGCACTCCAGTAGGTGCTGTGCAGAGTCAGGGCCCCAAAGCCTATCCGCAGCCCAGGCCCAGCCCAGGAGTCCAGAACGCTGACCTCTGGCGCCCCGAGCTCCCAAGCTGGCCTGGCCCCTGTCTTGCTGGCTTGGAACCAGAAGAGTCTCCCAGGGCCGGCCCTCTCACCCCTTAGACTTCAGGGGATCGCCAGGCCCTCAGCTCTACAGCCCCTGAACCCTGGGTCCAGAAGTCTTCACCTCGGGGTCCACATTTCACGGGTCACTAAGTCCTGTAGACTCTAAATCCCTTCTCCTGGTTCCGCTCCCTCTGCCTGAGTCGGACCTTCCTCATCAATTCCCCGCACTGACACACACCATGTTCCTGCCTCTGGTCTGCCCCAGCCGCTCCAGAGCCTCCCCCCCACTCGGCTTCCCTGTGTCCCTCACCCCCAGCGGTGGGGACACGCCCCTGCCCGGCTCTCCAGGCTTGTCCCCACAGTCCCCAACAGGCCCCCCGGGGACACACACACACCCCTGTTCACACCACTAGGCCGGGCCGCCCTAGCGCCTCTGCAGGGGACAGCCACCCACCCCTTTCCAAGGGCACTCCTCCCAGCTCCTAGACGCCACTCACGCTTCTTCAGAAAGCCTTTCCCGGCTGCCGGGCCGGCGTCGTGCTGCCCCGGGCTCTCTCCGTGCCCTGGGCTCTCGTGTCCTGGTCTTTGCCACGGCGGCTCGTCCCCGCTGGGAGGAGCATCTTCCGCAGAAAACCGCGTCTCCTGGTAGCACAGGGACCGGTCTGATGCCTCTGCGCTCCCCAGGCCCAGCGCAAAGGCGATGAGGAAAAAACAGGCAGCCCGTCACCACTTCCCACCATCTGGCTGAGGCAGCATCACACATGCATGCGCACACACACGCACACGCGCACACGCACACACATGCACACGCACATGCACGCACCCACACGTGCGTGCACGCAGTTACACTCACCAAGCAGGCGCACCAACGCGCCATCCCATATACACACCTAGATGGACGCAGACAGAGGCTTACACCGTACGCGCCGTTTTTCACACACGCACACGCACACAGCGACCAACACGCACGTACAGTCAGGTGAGCCCCCACCATTGAGCTAGCCTGAGGGCCAGGCCAACCAGGAGGGCTCCCCTGAGGAGGAAAGATCTGGACCAGGTCCTGGCGGCTTGTGTGCCAGGTCTCTGCAGGGGCGGTGGGTGCGTGTTGGGGCCAAGACTGGGCGGAAATGACTTCAGGGGGTCCCGTGCCCTTTATCATATGACTTTGTATTGCCCTTTTCCACCTACCGGCCCCTCTGCGCTGGGCCCGGTCACGTGACTTGACTTGGCCAATGGGATGCTAGCGGGCAGGTTCCCCCCAGAAGGCTCAAAACTCAATTAGTGGAGCTTTGGACTCTTGATCGGGGGGTTATAAGTTTGAGCCCACGCTGGGCGTAAAGATTACTTAAAAATAAAATATTTAATAAAATAAAATATGTTTTCACACTGGAGCCTGCCTTCTTGCACTCTGCCACCCCTGGGAGAACAAGGCCGAGCTAGACTGCAGGAGAATAAAAGACATCTTAGTGTGCCCAGCCGAGGCTAACCTAGGTCAGCCCGTAGCCAGTCCACCTCCAGGGCTATGAGCAAGCCCCATTGAGACCTGAAGAACCTCCAGCAGAGCCCAGCCTAAATTGCTGACCCATAGAATGGTAAACTCTATGCTTAATAATTTCAAGTCACTAAGTTCTGAGAAGCTGGTTAATGGCATCATTGTGACAACACAGTGACTAGGGCCAAAAAGATCAGCCTCTGGAGGGGCAGGCTTATCCACAACAGTGCCCTCGGTGGGCTGGCAGGCAAATGGGAGTCTCAACAGAGTCCACCTTCCCTCTGCATCACTCACCGCCCTTCTAGTCCAGCCCCCTGGGGCTTTGCCAGGCCTCACACCTGTCCTGGGTCTGTACACAACCTGCCCCCTCCTTCTGGAATGCTGGTCCCCACCTTGCCCTCTTTGGATTCTGTTCACCCTTCAAGATCAGCTATCTCACAGTGCTCTGCCCATAGCTTTACTGAGATGCATTCTCCTTCATAGTCATCAGCCTGGGCTATGGTATCTTCTGAACAGTAAGTAGGTCCTGCCTGGCCACTGAGGGAGCAGGCCCATGTAATCCCAGATCTCCCAGAACCTCAGCACATGGCCCCAGAAACATCTGGGGAGTAGGCAAGGCATAGAGATGAATACATTTTCTAGCTATTGATTTTGGAATAACATGACCATATACTTTGTATTTAGAAAAAAAACCAAAACCCACCAAAAACCTAAACTTCAATCCAAACACCTATTTTCAGTCCCTTGTTTTGCTTTGCAACATTTGGCAGGACCCTGTCCCCCTCTGAGCCTCAGTTTCCCCATCTGCATAAGGGATTGTGCTGACTCAGCACCCCGCACGCTGCCAATGCTGAGCCCCTGTGACGTTTGCCTCTGTGTCCAGCCCTCTGGCTGCCTGCTCTGGCCTGATTCCTCCCACTCCTCGCTGACCTTGAGGTTCCTGCCTGCTGGCAACTCTGGCTGAGCCTCTGGATATGGTCATGGCTAATGAGGTGGCCTGGCTTCCTCTGACTACAGCTTCCTCCACTTCCTGAACCTTCGGGTGGGACTGATGGAGTCCTGTCTCCTAAAAGATCTGTGACAGGGTTGGTCCCTGCCTGTCTGATAGGAGACGCCTGTCTTTAGGAAATTCTCTCTCTCTCTCAACTCTCTCCCTCTCTCTGTCTCTGTCTCTACCAAACACACACACACACACACACACACACCTGCTCCAGGCTCCTCTCCCAGCAGTTTCTGCTGGGCCAGTAGGAAGGACTGCTGCCTGCCTGTATTTCCCTGGCTAGAGTCAGGTGAGAAGAGACAGGAGGAAAGTGGTCCAGTGCAAAATTATCCAGAGAGTAAACTTACCAAAAACAAGGATGAGAGATTTCGGAACCCAAAGAGCCAGCCCGGTACATGCCTAGTGAGGAAAGCTTTCTGGGATCCAGTGTAGGAAGAGAGGCAGGGGCCTTGGAGCTAGATTATAGCTCCAGGAAATGTCACTGCTAGCTCTAACCTCACTTCTAGGCTCTTTTTTGCAGTTAGGGAAGCTCCCAAGATGCCCAGATCATGGTCTCCCTGGGACACCAGGAAGGAACACGCGATCAAAGCTCACTGGGAGTCTGTGGCCGGGGCTGGGCTGCAGGGTGGAAAGTCTGCACTCACATCTGCCCAGCCCCCCAGGGTTTCCAGGTACCATCCAGCCCCGGAGATGAGGGGCCCACCCGATGCCGTCTCCAGCTCTGCTTGCCTGCGCTGCCACCTTCCTCGTCTGCTGCTCCCTCCTGAGAAGAGATTGAGAAGCTGGAAGCTGGAACTAGAGCTTCTAATGTGTTTGACCTCGGAACCTCCGAGCCTTTGGGAATTCCACCTCCTTTCTTGGAACCTCTGAATGCCTGGGCGTCTCTTCTGCAGGCAAGAAGTAATCAAGCCCCTTCCACCGCCCAGTGGCTGCAGGGATGGGAGAACCCTTCTGAATCCAGGAGGCCCTCGACACGCATGAGATGCTTGCATTATTGAGACCAGAGACTGGCCCCCACGTGCCTTGGGCCTCATTGTGGGGCACGCGTCTCCCTTGCAGCCTCTCTGCCGCCTGCGTTCTGACGAGCGCAGCCAGGACCTGGTCTCTGCCCCTGCCCCCCCCCACCGTGCCCCATGTCACGTGTCCCCATACAGCCAGCAGCCTCGGAGGTCCTCCGGGCCAGCCCAGGACAAGGCTGTGAGTGAGCTAGAGAAGAAGGTTTTCTGGGCCTTCCCTTTGGAAGCTCTCCACCTGGGACATTGCTAAGTGACAGGGTCATGCAGAGAACAGCAAGAGTCCAGGGACATAGAGTATGAGCAAGAGGCTCATGAGCCTTAGACCCTCCGGGAAGGAAGAGGGTGGTGTGGGTTGGAGGAGCTGGGAGGATTTCCTGGAGGAACAAGGACTTGATGGGACCTTAAAGGATCCAGATGCTACTA
>CM053609.1:24280407-24327398 GCA_028646535.1 Procyon lotor | reverse complement strand
AAATAGAGCAGCAAGGGAGCCAGTGTTGGCTGCAGGGAGTCTGAGCTGAGCCAGGGTGACACTGATGCCCCCAGGAGCTCCCCTTCTGACCCGGCAACAGCAACTTCCGCGCCAAAGGAGGGGGCCCAGGGCTCAAGCTTGCAAGTGGCTGCCTGCTTCCCCCCTCCAGCTTGGCCGGAATGAAGGCCAGTTATCAGCCCTTCGAGCACAAGGCATCCAACTCTGGTCAGGGTAAGAAGAGGCCAAGAATCCTGCTTTGTCCATAGATCTTTTGAGTATGTCGGGGCAAATTACCCCTCAAGACTAAGCCCTCCACACCCATGGGCCAACTGAGCCATATGGACCCAGGGGGGCAGAATGGGGACTGTCATACCCAGTCTAGAGATGAGAAAACTGAGTCCCAGGAAGGAGAAGGGTTTGATCTAAGTGTCAAGGCCCAGGACTAGAAGATGGGCCTCCTGTCCCCCAGTGGAGTCAATGTAGACACGTTAACCAGTGTAGACAACTGGATTGCCTGCAGCCAAAGAATTCCCTTTGGACTAAAATACACACAGTGGAGCCAAGAGCTAAGGCCTGTGTGTGGATACAAGCCAGCCACATGTGACGCGTCAAGCTGGACCCTGAACAGGAACCCAGTTAAGACATAAATCCACCCTGTGAATTGAAGATCTTCAGCTCCATGCCATGGAGGGGTGAAGGAGCAGAGGCTTGGGGAGTCTGGGCAGCTCTTTCAAATGACCCAGGAGGAAAGGCAGTGCTGGGGTCTGAACACAGGCCTTTCTGAGGCCAAAGCTCTGCAGCCTTCAGCGACCCCCAGGGCAGACAACTGTCTGCATTACCAGAAATGGCTGGGCAGGGAAGGAGCAGCCATGCGGGGGGGACAGGAATGACTGTCCTACTCCCGGTCCCCCACTTCAGTTTGGCTTTCTCATGACCTCCCCCTCTGCCAGGCCTGGCACCCCTGGGACATAGTTCTGAGAATAACACCAGCAGCAGCAGCAGCAGTTGTTACTATTACTGCTACTGCTTCTACTGTGACTTCTGGAACTTTCTATGGGAAGGACTTCACACACAGATGCAGGTACACGTGCACTTTACCTTCATCATCTTATTTCATCTTCAAAACAAACCTTTGATGGAGGTCTTTTCCTCACTCTCATTTTGCAGTCTCAGAGGAGTAAAGTAACTCACTAGTCTGTCTTCAGCAGCTAGTACTGTCTACACTACCCAGGGATTTCAGGTAGAAAGACAGACATCTTCCCAACAGTGGGAATTGCCTGGGAGTGACACGGCTCTCTCTGGAGCAGGTGAGCCCGTCAATGAAGCTTTTTTTGGTGTCCATGTGGGGGGGTGGGGAGCACACAAAAACACTATTTTAATTACTCTTTAAAAATTAATATTCAACTTATTAAAGATACACATTTAAAAACAGAGCTTTTCTTAAGGATTAAGTTCCACTTACCAATCTTATTATTCTATTTATAAATGTAATAAAATAAGAGCAAGGCCTTCACTTTTTCTTCAATTAAAGTTTGATTAACTCAAGTTGAAACACTAAACTCCCTAAAACAGCCAGTGCCATTTACAATTTAATTAAATTTGTTTAAATAATTTCAACTACATTTGAACATTTCATATATTTAATTTTCTTAAGTAACTTAAATGTCTAATTGAACAAGCATAACCTTTGCATCATGTACTTGAAAAACTGTTGTAAATCTAACTAATTAAATTTACAAATATATTGACTTCAAAATTCTCTTAAATATTGTGATACTGTTAACAAAATTAGTCAAATTATCCCTTAAAGTTACTTGTCTACAGGCCTCCAGTTACTGCTAAGATGGAGTAACCATAATGTAGCCTCTCCCTCCACTGATGCAAAGTCAGAATCCTGGAACAGATACATACTCTACTGTCAATGCCTTCTGAAAAATAAATAAAAGCAGGTGGATTAAGAAAATAATGAACACTAACGATCAACCAATATGGCAATGGGATTCCTGGGTTTCTTCCTTCCCAACCTCCCAGCTTGGACTCTAGAGAGCTTGAATCCCAGATGTGTGCAGTGGGCACAAACAAAAAAGGTTAGAAGAGAACCCCTTTCTTTCTGGCCAGAGGACTGGGGACAGGGACATGCAAGATAGGGAGTGGGGTGGAGAAATCATCTCAATCATTTCTCTTTTCCTCTCCAAGGTGCACCACAAGGAAACCCCTATCATGAAGCCGTATTCCTGCACTGTCGGTGGTGCAGGACCTAAAATTCTGCGTGAAAATCATTCTCTCTGGCTGGAGAAACTGAGAAAAGGGGGCCCTGCAGAAAATATGGGGAAGTTCTGTTGATTTTTTTTCTCTTTTTTATCCCACTGTGGCCGAAGGAAATGGGTGACTATATGGAAAGGCTAAAACCCCAGATTCTAGCCCTGAGCCCAGAAGGTGGCAGCCAGAGAGTGTGAGGCCAGTCATGGAGAGCTGGAAAACAGACTCCCTTAAATCTGTGTATGAAGTGCTGGACCCACCCTTGAGCTGTGAATGTGTAGAATTGACTCAATGCAAACGGCAGGGGAGGACTCGTGGTCTGAAACAAATAAGGTTAATTACAAAATGCCCCAAATTACAAATGAAAAACCAGGAAAATCTCCACTACTCTCAAAGGAAAACACAATAGAAACTGGCCTCCAGATGACCAGATGATGGTATTATCATACACAGACTTTATTTTTTTTTAATTTTATTTATTAATTTGACAGAGAGAGATCACAAGTAAGCAGAGAGGCAGGCAAAGGGAGAGGGGGAAGCAAGTTCCCTGCTGAGCAGAGAGCCCGATGTGGGGCTCGATCCCAGGTCCCTGAGATCATGACCTGAACCGAAGGCAGAGGCTTAACCCACTGAGCCACCCAGGATCCCCTCACACACAGACTTTAAAACAGCTATTATAACTATAGTCCATGAGGTAAAGAAGAATGATTGTGAAATGAATGGAAAGATTGAAACTGTCAGGAACAAAACGAAAACTATCAAAAAGAACTGAAGGGAAATCTTATAACTTACTTTACGTAATTAAATTTTATAATAGAAAAATTCAATAACTGAAATATTTAAAAAAATCTCATTCTGTGGACTCAATAGCAAAATGAAGATGACAGAGGAGTCAATGAACTTAAAAATAAATTCATAGAAATTATCTAATCTACAGTAGAGGTTAAAAAAGGATTGGAAAAATAATGAATAGAGTTCGACGGACTTGTGGGACAATATTCAAAAGTCTAACATTCATGTCACTGGAGTCCCAGGCAGAGAGGAGAAAAAGCTTGTGCAGGGGGGAAAAAAATTGAAGAAATCATGGCTGAAAACCTTTCAAATTTGGTGAAAAGACATGAAACCGAAGGCAGAGGCTTAACCCACTGAGCCCTCCAGGATCCCCTCACAAGATGCTCAGTAGGCCCCCCAAAAAGGATAAATTCAAAGAAAACCTGACCCAAATTCATCTTAATCAAACTAATGAAAATCAAGGTTAAAGAAAACAGCCAGAGGAAAGTGATACATTACCTACAGGGGAACAACAATTAAGATGACCACGGATTTCTCATCAGAAGCCATGGCAGTCAGGAGACAGTGGAACAATATCTCTAAAGTGCTGAAAAGAAAGAACTGTCAACCCAGAATTCTATACCCAATGAAAGTATCATTTCTAAGCCCCCCCCCCCGCCCCACCAAAAAATACATTTTCAGAGGAAGGAAAACAAAGGGACTTCATTTAGAGCATGCCTGCTCTAAAAGAAATGTTGAAGAAATTCTTTAAGGAAAAGGGAAATGATGCCAGAAAGAAAGTTGGGATTTTAGGAATAAAGAAGAGAAATAAAACTGAGAATACTTGGGTAAATATGATAGACTATTTCGCCTCTTAAGTACTTTAAAATGGATATTACTGGGCGCCTGGGTGGCTCGGTTGTTAAGCGTCTGTCTTCAGCTTGGGTGGTGATCCCAGGGTCCTGGGATCCAGTCCTGCATCAGGTTCCCTGCTCAGTAGGAAGCCTGCTTCTCCTTCTGCCCGCTGCTCCACCTGCTTTTGTTCCCTCTCTCACTACCTCTCTTTGTCATAAATAAATAAAATCTTTTAAAAGATAAAATAATAAATAAAATGGGTATGGCTGCTGAAAGCAAATATAATGACATTGTCTGATGGAGTTTTCAGTGTATACAGACATTCTGTGTACAGCAGCTGCAATGTACAGGGAGGAGGGCAGCCGGCATGGCTATAGGGTTCATATACTTCACTCGAGGTCGTAAGATATTAACTCTAAGTAGATCATGATGACGAATTAGGTATGTGTATCACAATCCCTAGGACAACTACTTAAAAAACATATACAAAAAGATAATCTAGAAGCCAACAGAAAAATAAAAACGGAGCACTAAAATAATATTCAAATAATTCAAAAGACAGAAAAGGGGAAACCAAGGAATGAAAAACAGAGGGGACAAGCCAAAAACCAAGTAACAAAACAGTACATCTAAACCCAACCTTCTCCACAAACATATCACATTAAATTGTTTGAACATACCAATTAAAAGACAGAGACTGTCAGATTAGATTTTTAAAAAGCAAGACCTAACTATATGCTGTCTATAAGAAACTTACTTTAAGTATAATGACATAGATAAGTTAAAAGTAAAAGATGAAAGAAATATAGCATGGAACATTCATTTAAAAAAAAAAAAAGCTGAAATGGCTATCTTAAAATCACACGAAGCAAACTCTTGAAGAAGAAAACTTAGCGATAAAGAGGGAATACTCCATAATGATAAAAAGATCAATTCATTTGGAAGATGTAGCAATCCAAAATGTGTATGCATCAGATAACAGACCTTCAAAATACATAAGGCAAAAAAACCCAATAGGAGAAATAGATAAATCTAGTTATACTTGGAGACTTTAAGACTCATTGCTCAGTGACTGATAGAAAACAGAAAATCAGCAAGGATTTGGAAGATATGAGCAACGCTATCAGCCAACTTGAGCTCATTGACATTTACAGAACATTCCACCAACAATAGCAGAAAGCACCTCCTTTTCAAGTTGCTCATGGATCATCCCCTATAGATCATATCCTGGGTCATAAAACAAACCTTAAGTCATCAAAAATTGAAGTCATACAAAATATGCTCTCTGATCATAATGGAATTAAACTAGAAATGAATAACAGAAAGACATCTAGAACATTCTCTAATCACTGGAAATTAAGCAACGCACTTCTTTTTTTTTTTTTAAATATTTTATTTTTTTATTTATTAGAGAGAGAGAGAGAGAACACAAGCAGGCAGAGAGACAGAGGGTGAAGCAGGCTCCCTGCTGAGCAAGGAGCCCGATGTGGGACTCGATCCCAGGACCCTGAGATCATGACCTGAGCCGAAGGCAGCTGCCCAACCAACTGAGCCACCCAGGCATCCCAAGCAACACACTTCTAAACAATCCATGGGTCAAGATCTAGGAGGTGGAAGAGCTGGGGTCCCAGCCTGGGGAGTCTGATCCAGGAGCCCACACTCCTAACCACTAGGCCATGTGGCCTCTCAAGGTTTCTTAGAGCCTTGAATGCCAGGTTAAGGAATTTAGAATCTGCGCTGTATTTAATAAATCAACATTCAAGGAGTTTCATACATAAGGCAGAACACTATTTACAGATAAATGGAGTTGGGTAGTGTTGGGAGGGGATGGGAAAGGGCAGGGAAAAAATCTGCATTCTGCTGCACCAAAGAGACAAAGTGAAATTAAAGAATTTGGATTCTTCCAGATGTCTGAAATGAGACATTTTAGAAGCAAGGCCCATCCTCCCTGTCTCACAGAGAATATTTTCAGTCTTTCTGGGATCCACACGTGCTGGGGGAACGGGCAGCTCCAGAGGGAGAAATCTACTTCAGCCATCAGAAGGGGAACTTTCGGAGGACGTAATGCCATAGGAATGGGGGTTTCCCAAGCCGCTGGCTCGCAGCTGTGGGCAAGTTACTTAACCTCTGGCTGCCTCGATTTCTCATCTGTGCAACGAGGAGAGTAATCAGTTCCCACGGACACGGCGCAGGCTGAGCTGTCTGCACAAAAGGCTGCCAGGGAATTTGAACCCCAGGTCCTGGGAGCTGCTGTGGGACCCCGGCTGGGAGGAAAGGGGGTCTCTCTGGTTTGCAGCGAGGCTTGGAGGAAGGCTTCAGCACGCCGCACGGAGTGGGATTCCTGCCTCCCCCGCCGGGAGTAGGGGCAAGGAGAGGCACATAAAACAGTCTCCGCAGAGCCTTTGATCGACAGGGAGGGCTTGTATTCTGTTTGAAGCAGCAGAAAGATCAATCCCCCTTCTTATCTCAGCCTCCCTTGCGGTGACATCACGTGCTCCCGCAGCGGCTGCCGCTGCTCCAGAAGACCCGAAGGCGGGGGAGGCGGGGGAGGCGGGGGGGTGGGGGTGGGGGTGGGGGTGGGGGGTGGCGCAGTGCCCATCCCAGGCCCGCGCCCCCACCCCGGCCTCCCTATCCACCTGAGTGAGGGTAAGGAGCGGAACCCGCCCCTTGCAAGCCTTCCCCTGGCCCGACCACAGCGGGAGGAGAGGGCAAAAGACGCCTACGCCCCCAGAAAGTAAGAGCTCCCAGGATTCTTTCATTAAACTTTCACAAGGGGCCCCTTCACCTGGGCATTTCCCCTCTTTTCTTCAAAGCCTGGCTTTAAAACATCACCTTTTACTGAGATCTAAAGACACTAGGCCAGGAGGCAGCCGAATGGATTCTCAGTAGGTCTGTCTTTGATTTGCTGTGTGACTTTGAGCAAGTTACTACCCCTCTCTGGAGCTTAATTGCTCTGTGAAGTGGAATTGCTGTGTTTTTTAGGCTTCGATTTAAAATTCTGGGATCAAGACCAGTCTGTGGCCAGGGTCAGGGTCAAGGGTGGGTTCAGGTTACAGAACGGTCTTTCTCAGATTCTGTCTCAGAAAATTGCCCCAACACTGACTGGCTCCATGTTCTTGGCCAAATTTTTTTTTGTTTTTGCTTTTTTGGCTAAATGTTTTTCTGTGCAATCCATTAGTGGAAAGAAGTGCCTTGCCAGCAGAGCAGCATCCTGCGTCTATGGGAAGGGAACCACTGTGAACCCCGCCAATATTGATGTGGCCCCAAGGTGCCATCCCTGGCACTCTGCTCAGCGTTTCCCCAGTGGGCGTGTGTGTGTGTGTGTGTGTGTGTGTGTGTGTGTGTGTGTGCATACACTTGAGAGTGCACAGAAGTCAGGTGCTCCAGATCGGCTTTGGGCTGTGTGTTGGGAAGCATGTAAGTGTGCGTGTGCAATGGTGTATGATACGTGTGTGTTCATATGTGCATTTCGTGGAGCTGTTTGTGTTTTCACGGATCGGAACACATTGAAGAGTGGATTGGAAGCATGAGGTCTTGCATTTTAGGGGTGCTGGTGTACCCCTGAATTTGAAGGGTGTAGTGTGTGATTTTGGAGTTTCCTGGGTGGGTAGAGATTCAGGGTTAGCTTGGGTGCGCTCTGGGGCAAATAATAACAACACAGACAATGGCTCAGGCTGTGCCAGACGCTGTGCTGAGCACTTTCTAGAAATTAGACTACGCAATAATAGAGTAGATAGTGTGACCCCGTTTTACAGGTAAGGAGACTGAGACTGCAAAATTAAATCACTTGTCCTGGGTCCCACCACAAGTACGTTGCAAGACTAGGATCTGAACTCAGATCTGAACTCTATGACTCATGCTTCTCTCCCCCCACTCTCCTCGATAGATTATCCTCCGGGAGGGGGAAAATGGGGCTCGTTTCCCACAAAATCCACACTTACCAAACAGATGTGTTTGGAATGTTCGAGACAAGGGTTTCATTCCACATAAGGAGCTTTACACCACTGGATTTAAGATCCATGACTCGCGGGTGGGGAGAGAAGATCCAGGGAAGGCAGAGGAACACCACCACCTCCCCACCATCGGAGGGACACCCAGAGCTTTGAGGGAGTGAGGATGTTAGCGACAGGTCTTTGTCCACACTGGTGTTCCTGGATCCCAGGGCACGGGAGGGGCCCCCAGCTGGTTCTGTGGTTTTGGGGGGAGTCTGCTTCATGGGCAGCCCAGGGACAGGATGCTGGGGAGAGACCGGGGAAGGGGTGAGAGGCGCAGGCACGCACAGCTGCTGGGGCGGGCCCTGGGAGGCTCTGCTCAGTCCCTTCCCTCCCTGATGCAAGCAGCAGGGAGAGTGCATCATTTTTTCATTAAAAATTCATTTTGGAACAGATAGGCTTCAGAGATGTAATTAGCCACATTATTTCTCTCCATTAGCAGTCCCTGGAGTTTGCTGGAATTTCTTGTCCTTTTTCCTCCCCATTTCACTCTTTCCATTGGCCTTTATAAGCTACATTGTAGCACTTCCGCCTCCCTCCCCCACCCCATCCTCAGCAGCGGCTCTGCTTCTGGACAGAATACAGAGTTCAGAATTGGGAGAAGGAGCGATGATGCAGACTCCCTCCTCCCACTGGGCTGCGGGATCACAGTCCCCTGAGCCAGCAAGGGGTTTACTCCTGCAAGATGCCCCCTCCTGCCAGTGTGACACAGCCCAGCTGGTGGCAAAGCTGGGTGAAAGTAGGAGGTTCCTGGCTCCCCACTTACTGGCTGAGTGATCCCAGGCAAGTAATTTAACCTCTCTGGGCTGCTGCCGCCCTCACAGGATGGTCCAGGTTAGCCCTGACGGTTGTAAAGCACTTCCCCTGAGGTAGATAGCAAAGGCCTTGAGGTCTGGATGTCTGAGGACAACAGGGGACTCCTGGGGGCCAAATGATCAGTAGACGTGACAGCATAGACTATCCGGCCACAGCCAGGGAGGGTCAGAGCTAAGGACTTGCTGGTGCTCTGGGAGACTAGCTAGAAGTCAGGGGTCAAGGAGATCCATGATGAGGACCCCCTAAGGGGCCAGGCCCCTTCAGAGCAGGAGGGAGTTCACGGGGACTGGGACTCAGCTCCCCAGGGCTGAGTGCCTCTCTTTTGCTGATTCTGGAGGATTCTCAGCCCAGTGTTGCTCCTGTGGGTTATTTCTGGTGCATATAATGGCCGAATGGGAGGTCACAGAGATATCTTCGACGGACTGGGGGGAAGTGGGGTCTCCCCAAAACCTTGAAAATGACCCAAAGGGCAGCGATGAGCCCTTAGCACTCTGACTGGCTAGGCGGACTTCAGTGTGGCTGGCTAATTCTCTGGGGAATTCCAGCTACCACCGTGCTCGGTGCTCGGACGACAGCCACCTGCAGCCCTAGCTCCCCGCTCCCTGCTTCCCTCACATTAGTGACAGATGACGTGCAGCTGTCTTGGGCTTTGTCAGAAATACCTCGCTCCATGGGGGCGAGGGCAGGAAACCTGCTGTGGGGAAGCTAAACTTATCCCGGCGCCTCACAATGAGGGGCCAAGAGAAAAATACAGCTTGAGCATAAAAGATCACGGGCACTTTGCGATGAGATAAAATGCGTGTGATTTACACCAAGAACTAGCATGGCCCGGACATAGATGGTCCTGGGGAGATGTCCTTTGAAGGGACTGGCAGATGGCCGTTCCGGGGACACGGTCACATCACATGGCGCAGAGTGGTGGTGTGCCGCGCTGACAGAAGGAGCTCGAGGGAACTTAATTTCTAATACTGGCTGCAGTATTTCTTTCTTTTTTTAAGATTTTAGGGCGCCTGAGTGGCTCAGTGGGTTAAAGCTTCTGCCTTCGGCTCAGGTCATGATCTCAGAGTCCTGGGATTGAGCCCCGCATCGGGCTCTCTGCTCAGCGGGGAGCCTGCTTCCCCCTCTCTCTCTCTGCCTGCCTCTCTGCCTACTTGTGATCTCTCCCTCTGTCAAATAAGTAAATAAAATCTTATTTAAAAAAAAATGATAAAAAAAGAAAAACCACCTTTAGGGGAGGCGATCCCCCTGCATGGAGGAGAGCAAGTAGTAATGCCCGCCACCAAGAGCAGCATCGTGAGATGCCAACCCACTCTGTGGTTTGCAGGTGTCAGCATCTCCAGGAAAGAGCTACTCTCACAGGCCCTGGAGGGAACAAGGCTATGCTCACGCAGAGACAGATCGGGATCCGCTTCAGCAGTGGGCATTAGTCCGCTGTGGCCAGTGGGCCTGGTCCCCCAGCCAACACAGGAGGACTATGATCTACACGCATGTCTCTCGTGCTGCAGACAAAGGACCCTGCTCCCTCCCCGCTGGGAAGAGATTCAGCAGCGGGATTGACCCCTTTGCCGCTTGACGCACCACTTAAGCAGAACAAAGGAGCGCACGTGGAATCTGGAACAGGGACAGACATTCCCACGGGAGGCGATAAATCCAGCCCAACCTGTGAGGACTCCCTGTCTCTTGGTAAGGAAGTGTCCCGGGCCCAGCACCCACTCCTGAGTGGCAGAGCAGAAGTAGAAAGCCTCCATGCCTTGCCCAGTAGGTGGGACCAAGGTCACGTGGTTGGTTGGGCAGCATGATCAGGATTTGAACCTGGGTTTTTCTGGCACCAAAGCCCATGAGTTTTCTCACTCCGTGGGCCCTGCACTTCTGAGGATGAGTCTTCCAAACCTCCCCACCACCCTCCTGCCTTACCACCACCCCCTTCAGCCAATGATGACCCAGATTCTCCCAAGAAAAGATGGGCTGGGAGCATTGCTCCCTCCCAGGATTTCTTTAATGCAAATTCTAGATCTCTCCAACCTTTGCCCATACTCCTCTACCAAGAATAATATTTGAAAAGCTGAGATTCTTGTTTCCTGAAAAACCCCCACGTACAGAAATTTAAAAGAGTAAAACCAGGCTGCTCTCAAGGAAGGGGAAACGCATAAAAGAAAAGTGATTGGAGGGGAATGTAAAGAATTGGGGAATTATGTAAATAAATGGACGTGGTAATAAATGGACCAAATAAATGGACCTTGAAGAAGCAAGATTGACACATGTAAATCCCTTGTAAGTTTCAGCAGAAGGAGTAAAGGGGATCAAAAACCCTTCTTGGTTCAGTGTCCCACAATTCCGTTTGAATATTAAACCTCCATGTGCTCTGAGGCTTTTGTAATAGGACCAAACTATACCGGCTAATTTGGGCCCTGGTTATTATCTACAATTTACAGACAAGGAGCCGGAGGTGAAAGGAAGTTCAGTGAATGATCTATGCCCATCGTGTTCATTTTAGAAGCCACATCGGATTTAGCACACAGTTTTTCCAACTCCCTGCCTGATCCCGAGCTTCTTAGGGAAAAATTGCAGTTAATTCTCAGTTGTCGACATCGTTAATGTGGAGGAACAGAGGCATAGATAATCCCAAATGGTGAGTAATGCCCCATGCCATGCCTCCTGCTCTGGACATTTGCTTTGGAAGCTTCTCGAAGCTTCTCGCAGACCTCAGAATGGAAGCACCCTGCTGTGGGGGGGGCTGCCCCACCCCCATTCCTCCCCTTCCTGCTCAAAGCCACCCACCTCCTGCTCCAAGAAGACCTAGGGGCAGCAGATGAAGGTAGAATGCTTTCCTAGGCTGGCATGGAGTAGAGGAGGGAGACAGAGGATAAGGTGTTTTGCTTTCGAAGGACCCCACGGTGCCGCAAGCTAGCAAAACAGTAACAGTAAATGAGACAATGAATTGTGTCCACTGAAGACTTCCGTGTGGATGCTGATTCGTTATGTTAATAAGGATGTGGGAGCTGGAGGTTGACTATATTCTGATTTCGTGGCTGGGGGACCCACGGCTCAGAAGGGAAGAACATCCAAATTTAAGGCCAGAATCCAAATTCCATCTCCAAGCTCCTGATTCCAATTTGGTTGATCTAATTACTGCTATCTCTTAATGACTATGGATGCTTTCAAGCCAGATGGCTTTCGTGGTAGAAAGGCAAGCAACGCTTAAGGTAGAGAACCAGTGAGGCCAGAGCCAAGAGGAGCCAACTTCTCAGATTCATTCAACGAATTTGGAGAACCTGCCAAGTGCCAGGCTACAGGGATTCGTACTGGGAGGAAAGCACCAAGGAATCAGACATTGACCCTGGCCTGAGGAACCCAGGGTAGGAGGGGCGACAAGGCACACACAGAAATCTCTGGAATACCTTCAGAGAGGACCATGAGATGAGATCTAGCAGAAGCTAGCAATCGAATACACATACTGACGCTGAATCAGCCAAGACGTTTTTCAAAATACAGCCCCTCAGGTCCCCAACCCAGACACCTGGTTCCGAATCCCTGAGAAACCTAAAGCTCAGATTGTAGGTGTTATCTGGGTTTGGGGAGTGATCTGTGGGATGAGAAGGAGAGGGAGCCAGAGGAGGGATAGCCAGAGATAGAGACGAAGGCTTCCTGGCCCGCCTCTCCTAGGAAGCCTCCCCTGACCTGCCCAGCACACCGATCTGCATGTTCTCAGCCCCAACCTCCACTGTGCATCCTGTAAGTCCTGTGATTTTTCCGGCTGGCCGGTAGATTTAGTCGATTCCTGAATGTTCCAAGGTCATTGTGATGAGGGTTCCAGGGGCCTTGTGACACATGCTGCCTGTCTCTGTTCAGGAGGTCAGGGAGAGGCTCAGTTCCTCCTGGGAATGAAATTCATTCCCCAAAAGGAAGATCACTTTCCCCTGCTAATTAAGCATCATTTAGGGCTCCGAGTGAGCTCTGGTCGGAAGCTGCCTTGAAGACGTCCAGCAGGGCCCATGACCACCCTCTCTCCTGAAAACAGCCTCTCTGCCAGGTGGTCGGCCTCCTTCATCCTGGTACGAGTTCGGTCCCTCCCTCCCCGACTTCTGGTTCGCATTAGGGCCACTTTCCTCGGTGGGGTAGGAAGGGCTAGAACCCTGATCTGGCCTATAAGGTTGAGCAGGGTAAGTTGTACCTTAATCTCACATCAGGACTGAAAAACACAAGTCCCCTTGCTCCCTTTCACCCTTCTTTCTAAGCCAGTTACCTCGTCCCATATGGGACAGCCTAGCTTTAATGACTTTTAGATTTGCAAGTTCAGTCCCGGCAAGGCGGATAAATTTTCCTTGGTGTTTTTGCCAACAATTTCGGTATGCTGCCACCAGGTGGCAGTAATGACTTTGTTAGCTGGTGGTTTCGAGCCCACTTACCAAGATACACGTATACATTAAAAGCCAGCCTCAGTCATAAAAGTTCTTCACACGGTGTATTTTTCAAAATCATAATAACTATTTATAATGACCTTAACCAATCTCAAGTTTCATTAATCATAATGATTAAGGAATGATACATAAGAAAGCTGAGAGGCAAAATGGGCACCTCTCTCCCTGAATTTTAAATGTTATGACTTTCTTGCAAATTGTCACCAAGTCTTGATTTGGATTTTCTTTATATCTTTATTAATTTTTCTCTGAACTTATAGAGTGATAATAATAAGATAACGAACTGTCACATAGCCTTTTTTATGTACCCCAACTGTTCTAAAGGCTTTATTTATGGTCATTTATGCTCGCCAGCACCCTATATGAGGTAGCTGACATTATTATCTTCATTTTATGAGAAAGTTGGGGCACAGAGACAAAGCAACTTGCCTAAAGTCACATAGCTGGTAAGTGGCAGAGCTGGTATTTAGACCCTGACTGTGGAGTCCGTCTTCCAAATCAGTGATTCACAAAGTGTGCTGCCCAAAACTGCCCCATCAACATCAACGGGGAACTTGTAATGCAGACTCTTGATCCCCAGGTGTCCCGAACCAGAAACTCCCAGGATGGGGTCCAGTGATCTGTGTTTTAACAAGTGCTCCAAGTGAGTCTGATGTGCAGCTAGCTTTGAGAACCACTGTCTTAAACCTTTCCTTTAACACTACGCTATACTGACGATACACCCCCAAACCTGGGCTGGTGGTAATCACCCAGGTAAATTTCAAGTGGCACATGTGCCTCCCCCACCCCAATATTAATACTTCTTCCCTCCTTGGGCCACCCTGCCCTCCCCCGGTGAGAATCACTGCCATGATGAGCCACTCTTACTGTTAGGAGTACATCTTGTCCCTCAAGGGAACCAGAGTGGAAGAGGTTGAGAACCATAAACAGCCAGTGACCCTTCCTAGGCCTACTGGGGGCTCTGTTGCTATGAGTATTCAGAGCAACATGACATCAGAAACCCTCCTGCTGGGGCGCCTGGGTGGCTCAGTGGGTTAAAGCCTCTGCCTTCGGCTCAGGTCGTGATCTCAGGGTCCTGGGATCGAGCCCCACATCAGGCTCCCTGCTCAGCGAGGAGTCTGCTTCTCCCTCTCTTGCTCCCCCTGCTTGTGCTCTCTCTCAAATAAATAAATAAAATCTTAAAAAAAAAACATAACGACACCTACCTCATAGGTGGTTGCAAGGATTAAAAGATAAATATGAAGTACTTAGGACAGTGCCTGGTATATCATCAATGCTTTGTAAATGTTTACAACCAATTGGAGAATGTGATACATTTTATTTTCATAATTGATTTATTTGGGTTTCTGTCATTTTTTATGCTTTATGAATTTTTTTCATAAAAAAATGAATTTCATTTTTATGCTTTTATGAATTCCTTGTGGTTTCCTGTATTATTTGCTTTTATTTTTTAAAAGTGAATTTTAGAAGGACAATGCCCTGTTTCTATAAATCTCTAATTTTTTAAGTAAAAAATTTTTTTTTCTTCTGACTCCATCCCCCAATCTAATAAATAAAAAAATGTTTGCAGTTAAAAATCTTCCCACAAAAAACACTCCAGGTGAGCTATATTAAATATTGAAGAAAGAGATGAAACCGATTCAATACAAATTATGCTTAAAAATTTTAAAGTGGGAATTCATCCCTGCTCCTTTTATGAAGCCAACATGACCCTGATACCAAATCAAAGACAAGAAAAGAAAATTGTCGACCAACATCTCACGTGAACACTGATGCAAAGATCCTTAATAAAATGAAGCATATAGTCTCCAGTAATGTATAGAAAGGATAACATATCACCAGTGGGGTTATCCAAGAAATGCAAGGCTGATTTAACATTCAGAAGCATGCAATATCATTTACCATATTAACAAATTCAGAAATGAAAAACCGTACGATCATTTCAACAGATGCAGAGTATCGCTTGAAAAAGCCCAATAGCCATTCCTGATAAAAACTCTCAGCAAACTAGCAGTGGAAGAGAACTTCCTCAGCCTGATATGGGGCAGCTACAAAAAGCTTGCTGTTAATATTATACCGAAAACATTAATATTTATTATTTATTTATTATTTAATACATATCAATATTTATTATATTAATAATATTGATATAAATATAATGGAAGTCTAAATGCTTTTTCTCTAAGACTGGGAACACAAAGATAACCTGCTCTCACCACATTTATTCACCACCTCACTGGAAGGTCTAGCCAGCTCATAAACTATTTACTTATTTATTTATTTATTTACGATAATAATAAGATATAATAAATATATCTTATTTATATAAATAAATAATCTATTTATTTACAGTAATATAAAATAAATAGTTTATTTATTTATTTACAATAATATATGACAAATATATTTTATATATAAATAAATTATTTATTTGCAATAATAATGTAAAATAAAAAAATAGATAGATAGATAGATTGATTGATTATTTATTTATTTACAATAACATCCCCCCAACCCAAAATATTTAGGGATGACTCTGACAAATATGAACAGCCTACACACCTACAAAACAATGCTGAGAAAAATTAAAGAAGACCTAAATAGATGGAGAAATATGGGGTATATTAGTCTTTGTGTGCCTTATTTCTCTGTTGCAACTATTTAATTCTACTATTTTAAAGATTTTTATTTATTTATTTGAGAGAGTGAGAGAGAGACGGTGAGAGAGCACAAGCGGAGAGAAGGGCAGGGGAGGAGGGAGGAAGCTCCTTCTCTGAGCAGGGAGCCCAATGCAGGGCTTGATCCCAGGACTCTGGGGTTATGATCTGAGCTGAGGGTAGATACTCAATGGACTGAGCCACCCAGGGGCCCCTTCACTCTGCTGTTTCAGCAAGAAAGCAACTATAGACAATACATGAATGAATGGGCATGGCTGTGTGCCAATAAAACTTTATTTAAAAAAAAAAAAAAAACAGGTTGCTGGCCAGATTTGGCCCATGGGTTGCAGTTTGCTGATTGTTGGCCTCTTTAATAAATCCTCACGGAATCCACAAAAGCTACTGGGACTAATAAGTGAGGTTAACAAGGTGGCAGGATATGAGATCAATATATAAAAACCCATTGTATTTCTATAGACTAGCAACGAACAATTAGAAGTTGGAAGTTTAAAAATAGCACCTTTCACAATAACATCCCCCAACCCAAAATATTTAGCGATAAATCTGACAAAATATATGAATAGGCTACATACCTACAAAACAATGCTGAGAGAGATTAAAGACCACCTAAACATTCATGGGTCAGAAAGCTCAATATTACTATCAATTCTCCCCAAATCAACCTATAAATTCAGCACAGTCCCCATCAAAATCACAGCTGCCTCTACTGTAGACACTGATAAATTGACTAAGAATTATGGAAATGCACTGCCGAAGTTCCCTTTCATGATTAAGGACGCAGCCCAACGTTGCCGACTCTCTCTTACTTCCTGCCACGGTTCATGCTGAGTGTTGCAGTCTGAGTAGAGGTTGGGAGAACATGACGGCAGGCTGAGGGTCGGGAAGCCGGGCTCTGCTCTGCTCAGAGGACAGTGTCTTGCAAATGGGGCGTGACATCGGGTGAGGGTGGAAGTTTGTTGTTGTTTTGGTATCTTCTCGGGCCCCTGTGTCCTGTATCAGTTCAACAGATAGAGCATGTAGGAGCTACTAAGGGGCTCAATCCATCCCTATCAAATGTGGAGTTAGTAGAAATTATCCCCAATCTGGGCCTGTGGGTTCCGATTTTTTAATTTCCAGCGCTAAGTGATTTCTAACAGCTTCCCCTCTCGCGGTCAGTGGACCAGCAGCAGCAGCCATCTCCTGGGAGCTTGTTAGAAACGCGTCATCGGGGCACTTGGGCGGCTCAGTGGGTTAAAGCCTCTGCCTTCGGCTCAGGTCATGATCTCAGGGTCCTGGGATCGAGCCCCGCATCGGGCTCTCTGCTCAGCGGGGAGCCGCTTCCCCCTCTCTCTCTGCCTGCCTCTCTGCCTACCTGTGATCTCTGTGTCAAATAAATAAAAATCTTAAAAGAAAGAAAGAAAGGGAAGGGAAGGGGGGGGAGGGAAGGAAAGGAGAAAGACGACACCTTGGGGCCCCACCCCAGACCCTCTGAGTCAGAATCTGCATTTTAAGAAGATTCTCAGGGAACTCATTCAGTTTGGGCCACACACGTGCGTGTTCAGGTGTATATCCCTGGGGAGCTGGGAGTGTGTCTGTCACACACGTCTAGTCACCTGCCAAGCTTTGTTCATCACCCCGTCCTCATGCCTGCAGTACTGCATTTTCAAGAAACTCTTCTCCCCAATAAAGGCTTCCTCTAGGAAGCTTCCCCCACATCCTGGTTACTGTCTTCTGAACATTTTTAATTGCTTCACAAGCAGTGCCCTCACCTCCCCTCATCACACACACACACGCATACACACGCACACGCACACACGCACGCACACACGCACGCACGCACGCACGCACACACGCACACCACTCTTAATGTAAACCAGAAACCCTTTCTCACGATGGGTTTGACCTCTCCAGGAAAGGCGAAAGGTAGCTCAAGAGAGTGTTTGGCGCTTATTTTATATTTTTCCACTATCAACGCCGCAGACATTATTACAGAAAAGTTTGAAAACACAAGGAAAAGAACCCTATTTCTCCAAGATAATCACTCTCGCTTTTGGTGGTTGCTTTTTTTTTTTTCCTTCAGTTTTTTTTCTAACCAAATTTCCCTAGTGATTAATGCACTATACAGTAGAGTATATAAGACGTAGTTTTCATGATACATGACCGGTCTACCGGGAGTTTAGTGCAGAGGAGGGCAGAGGCTGGATACCACATGTACAATATTGTATTCTTCTCTTTCCCATTAACGTTTTAATGTTTCCAGGTTATCACTCATTCCCTATAAGCCTCATTTTTTTTTATCCCTCACAATATTCCATTGAGCACACAAATTATAGTTTACTTAACTATTCCCTTATTGCATAATGTTTAGAGCACGTGCGGTCTTCCTTCTGGTAAGTAATGCGCCGTGAAAATTATTGTGCATTCAGCATTTTTCTGTGACTTTGCAGTAATTTCTTCAGGATAGGTTTCCAAAGTGAGTCGGAGGCGGGGAACTTGATTCTTACCGCAAACTCCAGACGATAGCATGGGGGGGAAAAATCAAACTTAAAAAAAGAGCCAAAGGTTCCTAAGAGGGGGCTGAAGTGACTGTGCTTCCTAGGTGAAGAGAAAACCGCCCATTGACAAGTCGGAATGGGATGGCTTCTTCGACGAGAACGGTCTGTTGGCCAAGTCACGAGACCTCATTTGTGTCAACATCCTGGAGCGGGTACGGTCCCCAAGGCCTTGCCCTGGCACTAGAGGGCACGGCCGGGCAAGGGGCGGGCATGGCATTTGGAGACGCCCTATTGGCCGGCACCTGGAGGTCCCCTGACCTCTCACGTCTCACCCCCCACCCCAGGGTCTGCACCCCTTTGTGAGGACAGAAGCCTGGAAGTTTCTCACAGGCTACTACTCATGGCAGAGCTCCCAGGATGAGCGGCTCACCGTGGACAGCACGAGGAGGTAGAACATTCTAGATCCTGTCAGGGGAGGGTGGCTGGCAGTGCCCGCCCCAGCCTGACAAGTGCAGTCTTCTTCCCCCCAGTGGATTTCTTACTCTAAGAGACAAACCCCCCAGGTGCTCCTGACCCAGGGCGCGAACACAGGAGGAGCCAGCACCTTCCCGCCCAGCTCCATTCAGCAGCGCACAGATGGCCCGGAAGGGGCTTGATCCCATCAGCTTCCCTTCCCCACCGCCACCCCATCCCTTCCTCCCCTAGAGCCTACGCAGACTAGTTTAGGGTGAAGATTCATGCACAAAGGACCAGTGGAGAACTATTTGGGGCAGTAGGGGAACCGAGGGCCGGCCTGGAAAGCTGGGGAGCCCTGACCAGAGCCCGTGTTAGCTCCCTGAGGCTGCTGTCACAGGCTCCACAAATAGGGTTTTGCAGCAGGGGGCATCTATTCTCTCGGTTATGGAGGCCAGGAGCCCAAAAGCAAGGGGCGGGCAGCTCCGCACTCCCTGAAGCCTCGAGGGAAGAGTCATCCCCTGCCTCTGAGGTTCTGGTGGCTCGGGGACTCCTCCCACCTCTGCCTCCGTGGTCACACGTCACACGGCCTGCTCCTCTTCCCTCTGTCTCTCTCTGTGTCTCTGTGTGTCCTTAGAAGGACACTTGTCATTGGATTTAGGGTCCACTGAGATAATCTAGATTGATCTCATCTCAAGATCCTTAATTACATCTGCAAAGGCCCTTTTTCGAGTAAGTTCACATTCACAGGATTCGGCAGGTACGGCGTAAACACGGCTTTGAAGGGTCACCAGCCTCCTATAGCACCTAAGCCCGTCCTAATGAGGGACACCAGACACTGCCTCATCCTGGCCTTCTGACTCTAAGGCCGAGGTGCCAGGAGGAAACTGAGGCTTAGCGAGGGATCGTGATGTCCCCAAGGCCTCACCCTCGTCGCAAACACCCAGTTATTAATTTGCGGAGCCAGGATTCAGGAGCAGCTGTGGGACCTCCAGGGCCACAAGACTGAACCCGCCTCCAGGCTGCCCTCCAGGGGCACAGGAGCACAGAACGTGGTTAGGGCTGGCGCGGACCCAGCTGAGGGGAAGCCCCACAGGGAGGGGGAGACTGCCCTTGACCGGCAGGGAAAAGGCGGCCTCCTCCAGCCTCAGTTTTGTCTGCCCAGGAAGAACTACGAGGCCTTATGCGAGATGTATAAAAAGATTCAGCCCCTCCTGGAAAACCTGCACCGGAACTTTATGGAGACCCGGAATACCATCGGTGAGCAGGGGCGGGTGCGCAGGGGCGGGTGCACAGGGCTGGGCAGGGCAGGAGAGCCCGAGGCCGTGCCTGCCCACTTCTTGGTCATATCCAGTGGCGGGTGGTTCCCCGGTGCCTGGGAGCTGCCTTGAATTCTGGAATTCTGCTGGCTAACCCCTGGTTAGTCCATCCACGACGTCTCCTGGGGGCTCCTACATGGCTAGCGCCTCCCTGAGTGCATGCTTTTCCAGCTTCATCTCTCCTCTTTGGCCTTGAACTAGGCTGGATTTCAACGGACAGGGCCAGTGTCCGTTGATGGTGACACAGTGATGGGCCATCCCCATCATCCACAGTGGAGCGGGGATGGGGATGCGTGGGGGGCATTCCTGGCAGAGGGTATGGCCCAGTCAAAGATTTGGAGGTGGGGACCAAGCCGGGCAGCTCAGGGCGCGGTGCGGGGCAGAGAGAGCCTTGTGGGTGGATGTCGTTCTCACGATCCCCTCCCCAGGATGCCCGGGTCCTGCCCTTTGGGGAATAAACTCATTCATGGCCCCTCTGCTGAGGAAATCTGGTGCCACCTACGTGTCTATTGTCCTCAACCTAGCATATGACATTCAGAAACTCTACGACAAAGACCCCCTAGGCAACGTCATAATCGACAAGAAGAGACTGGAGAAAATCTTGCTCCTGAGTTATGTCTGCAATACCCAGGCAGGTGGGCCGCAGGGCTGAGCCTCTCCTCAGCCCCTTCTTCTCCATTCCTTCCTGGAACCTCTTCCCTGCCGAAGCCCGGGGCTCACCCGTCCTCATTGTCCCCCCACCCCCACCCCAGAGTACCAGCAGGGCTTCCACGAGATGGTGATGCTTTTCCAGCTGATGGCAGAACACGACCACGAGACCTTCTGGCTTTTCCAGTTCTTCCTGCAGAAAACGGTGAGGGCTCAGGGACCACCTCCCTCCCTGCCACCCCCCAGACACCCCCTGGCAATGGGAGCCCCAGCTCTTTCCTCAAGCCAGGAAACAGCCCTCTGGGTCCCAGAGGGGCCTGGGCAGGCAACACGCACCCCTGTGAGTTTATTGGGGTGTGGGCCGTGTGTGTTGCAGGCATTGGGGTTGAGGAGGGGGCTGGAAGGGTGCTCCAAACCTTGAAAGAGTGTAACCGGCCAGTCCCAGGGATGGTTCCCTCTCCTGGCATTCCCCTCCCCAAACAGGGCCCTGCTCCCACAGATCCTCCATGGGTCCCCATCGCCTCCGGAATAAGATCCCATAACCTTGGCCAGGCATTCAAGGACTGTCTTTGGCCTTCTCTCTCACTGCTCCCTTCACATGACCACAGTTCAGGCCCACCAGGGGACTCGGTACCCCCCAGAGGCACCCCACAGTGATGGGTTGAGGGCTTTTGAAATGGCTTCTCTCCAGAACACCCTCCCTGGAAAGTCTTTCCTCATGGTCTGGGAGCGGCTGTCCAGAATCGACCTTCATCCCTTTCTGCATCCCAGCAACAATGGGCTCGCTGCTCTTCCCCTGTCTCGCTTGGTTCTGCCTGCATAGCCGGGCTGGTTGCATCCAGAGCCATACCGGAGACATCCCTGGACCCCCCTCCCCCCACACGTAGGTGCCTACACACATACAAATGAGCACACCTACACACCCAGACCACGGGGAGACAGACGTGATGTGAGTGTGAGCACACAGACAGCAAGGGACACACACACACACACGAGGCCAGCCTGGAGCCAGCCACGCACGGGGCCTCCAGAACTGAGTCACTGGTGACCCCAGCCGGCCCCCAAGCCGAGAAGAATTCAGTTGTCCTCCCTCCCGCCCATCTTTCACAGGAGCACAGCTGTGTTATCAATATCGGAGTTGGAAAGAACTTGGACATGCTCAACACCCTGATCAACTTCTTGGACCCTGTGTTTGCTGAGCACCTAAGTGAGTGGACCACCCCCAACCTCCTGCAAACATACAGCTCTGCCCACAGGGCGGGCCTGAGAAGGGCCCCGCCCCCAGCCCCAGGCAGCAGGACGCCACAGACGTGGCCGCCCTGGGAGTAGGAGCCTTTGGTCTTCTCTCCTGGCCCCCGGAGGAGGGTTCATCTAGACGTCCGGGCTGGAACCTGGACAGTTGAAAATTCACTCCAAACATTTTCCGAAGACAGCTGACAACGTGAGAGCCAGGCACAAGGCGTGGGTGTTCGCACACCCTGCTGTCCAGCCTATCCGTGCGACGAGCACTAACCCCGGTTTCCCTGACCCCCGGCCTCCTCTGGCCTGACACCCCGCTTCTCTCTCCACAGGAGGGAAGGGGGCGGGGGCTGTGCAGTCTCTCTTCCCCTGGTTCTGCCTCTGTTTCCAGCGTGCCTTCAAGTCCTTCGACGACGTCTGGAGGCTCTGGGAGGTGAGTCCTCCTTGGATGGAGGTGGGGGGGGAGCCCCTTTCCTTGCTTCCCCTTTATTGCTGCCTTGGGATGGAGTTGAGCAAGTTGGGGTTTATGGGGCCTTGTTGGAGGAAGCGAGAGCATCAGCATCCCGTCCCACCATGGCCTCCTGCAGGGCAGCTTGGGCAGAGAAGGGGTCCCTCAGCCCCTGTGGGTGGAAGCCTGGAGGGCTTTCCTGCCATCCAGCCTGGGCAGGCCTCCCTCTGCTCGAAGGCCCCCTAGCCCCTCCCCTTCCCCTTCATTTGAGTGCTGGCTCCCTGCCAGCCCTCACTCCTGGAGAAGGAGGGTCCCTCTAAGCGCAGGTCAAAGGTGCAGTTCTTTGATCCCAGGCCATTGGCCTATTGGTCCATGAACCTCCCTGGGAACAGACCTACTGCCCACTTCTGCTCTGCCCAGCCCAACACTCAGCCTGGCATTCAGTGCCCCACAAGTCAACTCCCACCCGCCTTACCCCTCCCTCCTGGCCTGCTGGTTTCCATGCCCAAGTCCACGGCCACCCCTAGACCTCTGGGAACGCCCCTGGATTGTTGGCTGATCAACTGTGGCTTTGCCAAAGCTCCACTCCTTCTCCTTCTCCCTCCCCAGCCTCCCTCCTTCTCCCTTTCTCTTTCCCTCCTTCCCTCTCTCATCCTCTCCTCCTCTGGCTAATGAATTCCCTGAAGCTTTTTCTCTGAGTCCCCCAGTAGCCAGCATGATGCCTGGGATCCCCCAAGGTAGCACCTGCTGAGTGAGCGAGGGAGTCAGCACTGAGGCCCGGTGATGGCCGACCCTGGGTAGGCCTGCGGTCGGTGGGCCCCTCACCACCCAAAGGGCGGGGAAGCCTGAGCTGAGACTCGTGGGCCGCCTGCAGGTTCTGCTGACAGGGAAACCCTGCAGAAACTTCCAGGTGCTGGTGGCCTACAGCATGCTGCAGATGGTGCGGGAGCAGGTGCTTCAGGAGAGCCTGACCAGCGATGGCATCCTCCTGGTGAGAGGGGCCTTGGGCCCGGCTGGCCTCTCCCTCGCCCTGCACCCCCCTGCATTTCCCACTCCATCCTGGCCCTCAGGCCCTGGCAGGAACTGGGGTGTGCTGAGCACTGTGTGAGTCTCATGACAAGCCGAATGCAGAGCGACAAGAACCATCATAGCAGCACCCCGATTTAGCATAGGAGGACACTGAGGTCTTGCACACTTTTTAACCTCTAGGTTTACTGCCTCCCAATTAACCCCTGGGCCCTAGGGTCCCCCTGTGGCAAAAGACCAAGAGCTTTCTGACATTGCTAAAAGGGAGTCTAGGTTAAAAAAAAATCTAGGGAGGCAGCCCAATTATAAAACAAGTTCTCCTTAGAAGTTCCTGAGAACCTCAGGGGAACCCTGGTACCCCTCAGAACCCTGTATGAAAACAACACTTACCATCTCCCCCAAATACCACATTCCCGAGGTGAAACTTCCAGCACTGTGCCAGGCTGGTTGGGGAGAGATCAGGTGGTCCCAGCTGCTGCTGGGAGCAGTGGTCTTGTCCCTGGGAAGCGGCAGGCAGTCGCCTGTGCCCAGGGAGACCTGCTTCCTCCTGGCTTCCTCTCCCGGCACAGGCCTGCAACAACCTCATTGACCTTGACGCTGACGTGCTGATCTCTGCTGCCTGCTTGGTGTATGCTGAGCTCATCCAGAAAGATGTAAGTGGCCCGAATTATTTACCTTCCTCCTCCTCCTCGTCCAGGAAGCCCTCTCTGATTTTCCAAGCCCAGCTCCTGCATATGGCAGGATATTCGGCTGCAGAGACACGGTCTGGGCCTTGTCCTCTGCCACCAGCCCATGGGTGCTACTCGGCATGGTCCCTTACTGTTTGCCTAAGCACCCCCGCCTCCCCAGGGAGACTGTGCCTTCCAACCACATGGCCTTCATCCCTCATGCCCTGCGTCCATCCCAGTGGGTCGGGCCCAGGGCTGGGCCTCCCGGGGTTCAGTAGGATGTCGCCGGCTGAACAGACTGAAGAATGAGAGCAACAGACCCAATGTCTGCCCACCTCAACCTGCTGGCACCCTCCTCTTCCCCAGGTTCCTCAGCCATTAAAGGACTTCTTTCTCTGAGGACTCCTGCAGCAGGCAGATGCCCTCGACGGACAGGGCGGACGTGGTGCTCCAGCCCTGAGGTCCGACAGGGCGTCGGGGTGAGGGTGTAGCTAATACAACGACACTGGAAACAACCTCTGGAGTCAGAGTTTGTGGTGGGCGGTGTGTCTTCTGCGGACACCAGGGCAGAGAGGAATGTCCCAACAGAGAGAGAGGCCCGGTGGGTGAGCAGGGAGATGGCGAGCCCGGTGAGGGGCAGGCACACTGGGGAGACCATGCTCCTCGGAAACTCTAATGCGGATGAGGGTTTCTATGGGTCAGGACAGAAACATGGAAGACAAATTGAACGTGTCTCATCCCAGAACCAGGTCTTGAGAAGAGGCCCTGACCACAGGCCTTTGCACACACGCCGCCATTTTCCCCCTTACGCCCAACACTGTGATCACGCATTTAGTGGTTCGTCCACAGATTCCTTGGTGGTCTGTGGAAGGACATGGCCCGGGTCTCTGGTTTGCAGGCCATTCCCCTCCTGGTTTCAAAGCCTCACACCTTCGAGTCTCAGCCTGGAATGCATCCAGGGACTAAACTCTTTTCTTCGGCTTTATTCAGTCTCTCCAGAGAATGCCCCCTGTTCCCCGGGCCAGGCAACCCAGTCGCTCCCTGGGGCAGAGGCTTGTGCCGCCCACCCTTCCCAGACGGTGTCACAGCCGGGAACCCCCTGCCCAGCCTGCTCATGCTCCGAGGTTGCCCTCAGGGCAGACAGGAGGATTGACCAAAAGGGGCTGAACCCACAGAGGGGCCGGGGTTGACCAGTTGCCCCATATCTGCTCTGTGAGTGTGCTCACCTGTGTGCCTGTGCGTGCGTGTGTGCAAACACACACAGACACACCTGCTCAGTGGCTACACCTTTTCAAAGTGGCGGAAGGATCCACTGGTTTTGCCGGCCCCCAGGAGGAGGCATACCCTTCTCATTCTTCCCCAGCTGCCCCCTTCCGCTCCCATCCTGTCACTCTCAGTGACCATCACTCAAAAGGCACTGCATCCCTAATTAGTGTCTGGTCTCCTTCCCCGCGAGAGACAGGCCCCAGCCACGACTAGCTCGGAGTCCCTCGGCCGCTGCGTGCGTGCTGGAGGTGGGTGTTGCTGAAGAGTGGGGGCCCGGTCCCCCCACCAGAGTCTTTCCTGCATGGCTAAGGAACCAGCATTTCCAGGCAGGAAGGCACGGGGGTAAGTCGACGTACTGTGCTTCTTGGGTTTACGTTCCCAAGACAGTTTATTTCAGTAAGGACTCCTGTGTGATATACAGCTCTCTAAGAACAAAACCGTGTTTTCATTTTGCCAAAGGACCAGAGCAAAAGACAACTTGGCGCACCAACTGTGGCCTGGGGAAGAGTCCAGGGAAACATCAAATATGCTTTTCCTAAGGCATCCTTTGGCCTGGTTGCATCGGTTGGTTTACAATTGTTGGTGGAGACACCTACACCCAAAACTAAAGAATTCAATGGTTTTCAAACCTGTTTGTAAAATCATGTGCTTCTAAAACCATGGTTATACAACCTTTCTCAGGAGCCCAGTGTTTAAAGTTTGGGTGGGGAGCCCAGGGCCGTTGTCCCTGTGATGCCCCTCAGACCCTTCCTCAAACCGCACATCATCCGCTGTGTACCTCCAAAGAACATCTGGCCTCCTGGGAGCGTGTCTGACAACTCTGTTGGTCTTAAACATGAACTGGATTAAGTCCCGACACTGAATTGATCCAAGTTCAGATAAATGTCAGGCAATGGTAGTGATGGGAGTGAAGATCTTAGAAGAGCAGACTTCTCTCAGCTTATCTGCAGCACCCCTGGCCAGCAGAGTGTGGGTTAGGATCTTCCCACTGAGCTGCTGAACCCAGGCTTCTCCTCACTTCATTTATCACTTTATCACCCAGTGTCATGTTTTCTAGTAAGGTCCAGTTCAGAGATACAACCACAGGAAACTTTGAAGTCCTAGAGCCTAAGTTTCCCTTAGATTAGAGACCGTGCTGGTCTAAATAATCTATTAATCCAATACACGTTTATTGAGTCCTTACTGTGAACTGCCTGCTGTCCAGATACTGAGAATTCAGGATTGGGGAGATGAGAGACACAATCCCCAATTCCAGGTCACGTAGAGTTGAGTGGGGACCAGATAATCACCTTTAAGAATGTATAATTGCGAATTTCCTTTTCATGCCCTGAAGGAAAAGAACATGGTTCTATGGGAGAAGATAACAATTAGTGGTGGTGATGGTGTTGTCAGTAAGGATGATGTCGTGATGGTGGTGGTGTTGCCAGGGGTCATGGTGGTGATGTCAGTAATGATGGTGATGATGTCAGTAATGATGGTGGTGATGTCATAATGGTGCTGGTGTCAGGAGTCATGGTGATGATGTCAGTAACGATGGTGGTGATGTCATTAATGGTGGTGGTGATATCATGACGGTGGTGGTATTGTCAGGGGTCATGGTGGTGATGATAGTAATGATGGTGGTGATGTTAGTAATGGTGGTGGGTGGTGATGTCAGTAAGGATGGTGATGTTAGTGACAATGGTGGTGATGTCAGTAATGATGGTCGTGTGTTGTCAGTAAGGATGGTGATGTCAAGATGGTGGTGTTGTTGTCAGGGGTCATGGTGATGATGTCAGTAATGATGGTGGTAATGTCATGATGGTGGTGGTGATGTCAGTAATGATGGTGGTGATGTCATGATGGTGCTGGTATCAGGGGTCATGGTGGTGACATCAGTTGATGACAGTGGTACTAATGGTGATATTAGCAATGATGTAGTGTTGGTGGCAGAAGTGGCAATATAAGCTTTGGTGATGATGATGGACCCATCAGTGAGGTTAGTGGTTGTCAGTGATGTTCTTGGTGCCAGTGGTTTGGTACAGATGGTGGCAGAGGGGTGATGTCATTAATGATGGTGGAGGTGGCGGTCATGGTGACATCAAGGGTAGCACCGGCGGCAGACGTATAATATCGATTCTGGCAGTGGTGGTGATGTGGATGTCGGTGGTGGTGGCGATGGCGCGGACTTTTGTTTCACCAGCAAAAATTTACTGAGTGTCTCCAGCAGCCATCTCTGTGTTGATGCTGTTGGTGGTTCTGGTGGGGATGGCAGTCAGTCATAGTGGAGATGAAAACAGTGATAAACTTACTCTGGAAAAAACTAATGCCTGACACACTTCCAATGAGCAAGACCTAAATAGAATATTTTTAAATAAGTCATAGTGGCCGTGAGCACTGGGATAAAGAAAATCGGAGCCCCTGGACCCTATCCAAGCTTTCCAACATGGGTCCTTGGACGGGCTGTGTTTCTTCCATGACCTCACCCGCACTCCCACTTTCATTCTTGTTCTAAGCCTCTTCCCCGGAGGTCGTTCCTTCTCCCCTCTCGGGCTACCTTCAGTGACCCCAAGCCCACTCTTCATTCCTAGAGCCAGGATAATGGCTCTCTACCCACTAAGAGCTTTGCAGAGGCAGCGTATATAAAGATCCACGTTCTCTGGGCCCCAGAGCCTGTGCGGCAGACTCAGAAAGGCCGGCCAGCAGAACCTAGCTCCGGGCTGCAGCTCCGGACCTTCGTCCGGTGATGAGGGGGGAAGGGGTCTTCCTACCCGCAGGAGGAAGGCCCCAGCTTGGGGAAGGGGCCTCCACAGCACGGGACCCAACCTCACCGGCCAGACTGGGGGCTGGAGCACCGGCCTCTGAGGAGGACAAGAGAGGAAGGAAGACAGCAGGAAAGAACTAGAAGGAGGAGGTAGCGGCATAGGACGGAATGCGAGGTTTCTTCCTCAGCTACCTAAAGGTGGTCGCTCACATCAAGAGCCATCCACAGAGCCAGCGGTGTGAGCTGAACATGGCAAAGTGACAGCCTGATCCTGCTGTCGCTGGATCGAGGCTGTCGCTGCTTCTCCTTCTCCCTGAGCGCTCGCGCCACCCGCCCCCCCCACCCCCCTGCACGCACGCACTTCAATTCGTCACCAAGTCCTGCCAGTTCTCCCCCTGCATGGACCAGCCGCTGGGTTCTGGGGCTGCTGGGGGAGGGTAGGTGGCTTGTCCTGCCCGCTGACCCCCTTCCCTCGGGGTGGAAGCAGGCTGGGGTCTGCAAGTCCAGAGCTTCTCAGCGCTGGGGCCTGAGCTTGGAACCCCGCCGAGAAGCTGCTGAAAAGCCTGGTCCCAGACTCTAGAGCTGCAGCCCCCTCCCCAAGTCTTCCCCAATCCCACCTTCCCGCAGACCCCTGAGGAGCTTGAAGCCCCAGAGGGAGGGGACAGAGACAATGAGGAGGGGGCCGGAGCTCCCGGAGGTCAGGACCCGGGCGGGCACGGTGGCTCCAACCCTCACCGTCCTCACAGCTGCCCTTGCTGTGCCCCAAGTGCTGTGCTAAGCCCTTCATAGGCTGTCCGTCCCGGAACCTCATTCAGAAGACAGATGCCACCATGGCCCTCTTTCTCCGGCTGGGGAGCCAGAGGTGCAGGGGTGCACAACCAGCAGTAGCAGAGTTGGACTTGGAGTGCCGAGAGGCGAACCCCAGAGCCCACACTGTTAATACCATAGTCCTGGTTCTAGGGGGAGCTCCCTGTGTCTCCCTCCCCACCTGCTCGCAGCCTCACTCCCGTGCGCCATCTACCCCGCGATGCACACCGAGTCTCCTGTCTGCTCCTCTCAGGGCACACTCCCACCTCACGGGCCACCCCAGCCCTGGGCAACCGAGGACCCACAACGGGGCTGGACTACTGAGGAGCGTGCAAGGGGCTCTTCCCTAATCGTGCCCCAGAAGTTTGGAGAAAGCTAAATCAGAGCCACGCTTGTGACCACGTCTTGTTTTGGAAACCAAGTCCGGGCTGCTTTGGCCATTCCTTCTAGGGGACAGGGGCTGAGCTGGGGCTCTGGAGGGTACAAGGACGTCAGTGTGCAGGGGTGAGCGTAAGGACCCAAGAGGGGCCATCGTGCCTCTCCACCAGGCGCAGAATGGCAGCAGCAAAGACTGGGCGGCTAGAATGAGCCAGCCAGTGAGTGTGGAAGCGGAGGGGTGGGGGTGAGCTGCACAGGAGTGGCCCCCTCCACACCCAGGCCCCCGCAGGCTCCTCTTGGGACCGGCCCCTGGCAGGGAGGTGGGGGAAGACGGAGGTGGAGAGTAGGGAAGTTCCCTGCCAAGGGCTAACCCACCAAGTGCAGGCTACTGGCCACACCATCTAGGAGGGGAGCAGAAGCACTAAGAGCCACGCCGTCTAGCCAGAGCCTGGGGCTAGTGAGCCTCTAGTGGGGAAAGATTAGCAGCAACTGGAAATGAGGGAGGTGGGTCAAGGGAGGTAGCCGGTGGCTGCGGGAAGGGTAGGAAGGTAGAGTCACGAGCAGTAGCTTTGAATGTTGGCTGCACATGAGAATCACCAGGGAGCTTTTAAAAATAACCTGTGCCCAAGGCCCGCTGATGAAATCTGAATCTTTGGGGGTGGGGCCAGGATGTGGGTGTTTTTTAGAAGCTCCCCAGGAGATTCCAATATTTAGTCAGGAATGAGAATCCCGGTGCTCTGAGCGGGTGCTGGCTGGAGGGGTATTGGAGGTTCAACACCCTCCTTCCACTCAGGATGGGAAGGGACTCGCCCAAGGTCACACCGCAAATGGATTATGGCCTGGAGAGGACCGGAGTGGCTGTGAAGGCCAAAGTCCACAGGGTCTCAACAACCAACCCCCACCACACAGAAGCCTCCAGCTGCCTCGCCCCGCCTCCCCACCAGAGAACCGTGCAGCTCGCTGACTCAAGAATTCAGCATTCCAACTTTTCTGCACCAGCTCATAAAAGAATCTCTTTAGGGAATTAATAAGTGCCCAAGTCTCAAAGGCCTGACCCTCACCTGCAGTGTTATGCAAATGGCACCTGAACACCCACAGTGCCGCGCTCAGAAGCTGGGAGCAAATAGCATGCAAATATATGCAATCATTATGCAAACAAGGGCAGCCCCGGATTAATGGCCTCGATCCTTCAACCCGACAGCAGCTGTCTCTTTAGGTACAGGCATGGCTGACAGGGAGGGCTGAGGTTGTCTCCTGTCAGAAGCGTCCCGAGGAAGGGTCAAGAGGAGCGATTTTTCTGACACCTGGCCCGCTGATGGTCTTCTCTGAGAAGTCGGGGGGCAGGGTCTGCCAGGCAGGGGGATGCTCTTCTCAGACCGGCTCCTTGCCCAAGTCCCAGGTTCAAGGGCAGCCCTGAGCTCTGAAGGAGAGAGGCAGTGACAGGGAGGGCAGAGGTGGATGAGGCAGGCCACGGTGGAAGGGGTGGGGTGGAAATAGTAAACAGCTGAGGAGACGGCAGAGGAGGCGAGGGTGTGAAGGTTCTGGTAATGGCAGTGTTGACGGGGCTGGAAATGGGCTTCGAGGAGACGGTAGTGGCAACGGTGGGGACAGTCATGGCGTCGGCCGTATTGCACGCGACACGGTGGGTAAAGTGGCGATGACAGAGGTCATGTTAACAGTGGTTAACATGAGGGGAGGGTGGTGGAAGCCCTGAGGGGGAGGGTCCCAGTGATGCGGGGAGACAAGAGCAGTGGCCCGTGATGATGGTCATGGTGCAAGGAACCCAGGCAGGGATGGCGCGGGGGGAGCGGTACGGTCATTGTGGTGGCCAAGGTGAGAGGAGAGCTTCAGTTTTCTATGAAATGGGAGGAAAGGAGACCCCCCCAAGTGAATGGGTGAGTTTGTTCTCTCCTCTGGGGGCAGCAGGGGCCCTGCTCTCAGAGACCCCTGTGGCTGATGGCAGGGGGACATGCAGGAATGAGGCTGCCTTGTTGAGCGGGGAAGGAGGGGTGAGTGTCGGGGAAGAGAGCATATGCTAAGTGGGGCTCAGGAGACACTGACAAACGTCTCCTCGTCTCCTCGGGAGAGCACGGAAATGCCTGGTGTGGCTCCTAAGGTAGAGCCTGAGCAATAAGCCACTTCCTCCTCCTTCCTGCGGGACCTGCACTTGCACGTCAGTCCTGCAGAGGGCGCGCCGCCTCCACGAACCAGGACCCTTCCCTGAAGGCAAGGCTGCTCCAGGAAGGAGCAACCCACCCAGCATCATTCTGCAATCTTTGCACTCTGGCTAGGTGGAAGGGTCACAGGGGATGATGAAGCGTGGTGCCCTGGACCAGAGCCACTCTGGGGGACTGGAAGGAGAGCAGAAGAAAGGGTTCTTGACTCTCAGAGGTCCTGAGCCTTCCACACTGGCTACAGATTTGCGGAGAACCAGCCTGGGACAGAGGAGCCATTAGGATCCCCTTGGAAGCATCTCTTGACAGCATGAGCCCTGGGAACAGGTGCAGTGAGCACTACACTCCCTCCCGCGTCCCCTTTCTTGACTGAGAAGTCCCCCTACTCCCCACCCAGCACACACACACACACACACAAACACACACACACACACACACACACACACACACGGTGGTCCGGTATGATTCACTGTGAGTGATGACAGTTGTCCTGAGGCCCTGGGTTTGCACAGAGTGCTGGGACGTAGCGGAGTCCTCCGGGAGTGGTAATGAGGGCCACCTGGAGAGGACCCTTCAGCCTCCTCCCTGGGCCCCAGTTCACCCACACAGGCCACGCTCTGGCACACCCAGGATGCTACAGTCCCCGCTAGCAAAGACTCTGATCCAGGGCGTGCCCGCACAGGGATCGGCGGCCCCAGCCCTGCCCTCTCGATGCTGTCAGGGCCCCGTCCGGGGCTGGAGTGGGAGGCTGCCTCTGCTTCCCCTGCCAAGTTTCTAAACACTACCCGTTTCACAGTGTGAACAACCATCCAAGGACACCTCCCGTGTTTTCTACCCCAAAGCCCAGCAGTGTCCAAAAGAAATACAATGTGAGGGGCACCTGGGTGGCTCAGTTGTTAAGCATCTGCCTTCGGCCCAGGTCATGATCCCAGGGTCCTGGGATCGAGCCCCACATTGGGCTTCCTGCTCGGCAGGAAGCCTGCTTCTCCCACTACCATTCCCTCTGCTTGTGTTCCCTCTCTCGCTGTGTTTCTCTCTGTCAAATAAATAAAATCTTTGAAAAAAAAAAAAAAAGAAATACAATGTGAGCCACAAATGCATCTCTTCATATTTTAATAGCCACATTAAAAAAGGAAAAAGTGAAAACACTTACTTAATCCAATATATCCATAATAGCATTCAGTGTGTAGTTGACATTTTTGGAACCCACATGTTAATTGGGATGAACCGTATTTCAAGTGCCCAGTAGCCACTCAGGGCTAGTGGTTTCCGTAGGGGACAGTGCATGTCAGTCACTCAGGTCTGATGTCTTCCGGTCGCCAGTCCCCATAAATTTGTGTTGACCGGCTTACAAGCAGCGGCTGGGGGACCTGATAAGCTTCGGTTTCTCTACTTTTGGTTCTCACAGCTGGGGGCCCCCGGGAGCCTCCTGGAGGTCTGCTCACAGCTGGAGGGGGCTGTCTGACCCTGCCCAGGGAGTTCCCGCCCCCCCCTGGTACGGACCCCACAGAGGGCACATCAGGAGTGCTCTTCAACCCCAGTCCCCAAGTCCCCGGAGCCACGCACCCAAGGGCACTCAAGGCACCAAACCACATCCCCAGAACCCCTTGTCCCAGCCCATCGCCCAGCTGCTGTCAGATGTCCCTCTGCTCTGCCCAAGGGGATGGGCTTCGTGCAGCACGTAAGGGATGTTAATACATACTTAGTGGAAAGGAAAGCATACAGAGAGAGTTCAGGAAAGGCCACAGTCTGTGCAAAGGTCTGGAGGTGGGTTCTGGGGCACAGGAGATGGCAGGGAGCCAAGGGAAAATGAAGGGAGAGAAAGGAGCCGCTGTTGGCCTTGGTATAGTGTGTGTGTGTGTGTGTGTGTGTGTGTGTGTGTGTGTGGTGGGCACTAACCCCCAGTCTAGATAAGCTGGAACCACAGAAGTTCTGAAGTCAGCTTTGAGGCAATCCAGAGCAGTCTGAAGCCTCTCTCATAGAGAGGACCCAGAAGGGAGAAGTGAGGAGGGAATTTACTGCCCCGGACTGGTGCCCTTGGGTGCGTGGCTCCAGGGACCCGCTGGGGCGCAGCCTCCTGAGCAGAGGCGTGCAGAGAGAGGCTGGCAAAGGCCCAGAGGTGGGCAACCCCGGAGCCCCAGTGTTCCCTCCGCTTATCTCTGGGAGGGCCTGAGCAGCCCCCACAAAGGGATCCCAGTGGCTTCCGTTTCTGCGACAGTGAGTTGGGTGGAGTTTTGCCTCTTCCTTCCCTTTTCTACTCTGGATTCCAGGGTATCTGTGCTGCAACACCGGCCCCCTGCAAAGCCAACGCATCCCCGCCCACTGGGAACCAACACTGGGCTCCTGTGACAACTTGAAAAGGCTGTCCCCTCCGGGTAGACGCAGCCTCTTGGCAGATGGTGCCTTTGTGCCAAGCAAAAGGTGCCCACCATGGCTGGATTTCAACCCCCACCTCCCCCTCTGCGAGGCTCAGCTCACAAACTATGTGAGCCTGCACGGCTGTCCCAGCATTAAGGGAAACCGAGCAAAGGTGACAAGTCGAACTTGAAAATCACGAGCAGCCAGAGATGAGACCTTTCCCCTCTGCTTCCTCCTTCTCCCCTGGATCGGGGCCCAGAGCTATCTGGAATGGATGAGGGAGAGGCCCCGGGAGGGAGGGCCCAGGGAGTCAGAGCCGCGGGGTCACGGGCCCTCCTACAAAGCCTGTTACATCTTGTCCCCTTGGAGCCAAGTGCAAACCACCCTAGGAAGGAGGCAGGACAGCATTTAAAAAAAAAAAACTGAGGCCAGAGGAGTTTGAAGGGCCTGCTCACAACGGCACTACTGATAAAAAAAAAATGCTAAGTGATGGGAGGCAAGGTCACAGAGCAGTGAAGAGGCACCAGGCAGACCTTGGGAGCATCTTGGCCCTGAACTTGGGCATTCATTTAGCCCTCCCGGGTATCCATTTGCTCATGTGTAAAATGGGAAGGATAGCGAGGGCTCTTCCCAGGAGTCAAGACAGCAGTGCCCGGAGGGCTCTCTGTGGTAGCTGTAGAAACTGGCAATAAAACCCCAGTTCCTGGCTCAGGGAGAGATGGGGACATACTCTGGAGCCCCTCGGTAGGTGAAGAAGTCTAGGTAGGGTGCTAGAAAGCAGTCAAGAAACCAGGTCTGCAGACCAGAGGAAGAAGGCTCAGAGGGGGCACCTTCCACAGCTGTGGGGATACCAAGCAGAGCCCCCAGACCTCCTTCAGGACCCGGTGAGTGTGGCCTGCGGAGGGCTCACTGTCCCTCCCCAAGGCCATGCCCCCCCCCCCCCACCGGCAGCCCCATCCAGTGACTGTGGGTCACGTGCCAATGGCTCATGCTTCCATTTGAGGCAGCTGTGCGTGGAGTTTACTACAGCTCCTACATCCTCCTTGGACCTCCTGGCCCCCCTCTTCCAAAGACCCTCAGGACTATATCGGGACCCACCCAGCTAGTCCAGGAGAATCTCCCCATCTCAGGGTCCCTAACTTAATCACCTCTGCACAGTTTTGCCATGTAAGGTAACACTCACAGGTTCTGGGGATCAGGACCTGGTTAACTCTCGAGGAGGCTTTTGACGCCAAGGAATGGGACCTAGGCCGTCATCTTTCAAGGCTCAGCTGCCCGCTCTGGGGCCTCCCTCCGGCTCACTGGTGCGTCCGCTGGTGCATCCACTGGTGCACGCCCCCGGCCTGCTGCGTTCATTGGTCATGGCCATCTGCAACTTCCTAGACTGTGAAGATAGGTCTTCCTCATTTCCTCACCCTCCCCCCTTTGATGCCTGGCATGGGATCGGCTCCCCCAGAGAGCAGACGCCTTGTCTGCTTCCACTCAATCAAAGAAATGCTTGCAGAACTGGGTCATGCCGAGCCAATCCGTGGCTCACGAGGAGGAAAATGGAAATACGAGGTGTCAGCTCTGTGCCCTGGCTGTTCATGGGAATCGGTGCTCCCCGGGGAGGACCCACCAGTCCATCAGTCTGGGGCTGGCAGCTGGCCACGCGGTGCCCTCTGCTGCTCCTGTCTCCTCACCAGCTTGCTCTCCCTCGCTCCAAGCAGCTTGATAGCCTGCTCACGGCTCACCCTCCCTCCAGCCCCAGGTACCTTCCGATAGTGCTCCCAAGAAGGCTCTGTGCCGCCTTTTCCAAAGGTGCCTCTCAGAAGGCACTGACCAGAACAGGCTTCTCTGCAGCTTCCCACCCTCGGGCCATGCCCTAAGCTCCTTGGTCTCTCTTCATAAGGGCATTCTCTGGCCCTGGACTGAACTTGGCCCCCACAGGGGTCAGACGGGGCACTGATATCCCAGGAGCAACCCTCGACCAACAAGGGATGAGAACCGGTGGCTCTTTGCCCTTTGATTGGACAGTTCTAAGGGGTGCTCCAGGAGTCAGAGGGTCCCCACCATCCCGGAGAACCCCCCTCGCCCTCCACAGCGGAAGCAGTAACACACCCTTCAAGGATTTTCCTCTCCACCCGGTCTCCCCGCCCCACTCCCTCACCGGCTTTCCAGGATCATCTCCCAAAGGACTTCACCCAAATCCTTATAAATAAACCTGTTTCCTGGGAAGCTGAACGGAGGCACCGAATCATGTCCCTCTCCCCCTTGGCCGCCAGAAAAGACCAGGCTCCTCTATTCAGTCTTAAAGACCCTCAGCGACCCTGGCTTGTGTCTGTCTGCCCCTTCTGCACCCCCTCTCACTTTCCCTGTACTCTGACCACACTGTGGGAGGTCTATGTGTTTCTACATGTGCGTGTGTGTGTGTGTGTGTGTGTGTGTGTGTCTGCATATGTCTGTGTAGAAAAGAAAAACAGAGACTTACAAGAAACAGGGATGGCAAGGAAGAGCCTAGGAGAGAAAAAGACGTGGGGAGAGAAAGCGAACGAACAAAGCAAACACAATGCACAGACCGGGACAGAGGAGAATGAGACGAGGCAAATAGAGATAGAGGCAGGAAGAGAGAGATAAGGGGGCAGCTTGATGGAGGGAGAGAAGGACAGAAACCGGAAAGCTGAGGGCAGCAGAAGAATCCAGTGACAACAAGGGGGACTTGGGAGGGAGCAGGAGCGGTACAAAGTGCAGTGAAGACAGGAAGACGGCGGCCGGGCTAGGGGAGCCCCGCCACAGCCACGGCATGGACCCCTCCTCGGGTATCCATTAATTACTTGATTCGAAGATGCAAACGTCTGATTGCCTCTTCAATTTAGGGACTGCATTCCTCCGCAATTCAATAACGCATTGCCCAATTACTCACATGACGAGCGATTTGAAATTAGGTAAAAAATATGTAGGCAATTAAATTGCGAAATGATCTGATTGTTTCTGAAAGAAATTCCTTCCTAATGCTTCCTTGGGTTTTTAATTTCCCCTTCCCAAATCAGCCGGAGGAGGGACGCGTATAGCCACAGATCTGCTTGGGGGTTCTCCCCCACGGAATTGGGCACATCCTTGAGTGCAGGGTCCTCAGATTCACCCCCTTCCCCTTAGCGGGTGCTGTACTGGCTCAGGGACAATTATTTGCACCACTTTCCCCAGTTCTGCATGCAGGGGCACCGTGTTGGTCGCTTGAGATGGTCATAGGGGGAGTATTTACACCATGGGAATTGGCAGTGGCTACAAACCGGTCCTTTTTTTTCCTTCGGGTGCGTTTCCTTCAAGCCCCTCCCCCACCTCCACCAACCTCTGGCTCTCAGGGGTGCGGAAGCCCAGCATTGGCTCAGGTCCCAGCTGTGAGCCGCCCCCAAGGGCCAGAGAGCAGAATGCCTTTGGGGGAGGTCAGGTGGCCACAGGGGGAGTAGGTGGGCACGCCCCCCTCAAGGCAGGGTGGTCTGGAGGGAAGAGAGCTGGCCTGAAAGGCAGGCCACCTAGGAGAACCCCACATGTCAGTCAGGGTAACCCAGGCCTGGCAAGGGAAGTGGCCGGCGCTCTAGGCCACCAGGGACACAGATGGAATGGGCCGGGCTGGTGGGCTCCTGAGCTCCAGCCTAGTGGGCTCTCTCCTAGCCTAAGAGAGCCCCGGAAAGTACATAAAGAGCAGTTTTGGTGTTATTTATAGCTCCACTGGCTTCTCGGGAAGCTGAGTCCTGGGGACCGGCAGCCTTTGAGCTGCCCACCTTGAGGGATTAGGGGGTATGCAGGGAAGGGGGAGAACTATGCGGGGTGAAGGGTGGAGACAGGAGGAGGGGAGCAATGCCCAAACAGCATGCCAAGTGTTGCCTGCAGGACAGCCGGGGGCAGAACCACGGACCTCTGTGCAAGAAGAAGGACGGAGGTCCTCTCTCTGCTCGGGAGAGCCAAGCCCAAGCAGGGCTAGAGTGAGGGTCTGCATTTCCTCTTGTGAGAAAGAAGAGTGATGACCGGGGCCACAGGGAGGGGCAACTGAGGTCGGGTGAGTGAAAGGGACACATCTAACCCCTGGAAGCATCCAGAACATATCCGCATTGCCGAGAGACTCTTCCTGGGATGTGAGCTGTGCCCGGTGCTGGCCTCCAGGGCCCCAGCACCCCGAGCTGGGAGGGCTCATACACTGCACATGTAGGTGCAGAAGACACTCTCAGGACTGGAAGATTCTCTTCGGCAAGCCCTGTTCTCTGCCCCACAAGCCTGGTGGTAGCATCAGGCCTTCATGTAATAAAGAGACCCCACCAGCAAGCACGCTTCCTTGCAAAGTTAGCAACAGAGACCCATCATGGAGGTGAGAAGCTGACCAGGCAGCCGGGTGCCTCGTATTCATTCTCCCTCTCTCTCTCTCTCTCTCTCTCTGTCTCTTTCTGTGTCTCTGTCTCTCTCACTTGCTCTTTCCTTCTGTCTCTATCACTTCTGTCTCCCTGTCTCTGCCTCTCCCTCCTCCCTCCCCACCTGGGCCCTCACTCAGCTGACTAGCCCACAGCAAAGAGCCAAATACAGTCCCTTGCTCCTTGACTCCTAGAAACTGGCCACAAACTGTCCATCAGCTTTCATTCCTCAGCTCCGTCATTCCAGCCATGAGCCAGCTGCAGCTCCTGAAACTTCACTGGGCTGCCCTCAAGCCCATTTTTGGTGGAGTCTGCATGTGGGGAAAACATGAGTTTGAGAAATCCAGTTTCCAAGATGTGAAACCAGCACGTACTTTGGAATCAGAGAGGCTAGGGTTCGAATCTTTGCTTTACCACTTGCGGGCTGTGTAACCTCAGACAAGTTACTTAACCTCTCTGAGCTTTCCTCATCTTCAGCTGTAGAGGGAGGCTAATATTGCCCTGGCTCACAGGACCACTGGGATGGTCGACTAGGATGACAGGTGTGAGCTGATAGCCAAGACCTACCTGGCCGAGACCTGGAGGGTTGGTAACCTCCCTTCATGCATGTGCTTGCCCCATAGTAGGACGGAAACTGGTACTGAAATGCCTGCCCAGAAAATGGGGATTTTCCTGGGATCTGTACAATCAGTGGCTAAAATTCGTATCTGTCCCTACGCCCTGACTTTGACCTTTGACACCGCAGGGGCTCGAAGATGTGGTTCCTGGAAGAATCCACCCCACACATCGCCGACTGCCCCCACTTCCGCGCGCGCGCATGCACACACACAGAGACGCGAGCATGCACACACACATCTGTCTGTCAGCTCAGGGCCAGGTGCAAGGACCGCAGACCCACTGAGGCTGAAGGAATCAGCAGGGAGCATAGGGACCCATCCTGCCTGCCTGCCTCTCTGCTCTCCCCTCCTGGGCCGGGCCTGGGCCCTGGGTGTGTGAAGAGGCTCTGGCGCCCTCTGCTGGGGATCGTGTGGCCTGCAGTCCACACAGGACCTAGTTAGAGCCTGTGTAGCAAAACACAGGAGTAAGGAGGGGTGGGGGGTGGAGATAGAGACAAAGACTCCCCTCCATCTAGCGTAGGAGGTGGGGAAAACCAGAAGCTTGGGAAAACCAAGCTTCTGCCTTGAAAGCTGCCAGGATGGAGGATGGGCTACGCAGCCACTCCCCCAACCGCCGCAGGGGCTTACCAGAATCGTCTCATATGCACAAAACGACCCTCTAAGAGCTCACCGTGACACAGCCAGGCCCCAGTAAGTGTCCCAGGCTGCAAGTCCTCATGACAGAACTACAGCCTGGACCAGAAAGCCTCTTCTTCCTTCTCTGCCAATGCAGGGGCCCGAGGCTCAATCTTGGAGGCAGAGGAGCTTGATGGTGCCGAAGCTGGGCTTGGGAGCCAGATAGATACAGGCAGGGTGCCAGGATGGCCCCTCGCTGGCCGTGTGACCTTGGCCCCTACCCTCTCCAAGCTGCTGCGTCTTCATCCCGGAAATGGGTAGAGATAATACAGTTTCTGTGAGGATGAAGTGAAATTTCATACAGAGCACAGCCCAGGGCCTGGCACATAGAAGGCACACGATAAATGTGAGCTATTGTCACTATGGTCATTTCCCTTGTCCTGGGTCCTGAGGGCTGAGGGCACAGGGTCGTCAGAACCTCCGCCATGGGAGTCACGTCTTTGCCGGAGGCAAGTGTCAGACCATCAGATTCCTGCAGAAACACCAGTAGCTACCACTTGATGGACAACAACCCTCTTTCCCCTGGGGTGGTCCTTCACTGCTTGTCTGCAGAGGGGCCCTCGCTGGGCCAGGCTGATGGTCCAGGCCTCCTCTGGGCCCACTGAGAGGCTGTCCTGTCTTGCGGCAGAACCTGCAAGTCACAATCCTTGGAAGCTGTCAGTGGTTGCATTTTCTGCCATATGAGACCAGTCTGCATGAGGGGACAGCAGGTTGGGTAAAACAGGAGGGCGTGCAAAGGTCCTGGGGCTCACAGATCCCTGGTTCCTGATGTTGCTCATGCCTGCCTATGGCCCGGCCCCTCCTCCTCAATTCTTGGGACTCTTAGATTCTATGAGATGCTCTGGGATCCTTCTAATAAATCCCACTTTCTGCAGAAGCTGGTGTGAACAGGGCTTCTGTCACTTGTAAGCAAAAGGGCAAGGAAGTGTTCCTCCAGCCCCTTGGTCCCTTGCTTACGGCTGCCTCTCTCCCTCCTCACTCACAGACGCTCCCGTCCCATCCTTCTTCTGTACCTTCTCTACCCTAAAATGTTCCCAAGCTGGGCTGTTCCCCTTTTGCTTTTAAAGAGATTTTGTTCAAATGTAACACACTTCTTTGAGCCTCCACGTGTTGAGGTATAGAATTGCTTTCTAACTGCCACCCTCCTTACCTCCCTCGGCCACTGAAATCCCCTCTCCTGCTAGGCCGGAGGACTCTCAGTGATGGCTGCAGGGCACAACTCCCCGCCCTCTTCATCTACTGGAACACTCTAGCTTCCATAACCAGAACCCAGAGGGTCTCCTGCTCACCCCCTCCAGACACCCCCACCTCTGCTCAGAGAGAGCTTCAGGTCCCAGTGGCATGGCCCAGAGCAAGGGGAATCCGGCTACCCCCATCCTCCTGCTCTGTCTTCTGGGGACCCCCGGGACTGGGGGGCCAGGAGAGGGATGAGGACGCAAATCTCCCAAGACTGTCCTCTCCTGGGTGGATCGTCATGGCTTCTGTGGCTCCTCTGACTCTCTCTCTGTTCAGAGGCCCCGTGAAGGCATCCTCTGAAGCCCTGCCCGAGGTCCTCCTGGGCTGGGGACCAGCGTGTACACACCTGCAGGCGTGAGTTCAGCCAGCACACACAGCCCTCTCCACCTGCCGTCCGTCTCCTGTTGCCCTTTCCCTGCTCAGACAGTTCAGAGGGGACTAACAGAGTCCACAGGCACCCACCTGGGCTGTGACTGTGCTGGTCTGCCTTACTCGAAATTCCCTGTGGCTTCAGGGAGAGAGAAGCAGCAGCCTTCCTCCGAAGAGGGGAGAGACTAGCCTCTGCCGTAAACCCCTCGCTCCCCTTACGGCCGGTGGCTCCCCCACCCCTGCCCCTCGCACTCCCCGTGGGAGGCTGTGGTGGTTGATGAGACAGGGACCAGTGCCGCCCCTTTGCAAGCCATGCCAGGGAGAGGATAGAGCTCCGTTATTCACTGGCAACTCAGCGTAGTGACAGAGGGTCCTTCGTGTTGTTCCTAACTCAGTCTTGGGTCTCTGCTGCCTTCCAGAACAGAAGGAACAGTCCCACGCAACATCTTGTTAGGCTGCTGAGGGGCTCTCCTCCTGCACAGATCCCAGCGGGACTGATCAGAAGAATATGAAGAAGGGAAAGGCTGTGTTGGCCTGGAAGCCAGGGGAGGCGTATCCCAGCACCAGGAATGCCATCGATCTGTGGGAAATGGCCCAGATCCAGACTGGAGGGAGGCCCCCGGGGGCTGGATCACAATTCCACTTTCTGCGAAAGCAAAAATGTCCCTCACGAGAAGCAAGTAATGAGATCCTGACGGCATTTGCTGACCGCCCCTGAATTTGGAGGGCAGGTGGGAAGCATGGGGCTTGCGGACAGTGTCCCATTTGGAAGATGTGTCAGTGCTGGGGATCAACAGCACTTGGGAGGAGCTCACTGGGAGGTCTTGGGGGGCCCGTGGTGGCTAGGCCAAGTAGATAACTAGGGGAAGCTCCTCCCTGATCAGTGTCTCCCGGATGGCACCTCTCTCCTATCCCGACAGGGTGGGCACGAGTCTTGGCATGGCTTTGTCAGTTATGGGGGTGGGGGGATGACACACAGCTTGTCCTGATGCACAAAGTTCCCCACTGGTTCTGCCCCCTGCCAGTGCCCTCCCCTTTCCCTCAACTAGATCCCTGAGCTCGTAATGGCCCTTGGAAGCCATTGAACTGAGTGCGGAAAACAGTGTGTGTGTACACAATACACACACACACACCCCAGAGCCAGAGAGACTCACAGGGTCAACTCCTGCAATGAGTAGGGGGGACATATGCCACAGATAATCTGTGTTCAAAGCCACTAGGTGACACGCGTTTGCGTTAACCAGTCCTTCAGCCTAAAATGTGATGGGACAATTGGAAAAATATCCAGGTGGATGGTGAGCTAAAGGGATTCTCCTTCTTTGCCTCCTGTTTTGGGGAAAATAATTAGATGTCACAAAATACTCATTTTTTTTTTAAGGAGGAGTAAAAGCAAACACACACCCATAAGCACACACCCACATGCAAACACAGGCTTACAAACACAATCTTTGGAAAGATTGTGTATCATGAAGGGAAAAGATCATGTCCCTGCAAAGGCAGAGAAGAAGAATTCTGTTGAAAAAGGTTTATCACAGAAACATAAATGACTTTCAGGCCACATGTGCTTTGTACTTGAATCATTTAATTAAAACATGGACTCTCAGAAAGGAGAGTTGGAAACAAGAGGAAAAGAATGAAATGAGAAAGTTGCTGGCTGAGAAGCAGGTGGAAATCAAAAGCAAACCATACCAAAAAAAAAAAAAAAAAAAACTCTATAAAGAAACCAAAAGCAGCAGCAGAATTCAAAATTGCATTTTGATGGTAAAGAACAGAACTGAAACTAAAATCGGATCCATAAATGCGGAAGATAGAGGAGTTCTCCGAGAATGCAGAGGAAAAACCCAAAGGGATAAAAACAAAGAAGAGAACATAATAGACATTAAGGCCCAAAGAAGAAACCATACAAACAAGAATCATACAAACCATACAGACAAACCATAGAGAGCAAGAATCAGGGGCGCCCGGGTGGCTCAGTGGGTTAAAGCCTCTGCCTTTGGCTCAGGTCATGATCTCAGGGTCCTGGGATCGAGCCCCACATCGGGCTTTCTGCTCAGCAGGGAGCCTGCTTCCCCCTCTCTCTGCCCGCCTCTCTGCCTACTTGTGATCTCTCTCTGTGTCAGATAAATAAAGTCTTAAAAAAAAAAAAAAAAAACACAAAAACAAGAATCAAAGCAGAAAGAAGGCTGACGAAAAGCCTGAGCCTATAAGGTTAAAAGGTTCCTTCTTATCTAAGTCAAATTAGTAAACACAAAGGCATCTTGGAAAAACCACCCAGAATTTTGTTCATTTTAAGGGTAAAGAAATAATCCTATAAGCACCCATGGAGAAGGAAAGATACAGGGAGTATCCACAATATTTCTGAAAATGTATAATTGGAAGAGAGATCCCATGGAATGTTGAGAAATGCTTCCGTTGGAGAAAAAACCTTCTGCCACAAAACAAACTTGAGAAATGCTTAATGAAGCAAAAAAAAAAGACAAAATCCCTGACTGATGAGGCTTTCTCAGGGCTTTTAAAGTGTTAGTGCATCTTGTTAACTTAGCAAGATTAGCAAGCATGGTTTTCCAAATTTATTTGACAATGAAACCCTTGAAACCCACGAAATCAATGAAAACCCACGAACCCCATAAAACCCATGCAGTCAGATGAGCGCTCAATGGAATACACTTTGGGAACCACTCTTCTACAGCATTTTGAGAGGTCACGGTTGTGACCTAAAATTGCAAACATCTTCCGGGTGTGTTCTTGCATGAAGACAAGAGGGAAAGATTTTCCTCCATGCCAGAACTTAGGACACATATCATGCACAGCTCTTCTTTCCATGGGTGGGGGTTCCTCAGCCATGCACTCTTAGCAAGCAGCAGAGAAGCAAAATAAGCAAAATTATAGGGAACGCCCCCCCCAATATCTGTATGAGGAAGTTATATAAAAGACCCGGAAGTGAATATTTAAAAGCTGTTAAGACATATGGCTCCGGACAGATCCATCAGGCTCCCGTCATGAGACAGAAACCACATCCTTCCCTGCCTCGTCTCAGACCCCAGGGAGCTGACCCCCACAAATTGCATTCATCCTGGAGGCATCCACCAGCTTCTGTCTGGCTTCTGACCACGGAAGGCATGGGCAGGAGGCTGGAGGGCGGGGGGGGAGAGAAGTGTTTGGGTTACCCTTTCCCGCTCCCTCCCTACTTCAGTGCCCTCTCTCTAGGCACTAGTGTTCCCAGCCTTGGTTCCAGCTCTCTCTGTGCTCTAGACACAAGGGTTCCTCCCCTGTCCCTGTGGTCCTGGGGATGGTAATGGCTCCTGGTCACCGCTAGTCTCTAGGTGCCTCGCCATCCCTCGGCTGTTCCCTTCCCCATATTCACACGTCTGTAGGTAGTCCCTTCATTCAAGTCTATCTAAGTCATTGTGGGAGAATGTTTCATGCCAGGACCCTGAGTCACACACACACACACACACACTTCTCACTCCTTTGTGTAAAGCCAGAACCACCCCGGCAGAACGCAACTGACACCAAAGAAAGATGGGATGCATGGGTGAGTCATACACTAGTCTCATTTATATAGTTGGAAAGTCCTAATAAAAGTTGAATCAGATGAAGTCAAAAGTAAGTCTAGCAATATATTAAAAGAATACATTCCTGGAGTCATAGATGATGCTCTATCACAAACACAGTAAGCTGATTAAGTCCAGCAACAGATCAGCGAGGGAAAATTCGGCATTTCACATGCCAAACAGATGTTTGTTAAATGTCAACCTCCATTTCTTGATTTTCTTTTAAAAAGCTCTAGGGAGGGGCACCTGGGTGGCTCAGTGGGTTAAAGCCTCTGCCTTCGGCTCAGGTCATGATCTCAGGGTCCTGGGATCGAGCCCCACAGCGGGCTCTCTGCTCAGCGGGGAGCCTGCTTCCCCCTCTCTGCCTTCTTCCCCCTCTCTCTGCCTACCTCTGCCTACTTGGGATCTCTCTCCTCTCTGTCAAATAAATAAATAAATAAAATCTTTAAAAAAAAAAAAAAAGCTCTAGTGAACTGGAAATTGAAGTATACTTATTTCACATGACAAAAAATACTAAACTCTCAAACCCACAGGCAACACCAAAAGAGTGGAAGTCAAGAAGCCTTCTCCTTAAATATGGAGACAAGGCAGATTTCTACCATTTTGTTATTCAACTTTGTTCTAAAGATCTTAGTTAATGCAGTTAGGCCAGAGACAGAGAGAGAACAAATTATAACATATTTGTAAATATGATGGTCTTCTTCAAAAAGCTAGGAATATACAAAATTATCAGAATAGAAGATTTTAGTGAAGCGGCTAGTTACAGAGTAACTACAAAAAAAATTGAGGTCCTTTCTACTGCCTACTAACCTGCTAGAAAACACGATGCACACAACAAAACAAAATGAAAGATGCTATGTTAGTTATCTAATATAGTTATCTAATATATAACTAATATATTAGTTATATTAGTTATTAGTTATTAGTTATCGCTGCACAACAGATTACCCCAAAGCTTAGCGGTTTAAAACATTACCATCTCAGTTTCTGTGGGTCAGGAGTCTGGGTGTGGCTTCGCTGAGTTCTCTGACTCAGGGCCTCCCACAAGGATACAGTGAAGTTCTTAGCCAAGGCTATGGTCTCATCTGAAGGTTCACCTGGGGAAGCCCACCCACATGGTTGCTGGGAGGATTCCGTTCCTCATGGGCTGTGGGGCTGAGGGCCTCAGTTCCTCGCTACTCGTTGGCCGGAAGTCACCCTGAGTTCCTTGCCACGTTGTGGGCTTCCCATACAGAGGCTCACAACGTGGCAGCTGGTGTCATCAGAGAAGGCACGTGCGAGGGCCAGAGAGAGTTCTAGCAAGACAAAAGTCACAGTTTCGTGTAACATGATCACAGAAGTAACATCCCATCCGTTTTTGCCACATTGTACTCATCAGAAGCCGGTCACTGGTGCCAGCCCACAGACGAAGGGAGGGGATCATACGAGGGAGGACCTCCAGGGATCCCCGTGAGCCATTTCAGAAGCCGCCCACCATGGACACAATCTCTGCATTTCCTGAAAAGAAGCACGAAACGCACTCATCGATAAAACAAAACTGCACTGAAGAATAACAAGAAAAGAGACCTTCATAATAGAAAGACTCACTGTTTCTGGATGGAAACACTCGATGGCGTCAAGTTGTTTGTCACTAAATTAATCTAAAAGTTTAATCCGATTCCAATGCCCAGAAGTATTGTTTTGATTTTGTTGACCTTGGCAAAAAAAAAAAAAAAATCTAGAGTTCATGGAAATGACAAGAGCAAAACATAATTAAAAATAATAAAGGGAAGTTTTACAATTATTAAAATGGGCATTATCAGTCTAAGAATGATCTGACTGGCCAATGGAACAGAACAAAAAGTCCAAACACATAAAATATATTCAGTATACGATTAATGACCTTTTAGATGACTAGAAAATGAGGGATTCGTTTATGATCCATATTGGGATAGTTGCTAAACTTGTTTTAAAGTTACGTTCTTCTCACCACACATGAAGACTAAAGAGGTTAAAGAGTTAAAAAGTGAAATCATGGGGGTACTTGGAGGGGCTCGGTCGGTCTTGATTTTCGACTTAGGTCCTAAGTCTCAGGGCTGAGATTGAGCCCCACCGAAAATGAGGAGCTCAGTGCTCAGCAGGGAGCCTAACTGAGACTCTCTCTCTCTCTCTCCTCCTGCCCATCTCCACGATGTGCACACACTCTCTCTCTAAAATAACCTTTTTTTTAAAAAGTAAAATCACAAAATCATGAAAGAAATTTTAATTGAAAATGTACATATGCTGGGTGAAGGCAAAGGTCACACGACAAAGTCTGAGATCATGAGGGGAAAAGAATAATTTGACAGCTTAAAAACAAAGCCCTTGGGCACATCAGTATAAAAAGTAT
>CM053609.1:24235075-24271495 GCA_028646535.1 Procyon lotor | reverse complement strand
GGTGCAGCACTCGAGTTGGGTGCCGAATCCCACTTGCAGACCCTGCAGAGGCCTCGGGACAGGAGCCCGATGGGGGGGGCCCCTGCTATGATGTGATGAAGGTTGCGTCCTCCTGCCCACCATGGCCTCACCCACATCTGGTCCCCACTGAGACTTCGTGCGTCCCAGCAGGGTGCTCTAAGCTGGGCATCTTTGCTCCTAGAACTCTTTGGAGGACAGGGCATCCCACCTTGTAGGGTGCTAAGCTTTTGCGGTGGCTTTCTTAGGCTCCGTGACCTCGGAGTGGGGCTCTGCCAGAAGTGGCCCCTTTCTGTGCATGGGAGAAATCGGAGGCTTCCGATGTCACAGCACCACCGGCAGAGCTAGGCCTCAGCCTCTGGGTGCCAAGCCAGTGGAGTTTTCTAGGGCCCCTCTTTGGCCTAACAGTTCTTAAAGTTCAGAGGCCACTGGCCAAGGCAAGGCCATGTCTGGAGTGGGGGCAGTTGGTGCTTATCAGAGTCTCTGGTCTTGCCCCTGAGCCCCACAGTTGATTTGGGGTTAAAAGTGTGCTGGTAAGCCTCACATCCAGTCCCTACATGGAGGGGGGGAGGCATAGCCAAGGGGACACATCAGTGCTGTGATTGGGCAGCTCATCCCCATGAGCTTGGGGAGCCCAGATGAGGGGCCTCCCCGGTCAAGGGCTGGGGGCTCAGGGAGGACTTCCCGGAGGAGGAGGTACCTGTGCATTGCTGCAGGTGATGGCCATCGGCACCCTCCAGGTGCTCCTTCCCCTAGTCACGGGGCTATGGTAGGGGGGTGGGAGGGAGTGTGAGGGCACAGGCTAGTTTGGGGCTCACAGAGGTACCAGGGAGGGAGCAGCTCCTCTCCCATCATCGATCCCCCTTCCCACCCTGCTAGGCCCAGACCATGGAAAATCCCAGTTAAGAGAAGGCCAAGCCTTGTGCTTGAGATCAGACCCCCAGGCCTGGTGTGGGAGTCCAGGGCAGATTCTCTGGGACTGACCTCATTCCTCCTGGCCACACACCCAGGGGTCTGAGGCTGGGGGCTGGCAGCCTGTGTGCGTGTGGGCGTGGATGTGTCCTCACAACACCAAATACATGTGCGCTCCGCCCACATCCCTCCATGTCTGGGCGGCTTCCAAGCGTCCAGAGCCCGGTTTATTCCTCTGGCGCCTGCACCCTCTTCCCTCCACCCAGGGCTGGGGCTGCCCAGGCCTCCTGCAATCCCATTGTTTCCAGCTCTGAAACTTGTAACTGGAGAGACCAGGAAACAGAGGCCCAGAGAGGGTCACATACTTCGCCTGGCTCTCAGCAAATCCGTGCAGACGCCTGGATGGTGGCCGGCGGTCCCCTGTGCTGTGCCCCTCCCTTCCCCACCTCCCATCCCTGCTCCTGCCTCCTGCCCCTGTCCCCTCACAGCCTCAGCTTTTCTGAGCTGGTGGTCTTTGGACTGACTAAGGTGACTCCCGGGCCCGGAAGTCCCCAGCTCTTCCCCCAGGGCTCCCCCTTCTTGCCCTGGCCTGCTTCACCGGTCCCGGCAACCCCACGGAAGCAACATGGAGCAGGCTCCCTGGCCATTGTCCCAGGACCTCGAGGACGGATGGCTTCACCAGCCCTGCCTGGCATGGCCCTTACCCCCGTCCCCACATGGCCCCTCAGAGCCCAGGAGGAGGCCCTGGCTGCCTCCTCCCTGCCCCGCTTCTCCCCTGCTCCCCTGCTCCCAGCCTCTCCCTGGCCAGTCCCTCTACATGCGGGACCGATAAAGCCTCGCAGTGCTGACCATATTATTCTTCTGCTCAAGAAAGTTGTATGGCTCCCGAAGGCCTTGAAGACAAAATAAATGACTTAGCCTCCTGCCCCCAAAGTGGGGGCACCTCCTTCCTTTCCTTCTCCCCGTCTCGCACCCCCAAAGCCTCATGGGAACCAGACTGCTCCCCCGCCTGGCGGTGGCACCTCCCCGCACACCCAGAGGTGTTGCTAGCATCCTCCCCTCCCCATCTAGCCTCCCGCGCCCAGGAAGCCAGACAGGACCCCTTCATCCCGAGAGCAGCCCTGGCTCCCTGCCCCCATCCCTACGCCTGGGCCAGCTCCCAGGCCACCTCCCTACCGCCTCAGGCTTGGAGTAGATGCAGGGAAGGATAGAAGCTGGCCTCTACCCCAAAAGCGTCCAGAGTTCGAGCCCCAGGGCGGGGATGATAATCACAAGCGAGCCACCTGCTGAAGAGCCCCCACTGAGCCGGGTGGCTGAACCTCACAGTGTCGCTCACCCTCCCAGCCTCCCGGGGAAAGGGTGAAGGGGAGGGGGACGGGGACTGAGGGCGGCCTCCCAGGGCAGGCCCGGCCTGTCATCTCAGCACTGCACCCAGATGACCCCAGGAGGACCCACACGCCCCCTGTGAGCCAGGCGGGGCCAGCCGAGCGCCTCAGCCTTCTCCAGCAGCTCCCTGGGCCTCAGTTTCCCCAGCTGCAACCCAGAGAAGGAGACTGGCCATTTGTGCGTCGCTGCCCTTAATCTCCGCAGCAACCCCACAGACCAGGTACCATTCTCCGTCCCATCTGGTAGGTGAGGCGACAGGCTCGTTCGCTGCTGTTCACACAGCCTCTTAGTCGTGAAACCGGGTCACGAGTCCGCATGAACCCCCATCCCGAGTTCCTAACCCCCAGACCTAATTTTGTTCAACTTGATGTATTCTTGCTTCTCCTGCACACCTCGTTTATTCACTGACCGTCCACTCTGTGCCAGGCCCCGGCTGCGACAGGCCGAGTCGGGACAGCGGACCTGCAAGGCTTTGGAAGCCGAGTCCCTTCCCAATGTTTGCGAACCCTTCCTGTACCTTTACGGTTTGAGTCCGTTAATCCTCAGGGCGACCCTAGGTATTATTTAGCAGCCCCATTTTGCAGATGAGCACACTGAGGCCGTCCGAGGTTAAGGGGCCTGTCCAGGGTCACATCACCGCCGGTCACTGGCAGAGCCACAATTTCAGCTCAGCCTCCCTCCCTCCTTCCCTGGGGTTCTCTTGGGTGATCCTTCAGAAAGAAATGGAGCCTTCAGGCTGAGGAAGCTGTCGAGAGGGGTCAGGCGGGCTGTGGAGACACAGGAAAGACAGCTTCCCCTGTTGGGCGAAGGTCACTAGTGTCGGAACAAACAAGTCGTGACCCGAGCAGCCTCGTCTCAGGCAGACTTCCTGTCTCCTCTGTTATCATCGGGTTGCAAGGCCACATCCTCTCTCCCCTGGTCTCAAACTGGACCATCCCCCCAAGAAGAGCCGGCTCCTAATTTAAATAACAATCGCAGAAGCCAATAGTTCTTGAACCCCGACTGTGTACCAGACACAATGCTAAGTGCTGGATTTCCACTTTCTCATTTAGCGCCCCCAGCAGCCCCCGGGGGGGAAGATAGTGTTATGGGGGTTCCCCCCCACCGCCCCCGCCCCCCACACGGGGACCAGGAGCCCAAGGCTGGAGAAGTTCATAACTCATCTGAGGTCTCCGTGTGTCGGAGCCAGGCTGGGAGCCAGGCCGCCCCTCTCTCCTGCCGGACGGCCTGAGCCTCTCTGTTCTTGCCCCTCAGGGACAAAAAGCCAAAACTGGGACTTTTACCTTAAGTTCTCAGCCCCCACAGGCCTTTGGGGTGGTGGCGGGAGCGGGGTGGGGCATCATTAGGGCCTTAGGGGCGTCCTGCCTCCTCCCTCCTCTCCTAACCCCAGGGGTCCCCATCTCAATGTCGGCTCTGCTCTGAAGTTCCCTGCACCCGCGCGTGCTCGTGCACACACACACACACACACACACTCTCTCTCACACTCACACCGCCAGTAGTCCCAGCCTGAGTCCACCCCACTCTTGTCCAAGCCAAGAACACATGGAAAACTCCCCAGGGCAGTGCTGGAATGGCAGGAGAGGAAGGGGGGGAGGAGGCGGGTGGTCCGCCCCGGCAGCCCACACCTGCTTCCAATTCCCGCACTGGGCATTCCTGCACAGCAGCCCTCGGCTCGGGCCGGAAGCAGAGGCTGGGTCTGGTCCCCTCCCCTTCTCTGACCTAGCAGCCTCCTCGACACAGGCAGCTGGACCCAGAGAGCCTTTCAGTATGGACTCAGGATTACAGGGCCTCGGCTGGGCCCGGGTCCCTCTCGCCCTTGCTGATGAGCACTCAGGAACTGGGCGTTTCCGTGTCCCCTGGAAAGGGGCTGGTGTCAGAGTGCCAGAGCAGGGGGGGACTCCAGTGGGGCAGGCAAAGCCCCAAAGGCCTTTGCCATCGGGAGACAACCCACCCTTCCTCCTGCTTGTAGACCTTGGGTTTTCCACCCCCAAAGCTAATCCTTTTTCAAAAGAAAGGAATTTTGGAATCAGTCCCAGCCTTTGCTTGATAATGAAGTCTGCTCACGCAGACAGATGCCCCCAGGCCCAGCAGGTGCCAGGGCGCCCACGGGGGCCGGCCCCAGGCTGCCCACAGAGAAGTCGGGGCTGTGCCAAAGCCAGGCCTGTCCTTATGGAGGGAGGCTTTGGCCCAGCAGCCAGAAACCAGGCCACAGGACAGCCCACACCCACCACCCACTCACGGGTCTCTCCTGCTCCCATCTGCTGTGCATGGACGCCTGGGCCCACGCTGGGTGGCAGGGAAAGGGCAGTCCCTCCCCTGAATGGAGATTCATCCATTCAGGAACTACTACTGAGTGCCCTACTGCGTGCTGGGCACAGCCTAGAGCTGATATTCCTTAGCAAAAAGAAAGACACAAAACCCTTGCCTTTGCAGATGTATTTTCCTGCATAAACATAATACATAGGGAAATAATAGAATGTGGTAAGGACTGTGGGAAAGGAGAGATAACTAAGGTCTGGCATGGGTGGGGAGGTGGGGAGGAGCAGGTTGCAAAGGTGGTTAAGGTAGGCCTTCTGAAGGTGACATCTGAGCAGAGACGAAGGAGGCGAATGCGTGAGGCATGCGGTGATCAGGAAGAGCATTCTAGGAAGGGGAAACAGGCAGTGCAAAGGTCCTGAGGCAGGAACTCCCCAGAGGTTTCAAGTGTGCTCCGGTCTGTTTAGAGCAGAGCGGGATGGGAATCAGGGGTGTGATAAGAGGCAGGCCAGAGAGGCAGGGGGACCGTGGAGGCCCCTGGGAGGACTTAGGCTTTTACGGGCCCTGCATTAGGGAGCACTGCAGGCTTTGAGCTGGGCAGTGATGTTTAAATAGGGTCACTGGCCACTGGGCTGCGATGGGCAGTGAGGAGGCAGGCAGGAGACTGAGGCTGGTAGAGACGCAGGCAGGGGTGATGGCACCGGGCGGGGCACTAACGATGGATGTGATGGGAAGTCAGATTCAAGATCTAGTCTGGAGATGGAGCTGACGGGATTTCTCTAGGGGCTGGAGGTGGGGTGTAAGCAAAAGACAGGGGTCAGGCGTGAACACGAAGGTTTGTAGCCTCTGCACTGGAGGGATGAAGCTGCCGTGAGCTGAGAGGGAAAGGCAGTGGGTTTAGCGGGTTTATAAGAAAGATGGAAGTTCAAGTCACTGTAAAAGGCCTGAGGGGCAGGGAGAGAGAGACCCAGGGGACAGTAGCATCCACAAAGGCTCCTGGAAGTAGGGGCAGTGGGCTCTGCTGCAGGCCTGCAGGGGAGCGGAGGGCACCAGGGGCCTGTGTTCACAGCGGGGGAGAGTGTGAGGGAGTGAGGTGTGCAAGGAGGCCAGAGCAGAAGGCGGCTGGCCTCCCCAGAGGTTAATGTCGGCCTGCTCCCAGCTCAGCCCCAGCCTGCGTCCCAGGCCGTCACTGAGCTGAACGAACCATTCCAGATCCCCTTCTTGGAGTTGGGCCCTCACAGAGGGGTGAGGCGGTCCCGGCCCCTGGACTGTCCCCTCCCATTGAGAGGGGCAGACGTGTGCTGGCAGAGGAGGGTTTGGGGCCTAAAGACTGTGAACCCCTGCAAGGTCATGTGTGTGCGTGCTCGTGCGTGCATGTGCGAGCTCATGCGTGCAGAATTCCAAGACCTGGCATCAGAGGCGGGGGCAGGAGAGGTCTGGTGCGCTGGGCACCTGCTTCCTGACCCTTCAGGCTATGAGATTTGGAAGGCTCAGTTAGGGCCAGACCACAGAAGGCCTTAGCTGCCACCCTGAGAAGTCGGGGCCCGATGTAGGCGGTGGGGAGCCCCCGAGGGTCCCGGGCTCTCACAGCTCCTTTGCCCGGGCTGGGACTGCCCCTTCCCGGCCAGACGCAGTGAATCCCGCAGCCCCCCTGCAGATCTGCTCCTCACACAGGTGCGACCCCACCGGGCCAGCCCGGATGATCTCCTGTCCTGATTATGAGATGACGATTTCACGGGGCTCCGAGCTGCCAGCTCCCAGCCTTGGAGGCCCTGTCGTCTCCTCTTTACGCAAGGCCCAGCTCTGGGAGCTTGCGGCTCTTCCCTACCTCAGGGCTCCTCCGGAGTCTGGCTGCTGAGCCAAAAGATCCCACCCCTCATGGCTCTCAGCACCCGCCGCAGACCGGTTCCTGCTGGACCTTGTTTATCCTCCAGCTCCCGGGGCTCAAGAGATTAGGGCCGTCTTGCATTCCTTGTTCCTTCCTCTGCGGCTCGGCTCGCAAAAGCCAGAGGCCTGGGGAGGAAAGAGTTCAAAGAGGCCGAGGTTTATAGAACCCACAGAAAGGGGGAAGCCAAGAGGGAAACAGGTGAGGTGTGGGCAGGCGGCAGGAATGTAACCACAGGCCCTCAGCACTGGGCGGCCTCCTGGAGCTGCCGGGCGGGAGGGACCCGAGTTCTTCTGAAGCAGGAAGGATTTAGGTCAGACAGTGGGAGAATTTCCTGGCTGCTAAAGAATCGTCTGCAGAGGTTGTAAGAGGTCTGGGCTCCCGCCCGAGGCTGGGGAAAAGACTGAAGAGCTCCTGCAAAGTGTTTTCATCTGCAAGTGTTTTTGGAGCCATCGAACTGCCCCTCACGGCTCCCCAGCAGGATAGAGTAGTTTCTCCATCGTCCAGATGGGGAAACTGGGCCTAAGGTTTATACACCAGGGGACTGAAGGAGAGGGCAAACTTACCTTCTGGAGTATTCCCCAGAGAAGGCCCCAGTCGGGTCCCGCCAGGGAAGAGGGAGACGGGCCTCAGATTCCCGCAGGCCGACCCCGGGGGCCCAACCCCAGAAGACTGGCCACGGTGGCCACGGAGGGCGCCCCCCAGGAGCCCTATTTGGCCGCAACAAGTCACGAGCCGGGTAGACCCTAGAAGTTTATACGCTGACTGAAAAAAATCAAGAAATGGAATGAGATTCTAAGACAATCTCATTTATATACTGCAGATTGTATACAGAGACACAGATGTCCGAGGACATGTCAGAGGGCCAGGTGACAATGAAGGTCAAAAAAAAAAAGTTATTCCAACAGAGGGGCCCAGACCAGCGATAATGGTTAGTTTGATCTGACGTTAGAATTATAATTAATTCAGGGTCTGCATTTAGAGAAATGGGGGTACTTGGGGGGTGTTCTCATTCGAACCCACTTTATAGAGGCTTCAGTGCCAGGTCCCAGGGCTGGATGCTTCCATATATTCCAGGTAAAAGATTCCAGCCCCTGCTCAAAATGACATCCTCACGACTGAGGGTTCTCCTTACCCTCTCCCAAAGGTCTTCCGCGCACTTCTTGGGATGGGGGACAGGGTGTGGGGGATGTGTGGGGACGGGCATATGGTCCCACAGTAGCAGCACCTCAGGCAACAGGGGCCATCCTGCCCGGAAGGCCCGATTGGACCCCCTAGGCCAGAAATAGCAAACCAATCCCCTCTCCCTACATTCGAAAGCTCGGCTCACCCTTCCCTCCCCCTCTTCTAACAGCCCCCCAGGGCTGAGAGCCCAAGCCTGGAGGCCCACTGCTCATGGAAGCTGATGGAATACTTCCTAGGAGAGAAGGCAGAGCAGGAGGCGTTGTTCCAGCTGAGAGAGGGGCCTGCGGTGCCCAGGGACCTCTGCAGGGGGGAGTCCCCTCCTCTGATCAGAGTAGGGGGACCCCGCCTGAACTCCCAAAGCTACTCTTTTCCAGCGGCTTCCCCTAGCATGACAGAGGTAGACCATGGCCAGGGGGAGCCCGTTAGGGGAGACACAGGACCCCTGAGACAGCCCGAGATACAGAACAATTAAAAAAAAAAAAAGAATGGTAGAAGTGGTTCCATTTAAGGTCTAGAAAAGGCATAGCTATCCACGGTGATTAAAAAAGCAGAGTAAGGAAAGGGGGATTTGCTGGGAAGGAATAGCAGGGAACTTTCAGGGATGATGGAAAGAGCAGAGCTTGATGGTGGGCGTGGTCACAAGTGGGCACAATTTGCCAAAGCTTATCAAACTGTATACCTTAAGTCTGCATTGCTGTGTCTAGATTATACTTCCAGAAAGCTCATTTTTATAAAAAGAGTGAAAAGTGGAGTCCTAGGAGGGGGTGGGGTCCTCTGGGGAAGACTCCAGAAGGTAAGGACTAAGTCCTAGTCCTTAGGTGGCACCCTCCTCCTAAGGCTGCCCCCCCCCACTCACTGTGCAACCATGGGCAAATTCATTGCCCTCTCTGAGCCTTGGTCCTTTCAGCACTTTCGCGTGCCTTGCTGGGGGGACAGGGTGCAGAGCACTCTCAATCTTTGGAACAGTCAAGCATTAAGCCACTTAGGAGGAAAGAAACTTGCCTGACAGAGGCCAGTGTGACAGGGCAGGCAAAGCACAGCCCCAAAGCACGATGGGGTGCCTGCTAACAGGGTGAGTGGGACCGTCCCTGCCCTGGGAGAGTGCGGAGTCTGGAGGGAGATAGATCCAGGTAAGTGCAATGAAATCCAACTATAGACCAAGACAGATCTAGCGGTGAGACAGACGTACTGGAATGTCACTGCCCGTCAGGGAGGACTTCCTGAAGCAGGAGGCACCTGTGAACCTGAGATTCCTCGACAGTAACAGGAAAATGGTCATCTAGGGCCAGGGCCAGGGCTCGAGTTGTGAGGAGCAGGTCTGAGGTGTCTGTCTTCCTTCCAAATCCCCACATGTAGATGATACAGATGCCTCTCCCCCATGGCTTTGGAGCTTAGAAAATAGACCAAAACCTAACCCGCCCCCTCAGTTACAGTAGAGAGGATTCATGATGTCAAAGCAATTCCTTAAAAACTGTTTCGAGTACAGAGTTTTTAGTACATGGGCTGGGGACAAACAATGAGTTTGAGGCTCAGAGTTGCCGATAGGATCCAACCTTGGTGGGTTCGGACCCAGTACAGGACCATGATCGGGGCTCAGCTGTAAGCCAGGAGGGGCACCAGCCCTCGCTGGCCCTCGGGACCTCTGGCCTCTTAACTCAGATGGCTCTTGGAACTTGGCTGGACTGCCGAGCCAGCTCATGGAATGGCCTAGAGGGGCAGGGTCGGGCCAGAAAAGCTTGAGGAGCCATCTGCACACTGTTTATTGAAACCGGGCCTGGGGTGGGGGAGGCAGGCCGCCTGGTGCCAAATCCTGGGTCTCACGAGGCTTCCGGTCCGCTCACCCACCCCCACACGTTGCCGCTGTGGGCAAGGCAGTTGGATGATGGGGAAGGGGACGGCGCCTGTCTCCCTCCCCTCCCCCACCAGAGGCTTCCGGGTACCAGAGGGCGAGGAGCCGCTTGGCAGCGAGGAGGTGGGCCCTTGCTTTGAGGGCCCAAGGGTCCCCAGGGAAATGACTGCAGGCATTCTTGGGGCTTGAGTAATGGGATCTTGGCCGGCCAAGACGCCCCCCTCAGCCAGGAGCCACCTCATCCCCACTCACCCTTGTGCTCCAACCTTCCTCTTCATTCCGAGTAGGTGAGGTCACACCGGCTGTGGGGGCCAGGCTCCCGCGCGGGGCCCAGGCCAGGGGTAAGCCGGGCTGGGGGCTCGGAGCCCAAGGGATGGGTTGGGGGGGGGGTCTGCTTCCCCTTCGGGACCTGAAAGCCGACGAGAGGGTTTTGGCAGCAAGAAGAGGGGCTGGAATGCTTCGGCGGGACTTGAGTCCCCGCACCTTACTTGCCCCCCAAGAGCAGAGGGCTTGCTGAAACTAGAAACTCAAGTTGACCTGTAGCCTCCCATCCTCCCTTAACTGCCGGAATCCATCCGGGGACCCTGAGGGTGAGGGGACAGAGAGGACCCAGGCTCACTCACTCTGAAGTCCACGGCCGACACCCCAGGCCCCACCAACTCCTGTGCTCCCAGCAGCCTAAACAGATCATTCCTTCCCTTCTCCAGCCCCTTGCGGACTGATAAGTCCTCCCTCGGACCGCCCCAGGCATGAAGGTGGGGGAGGGGCGGGAGGGCCAGACCCCCACACACACACCCCCGCTCCAGGGAGCAGGCTCTGGAACTTCCGCTGCGCCCTGCAGGGGAGGCAGCCAGGTCCCTCAGGTTGCAGACAGGGGAGGGTGCGGTCAGGTCTGGGGGCCGGAGGAAAGAAGAAAGGAATCCTGAGGTCAGGCCAGGTGCCCAGGCCGAGAACCGAGAACCGAGAACCGAGAACCGTGCCCCGTCAGCAGCCTACTCTGGGGACGTGTTTTCCCGCTTGCCCTTCCCTTCCTGCCCACCCACACCTGTGCCAACCACCCTTCCCCTGGCTCTGCCCGTGAGCTCTCTGGGAGCCACTCGGGGCCCGGGCCCAGGGCTCTCCTGGTGGTTCAGGGAGAATGCTGGCGTCTGGAGGCTGGTGTCCAGAGGCCTGGGGATCGAGGACATGGAGGGAGTGCCTCTGGCAGGAAATTGCTCGCTCAGTCCTGCCCCCAGGCCCCGTTCGTGAGGTTCGCCCCACCAAGTGTGCCCTTTCCTGTTCTCTGGCTCCCCAGACTCCATCCTGCCTCCCGGAACCTCGCTCCTGTCCCAGCCCTTCCAGGGGATCTCAGAGGCTCCCACAGCATGGGGCTCCAGAAGTGAGCCCCCATTCCCTGACCTCCCCGGCCCACCCCTGAGCCCAGGGGGAATCGTTCCAATCACACCCCCAGCTCAGATTAGGGGGCTTCTTGGAGGAAGCGACAGCCTACGTAGAGGAAGGAGAATGGCAAAGGGCCATTGGGGGCTGGAGGGGCCTCTGGGCATCAGCCGTGGCCAGCCTGACACCCCTCAAAGCCAACTCTTCCCCCCTCCTCCATCTCTCCCACTCCCATCTCCAGGTCTCCCCGACTTGGTCCCGGACCCCAACTATGTGCAAGCCTCCACTTACGTGCAGAGGGCCCATCTCTACTCCCTGCGCTGTGCCGCGGAGGAGAAGTGTCTGGCCAGGTAAGGGGCCAAGGCTGACGCGTGGAATGTGGGAACAGTGCCTGGGAGTCGCCCGAGCCCTTGCTCATGCCAGCCAGGCTGTCCACGAGCCGAATGACCCTGGCTGAGCCCCTGAGTCTCTCAGGACCCTGACCTCTTCGTCTGCTGGTCTCGCCTGCCTCAGGGAGCCAGGAGGGGAAGGGGACAGGCGAGCATTCCCATACAAGGAACTTTACCAAGACCTTGAATCTTCACACCAGCCCTGAAGGTCTGTGTTTTTCCAGTCAGGCAGCCAAAGAGCAAAGAGAGGAACTAGAACCTTCCCCCTCGGAGGTGCTCCCACAAGGATACAGGGAAGCCCAATGGGGGAAACGAGCCTTCGGGATAGAGGGCAGGAGTGTGGAACTGTCCCTGCGGAGGACAGATGCGGCTCTCCCGCTGGGAGCGGGGCACAGATGACAGAGGACTCGGTAGAGAGGACACGAAGACTAGTTTGCAAGGCCGCGGAAGGGGAGCCCCGCCAGCTCTCCCTTGTTCCTGGGTGACTCTATCTCCTGCTGAGCTTGCTGCTGAATGTATGTACTGCAAATATTCGTTTCAAATACCTGCCCTTCGGGGGCATCTCACAGTGCTGAAAGAATTTGTTAAAGATGACATTGTCCTGCCTCATCTACTGATATCCCTCTGTGTTGGCGAGCACCCATTTTTCTTAGTTACTTGCTGCCCTTTTTTGGTTTTGCATTTAAATGCTTTATTTACCTTTACTCTTCCAGTATCTGGTATCTGGGAAGCGCTTAGGAATCTCAGCATTTTCCCACTTAGGAGAAACTGCTGCCCCTCACCTGCAAGGCGTCATCTCTCATCTTGAGATACAGCGCTTGCACCAGAATGTGACTTTGCTCTCTGCTTCCTTGGCCCAGAATGTCTTGCTCTTGATCTCGGCTAACCAAAACCAGGGAAAACGAGACCGCGGAGAAGGGTGTCCATTGTATGATTCCATTGGCCTGCGCATTCAGGTCCGGTCTTGTCAGTTGTCCCCAGGAAGACAGCGTCGTGATCACGTCCCTGCTGCAGTCCCACTGTGAGGCAGGGGCACCTCACAGGCTAGGTTACGCGGCAGCCCACCGACACTGAGTTTTGATTTTGTTTTTATTTATTTGACAGAGAGAGATCCCAAGCAGGCAGAGAGGCAGGCAGAGAGAGGAGGGGAAGCAGGCTCCCTGCTGAGTAGAGAGCCCGATGTGGGACTCGATCCCAGGACCCTGAGATCATGACCTGAGCCGGAGGCAGAGGCTTTAACCCACTGAGCCACCCAGGCGCCCCGTCCAATACAGAGTTTTGAGGAGTTTGAGTCAAAGCCAAATTATCACTCCATAGTCATGGAGCATCCTACAGGCCCAGGCCTGAGCTCCCAGACAGGCTGGGGAGCGGGGCGCGGGGCACAGACCTAGAGACCCAGCAGAACAGAAGTAGGGGCAGCAGGGCTCTCCAAGATCATCGAAAGTAAGGGCCGCAGAGCGCCGCCAGCGCACAGACCGCAGAGGAACAGAGACAGGGAAAGGGATTCACTCCAAGTCTCACCACGAGTCTGTGGCCAAGCTGGGCCTCGAACCTAGGCCCTGATGGGTTCCCACGGTGTGCTGAGCTGAACAGAAGGGCAGGATTGAACTGAACAGAGGGAAGGAGGATGTTTTGTTCCAACCCAGACACAGACGGATTCCAAGCCTCCCCCAGACAAGGCCAAGGGCCTTATGTTCTGGCAGACAGGAGACGTCCTCTCGGAGAGCGAGCTAATCCCTGCAACTGGCCGCCTCCTGCCTCTGGCTTCAGGACCCAGACCTTCAGGAGTGCCAGGGAAGTGCCCCTGAGGCCGGCCAGGACAGCTGTCAGCAGGCCTCCGGGGAAAAACGCCTCGGTCAGCCCCTGCGCACGTGTGTGTCTGTGTCTGTGTCGGGCCGGCTGTCTCGCTCTCCTCGCTGTTGCCCGTCTTTCCTCTCTCTCTCCCTTCCTCTTCTCACAAAGCCCCTCTCAGTCCCGGCAGCCGTGCAGCAGTCAGGGAAAGGTGGCCTAGTCACACTGACCGAGCCCAGGGGGCCCGTGGTATCAGGCTGGGCCACCGGAGGTGCTGTTAAAGCTCACAAGCCGTCAAGATGCCTCTAAGTGAGGCAATCAAGGCAGACTTCCTGAACGAGGGAAACTGAGTTAGGCCCAGGAAGCTGGGTGAGTTCCGGGTCAAACATGTAGCTTCACAGGAGAGAAGTCTGCTCGAGAAACAGTGTTTGGAGCTGGAACCCCAGGATGTCTGGGGGAGCAGCAGGGCAGACAGGATCGGGAAAATGAAATGGCTTTGACACTGAAGAGCCCGAGCCTGTTTCTTAGGCCCGCACCTGAGACGTGGCAAAGTTTGGTCAACAGTCAGGGCTCTGTCCCCTTATCAGAATCTCCTGGATAGGGCCGCTTTTAAAAAGCCCTCCAAAGATTTTGATATGCCTCTCCCCTCCCCGCTAACTGTCCCCAGTGGAGAGTCACCTGCAGGTGTGATGTCCTTGTCAAGCAGCCACTTGAGAAAGACTTCCTTGGTAGCTGCTGGCCACGAGCTGGAAGCCAAGAAGGAGGGGACTGCCCAGCCCATGAGCTCAGGAAAGATGGGGAGAGGCCGGAGCCTCAGCCGCAGGACAGGGAGTCCGTGGAGAAGCTCTTCAGGGACGGGTCGGCCCATTCTGGGTGTCGGTGTCCCGGAACCCGGCCCCACTCGAGTCTCCCCACCTGTCCCTGCAGCACAGCCTACACCCCCGAGGCCACGGACTACGACGTACGGGTGCTGCTACGCTTCCCCCAGCGCGTGAAGAACCAGGGCACCGCGGACTTCCTCCCCAACCGGCCGAGGCACACCTGGGAGTGGCACAGCTGCCACCAGTGAGTGGGGCCCCTCCCATGGGGGCAGGGCCCTGGTGCCTGAGCTCTAACCCCCACTCAGTGCTCTGGGAGGAGCCCGTGCTGGTGGGAGGGCCTGCCATGGATCCACCCCCGGGGGGCGGGGGCAAGAGCTCCTTAGCAAAAACTCCCCTGGAAGAGGATGGGTGTTAAGGGAAATGTCTAGAATACAGGGAATGGCCCAAGGAGGCTCGTCCAGGTGGGAGCCCAACAAGGAAGTGAGGGCTCCCGAGGAGGTGCTCTCCCAGGGTGATCTGGCTGGGAGCGGATCCCCAGAGACGCTGCCCGGGGGACACAGGGGACCGAGGAGCCCTGGGAGCCCAGACTGGTCAGGAGTCTGGGTCCTCGCAGGCTCTCCAGGCCCATCTCAGGAAGCGCAGGGGTGACTAGGCCCCCTTGTCTCTCCTCCCCCCGTCCACTGCCCCCAGACATTACCACAGCATGGATGAGTTCAGCCACTATGACCTGCTGGATGCAGCCACAGGCAAGAAGGTGGCGGAGGGCCACAAGGCCAGCTTTTGCCTGGAGGACAGCACCTGTGACTTCGGCAACCTCAAGCGCTACGCGTGCACATCTCACACGCAGGTCTGGGCGGGCGAGAGGGCCAGGGCGGGGACCCAGGGGTGCGGGGTCGAAGCCCTGCCCAGGGGAGCAGGGGTGAGGGGGGCCGGGGAGCGGAGAGCAACGCCCGGCTGGGCCAGTGCTAAGGCTCCTGGCCACTCCACTCCCTGCAGCAAGGGTCCCCTCACCCGTCATCGGGTCCCCACAGGGTCCCTTCCTGCATCATTCCCAGGCGTGTCCGCCCCAGAAAGAAAGGAACATTCCAACGAAGTCTAGATGGCATGGTATTCCATTGCCTGTTTGCCCACCCAAATGCACCTGTCAGTCTGTCCAGGCATCCACAGAACATCTGTCTGTCCTGTCCATCTGTCTCTTCGTCTGTTCCTCCATCTGACTCTCCAGGCATCCCCCTCCTTCTGTCCCTCCCTATCTTCTGTCTGGCCCATCCCCCCCGCGGGCTCTAGAAGGGCAGAAGGAGGGGCCCAGACTGCTAGTGTGGCTCTGAGCAGTGCCCAGTGTCCGAGCCTTGACTCCTGTCCCTCTTCCCAGGGCCTGAGCCCCGGCTGCTATGACACTTACAACGCGGACATCGACTGCCAGTGGATTGACATAACGGACGTGCAGCCCGGGAACTACATCCTCAAGGTGGGCCTCCTGGTCCAGGGCACTCCCTCCTGCCTGCCGCTCCCGCTCCGTGTCCCTGTCCCGGGGACGCGCTCCGGCCTCCAGGGCGTTCCCTCCTCCCCGGCCGCGGAGCAGAGGTGGCAGCCTGGACATCACGTGGAGGTCTCTTCTTCCCATCGGAAGGTCTTGGCTTCAAGCAGGCAGAGCCTCCCTTTCCATAAGACAAAGAACCTTCAGCCCAGGTGTGGCGTCGCTAGAGGCGGTAGTGACACTGTCTTCCCTAGGGGACAGAGGACTTGGAAAGCTGCGCAGTGTGCCCCTGTCTGCAGACAGGGGAGGCTCTGTGCCATCTGCGAGAGGACACGGCCATGCTCCAAGAGAGGACCCCCCTGGCTTCCCATGGGGACCCCCTCAAAGCCAAAGGCTCCTGGGACCAAGAGTCCCTCTGACCTGAACCCCTTCTCCAATGTCTGGTTGCTCCAATGCCACTTCCCCAGGGGTCGGGTGGGGGTAAGGAGAAAAACACATCAAGTACACAGAGCCCAGTGTGGTTCGTCCACGCAGGCCACTCCGGGACCGGGAGTCGTGGCCTCCTCCGTGCAGGTGCGAAGCAAGGGCAGGGGACCTTTCTGTGGGCCCCCTGGACCCGCTGCTCCACACCCAAAAGCGGTAAAAGGGGGAGTGAGCAGTGAAGACGGACTCAGGAGGCACTCTGACCCGCGTGAACGCAGCCTGCTGGGAAAGCTGCCTTCAGAAGACAGCAACCCCCCGGAAGCCTCCTGTCAGAGCCCCGGCTCCCGGCGCCTCCCAGTTGGCTCAGCGGCCCCTCTGCTCAGCCTCAGCCGGGGGCCAGGGTTGGCGAGGGTATGCTTCTCCTGCCCGTGTTCAGCCAGGCCCCTCTGAGTTCCAGGCACTGGGGATTCAAACCACATCCGTAGCGCACTCTTCTTGCCCTGGAGGAGAGTAAGAGATTTAAAAGTAACATGTTCTTCAATATTCTGCAACTCTGGGGGTAGCCGACCCCGGCACAGCCCGCCCCTGGTTAATCCAACACTCTGAAGGCTTCCTTGTGTCCCCATAGCTCTTCTCCAGACAGAAGGCACGGGTTACACCTGGGCCATCATCTCAGTGTCAGACATCCGGGCTCCAGGCTGGGAAATGCCACCTGGCAGAGGACAGCCCTTGCCTGCATCATCTTGACGGACATGAGTGGTCAAAGGGTGTCAGCCTTAGACTCAGGAGACCAGGCTCGGGATCCCTGCTCAGCCCCCCTCATTCACTGCTGTGTTCCCTGGGGCAGAGATTCAACCTCTCTGATCCTGAGTGCCCCGCGCAGGGCCCACCTGGCCTGGGCTCTGGCTGTGGGGCAGCCGCCCATCTTCCAAGAAGAGTGACCCTGTGCTGTTTTCTTCAACCACGCGCTGTCTCTTCTCTCCTCTCTCTGCATCTCTCTGTGTCTCTGCATTAGCAGATCTCTTTCTCCACAGTGCTGGGTCTCAAGTGGTCGTTCTCCATCTTCCCGTCTCCTTCCCTCTGCCCTTGCCATGTCTGTCTGTCTGCATCTCCACCACCTTCCCTGGTGACCAGGTGAAGGGCATCTCCCTGACCAGATCCTTCTTCCCTCGGTGTCCGTCCTCCCTCAGGTCCACGTGAACCCCAAGTACATTGTCCTGGAGTCGGACTTCACCAACAATGTGGTGAGATGTAACATCCACTACACAGGTCGCTATGTTTCTACGACAAACTGCAAAATCGTCCAGTAAGTGTTCACCTGCCACCCTCTCTGCTCTGGCCCCTGTCCTACCGGGGGAACAGGCGGGGCCACGTGAGCTGCTCTGGGTCAGCTCTCTAGCCAAACGCGGCTGCGCTGGGAGGAGCCTCGTCCAGGCCAGCCCTGAGCTGAGTGCTCCTGGTGGGGCTCTGGGGCCAAAGCCCAGCTCCCTAAGCTTTCTTGGGAGGGGGGTAACTGGCAGGGGGCAGTGTAACTGGGGGGAAGTCTGCAGTCACAGAGCCTTGCTCTGTGACACCGGGCAGGTCACCTCACCTCTCTGAACTCCTTTTCTCAACTACAAAAGAGGCCCTTCCCATGCAGCCTTGGGAGATTAAAAGACTGAAAGGCCTGCTGTCTGGTGCTGGAGAACCTTCCCAGGCCCGAGATTGGCAGCTGTGTGATCAGCAGTGTCTCTGTCGAGTGCATTCCATGAAACAGCCCCAGATTAGAACTGATTCTGGTCGGGACAAGCTGGCCCCAGTGGCTGGGCCTGGGGGGTACTGGAAGCTGCAGGACTCTGGCCCAGGCCTTGGGCGCAAGGCTCCGGGGCAGGACCTCGGTTGCCACTGCTCCAGGCTGCCTATCTTTAGCCCCTCTTCTGATTCCCCACGTGAAATACTTTGCAGAGGGACCTTCCACTTACAAACCCACCAAGAAACTCTGCCTCACTCCATGGGAATTTAAAATGTTTGATCAGCTCAAAGCAACTCTTTACCATTAAAACAAAAACAAAACAGGAGCAGTTCTAGAACTTTAGTCCATCAGCTGGGGGACAAATGGCAGAGATTTCAAGACCCAGAGAGACAAAAGCATATACTTATTAATGATTGGCAGGTATGAAGTTTGCCTGTGACCAGGCTCAGGGCTCAGTGTGTGTCCAGGATCAGGGCTCAGTATGTGACCAGGATCAGGGCTCAGTGTGAGACCAGGATCAGGGCTCAGTGTGAGAGACCAGGATCAGGGCTCAGTGTGTGATCAGAGTCAGGACCCAGTTTAGAGATGGCCCTTTTGCCCTTTAGCTGCAACCACTCGGCTAACTGTTCATACACACACACATCCCACATACACCACCACCACCACCGCATGTGTTAAAAATGAGAATAGCAGCCTCCAGTTTAGTACAGAGATTAGATTCCTCATAAATTGAATTTGATCAGACTTGTCCAGGTCACAGAGCATATTGATAACAACTGACTCCTGCCCCATCCCTGGCACTTTGGCTCTTTCATAGGCCTGGGTTTCTGGCCTCCTCCCTCCTCAGGGCCTGAATCATTCAGCCGTTCTCAATACAGGGGTCACCTAAACGGTAGAGGGTTCCTGAAAGCAATTCCATGGAAGGAGGAGGAAGAAAGGAAGGGGCACACAAGAGAAAAAGGGGCCCAAGTGGTGTGCAGGGAGACAGGGTGCCTACGTCCCTCTCTCGTCCTGCCCACCGCCAGAAGGGTGGCATAAAACAGCAGCCCATTTCCAGGCCATGCCACGAGCCAGGCACCCTCAACAGGGCAGACGGAGAAGCAGCCCCGTGCCCCTCCGGCTCCCCCGGGGGCCTGTGGGCCAGGGAAGGCGGAGGCCCTTCTTTCCAAGCCCTTTACATAAGTGCTTGGAAAGGCTCAGGCCTCATTAGAGCGTCTCTGGTACCCTGACCGCAGGCGGGCGGCCGGGCCAGCACTCAGGAAGCCGGACGCAGTGTTCCCAGAAAGGCCACGGGACTGACGCCTGTGGCTTGCGATCGTGTTTCTAAAAAGGAGGAAGAAGACTTTTTTAAAAAAGTACTTTGTTAGAAAAAAAACAAGAAAGTATTCCCAGACAGTAGTAGCTCTGCTAATGGCCTAGAGAACACTGTGGAACTCGGGGCACGGGGAGAGGGTGGTGCTGGGAGGGCCCCCGCGTGGGTGGGGGAGGCCGGGACACCCCTCTTCTGGAGGCCTGGACTGGCTGAGGGTTCCACCCGCACCTGCCCTTCCTCCCACGTGGGATGCGGGCCGTGGAAGGGGTGCCCTCCACGGGGGACGCAGTGGCGGGCCTTGCTGACACTCGAGGGAGGGGCCTGGCCCGCAGCCTCCTGCTCTGACCGGCTCGCTTTCTTTCCTTAGATCCTGATCCTGCGGAGGATGGGACAGACGGCCAATCTCCCTACTTCCCAAAGCTGGCCAGGCTCCCCCAGGAAGTCTCCTGCCAGGACCGACCCGACCCGAGGGGCCCAGCCCCCCCCCCCAACAGGCAGGGGCAGCTGGAAGCCACAGGCATCCCTCCCTGCCGGCCTCAGGGAGCAAACGCAGACCGAAACCACAGGGATTCCGGATGCCAGGCCCAATTTTGTACTTAACTCTTCTCTACGACGGTATTTTGTTGGTTGTTGGTTTTTATTTTTTATATTTTGGCCATATCACAGAGCAAGGTTGCCCAGGCCCGGGCTGAATAAAACAAGGATTTTCTACTCTGTGGTTCTGCACTGTGGCCTGCCGGGCTGCGCTGGCCGGAGCGAGGTCGGGCTCAGGGGACGTCCTCGGGCTTCCTCCTTCGCCTCGCAGCCACCACCTGTCAGGGCCGGGCTTAAGCAACGTGGAACGTTTATCCCAAGACCAAGGCTGCTGCGTGACAAGGCACCCAGAGCCATGAGGGAGGGACCCTGGGTGGGAGGTGCAGATCCTCAGAGCCCCCTCTTCCCCCCCTCCTCCTGCAGCCTCACACTCCCACCCCCTCCCTTTCTCACACCTTTCCTCGCTCTACCAGCCAGCGACTGCCTTACTCACATATTGAGTACCTACTGAATGCCGGGCCTGTGCTGGGGCTGCGCCTTGTCTTGCTGTCAGGGAGCTCCCAGGGGAGGGAGGAGTGCGTCCCCGTGCCTAATGAGACCCCAGGAACCGGGAGAGCTGCTTTCCGAAGGCAGGTGGAAGGCAAGGGACAAGAATCTACTTGGCTGAGGCTGAAGGGGGTGGGAGTGGGAGGAGGAGGAGGCCCCGTGGCTGGGCGGCCCTCCCTCTCCTGCCCTGGGCAGGCTATCCCCCAAGGTCCAGGACACCAGGTCGGAGCTGGAACCCGGGCCCTTAGAATGTCTCTGCCCCCGCCCGCCCCTGCCAGCCTCCTTCCTTCCTAGGGGATCAACACTAGTGAGAACGGGCAAGGCACTTGGCGAGAACCCGGGCTCTGGGAGCCAAGGCCAAGTCTCCTCGTTCACCGGCTGTGTGACTTTGGGCGAGGCATGCTCTGGGCCTCAGTTTCCCGATCCATGAGATGGGAAGGCCCTGTGCCAGGCTCGCATGCTGACACAGAGAGCTGGTGGGGAGTGGGCCCAGTCCTCCACCTCCCTTCGGTTCTCACACGCTTCATGCCTTGCCCCCCCCCACCCCCCCGGAGCAACCGGGCAGGGAGGCAGGGCTGCTTGGAGTCAATTAGTTCCTCCAGAAGGGTCCTGGGCCCACCCCCAGCCTGGTCCGCAGGCTGCAGTAAAGCCCGCCTGCAGCCTCGCACCCCCCCTCACCGAGGCATGCTGGGATTCGCTGAGACCCAGCCATGCTCCATGAGGCGCCAGAGGAGGACTGCTTGGAGGGCTGAGGGGGAGTGTGGGCGGGAGCCTGTCATCCAGGGCTCCCGTTGTGCCATGGCCTTGCCCATGCGCGCCCCAGAGATGCTGCCCCGACCCCGGCCCCAGCCCTCTCCTTTCTGGGTGCCCCCAGAGTGAGCAAGGGAGGGCTCAGACAAGAAGGACCCTAGGAGGTTGAGTCAGAAGTCCCCAGTTCCCAGCTTGGACAGCTGAAACCCAGAATGGGAGCCTGTCCGAGGCCCCAGGTGAGTTTCAAGGCAGACTCCGTGCTGGAACCCGAATGCACAACCCGAATGCCAGCTGTGTCTTTGCGGGGGATATCCTCCCGAGAGTCCCTCTTGGTCCTGTGTGGCCCCCTGAGCTCAGCCCCACACAGGACCTTCCGGGGGAAGAAGAGGGGCCTAGTGGGCAAGCCACCGCCCCGGACTCTGCACCTCCCTCCGGGGCGCATAGACCCAGAGGGGGCCCCACCAGCATGCCTGGCACCCATGTGCCGTCTAGGTCACAGAGAGCCTCCTGGACACCTGCCCAGTACCCTGTCCCCCGCCACCCCGGGCTTGCTCAGGCCCAGGGCAGACAAGCTCACCACCTGTCTCCCGGACAATGCCGTGAGAAACATCTCTGGGCGCAGCGGCCCTCCTGTCAGCCTCTTCACAGGTCTGGGCCACGGGATCTGTGAAGTACTAACAATTTGGGGAAGGCGTGGCTGGAAGCAGGAAGGACAGAGAGAACAGACACCATCCTAGCGGGAGGGGACCCGGCCGTGGTCCTAACTCTCCTGGCCACTGGGCCTCAGTCTCCCAACCTGTGCCCTGAGAGGCAGGGCACCTTGGACTCCCATGCTGCTCCTTGTCTTCCAGAGAATGGGGTAGAAGGGAAGAGAGGGCAGAGAGAGGAGAGGAGCGGTGACATGCCTAGGGGACAGGTCAGGGGACCGCTGCTGGACTCAGAGCAGGGCAGCCCCCTGGCGAGACCACCGCCTGAGGAGGGCCGGGGGCACCGTGGGGCTTGGGGGAGGCCACAGACAGAGGCTTGAAGCGACCAACCCAGGCTGCAGCTGGAACCTTCACAAAGGTTCCCTGGGGGCCCTGGGTGGGGGGAGGGGGGCCAGGGGCCTCTGATGAAAGGACTGCTCAGACCCAGATCTCTCCGAGGCCACAGCCTCGGTCCTCTCCTTTCCCCACCACCTCTGCACCGAGTTCCATGCCCGCCCCCTCCCCAGAGCAGCACTGAGGAAACATTACCCCTCCTAGCTCCCCCAACTCCACAAAAAGCCCACTTTTTTCGAGAAGCTACTTAGGTCTGGGTCATGGAAGCATCTGGTAACTACAGTGTGAGCAGACTGAGTTGGCCCACATCCTTCCTGACTTTTAGGTGAGGAGCTTCTTAATTCATAGGACCTACCAACCCCTAAGACAGCATTGAAGAGACTGCTTGGCGGGGGGCGGGGGAGGGCCCTGTGAGATATTTCAGGTTTCACGAAAACAAAGCCCCTGAAGTTTGACCCTAAAGAGATGGGGAACACAGGGCCCAGCCCGTACCCCTCTGCGCTGGAGGCCCTGCCGCCTGATCCCGCAGCCCCTACCCCGACCCACAGACCCACCTCACCCCGATGCCTACCCCTCAGGCCAGCCTCCCGACGGAGGATCCCGTGGGCCCCGAAGATTCCAGACTGAGCGAGGTTGATGACACCTGCCCTCCAGTCTGGAGCGGAGGGCCCTCCTTCCCAGCTCCCGCCAGGCTTCTCTTCCCCTCCCTGCTCAAGACAAGGGGCCAAAGCCCCCCACAGGCTGCCCACCCACAGCCTCTGAGCCCTGCGGCCATTCACAAGGCTGGGCCCTCCCCATGGCTAATTCCGGGCACATCCTATAACCATGTTGGATGTTGGAAAGTGCCACATGCCTCCCCACAAGCCCCCCCCCCCAAAGCTGTCCCCCAGACTAAGTCATGAAGAAGGTGCCCAGGGGCAGGGTGAGCAGCGGCCAGCCAGGGAGAACGAGGGACACTGCCCACAGCCTGGGACCCTCATGGAGACTGGGGAGGACACACATCACCCTGGACATCAGAATTGAACTTTCTGAGGATGAGAAGGTCCCAGAGAAGGTTTCACAGAGAAACTCAAAGCACAGAAGGCAGGGGGAGTGGGTATCTATTTGGGTTTCCACATTCCCTGGCTGTGTGAAATCACATCTTTTTTTTTTAATTCTTCAAAATCAAATTTAACGTGCTTCGTGCCGCTGGCTCCTGGTTGGTTTACCCTAGGGGTTTTAAAAGGCCCAGAACAAGAGAGGGACCCTGTGGGCTTCAGTCCCCTCCAAACACTGCACACTGGTCCACCGGCCGAACTCCTCGAGGTGGCACAAGGACAGCACGCAGCAGTGTCCCTGGAGGGTTGCTACGTCCTCAGGGTGCCGCCCAGAGCAGGACACCGTCCTTGCTACCAGCAGAGGCACAGTCCCGTCTCTCCAGTCGGGGGGAAGCTCTCCCAGCCCCCTTCCTCTGCCTGCTCCCCCCATGCCCTCCCCAATCCCTCCCTCCTTTCCTCTTCCTCTTTGGGGCAACCTTCCATCACCCCCACAGTGTGCCTTGGTTCACAAAGCCACTACAGATCTGGCCCTTGGGGTGGGGAAGCACTAGTACCTTCTGGGGGGATGGGAAGGGGGAAAGACCCTGCAGGAGAACACCAGGAATGATGGAAACGAAAGCTAACTTCTGGAACACAGCCATGCACCAGGCTCCGCACATACGCATTTTGCTATACAAATGTTTGCTATGCAAATGTTCGCCTTTAATTCTCACAATGACCCTCTGAAGGCAATGCTGTTATTATTCCCATTTTGCAGATGGGGAAGCTGAGGCAAAGAGAGGCTTGCCCTGTTTCCCCCCAGCTAGTAGGGAGGAGAGCCAGGACTCAGACACAGGCACATTCCTGGAGATGGGCATCTGAGACGAGACGGAATGCCTTATGCCTGCTCTTTGAAGCACAGCCAGACCACTGTTCAAGCCTTCATCTCCTTCCTCTGCGGCTCTCTGGAATCGTGATTCCTGGAAACAGCAGTTCAAAAAGCGGCTGGGAGGGGAGAGGCAAAATTCCTCTTAGAAGCAGTGTAATTCATACTTAGGTTGTTATTTATGGGCAGGGGAAGGTAGGAATGAATTAAAACAGACAAGCCATCAGCGAGGCTGGTCAAGAAAAACAATATACAAAACATGAGATTAGAAAGGGAAGAGTAACACATGGGGATTATTTTTTGAAATTTAAGAGAGTATTACGTAAACCCCATGCTTATAAGTTAGAGTGTTTCAACGTTAAATCAGAGCATTCTAGGAATACACTTGTAAATTGCCAAAATTGACTCAACGAGCAAAAGACCAATAACCACAAAAGAAAAATTTAAAGTTATCATCTCTAGGGGCACCTGGGTGGTTCAGTCCGTTAAGCGTCTGCCTTCGGCTCAGGTCATGATCTCAGGGTCCTGGGATCAAGCCCCGCATCAGGGAGCCTGCTTTCCCCTCTCTCTCTGCCCTTCCCCATGTTTGCGCTCTCTCACTCTCTCTCAAATATTTTTTTTTAAAAGTTATCATCTCTAAAAAGGACACTACAGGTAGAGAGAGTATCAGGATGAGTAGGGAGTGGGTCATTTCTATGCTAAACTATAGGGAAAACATAGATTGATGTCATGCTTCTGAATGGATTTTATGAAGCTAACAGAATCCTGACCCCCAAATCTGAGAAAGAAAACCATATCACCCCACCTGCCCGCATGACGATAACCACAGACCGATTTTATTCTTGGCAGTGGACATAAAACCTGGATAAAAGACCAGCAAATGGAATCCTGTTTTATTGTGCTTTCTAACACAGTCAGTGTTGCCCACAATTATCCAACACCCAGCGTGCAGCATGCTTTCGGGTACCCCCGATCTGTGCTGGGGAGCTAAACTGGACCCTGCTATCTTGATCCGAATGAAAGGGACACAACACTCCCTTCCAGTCCTAAGTGCCCCTCTCAGGATGCAGAGACAGGACCCAAAGCTTGCAACGATACAAAAAGGCTACAACTTGAGTCACTGCTACCAGCTGGAAACTTGCGGTCAGCCAGAATACCCCGCGAGGTTGACAATTTGCCGTTTTTCTTTTTGAGAGGTTCTTCAGTCTTTGCTTGTTTGCTTTTAGATAGGTTACGTCCTCTGTCCTCTCCCTGCTGGGCTTGCTAACATCTGATTAAATAATCAAGTCCCGAAGGAATTCCCTCTTTGCAGTATCAATATGCGTACCCATCCCAAAACTCAGGGGCGGTGCCCGCAGTGACCTGGGCAACCAAATCCTGGGCCCAAAGGACTTGCTGGCGGTGCACCCGTGCCAGACAAGAGATGGGGCCTGGGCCTCTGTCTGGGGTCCCAACCGGCTGGGAGCTTCTCAGCCAAAAAACAGACTGTCACTGCCTCTGGACACCACCAGAGGGCGCAGGACTCTGTTTCTGTTTCCAGGATACTTGACATCAAGGGCCACTTCGCTTCTGATTCTCAGCAACCGTCTCTTTCACTTTTAAACTAATTCAGATATATCAAAGAATAATTTGCATGCAGTGAAATTCACCCAGTTAAAACTTGTAAGTTTTAACAAGTATGTGCACTTGTAAAAAAAAAAAAAAAAAAACCACTGCACAATCAAGATGTAAAATATTTCCTTAAAAGTTCTCTCCTGCTTCTGTGGGGCCAATTTTCTACCCCACCCCCAGCCCCTGGCCACCACTGAGCTGCTTTCTGCCCCTACAGTTAGGCTTTTCTAGAATCTTATATGAATGGAATCATAGTGCACATGGCCTCTTGTATCTGTCATCTTTGACTTAACAGAACGCTTTTGAAATTCATCCTTGTTGTTGCATGTATCAATAGCTTGTTCCTTTCTCTTACGGAGTAATATCCCATCCTGGGGACCACAGATTTTTTTGTTCCCTCTTACCAGAAGATGAATACTTGGGTCATTTCCAGTTTGGCGCCATTATGAAGAAAGCTGCTGTCATCACTCGAAAACAGATCTTTGAGTGGACATACGTCTTCATTTTTCTTGGGTAAACATCGAGGAATGAGATTACTGAGTCATATGATAAGAGCATGCTTAACTGTACAAGAACCTGCCAAACTATTGTCCAAAGTTGGCCATTGCTCCACAAAGTGTCCACTGCCAGAACTTTGGGTTGCCTTTTTTTAAAAGCCATTTTCATAGGTATGTAGTGGTATTTCATCATAGTTTTTTTTTTCATTTTTTATTATGTTTTCAATTCGCCATACTCTAATGATGAATAATGGTAACAGTCTGTTCATGTACGTATTTCCATCATATCTCATCCTTGATGAAGTCTCTCTTTAAATCCTTTGCCCATTTTTAAATGGCCTGTCTTATTATTGTGTTGGAAGACTTCTTCATCTATTTTGGACATAGGTTCTTTATCAGTTATGTGCTTCTGCGTGTAAATATTTTCTCCTGGTCTGGAGTTTGTGTTTTCGTTTTTTTCCTAGTACCTTCGGAAAAGCAGAAGGTTTTAATTTTGGTGAAAGCCAATATAATCATGTTTTTCTTTTATGGATTGTACTGTTTGTTCTAGCTAAGAAATCTCTACCTACAAGGTCGCTGAGATACTCTCCTTTAGTCTCTAATATAAACTTGTAATGCTATCATTTCCCTCTGAGCACTGCTTTAAATTTTATCCCACAAATATTTCTAGGTTGTGTTGTCTTATTTAATGGCAGTATTTCCAATTATTCTTGTGGTGTCTTCGTTGAATTATGAGTTACTTTAAAGTGTATTAATTTTCAAATATCTGGGAATTTTCCCAATATCTCTCTGTCATTGATTTATAGTTTAATTTTATTATGATGAGAGAACATCCTTGTATGATTTTCATTATTTTTAAGTTGAGATTTGTTTTATGGCTCAGAATATGATCAATGTTGGGGCAGTTCCATGCGCTTCGAAAAGAATGCGTATTCCACTGTTGTTGGGTGGAGTGTCCCATAAATGTCAGTCGGGTTTAGTCAGTTAACAGTGTTATTCGAATTATACGTCCAGGCTGAGATTCTGTCTACCGCTCGTTCTTTGAAATACTGAGAGACAAGTGGATGGGTCTATGTTTCCTTTCAGTTCTATTGGTTGTAATTATCCTGGGGGTCTATTCTCCACCCTGAGGTTGGGATTCCTCTTGATGAACTTGACATCTTTATCATTCTGTATTGTCTCTCTCTTCCTGAAAATACTCTGTTCCGAAGTCTCCTTTGTGTTGTGTTAGTCTAGGCACTTGATCTTCCTTTAGATCGGTGTTTGCATGGTGTGTCTATTTTTCACTCTTCTACTTTTAACCTACCAAGGTCTTTGTATTTAAAGTAGGTTTCTTGGGGCGCCTGCGTGACTCCGTGGGTTAAAGCCCCTGCCTTCAGCTCAGGTCATGATCTCAGGCTCCTGGGATCGAGCCCCACATCAGGCTCTCTGCCTGGCAGGGAGCCTGCTTCTCCCTCTCTCTCTGCCTGCCTCTCTGCCTACTTGTGATCTCTCTCCCTCTGCCAAATAAACAAAATCTTTTAAAAAAAATAATAAAATAGGGGCGCCTGGGTGGCTCAGTGGGTTAAGCCTCTGCCTTTGGCTCAGGTCATGATCTCAGGGTCCTGGGATCGAGCCCCACATCAGGCTCTCTGCTCAGCAGGAGCCTGCTTCCTCCTCTCTCTGTCTGCCTTTCTGCCTACTTGTGATCTCTCTCTGTCAAATAAATAAATAAAATTATAAAATAAAATAAAATAAAAATAAAGTGGGTTTTTTGTAAGCAGCCTGGAGGTGGCGAGGAGGTGCCACAGGAGGTGGCAAGGAGGGGACAGGTCCAGCCTCAGCCATCAGATTTCGGTGCCTGCCTCCAAGACGGAGTGGTCCCTCTGCGTGCTCCTGCTCGCCCCCTAGTGGTAGACTACTGTTACTGTTTCTCCGTTCCCTGGGACCCAGCCTCACAGAACCTGTGCACCTGCCACTCAGAGGGCAGGCCTTGGCAATGCTCCTGACCTTCACCTTGTGTCTTTTTGTGGGTTTTAGACAAAACTCTACCTTGGTGGTAGATTTGCACCTCCCACAAGGGCAAGCGGCGGCGTTTGACCTTTATCCTTCCCCAGTAACAGAGGATCTTAGTTTCTGCCCCTTCTCCAGGAGCCCCAGGACCAGAATTGGCTGTGCCCCACCCTCCCCAGCCTCACCCAAGGGCTTTAAGAGAACCTCCTTGAGAAACAGGTGAGGCTACAGGGAATGCCCTCCAGCAGCAGCTAATGACCTCCTGCTCATGTATGTGTGGTTAAGGGATCTTTCCTGCTCCTCCCACTCTGCCTCCAGTCTTCCTCCTGGGAAACGGGGTGAGGGGCAACTCCCTCTTGCCCCCTACATGAGCTCCCAAAGCAAGCTGTCCTGTCCTTCCTTTTTTTTTTTTTTTTTTTTTTTTACGATTTTATTTATTTGACAGAGGGAGAGAGATCACAAGTAGGCAGAGAGGCAGGCAGAGAGAGAATGGGAAGCAGGGTCCCCGCTGAGCAGAGAGCCTGATGTGGGGCTTGATCCAAAGACCCTGAGATCATGACCTGAGCCGAAGGCAGAGGCTTTAACCCACTGAGCCACCCAGGCGCCCCTGTCCTGTCTTTCCTAAGAGGCACTTGTCACTCTCTGGAATTCAGTTCTCTTGGTTGCTCGCAATGACCCCAGCTCCCTGGTGGGCTTTAAAATTTGCAGTTTGTAGATTATTTGGCTTTTTCTCGTTGGAATGGGAGTGACATTCTCTTGTGACTTTCTGCATCATGAGAGAAAGCAGAATTCCCCTCTTTCATCTTTGATACATGCAGATAATCAAAGGGCTTTCCTTTGCACCACCTGTCCTCCGTGGGACTCCCTGGTGCCCATAGCCTCTCACGAGTTTTCTTGTTTCCCCAGACATTGTGCTATTGTTTGCTGTCTCTCACATACCTGCCATCTAGCTGACGTGAGCCGTCACCATGTCTCCGCACTGCTCTGAGTGTATCCATTCCTTCTCAACCTTCTCCAACTCTTGTCTTTTTTCTCACACCCACATCTGATCTGTCAGGTGACCCTGTGGCTCTGTCTTCAAAATAAAACCAGTTCCTTTCCAAACTAAAAATGGACTTACCAAGGGCCCAGTCATTGCATTTAGCCCAGAGGAATAAAGACTTATTTTCATGGAGGGACGTGTCCACAAGGAACTTGTTCCTAAGCAGCTTTGTTTGTAATAGTTCCAACCTGGAACCTACCTAGATGTTCCTCAAGAGGTGAATGGCTCAACATACAACAGCACATCTGTACTGTGGAGCGTGACTCAGCAACAAAGGGGAATGAGGCGACGACTTGGATGAATCTTCAGGCAATGATGGAAGAGCCAGTCTCAGAAAATGTACAGCACGATCCCATGTATGTAACCATTGTGGGGACCATAATCACAGAGCTACAGACTGGTGGCTGCCGAAGGCTAGGAACAGGAGGGGAGGGGTGTGGCTAAAAAGGGGTGACACAAGGGACGTCATGGCCATGGTACAGTCAAGAGTCTTGATTGTGGTGGTGACTCCGGGCTCACACATGACAAAAATCGAGTGGAGCTACACACAAACACACACACAAGTGAGGGCACATATAACCAGTGACATCTGAGTAAACTGGAGGATGCCAATGTCAATTCCTTGGTGTTGCTACTAGGCTAGGGTTATGGGAGATGGGGAGGGGAGCTGGGGGAGAGGTGCACGGGACTTCTTTGCACATTCCTTTGCACCCTCCTGTGAATCTAGAATTATTTCCAAATAAACTTAAATGCATGTACCCAGAGTCCACCCCCTTCCAGTCACCTGCCCTGGTATGACATACGTCCAAACCACTATCATCTCTTGCCTGGATTGTCGAAAGAGTCTATTCTCAAAAAAAGAGCTTCTAAAATGGAAGGAGAAATAAATGAAGACCAGCCAGATGAGAAAAGCAAAGGCTATTTATCGGAGGCTTGTTTTGGAAAAGAGTCAGCCCCCATCGCTTGTGTTTTGGAAAAGACTCAGGCAGGCAGAGGTGTGGGAAGGTTTTATGGGGGAAATGGGGAGGCTTCAGGTGCGCCCCCATAGGAGGCTGTTGGCACAGGGGACCTATAGATGGGCTAACTAGAAGCAAGACATCCCGTGTGATGGGTTGGCTTTTTTCTGGTTGATTCTAAGTTGGGACGAGGGACCAAAAGTGGGGAACCTGTCGGTTATTGACCTTTTGGGGCCAATTGTTACAGGAATTGTTGTTTGGCTTCCTGGATCATCACTAGAGATAGAAGTCTGGCTTCCCACAAACCTGACGCACAGCAGGCTGGCTTCCTGGGCTGGTTATTGTAGAGAAGGGGGTGGTTTCCTAGGCAGGTCGCTGTAGGTGCAGGTCTATTTTTATATGTAGCCTGGCCACTGTATATGTATATGTGCATATGCATATGTATGTGCATGCATATTTATACGTATATGGTCATCATATATTCAGTCACCCACATTCCTCTGCTAGAATTCTCCAGCGGATCCCCATTGCTCAGAGTCCTCACAATGGTCTCTAAGGCCCTACTTGACCTGGTCCCATTGTCCCCTTCTAGCCTCCTCCTTCTCTCCCACACTCTCCTCTCCAGCCCCACTGGCCGCCCTGCTGTTTCAGAACATGCCAGGCCCTCTCCCGGGCCACAGTATGGCCTTCTCACATACTGTATGACTTTCTTATTTTTCATGCTCATTGTCTATATCCCACCTAGAGTGGAAATTTCACCAGGATGCAAGTTTGGGTTGGTGTCTTGATTTCTATCCCAGCACCTAGAACATTGCCTTGTCCAGCCCAGAGCGAGTGCCCAGTATAATTTTTTTTTTTGAATGAATGAGTGAACTTATACATGAGTATGTGTGTGTAGGTATATTTAATAATAACACCTACTACTTTTTACCAGGTGCTTAGAGTTTACTGCGCACTGTGCTTAATGTGTTAATATATTATCCCATTTTTATTCTTTATAACTTTCCTATGGAGGTGATGTTATCAGGGCCACTTCCTGTCCAAGTAAGGTAGTCCTGGGGAAGCTGGACCAAGTCCTGGAGCTCCTCAGAGGCCTACGTGAAAGTTTAAAGCCCAAGCAGAGGCCTGGTTCCAAAATGCAAAAACTATACAATAACCCGAATTAATAAATGTTTAATGAAATGTCTACAAAATGTCATCGGTTGTTAATTTATGTCATTAATTCTGCGTCAACTTCTTTAATTATTAAATGTAGTGTTCCTAAGAATTTCATTACATTTGGAAATAATTTGTAAATTAGATTTTTTTTTTTTTAACTCTGTGAGCACTTTGAGAACACAAATGAATACCCAGGAGCACTGAGAACTCGTGGATAATTATACTGTAAATGAATTACTCTTAGCCAAATAATTTCCAAGGCAGATTTACAAAAATCACTTTATATTGGGGCGCCTGGGTGGCTCAGTCATTAAGTGTCTGCCTTGGGCTCCGGTCATGATCCCAGAGTCGTGGGATCGAGCCCCACATCAGGCTCCCTGCTCAGTGGGGAGCCTGCTTCTCCCTCTCCCACTCCCCCTGCTTATGTTCCCTCTCTGGCTGTCTCTGTCAGATAAATAAAATCTTTTTTAAAAATCACTTTGAATCATTTTACAGTGATGTGTTATATTCAGTGTAGTAATTCTGTGATTTTAATAATTGATTTAGGGAGGAATTTCCAAAAGTAATAGTACTTCATCCCAGGAAGGTCTTAAAATGGCCTTTGATACAATTAGCCTCATTTACAGATTTAACTCTATGCTCTGCAGTTTCCTGTCACACTAGTCAACCTCCCCAGTTTCTGGCCAAGTCCTCCCCACTTCCTATTCCCAGCCTGGTCCTTACCCACTATCACCAACAAGCCCACCCTGGGCCTGAGCATTCACAGGGTGTGTGTGTGTGTGTGTGTGTGTGTGTGCGCGCGCGCGTGCTCGAGCACGTGCCCAGTCAGGCAAGGTATACATTTCCCAGGCTCCTGTCCCCTCTTCACTTGCTCACCACTCAGGCTGTTGTTCCATGATCTCCTAAGGATCCCTGGATGGCTTCTGGAATGAGGGAAGCAGCAATCCCCCACATCGCCACGAGGTGGTGTCACAAGCTCATGCCTGAGCTTCTGTGGGCTCCCTTCGAGGAGCCGGAGCTAGGAGGCCCTGAGGTGCCCTCCCCAAGCTTCCTCTCCTTCTCTGGGGTGACTCTGGCCACTCCAGGGTAAGCCACATGACTTTTCACCGCTGTGGTTTGACTCCTGCTCCCTCTCCGTCCCGGTCTCCCAGCTGTGTCTGTGTTCCTGTCTCCCTCTCCCCATGTCTCTCTGCCTCTCTGTGTCCCCCTCAAAATCTCTGCCTTTCTGTCATCTACCTCCATCTTCCTCAACAAATCTAATAGTCCTCCACCTCACTCAACAAGTTAGTTTTAAAAACCAGTTGCTACAGGGGCACCTGGGTGACTCAGTCAGTTAAGCGTCTGCCTTCGGCTCAGGTCACAATCCCCGGGTCCTGGGATCCAGCCCCACACTGGACGCCCTGCTCATGGGGGAGTCGGCTTCTCCCTCCCCCTCTGCCCCTCCCCCACTTTGTTCTCTCTTTCTCTCTCAAAGAAATCTAATTTAAAAAAAAAAGTTGCTGGTGACTATTATACAGCAGACACTCTGCCAGGCTCTAAGAGAGTTAGTGGAGGGTCAGTGAAGGTGAGTCAGAGTCCCAGTGTAGGGAAAGAAGCTCCCAACAAAGGACTGCGTAGGTGAGCCCCTTTTATCCTCTGCCTCCTCCCTCCCTTTCCCCTTCCCTCCCTTCTCCTCTCTTCCCTTCCAAAAAACACTCACCAGAAAGATCCAGAAGTGTTCTCTCAGCTCGCATCCCTCCCGTACACAAACCTCCCCAAGGCCACCTCCTCATCATTCTCATTTCAAGGTTTTGGGGGCCTCATGACGGGCTAAGCCAGGCCCTTGAGTGAGTGATCCAATGACTGAGATCTTTTCACCAACCACTCCTACCCGTGTGCTGGATAGGGCCCTAGGTGGGTGGACTACAGATTTTTTACCTTTGCCCAGATATCTACCCCATCCTTAATCCCTCCTCCTTTCTCTGGGGTAAGAGGTCACTCCATCTGTCCACAGCGACTCCCTCCATCAGGCTCAGGTCCCGTTACCTTTTCTTCCCCCCACTCCCACCCTTACCTCTTTCTCTCTTCCTACTGGATCTTAACTCTCATGTCCTTCAAAGTGCCCACCTCCATGCCAGCCAATGCAATTAGACAAGAAGAAAGCATCTTAAAATCTTGATAGGAGCAGATGAAGGTTCACATTTGCAGACTGTGTCCTAAAGGTGAAATACTCTAAAGAAAAATACAGTAAGTTAGTGAGGTGCAAAATTCCCACAGAGCTGTAAATTGCACCCTCATCAATATTATAACGGAAGGAAAGACCTTATTTACAGTAGTGTCAGAAAAGATCAAGTACTTTGGAATAAACTTAAGAAATGTTTAAAACCAATATGAAGAACATTATAAAACTTCTGGAGAACACAAAAGAACACTTAAAAACAAGCCATGGTCATAGGTCCGAAGACTCAATATCATGACTGTGATTTTTTTATGCGATTCTTCGCACGATAATGGGATGCCAATAAAGGTATGGACAAAAGAAGACATGTGCCCAGTCAGCATATAAAGAGGCTCAACACCATCAATCACACCCATCCGAATGGCTAATATGAAAAAGACCAACAACACCAAGTGTTGGCATGATCACTTGGGAACTGGTTTGGCAGTTCCTTGACCCAGAATGTCTACTCCTAAGTGTTTACCTAAATGAAATAAACGTCCATACGAAGGCTTGCATAAAGATGTTGAAAGGACCTTTTTTTTATAATCAGAAATGGAAAACTACCAAAGAATAAGTAAACTGGGCAGCTATCCACGCAGTGGGAGATGCAGAGAGCAAGAAGGCACAAACTACAGACATGGTAACACGGAGGGCTCTCAGGAACACTGCGGGGAGAAGCAGCAGCTAGACGCAGGAGGATACATACTGTGTGGTTTCGTTTGTTCAGAAGTTCTGGAAAAGCGAAACTTCATCCACAGCAATGGGAGAGCAGATCAGTGGTGGCCTGGGGCTGGGGGCAGGGGCTGGGGCTGGGGAAGGGACTGGAGGGAACTTTGCAAGTTGATGGATACGTTCTGGATCTTGATTGTGCTGGCTGATGATTACATGGTGTCCACATTTGTCAAAACACATCAATCACTACATTTAGAATGGGTGCATTTCATTGTAGTATACTTAAAAAAAAAAACAACAACAACAGTAAATGCTGGAGAAAGACAGCAAAAGCCCTGGGCTTTTGAAAATCCAAGTTGAAGAGCGATAAACAGTTGGACAATAATAATAAAACCCTCCAATGAGATGCAATTTTTCACTTATCAGATTCAAAAAATCCCAAAGCTTAATAACACCCTGTGATGGCATGACTATGAGGAAAACACACTTAATCACTAATGATGGGAGTGTAAATTGGAATAACCCCTTAAAATGGGCCTTTGGACAATATTTGTTAAATTACAGATGTTTTAACCTAGCCATTCCCCTTCTAGAATTTTATCCTAAACCCAACCACAGGTGAACTAATGTATATTAAAGGTTATTACTACAGCATTGTTTAAAATAGCAAAATTCCCAAAATAACCTAAATGTCCATCAATGCACACAGGTTAAATAAATTATGATACATCCAAACAATGGAAGCCTATGTAACTATAAAACGCAGTGGAAGGGGTGCCTGGGTGGCTCAATGGGTTAAAGCCTCTGCCTTCAGCTTAGGTCATAGTCTCAGGGTCCTGGGATCGAGCGCCACATCAGGCTCTCTGTTTGGGGGGGAGCCTGCTTCCCCCCCACTCTGCCTACTTGTGACCTCTCTTCTTCTGTCAAATAAATAAATAAAATCTTAAAAAAAAAAAACTGCAGTGGGAAAAGTCTGTGTGTGCTATTATGGAAAGATCCTCAAGGTGTAATGTTAAGTGAATAAAGCAACATTATATTTGCTGTGTTGCCATTTGTATTTTAAAAAAAATCCAGAGGATATACATTCGGATTTTCTTGTGTATATATATATGAGTAAGAAAAAAAAAAACTTCTGGAAGAATAATCAACAAACTAACACCAGCAGTTACCTGTTTGGAGGAAGGTGTGGGAAATTCGTGGATGGAGTCAGGAGTATAAGGGACAACTATTATATGCCTTTCTAATCTTTAAAAAAAATTTGAATGATGTGACTGTACCAGCTACTGAAAATTTACTTATTTTTTAAATAGTATCAAAACAATACATTACACGTATGTCAATGTGAGCATTTTGCTTATTGTTATTCACAAGGTTACCTTGAGGGAAAAAATGATACATAGCAAGTCTAGTTCAGTGCAGGTACATAGATGGTCGAGAGTTACTGTTTCTATCCACCCCCCAGATCCACGCACCCCCCGCCCCCATACTTCGGGTTCCAGTTCCTGAAATCAGAGGCGCTCAGTTGCCTCTTCTGGCTGTGTCCTCGCAGGGGCTGTCCCCTGTGAGGCATGTTTGCCCCATCTCTTTGGTTCTCTCATCACCCTGCCTTGTGGCTTCAAGGGCATCACCTCCTCAGGGAAGCCTCCTCTGACTGACACCCTCTCCGTCTCTCCTCACACACCACCCCCCTTAAGTGCCCCTTGCCTTCCCCTTGCGAGGCTTTCTCAGTCCTCAAAGCCCAGGGGCCCTTGAGCCTGTGGGCTCCCTTTCCTGGAGTGCCAGCCTCGCCAAGGAACGAGTGCCCCTCAACACGGGGAACTAGTGGCAGGCCTTGCTCCCCACCTAGGTAGATGTCCGGGAGATTCAGTTTCCTGTAAATGTTCTGTTGATCCTCCCATACCCACAAAGACAATCTGAGTTTCGGTTTCTCCTAAGCTTTCATGAGGAAGACGTGGGGCTTTCCCATAAGCCCTGGTACACTGGGTGCTGCCGCCACCCTGGGGGAAGGAAAGGACGAGTGGCTCACACATGAAGCTCACAGTCCAGGAGGGAGGACAGGCACCAATGCAAGGAATGGTGACACACAGTGGGGAATAGGCGCGCCAGCCCCAACATGGAGGGGGGCCCAGTGGAGAGCAGACGACCGTGCCCTACTAGGCCTCATGGGTGGCAGGAGGGTGGCTGGTGGGGGCGGGAGGGACAGAGAAGGCTGCCTCCAGCTGAGAGCAGAGTGGGGGCAGCTGACAGGGGCTCTGGCCCTCCAAGGTGGGGGCCTTGGAGCTGAAACCTGAACCCCAAGGCCACGCAGTCCACGCTCGGAGGACTTCCCAGAGAGGGAAAAGGCAGGCACTGGAAGAAACAAAGGGGAAGCTAGACGGGTCCTGGTGCAAGGGGAGCCGGAGAGGCCCCGAGGAGAACAGCCTGGTGCCGGAGGACTAGCCCAGGGCTGTTTCGCAAAGGGGACGTCCCAATTTCTCTGGGTTTCTTTTTTCACAAGCCTTTCCAGGAAGTGAGATTCATTTCTTAGGGCTGAAGAAGTAAAAGGCCCCTTCCCTGGGGTCCCTGGGTTTGGGCTGGAGCACTGGAGCAGAAAGCCGGGCCTGGCTCCCAGGGCTAAAGACCTGGCCGGGCCTCTCGGCCCACTTCCTTCTGTTTCCTTCCCTTCTGCTGGTGGAGAAACAGGGACCCAGGAGGTTGCGGGGGGGGG
>CM053609.1:24194304-24234575 GCA_028646535.1 Procyon lotor | reverse complement strand
CCAAAGCTGCTACTTCAGGGCCCTGAGGACAGCCTCCAGCTTCATGGCCACGGCCAGGTCACCCTTCACCTTTAGCCGCCCACTCATGTAGGCCCCCAGGGGCCGCAGCTCCCTGCACAGAAGGGCCCGCAGGTCCGCCTCGGCCATCTCCACGACCACATCGGGGATGCCGTCAGGCACTCCATGTCCTACCCTCCCGTGCCCTGTGGAGGGAAAGAAAAACTGAGCATTAGTAGTGGGGACAGCTATGCATCAGAGGGAGGGCCTGGCTAGCATGGCCCACTGGGAGGGGTGTATGTGACAGTCAGGCGTTCAGATTCTAATTCCCTGAGTTCAAGTCTTACTGGCTGTGGGAACACTCAGGGCCTCAGTTTCCAAATTGGTGAAATGGGGAGGACCATCATCCCTGAATCGGAGGCTTGCGGTGAGTAGCAGGGAGCTCATGCACCGCGTGCGCTCAGCACACAGCCTGGCACTGTGTGCGGGGCTCGGGCTGTAGGAGGCCCCGCCATCGGAGGGGACAGGGCAGGGAGACAAAGGCCCGGATTGTACGCACTGTCTGAGCCCCGGACTGCTATGGAGTCCCTCTAAACTGTGGCAGGAGCAGACGGGTTTTAAATTTAAGTTTAAAAAAGGACCACGGGAGGGGGCGGCTACAAGCAACCTGGCTGGGAAGATGAGCGAGGGCGGGGAAGGCAGTGGCACCTGTAGTGAGGTCGAGGAAGTAGATGTTCTGGGCACCACCGGGCAGGACGACATTGAACTGGTAGCAGGCCCCGACGTGGCTGACCAGGGCCTCCGACAGGAAGGGCTGCAGGGCAGTCAGCAGCCCCTCGGCTACCGGCTGCTTTGGGCTGAGCCCAGCACCAACGGGAGGCGCAGGCTGCTCTACTTCACTCACCATCTCCAAGGTGTCCGCTGGGGGTGGCCAACAGGGTTGCGGAAGGAAGCAGAGAGAAGAAAGTCAGTGTGCTGTCAAGGCCAGGCTCACTATGACCTCTGCACCTCTCGTGGCAGCTCCCTGTTACAGGACCTTCAGGCCCAAGTTCGACTTCCTCCTCAGCTAAGAAGCAGCCCTCAGCATTCACCCCAGGGTGCTGTCCCCTCCTCCCAGACAGCTGGGCTCTAGTCGAGGCCTTAGCTCCTGTTGGTTCGAGCCGTGGGGACAGCCTGAGCAGTTGGGCAGGTGTGCACTGCACAAAGGTGTTCAGCTAAGGGAACAGGGAGCAAAGCTGACCCTGCGCAGGACACGGAGGCAAGCGCCCTGGGAGCACCTACCCTCCTTCCCAGGGCTCCTCACCTGGCCCTGGGGCTGAGGAGCCTCCCGCCACGGAGGACAGGCCTCCTCCCAGGAAGTGGAGGGCCAGCTGCTGGAGGGTGCTGTCCAAGCTGGGTCCTGCTGGGCCGTCCTGGGGTGGCTGGAGCACGGCCTCCACGGCCAGCTCTACCCGGTCCACCTCCAGCCCCCAGGCCCTGGTCACGTCGTTGATTTCCAGCTGGAAAAGTGTATGCGGAAAAACAGAATTAAGCCAACAAGCCATTCTGGGAGTAACTTCTTTGGCCTGGAGTGCACCACCCCCCTGTCCTGGGCCAGGCTCCGTCCTAGGGAGTGCAGGCAGAGAGCAAGTACATACAACCCAAGGGCTGGCAGCTGGAGAGAGCAACCAGGACCGGGCCTGACCCCCCGGAGGCCCGGGGAGTGGGCAGTGACGCCAGGCGGAGCGGGGTCACCCCAGCCAAAGAGCAGAGCAGGAAGGAAGACTGCGGTGCTGTGATCTCGAAGAAATATGTATCTGCATTTGGTCATTTAACTGATAATATACTGCTATGTATTTGTCTCGGTTCCTGACTCACAGCCCCTACAACCCTTGAAATTGCCTGCGAGAAGAGTGAGAAAGGGGTCTTCTGTGATGGTAAGAAAGATGGATTTTTGGACCCCACTCAAGGACGGGGGCTGGCTGCCAGGAGGACCAACTATGTGGCTGGAGAGTTGGAACTTTCAGTCCCATCCTGAGCGATGAGCAATGACCAATGACTTGGTCCTCAATCTGCAAAGAAGCCTCCATAAAATTCCCAGAAGGACTGGGGTTCCAGAACTTCCACGCTGGTGAACGCCAGAGAGTGAGGTGCTTGGGGAGGGCAAGGAAGCTCCATACCCCTTCCCCAGACCTCGCCTGTGTATCTCTTTTCCTAGCTGTTGATTCATAGCTTTTATCATATTCTTTAATAAACTGGTAAACGCGTTTCCTGGGGTCTGTAAGTCGCGCTAGCAAAAGGACCCGGGGAGGTGACTGGAACCCTGCTTGGTGTTGTGTGTGTGGAAAACCCCCTTCCCACACTGGAACTGGGTCCGGGAACCCCACAGGAAGGGCTCTTTCAGGCAATGGGAACAGCACATGTAAAAGCCCGGACAGAAGAACCTAGAACATCTAGGGAAGTGTGAGTAACCACCGTTCCACTCAGCTAGACCCCCAGTGTGGGCTGGGAGACTGGGGCGAGTGGAGGGCTCCGAGATGGGCAGCCCAGTACCCTTGGCTTTCTGACACATGAGGAGCCTCAGAGAGGCGTTCGGCAGGGGGGTGATCGCAGACTGCTTGTCGGGAAGATCCTCCCGGCTGCTCTGTGGACACTGGATTGAAGGGGGCTCAGGGTGGGGACGTGGGGACCACGTGGGCCATCGTTTCAAATTGCAGGCAGAAATGAGGCGGCTCTGGTGTCAGACAGAGAGGTGGCTGTGAAGCCGAGACACGCAGACAAGAGAGCGCAACCCTGTCAACTAGATGAAGCTACAGCAAGACATGGGGAAACGCGCAGGAAGTGTGCTGGCGGCCTGGCTGTGCAGTGACGGAGGGCGCAGGGCGGAGAGGGGTCGGCTTTCTGGTGGGGGCTCCCGCAACGGATCGCGCACGCGGTGCTCACTGGGGAGCGGGCACATGGGCAGACACACACTTGGCAGTGGCTAGGGGAGGGAAGAGGACTGCTGTTTTTTTTTTAACATATTCAGCTTGAGGTGTCTATGCAACAGCAACTGTCCACCAGGCGGTTGGATAAACGGGGTCCAGGGCACACGAGTGGGGCTGAGGCAAAGAGGTGTAAATAATCAGTGTCCAGAGGCAGCACGAAGGGCTGGATGAGCCCTCCCAGGAGGTCCTAGGCAGGAAGAAGAGGCCATTGACAGAAGCGTGGAAACTGAAAGGCAGGAGAGCAAGGAGTAACCAGGAGCGAGCTGAAGGAGGAAAAGCAAGAGTGAATAACGGAAGCCAAGGGAAGCAGAGGATCCAAAAAGAGAGAGAGAGAGAGAAAGGAGGGCGCACAGAGTCAGAGGCTCCCCCCAGGTGAGGCAGGCATAGGACTGAGAAGTGCTGGGAGCTAGCAGGAAGGAGGTCACACTGCTGTCTTAGGGGTCTGGGGGAAGCCCAGACTGCGGACAGGCGCCCGGGGCCGGGAGGAGGCAGGGAGAGGTGGGGCGAGCTGTCAGGGGCTGGTGTGCAGAGAGAGCCTGTGCCCACGCCCACGCAGAAAGGCACGAGGAGCGGAGGGGAGACTAAAGGAGGCAGGAGCTGAGCCCAGAGCACTGCCCACGCAGGGAGGAGCCCCGGAGGAAGAAGTGAGGCAGGGGGAACGGCACAGAGAGACGGCGGGCGAGGAGGTTGAAGGGCTGACGCCAGAGGAACGGAAAGGGTTCCTGTCCCTGGGGGTCTGCCCCCCAAGGAGGAAGAGGCCAGGCTGCAGCAGAGGGACGGGTGGTGGGGCAGGCAGTGAACAGAAGCAACCGGCCTGGGGTAGGAGTGAGCAGCTCAGGAGCCTCCAGCAAGGGAGACTGGGGAGTGTGCGTCCCTCCAGGGAGGAGAAGGCAGAAAGGGGAGTGAGAATGAGAAATGGACGCTGACCCTGGGCTTCCGGGAGGCAAGCTAGCGCTCCCGAGACCTCGCTGTAACCACAGGCACTGACCCCACTCTACCAGGCGCCAATTCAGTCTGGGCAACTGGCCCTAAATGCCTAACATCCTGGTGCGGGACCAACTTCCCCCAAATTGCCTCAGCTTTGTTGCACAACACGCCTGGTGTTCCGGTTTCATCCCCCACCCACCCGACAGCAATAAGGCTGAGATCGGCTTTCTCCTCTGCAAAGTACGCTAAAATGGAATGTGGTTTCATAAAGAAAAGTTATCAGTTTGTTATCAATTGTAGAAGACGGAGCGCCGGATTGATGGGTGTTGGGGGTGGGGGGAGATGGCCCGTGATCTGGCTCTGGGCCAGCTCTGCCCTTTGCCATGGTTCTTGGGGGGCAACAAATAACTTGTGAGCCCTTGGTTTCCTCCCGCCAAAATAAAAGCATAATATCAGCCCTCTGGCAGCAAAATGTGAAGCGGATATACACGGGCAGCGAAAGGACTCGTAGACCCTAAGATGCTCCGCGTGTGAGAGCCAGCGTCCCCAGCACCGCAGCATCTCCCCGGGAGTTTCCCTCACGGGGTTGGTTCACTTCCAGAAGGGTCTGGGACCTCTAGGACTGGCATTACCGTCCCCTCCGGTCCTCGAACCCCACGTCCCCAGGGGAAAACACAGCCAAGTGGCCTAAGGGGAAACCTCACTCAGGGTCCCCCAGGACACAGGAGAAAGCCCAAAGTGAGCGTGGGGAGCAGGGGACATGTTGCCACGTGTGACACCCGCCACATTTCCACCCCGTCCCGTCACAGAAGGGATGCAAGAGAAATTCTGGTGTAATGATTCACACATGGAGAGGCAGGAAAAAGGTCCAAATGCCCTTGTGTCTCTTTGTTCTGTTCTGAACGAGGAACACAAAACCCCCAAAGTACACATGCTGCCCTGTGAAGCATGGAATTCCCCAGAAGGTGACTGTGCCAGGAGGGACCCAGCTCCTTTCACCCCCCTCCCCCATCCCGGCCCCACCTGCCTACAAGGCCCAGTGTTGTCATGGCAATGCCTGCAGAGCGGTGAAGGGTAAAACCCCAGCAGTTAGGCATGGCCCCAGAATCTGGATCAGGCCACGCCCCTCTCAGGACGCCGGTGCCTCCCCAAGACAGGCTTGCCCAAGACCACGATGCTCTGTGCCCAACTTCTGTTCTCAGTACCACCCAGACCACTGGCTCTCCCAAGGTTGGAACATAGGTGAACTGAGGCCCAGAGCAAACTGGTGCTTCACTCGAAGTGCCGTGGCAGGCGGAGCCAGGCCCAGGAGCCCACCACTGACCTCTACTGTGAGAACAGCTGCCTACCAGGAGCTGGTCGCTGATCTTGAGCTTCTCCATCTGGATCTCCCGCAGAGGCCTCTTGAGCAGGGCCTTGGTCATGGCGTTCTGGGCCGTCATGCGCGTGGCCATGTTCAGGTCCTTCACAGTCATCACAGACAGCACTGGATCCCAGATGCGGAACTGGACATCGGCCCCCACGGACAGCACAGCCCCATCCTTAGAGGTCAACTGTTGGGGGAGGTCGCAAAAGAGGAGACACTCAAGGGGCTGGTGCAGGGAGGTCAGGCCCACCATGACCACCCAGCTTGACCCGCCCTCCTGGTACCTAGCTCCTCGAGGGGAAAATCATGTCCCCAAGTGCATGTCATCAGGTACACTGAGCAAGGATGTCCTCCCAGCCTCCATCCTCAACTTTTCTGGTTTCTTCCACCACCCTGCCCCGGAATGGCTGCTCATACACCAAGGAACTGGCTCCCACAATCACGCTCACAAGCGCCCACTCCCTCTGTCCGGGAGAGCCGAGAAGTTCCTCACCTTGCAGGGAGGGACGTTGAAGGCACGTGTCCTCAAATCCACCCGCTGAAAGGAGTCAATGAAGGGCAAGAGCAGAACCATGCCGGGCCCCTGAGGGGTGCGGATCCGGCCCAGTCGAAACACGATCACACGCTCGTAGGTGGGCACAATCTGTTCATGAGGGTGAGGGAAAGGGATGAAAGTCCTGGGCCTAGGCTCAAAATGGCATCTGCCCAGGTACCCCCTCCTCTCTCTCTCCTTTGCCTTGGTTGGTGTCAGCTATCCTGAGATCTTTTTAGAAGAGGAAACCAAGGCTCTGAGAGGTTAAATGATATGCTCAAAAATCACAAAGCCCCTGAGTGAAACAGGCACGATTTGAATGCAATTCTGAATGACTCCAACCCCAAGCAAAGGACTTTGTCAACTTTAGAAGTAAATAGGTCCAAACTGAGAAATGAAGGCCCAGAGAGGCAAAGTGACTTGCCCAAGGTCACACAGTATTTGTTTCAGTGGCAGCTTTAGGACTAGGATTTAGTACCTTCTAAACACTTCCTTCCAGACCACACCAAACCCAAAGGCTTTCTAGAAAAGCCGACTGCTGCCTAGGGCCACACAAAGGGCAAGGCCTGCCTGGGTCTTCACCTTCACTGCAACTCTCAGATAGGATCCTTGAGTATAGCTCCTGCTTCCCCTCTTCACCAGCCCTTGCTAAAAACTAGGCCCGAATTTCTATCACTCATTACTTGCCGGGCCAACTGGAATAGTTTTCAGTCCAAATTTTAATTAGCCTCACCCAAAGAAAGGAAGATGTGGCAAAGACATCTGTATGCACCTTAAAGCCAATGTCCAGACCCCAGGACTTGGGCGTTTGGGAAGGCTTATTTACCACTCACTGGCTCCCAGTATGACTTTGGGCAAGCCTCAGCCTGTTTCCTCATCGGAAAGATACCAATGAACAATCCTGGACCAGCCCATTTCACTGGGATGTGATATTCAGGGGAAGGGGACAGAGGTTGGAGAGTAGGGCCCAATGCCCCTGGGGTCTGACCCAGCCAGCCTTACCTTCAAGGCGAACCAGCCAGAAATAGGGAATGTGATCATCAGCAGCAAGAACCCCAGGAAACTGATGAGGCCGTGGCAGAGGTAGGAGGGCCAGCTCTGGGGCGCATCTGGGGACAAGAGAGCAGAGGCAGTCAGGGAATACCAACCGGTGCTGGCAGGACAGCAGCAAGCTGAGTGAAGTTGGTCAAGTGCACCTTTGGCCCACCTCCCCCTTCGGCAGCTTGTCCTCTCAGGGCAATCAGTTGCCTCTTTGCCTCATTTCTGTCTTTAGCCAAATGCTAGTTAAGCAAGTTCCCTCCTCCCACACATCAAAACTAATCTGCCTCAAGTCCCACCTCCACAAGGCCGAGTCTCTGCTAGGCAACAACCTTTAGATTTGAGAAGCCAATCCATGTGATGCTCTCCTCACCCGGGATGTGGATCATTTCCCGTGTCTGATAGCTAGTGCCTCCCATACCTGGCACAGAGCCAGGAGCACCCGGGCATCTGTAAACACTGTGCCGGGTTAAACTGAATGCTGGTGGCAGAACACATTCCTCCTCCACCATCAGCCCCAGAAGCATGCTTGCTTTCAGGGCTTCCTCTTGGAGATAATGCCTTGGGCTAAAGGGATAAAGCATTAATGGCTCAATGAGAACCATAGGTGAGGGCGATGATGTTCTTCCCTAGCTCACAACTCACACCCCCTTTAATGCCCTAAGGACTATCAAATACTTGAAGTGGCTTCGGGTAGGAGTTGGGAACTAGGAAGATGAGGCTCATCTGAGACAGAGGTCCTGGCCCCTGGAGAATCAAAAGCCCAGGATGAAAGTGGAACTGGGAAAGCCCCAGAATCTAGCTCGGTTATCCTCTGATCTCTTTCCCCTCCCAAGCTTGAGCAGGAAGCAGACAGGAGCTTTTGCTCAGTCCTCCCCGGAACGCTATGCCCTCTGGGCTCTCCAAGCCCCAGGACACTTTCCTGTCTGGCTTTGATCCCTATAGTCCTGCAGGAAAGGATGCCTTGGAGAGGGTCAGCCGCCATTACAGGAGGGTCAGGAGAGACCAAATCCTCCAGGGCTTTCTTGTCAGACAGGCATGTGGGATTTGGCCCGGGGGCCAAGGGAATCCCTCAAGGCTCTGGAGCAAGAGATGACCAAAACTGACACAACAGGCAGCTGAGGGCCTGCCCATATCCACCAGGAAACAGGTTTAAGCTTCGGGCATCTAAAAGTACCCCCTGGAATGAAGATTTTGCCATTTATCTGCGGCGAAGCCCCCTTAGAGTGCTGGTGACCTCCCATGCCTAGACTCTGGGTTCTTTTTGGTCAGAATGGGAATTTGAGGGGTCTCCCGGGTGGCCCAGTCGGTGAACCTACCGACTGTAGGTTTCTGCTCAGGTCGTGATCTCAGTTCCTGAGATCTGGCCCCATCTGCTTGAGATTCTCTCCCTCTCCCTTTGTCCCTCCTCTCTCTCTCTCTCTCTCAAATAAATAAATAAATAAATAAATAAATAAATAAATAAATAAATCTTTAAAATGAGAATCTGAAATCCCTTCCCAGGCTTAAAGGGCTGATAAGAGCCAAGAGGATAAATGAAGGAATGAGGCCTGTTAGAAGATGGGAGAGCTCCGGGCCAGCAGCCCATTAGCCCTAGGGAGGGCGGATGAGCGCTAGCATCCCAACGCCCGATCCAGGCCCTTCTCCAAGCCGTAGCCACTCTCGGTGCCTCCTCTTAGGGTACAAGGGCGCCAGACCAGCTGACTCCTGAGGCACCAGCCGGTCCCCGCCCCGGGTCCGCTGTGCTGGGCGGCCACTCACCGGCCCCCGGCCCCACGCCGCCCCGCTCCGGGGACAAGGAGCCCTTCTGCGAGCCCAGGAAGCCGAAGCTCGACTGCTGGAAACGGTCAAAGTCCCCCAGGGGCAGCGCCCGGTACCCGGACCTGCCGAGCATGGCTCTTGACAGGGGCGCGCCCCGCGCCCCCGCGCGGTGCCGGGCCAGAGAAGCCGGCCGCTACCGGGCCCGCCCCTGCCGGCCGCCGCTTCCGGTCTCACTGGCCACGGGCGCAGCAGGCGGCGGCTAGCCGGGCCGGCTCCGGCTGTCCCACAGCGCCCCCTGCGCCGGGAGGACCGAGCCCGCAGGAGTCGTGCCTCCCCACTCTTGCCAGGCCTTGGGAAAGGAGCAGGAAGGCAGGGTGAGCTTTGTGAGTGGGATTTCAGGAGCCAAATTTCCTCCAGAATCAAGGAAATGCTACCAGCTTTCTTGGCATTCCCGCTCCAAACTCACATACTGGGGTGGGAGTGTGGGGGATGTCTTATCTAGAATTAGGGTTTCTCCTGGGGACGGTCAGCAAATTATTCCTCCTTGTGTCTCCACAGCCCTACAAGCCTGGCACAGAGTGGATCTCAACACGTATTTGTTGAATGAACCCATAGCCAGCCTCGCTGTGGTCAAGGTGGGGCGGGAGGGCCTGAACTTTGGCACATAAAGAGAAATTTCATGTGCAGACCTTGGGGAGCACAGCAGAGTGAGAAAGGAGGGGATAGCACAGCGCATCCCAGAGCAGGCCCTCTGGAGGATCACAAAGGTCCAGAAACAGCACACTCCTGGATCCAGAGGTAACTAACTTGACCTACAGGTAACTTGCCTCTCCATGGCTTGAGAAAATCTAAATGCATATGGTAAATTTACTCTGAGAAGCACTGATTTTCAACATGGAGTTGAAAATGTTGCTCTCTTTGAAAGTGATTAATACGAAATTAATAAAAGCTTTCCTTGTCTCAGCTACATGCCAGCCCTGCCTCCTCAGACCCGTCACACCCCCAGCTGGGACCCTTCCAAGTCCTTTCTGCAGCTTCTGCTCACCATCTATGGCTTTTCCTAGTTTGATGGTCTGATTCTAAAGCCTTGAGGCTGGAGGGTAGGGTAAGGCCCCTGAGGCCTCTCAGGGTCCTGGGAAGTTGGCTCTCCCTGCCATCCCCTTTCCCCACACAGCCCAAAAGATCAGATTTACAGGAGCAGGGTTCCATCACCATTCCTAGTCTGCTCCAAGCTGGAACTGACCATAGAATTGTTCCTGGGGGGTTAGCACCGTGTTTGGGATGGTTTGATGTTTGAAGCCAGGGCCTTTGGCCCAGTGAAGCTGCCTGGAGGTATTTTCTCCCGTCACCAGCTGGGAGCTGGCATGGTTCTCCTTTGGCCAAGAGCTAACTTTTTCTCTCCTCACTGTCTTCATACCTGCTCACCAGCTCTCTCCCTTCCCTCCCTACCCGCTCTGCCTCAGACTCCCCAGCCTCTCCAGCAGTCACCCAAGGCACTGTCCTGTTACCCTCGTCCCCACTCAGTGTCCTCCCAGTGTCTCTGCCTCGGATCTCTCCTCTGCATCCCACAGTCATTGTCCTAGACCAGGCCACCTGTCCTAGGTTGTCAGAATTATTGTCCCAACATGCGTGTTGGGTCATGTTTCTGGGTTCTAAACTCACTCTCTGTCACCCAGAGACCTGGTCCATCTACTTAGCCCTGATCCCCCTCATGGGTCCTCTCTTAAATCTGAAAATAACGAAAACTAGTTTTTAAACAGACTCTCCTGTTTCAAACCTCCAGGCCTTTGCGCGTGCTGTTCCAAGCGCTCGCCGCCCACCCCCACCCCAAGTTCCTTCAAGTCCCAGCTGAGGATCTCCTTTCCAGTCCCTCTATTGTGTGAAAACCTCTGTTTGGGTAACGGCTCTTCCATTAGACCTGGAGTTCTTCCAAGGCAGGGCCACCTGTGGCTCATCTCTGTTCCCCCGCGCACAGCGTAGGGCTGCCTCCGCCTCCTTCCCGCTCAGCTCCACCGCGGTCCCTTTGCCCCCAGGTCAACTGAGCTTCCCGCCTCCTCCCAAGCCTCCCTCCGGCTCTGGGCGTGTCCTCAGAGCCCACCGCCGGCCTCTCCGACCCTAGGACCGCCCCCCGCTCTGTCTCACTTCCTCTCGGGAGGCGGGCCCTGAGCCGGCACCTCCCCTTTCGGACCGGCTAGGGAGACTCTGGCGTCTGGCGCCCGCCTCTCGTTCCGCTTCCCCTCCCGCCCCTCAAGCTCAAAATCGAGAATCGAAACTGTGCTGTGATCTATGCAGCAGGAGGCTGCACCCGCCCGATCTCCGGGTCCCCAGCAAGACCCCGCACTGCCCCACAAGCCCACCATGCCTCCCCCGGAGTCCGTCCCCGAAGGCCACCAGCCCAGCCCCAGCCCCGCAGAGGTACTACTGGGTTTGGGGAGATGGGGTTTAGGCTTTGTTGATTTGCTGCGGTGCGGGGAGAGGTGGGAAGGGAGAGGGCAACTTGACCAAGTACCTTAAAGAGTGACACAGAGAGAAAACCCGACATTGGGTCCTCACCCTCTTGGCTGGGGTAGGGGTACGTGAGAGTAGAAAAGGGCAACAGGATGAGTTTGGGGATTCTCCGGGATTGGGATTCTCCACGAACAGGGGGCAAGACGCTGAGGGTCCGTTACACTTGGGACTGGACTTGTCTGCCCACCCTGGCGACCCGCCCCCTAAACCCCTGCCTCGGATGGAGGTGCGCGGATTAGGAAGAATGGCGGGGGAGCCCTACTGCGCAGGCCTGGAGCCAGGGGGCACGTCCCAGATGTTGAAAACCAAAACCCAAGTTCCCAGGACAGAAAGTGGGAAACTGGCCCAGAGAAGTGCCTTGGCTAAGGCCTCAGAGCCCCCATGGTGGTTTCTCCGCTAGGATATCTTCAGGATCCTTCTTTTGGAGCACCCTGCGTGCCCAGTCCACCCCCGCAAGGGGCTTACTAGGTCCTCCCGGGAAGCTTGCCTCAGTCTTCTCCCCAACAAACTCCGCAGTTGCCCTCCTCCCCCAGAGGAGCTACTTACATCCCTTGCTCTATGTTCTCCCAGGCCCTTTGGCTTCCCTTTGTGAAAGCACCAGCTTGCAGGAACTTTTATTATTTGTATTATCAAAACTAGGAGTAATATTACTTAACTATGAACACTTTTGCTATAAAATACCCATAATGTAAAACTTACCATGTTTTTAAAGATTTTATTTTTTGTAAGTAATCTCCACTCTCCATGTGGGTCTCGAACTTATAACCCTGAGATCAAGCGTTTTGCATGCTCCACCGACTGAGCCAGCCAGGCGCCCCAAAAACCTGTTTTTAAGCGTACTAAAATGTACTAAAATGTGGCACTATATTCACAGTGCGGGGTAACCTCCACCACAAATTTCCAGAATTTTTTTCATCACCCCCAACAGAAACTGTACTCCTTAGGGGGTAGCTCCTTATTACCCTCTTGTCCCAACTCCTGGTAACTTCCAAACTGCTTTATGTTGCTGTGGATTTGCCTAGTCTAGAGATTTCACATAAGTGGACCGTGCAGTATTTATCCTTTTGTGTTTGGCTTATTTTGCTTAGCAAATGTCTTCAAGGTTCTCATAGCATGTATGAGAATGGCCTTCCTTTTCGTTTTATTTATTTATTGGCAAAGATTTTATTTTTATTTTATTTATTTATTTATTTAAAGATTTTATTTATCCATTTGACACAGAGAGAGATCACAGGCAGGCGGGGGCGGGGTGTATGTGAAGCAGGCTCCAAGCAGAGAGCCCGATACGGGGCTTGATCCCAGGACCCTGAGATCATGACCTGAGCAGAAGGCAGAGGCATTAACCCACTGAGCTACCCAAGCACCCCAAAGATTTTATTTTTAAGTAACCTCTTCACACGCAAGGTGGGGCCTGAACTCACCAGCGGGAGGTCAGGAGTCACAAGCTTCACCAACTGAGCAAGCCAGGCACCCCCCCACACACACTAACTTCCTTTTTAAAAGCTGAATGATAGTCCATTGCACGTGTAGACCCCTTTTGTTTATCCATTCATCCCTTGATGGACACTTGGGTTGTTTCTGCCTTTTGGCTATTGTGCCTATCGGTGCTATGAACATGGGTGTACAAGTATCTGTTTGGGTACTTGTTTTGAGCTATTTGGGGAACTATATCTAGGAATGAAATTGCTGGGTTATATGGTAGTCCTGCGTTTAACTCTCTGAGGAACCACCAAACCACAGTAAGCACTTTATAAGATGCTGTATGCCATACACTTAATGGATCTCCTTTCCAAACTGAGTCCCATGAAGGCAGGGATTTATCCATCCGTGGATCTCAGGGCCAATACTGTTTCTTATGGGAAGTAGATGCTCAGTCCATTGGGGAGTGAGAGCAGGAAGGCCTGAGTAAGTAGGGGAGTGTGGTCCTGGTAAACCTGGGTTTTGTATCATCCAATGACTGCCCGGAATGGAATAGGGAGTCCCACCCCCCAGCCTCCAGCCCCAGGAGCAGGGCTGGTGGGTGGGGACTCCTGGATTTCCGGCTCACCCCAACCTCTCTGGTCCCCCCAGCAAGCCCTGGAAGAGGAGTTCCAGTTCCTTCGCTGCCAAGGCTGCCAGATAGAAGCCAAGTGCCCTAAGCTGCTGCCTTGTCTGCACACGCTGTGCTCAGGATGCCTGGAGGCGCCAAGTCTGGGGTGCCCGATCTGCCAGCCGCAGGGGCCCCTAGGCGCCGACTCGCTGGCCCTGGATAACGTCTTCTTCGAGAGTCTGCAGCGGCGCCTGTCGGTGTACAGGCAGATCGTGGACGCGCAGGCCGTTTGCACCCGCTGCAAAGAATCCGCGGACTTCTGGTGTTTCGAGTGCGAGCAGCTCCTTTGTGCCAAGTGCTTCGAGGCGCACCAGTGGTTCCTCAAGCACGAGGCCCGGCCCCTGGCTGAGCTCCGCGGCCAGTCGGTGCGGGAGTTCCTCGACGGCACGCGCAAGTCCAACAACATCTTCTGCTCCAACCCCAACCACCGCACCCCTATGCTGACGAGGTGAGCCCGCTGGCCGGGGTTGGGGTGGCACATCCCAGGGCCGGGAAGACGGTGCGGGGAGCAGAAATCCAAATGGCTGGAAACGTGGGACGAGGAGCTTCCAGGGTCTTGCAACTCAGAGTGTGGTCCACAGACCCGCAGCATCTGGGGCCATGCCCACGGTTTCTGTTGTCCCATGCAGGTGGATAGTAATCGTTAACAGTTTCCCCCTGTAGTAAATAATGCCGCAGAATCATCTCAACTAACACTTACTCGATCATTTCTGCAGAGTAAATTTTGGAAATACCATTGCAATGCAGGGGTATGAAAATTTTACACTTGGATACATGTTACCAAACTGCCCTTTAGAAAGTCTTACAGTGGAATTTTCCATGTCACCGCCAGGGAGCGTGGATATATGGTTAGATTCTCAATGAGATGCAGGTAGTTAGTTTCTGTCTGAAAAGCCAAAACGGTAACACCCTATCTTGGAATGTCTATATGAAAAAAAAAACAAACCCAATTGAATCCACTTAAAGCTATTTTTATTAAACAGCACAGGATTTTAATTCAATATTTTTGATAATTCATTTGTATGGTTTAAAAAATTACACACTTGATAAAGAGAGGGAGCGAAGTCTCACCTTCACTCTGTCCCCATCTGCTGAATTCCTACCACTTCTCCTCCTGGTATCCATAATCCACCATTGTTACCAGTTTGGAACCAGAGTTTCTTTATGAATATATGCACAGGTACGGGTATATGGTCTTATAAATTCTAATTTCCCCCTTTTAGCCAGAAAGGTAGCATACCTACGTGAACTTTTCCTGCTCTCAATAGATTGCTCCTGTAAGATTCTTAGCGATGCCCTTTGGGGATCTGCATAGCTAAGGTATTCTTTGCCCTTTGGGGACCTACCCAAAACAGCATTCCTCCTAAAACTGAATGTGGCTTGCTTCCTGCTTGGACTTTTACCACCTGCTCTCTCAGAATTCCTCAAGAGAAAAGGCATTAGCATTTAGATTTTTCTTCTTTATTATTAAGATTCAGAGTTAGGCTTTTTATACGTTTCTTGGCCATTGTTTTTTTCCCTTCATTTGTGAATTGCCTATTTAGGTGCTTTGCCAGTTTGGTTTTTTTTTTTTCTTCAAGAAATTAGTCTCTAACTTCAAAAGCCACTAACAGTCCAAATGTTTTCCCCTGTTGACCTTTGTCATTTCATTTCCTATGAGGAATTGTGTTTAAATTTTTCATTTTATACAATTCAGTTCATCAGTCTCTTCCTGCATGGTATCCTGCTTTGATCGTGCTAGGAAAGATATTCCCCCCCCAGGCCAATGTTAAAAATATTTTCTTATATTCTGTTTTAACAATCTCGTGGCTTTATGTTTATAATTGCACCTTTAATTCATATGGAATTTATTTTTCTGGGTGGTATAAAATAGGATTCTTCAATTTGCTTCTCTCTCCAAATGGAAAACTGGTTCCTATCAACAACTTTTATTGCGTAATCCATTCTTGCCTTCATCTCAAATGCCCTTTTCATCCTGTAATAAATGCCCAAGTAGTCACGGGTATGTTTGTAAATATCTATTCTGTGCTGATGATCTGACTACTGCTATGCTAATCATTACTGCCATAGGGAATTCTGTACGCCAGATTCCCATTCTTCAGAAGTGCTTTTGCTTTTCTTTGGTTCTTAAGAGTTGATGCAGTTTCAGAATGTACATATTCAGTGGCATTTTGATTGAGACTGTATGAAATCTGGGGAGAGTTGTCCTCATCTCTGGTTATATCTTTTGAGTTTTATAGTTTTTATGGACGTACCTCTTGAACTTTTATAGTTAAATTTGGGGCGCCTGGGTGATTCAGTCGTTAAGCGTCCGCCTTCGGCTCAGGTCATGATCCCATGGTCCTGGGATAGAGCCCCACTTCGGGCTCCCTGCTCAGCAGGAAGCCTGCTTCTCCCACTACTATTCCCTCTGCTTGTGTTCCCTCTCTCGCTGTGTTTCTCTCTGTCAAATAAATAAAAAAATCTTTAAAAAAAATTATGGTTAAATTTATAATATTTAATAACCCCGTGAATAAAATATTTTCCATTACCATTTCTTGCTGGTTATCATTAACATCCTCTAATCCTCCTAATTTTTTATATCAGCCATCTGATTGAGCTCTTTTATTCTTGTAAGTTTTTCCAATTGATTCTTTTGGGTTTCCTAGGTAAACAGATCTGTCATTTGCAAACAATAAAAGCTTTTTTCTCTCCAGGATTTACTCGTATTCCCTCCTTGTAGCTTTGGGGGTTTTTTTTGGGTTTTTTTGTTTTTGTTTTTTTGTAGCTTTGTTTTGTTAGCTAGAACCCTCAGAATAATATTGAAGGGGAGAGGAAGTGGTTAGAAAAGGCAACTTTAAAAAAAAAAAAAGAAAAGAAAAGGCAACTTTTACTCCTAGCTTTCATGAGAGTTCTTCTTATTTACTATGCTGTTTATTACTGGCTTCCTTAGGTAACTTTACAAAATCACATTCAGAAAGTTGCCTCTCACTTCTAGCTTAGGCGTTTTTTGTGGCTGCTATTTTATTTTTAACTCAGGAATGGGTGTTCTTTGGGATTCTATGAAGGTGTCCTTTGACCTTTCAATGTGATGAATTATATAGCAATGTTTATGTTGAGTCATTTTTTTTTTAATTCCCAGGAGGAAAAAGTCTTTTTGGTCCTGATATACTATTATTTTAATTCATAGCTAGATTCCATTCAATACTGCTTTATTTAGGCTATTATCTATATTTATAAATGTGATCGATTTTTATGAATACATATGATTTCTTTAAAGTTTTTGACCCATTTCCTACTAATCTCTTTCAGTGAATTTGTAAGCTTTTTTGAACATGGTACACACACCCATACACACAAATTGCTTAGCACGGTGCCTGGCACATAGTAAGTACTAAGTCAACGTTAAGTTCCTGTAATTTCTCTGCTTTGCTCTAGAAAAACTGAAGAACATATGTAGTTTGGGTTTGTAGAAGTTTCTTGAAAAACCATCCGAAACTGGTGCTTTTTTGAAGAGTAGATTTTCTCCCTGGTATTGATCTGTTTTGGGTCTTGAGTTAGATTTTCCGGAAGATTTTCCAGTTCATCCTACGTTCTTAAAAATCTCCTTTACACCTGTAATGATGTCCCCTTTCTTATTTCTAAACAAGATGTTAGTGGCTTACTAGTGGTATGATGTAGGGGTTGGGGTGGATTTCTCTCTAGGTACAATGGGTAAGGCTGGTCCAGCCAAGAGGGCTAGATTCCTCTTGGAATCATTGTCCCCTGAGCAATGTGGATGGCTTCAAAAACCTCATCATAGGGGTGCCTGGGTGGCTCAGTGGGTTAAGCCTCTGCCTTCGGTTCAGGTCATGATCTCAGGGTCCTGGGATCAAGCCCCGCATGGGGCTCTCTGCTCAGTGGGGAGCCTGCTTCCCCCTCCCTCTCTGCCTGCCTCTCTGACTACTTGTGATCTCTCTGTCAAATAAATAAAATCTTAAAAAAAAAAAAAAACACCAACCATATTGCCTAAAAATCATACACAGAGGGGCTTCTGGGTGGCTCAGTTGGTTGAGCATCTGACTCTTGGTTTTGGCTCAGGTTGAGATCTTGGGGTCGTGGGCTTGAGCCCCACATAGGGCTCTGCACTCAAGGTGGAGCCTGCCTGGCATTCTCTCTCTCCTTTTCTGTCTGCTCTACCCTCTGCCACTTTGCACACACACACTCTCTCTCTCTCTCTAAGTAAAAAAATATATATATTTTTGAATATCATTCATAGACACTCAAAATTCACGTTGTTTCACAATTTGCCGGTGGTCTCTGGAAACCCTCAACTTCTGTTTTTGCCCAAAACTCCAGTGCCATAAATAACCCACAGCTTTCTTCAGGTCAGAGTGCAGTAATAAATTACTCCATCCCTTGACGCCGAGCTGATTTAGGACTCAGGCCAAAGAGCAGTGCCAGTGCCAAGGAGTCTAACACGTGCGTGAGTCAGGGGCTCGCACAAAAGCCGCCAGTGACTTTAAAGGTGACTTTAGACTTAAACTCAGCCTGGGAGCGTCTGCCCTGCGGCCACGGGCATCGGGCATCGATCCACTTCTACGGACTACATTTTTTCTGCCTACTTCCTCGATGTGGCAGGCCATCCGCTAGGCACTGGGGTATAACTGGGAACAGATACAGGCCTGGTGCTCTGTGAGGTCACAGTCTGGTAGAAGAACCAGATCTGCAACTAACCGTTAAGGGCTATAAGTGCCAAGAGGAAACCTTCTCGCCCTGGGCTTGCATAATTTCACCCTGTCCTCTACTTCGTCCCTGCTCGGCACAGGCACAAAAGCGAGTTGTCTTAGAAAAGACATTGGCTGGGGAAGGCAGCTTCCAAGAGGCTGTCACATTTAACCTGATACGTGAGAAAGGACGAATGGCATCTGGGGCAAGGCGGGGCGGGCCAGGCAGCAGGTACAAAGGCAGAGAGGCATGAGGGAGTCTGCTGCATTTCAGGAATTGCAAGTAAAGGATATTCCTGAAGGCAGGGGCTGGAAGGGGGAGCTGGAGTCACATGTGAGGGGCTTGGAGTTAGGACTCTGTCCTATCATTTCTGGGACATAGAATGTTCCCAGCTCGCTCCTTTTTCATGCAGTCCTTGTTTTACTAGTGAATGGCCTATAGAACATACTTTGAAGGGGACTCTTGGGGGGTGGGGGGCCCTATTGGAAGCCACTGATGGGTGTTAAGGCAGAGGGTGAGATTGACCACCGTACTGTAGGGTATATGTACCCAGCAAAGACTGAAGCAAAGAATCTGCACCAGAGAAAAGGGAGCCCCATTAGGAGATGGAAGCCATGGTCCAGTTGGGGGTGAGGCCTGCAAGAATGCAGAGATGGAAGGCTGGGAAAAAGGCCCAAATCTCACACTCCCAGGGCCTGCCTGACCTGGAGGTCAAGGTGGCTGCCAGCCGTTCCATCATGTGTATTTGGGAGTGCTGGGGAGTGCTTTCCACCCAAGAGTATGATGGGTCTAGGACAGGAAGTGGTGCTGAGACCCATATCTGGCTGTCAAATCCCAAAGTTTGGCTGGATGGGGTAGGGGAATGAATCCAGGGCCATCGAAGCTTGTAGCCAGAAAGCATTTGAATTAGTTGAGTGGAAAAAAACAAAAGACCTATTAATCTAGTTTGAAAGGCATGATGAGATCATAAACTGGGGAGAGAGTTCCCAAGACCGGAAGTTGGCGTGTTTCATCACAGGTCAGGGAGAAGCAGGCTGGACAGGCCAGAGAGAGGTCAGGGCAGAGACTGACAGTGCGCAGCGGCAGAGCTGGTGGCAAGGAAGGGCTGCTAACCGAGAAGGGAATGGAAAAGACATCGCGATGGGCCCACTGAAGGTCAGGGCTCAGGGGAGGAAGGCCAGATGCCGTAGGTGCCAACTCTCAGGAGCCCCCTTGACCTCGTGAACCAAGCAAGTGTCTCCTGAAAGTCTGCACTGCAGGTGTCTGGCTGGCCTCCTAGTCCCGGCCCTGCCTCAGGCCTTCCTGGTACCCTCTGTAGAAGTTATCAGTAAATTGCATCTTCTTGGAGATTGATGATCTTACTGGGAAAGGCTGCTGCCAGGAGTTAGGGCACGGTCAGGTAATCCATTTCCAAGTTTTTCTATGAACTCATCCAGGGGACTTGTTTCCTCCGCCAAGAGCAACTGCTTTTCATTTCATGGTGGCAGGTGGGACAGGGCGGTGGAGCTCGAAGGTAGATTTGGTTGCATGTGTACCTCGAGGAGGGTCTTCTGTACGAACTACAGCCGAAACAAATATGGAAATCAGTAACAAATTTTTATCTGGTGGCCTAAGCAAAAATGAATGAATGGCTTCAGTAAGAGGTGAATAATTTGTGGCTGGCTTCTGCCGCTACTTGATTAGATATTCAAATTGTGTCAGCGGGACCTTTTTGTGTTTCTTGGGACGTGGCTTTCCCCCAGTCAGCTCCATTCACGGAAGACTTTCTCCCTATTGCTTGCCAGATGAACCCAGCAGCCCCGGAGGCCCTTGTACGCGCTCTCATCCTCAAATCCAGCAGGAATTTCTTCCCGAATTCTAAGCCTAGTCTCAGTGTGTTTCTGCTTGGATCGGCTAGCTGTCTGGGCAGCTGGACAGGTTTGAAGCCAGCCTCAAGGGAAGCCCCCCAACACCTTGGCACCCTCTTTCCAACAGAAAGCTTTCCCTTTTCCTGTATGAGCAGAGAATGGGCTCTTCTGGTTGGAGTTAATAGATATATTGTTAATAGAACAGTGCTTTCCTGTCTTTTGAGCTGGTTTTCCTGGGTTGTCATCTTAATTCTCATACCTTCTTGAAAGATTATTGAGAAACAGCCGTTGCCATTGTATAAATGAGGCGAGAGACCGGGGCGCTAATGGGAGCTCACCCGAATAGGAGATCTCGTCCCGAGCTCGGGCCCAAACGGGTGCAAGGTTTCCTGACTGCAGACCGTGTGTGCTTTCTCAGCCCTGCTGGCCTCTGCATTCAGGCAGTCCTCTCCTCACAACCAGGCTGAAGTGCAAAAAGGAAAAAGCAAGTTGCTCAGTTAGAACTCAGAGTGTTTTTTCCCCTCGGAAGTGGATTATTAAAAGGAAGCGTGCTGTTTAAGCAATAATAAATTTAAATTCCCTTGACTTCAACAAAAGCAAAAGATATTGAAGTAAAATTGGACTTACTAAACTTCAAAGAAATACTTCTTCATCCTAAAATGTTTCCTAAAATGTCTAAGAGTAAGCAAAAAGTATATACATATTGCTAATACATTAAGAGGTTGGAGTCATCGTAGTTTGTTTTTAATGAAACACTTCCGTTTTATTTATTTATTTATTTTGTAAATATTTTATTTATTTATTTGACAAAGAGAGATCACAGGTAGGCAGAGAGGCAGGCAGAGAGAGAGGGGGAAGCAGGCTCCCTGCTGAGCAGAGAGCCCAATGCTGGGGGGGTCGGGGTGGTGCGATCCCAGGACCCTGAAGGCAGAGGCTTTAACCCACTGAGCCACCCAGGTGCCCTGAAACACTTCCATTTTAGACAGTAGTAATGGAGTCTCTTCTGAGAAAGCTCAGAATGGCCCACTGCCATCTACCTATCTTGGTTCTATTTTAAGATGGTTCTCGTGCATGGCCTTGACCTTATATTTTGGCATCCCTTCTTGCAAATTCTTTACTTTGATTCAGCTCTTAATTGGATGGATGTTGTCAAAAAGCAGTCCGAATTCCTAGAGTCTCTTGGTATTGAAAATGTCCATCAGTTGCTGTTCTACTTGAGTGATACCTTCGCTGGGTATAATATAATCTGTACACTGTTGCCTGTAGAATTTTGTAGACTACTGCGTTGCTTTCCAGCATCCCATGTTCATGAGGAATGGCCTGAGGCCAGACTTATTTGCTTTTTCCGTCTTGATACCTAAAGATATTTTCTTTCTTGAGGTTTATTAATTTAACCAAACTGTCTTGGTAATGAACACTTTGTATCAAATTCTTCTGGAAACTGGCAGGCTCCTTCAATCTAAAACTTCTATTTATTTCAGAGGGCCTAAGTGGCTAGTTAAGCATCTGACTCTTTGTTTCGCTTCAAGCCATGATCTTGGGGTGGAGAGATCAAGCCCCATGTTGGGCTCCGAATCAGCATGGAGTGTGCCTGGGATTCTTTCCCTCTGCTCCTCCCCCTGCTTGTGCATTTCTCTCTCACTCCCTTTCTCTCTCTCAAATAAATAAATAAGCAAAATCTTAGAAAATAAAATCATACTAATAAAGGTCTCTTTCAGTGAAAGTTTCTTATTCCTCCTTTTTCCCCTTTCTTTTCCTCCTCATTTTCCTCTATAACCATTAGTATTACACTTACTAACTTATCATTTCCAGGTTTTCCCAATTCATAATCTTAACAGTATTACTACAATTTGCGGGGAACTGGTTTATTTCATGATCATTGTATGAGTAATGAAGATCAGAACCACAGCAAATATTCCGAGTTACATAAAATCATTTTGTACACATTGTGATGAAAATACTTGAGACTATCAAAATTATTTGCTGCACATAAGGAGTTACTTCCTGTTTTCTATTTTACCAGATTCTATTAACATTTAATGATTTAACATTTAAAGACCAAAGACTTTGGTCTTTGAATTTTGTAACAAATTCCTGCTTTGGCATCTTTTACAGTTTGGATTTGTTCTGCCAAAGCTGTTAGAGTTGGGGAAGTATTTCAAGATCGGTATGGCTAAGTAGAAGAGCTGCCCTTTTTTACCATATGTCACCTAACTAATAAGTGTTATTGTTAACTTAATCATCAAATAATGTTTTTCTCATTTATGGCTTTAATTAATAGATTATTTTAGCTATTTCCATCTCTTTTGCCATCTCCTTTACTGAAATTAGATCAGATATAAAGATGTATTTATTTATTTGTGACAGAGAGAGGAGCACCCACGAGAGTGCGTGCGTGAAGGGGGGGGCAGAGAAAGAGTGGGAGAAGCAGGCTCCCCGCTGAGCCCAAAGGCAGAGCTAGATGACACTACCCTGAGACCTTGATCTGAGCAGAAACCAAGCATTGGGTGCCCAACTGACTGAGCCACCCAGGCACCCCAAATTAGATCAGATTTAAATAGTTTGACGATCACTGTACTCATCTATGCAATAAACCTTGTCTTGATGTCTTGCAACATTTCCGGACACGTAAATTCTTATTTCATCAATGTTCGCTAGTATTCAATACTATATAATTATAGTGCATTGTGATGAAACTCAGTGAACTCCCCCAAGTTATCTCACAGTGTTCCAAAAATTGAATCTCCTTTATTAACACATAAGTCATGTGATTCTTTAAAAATGTCTTGTGCTTGATACCATCTTGACTGTACTTCTGAGGGGCATCATTGTCGTCATCTCAGTGTATGAGTTCTTCACAATGTAGAAATACCTTGTCGGTAGCACTGGGAAGGGTTGGTTGGAGAGACCAGAGGCAGGGAGGCCTTGGGGACAGCGCCAAAGGAGATAAGTTGCCACTGAGGCAAGAACAAAGGTGGTAGCAATGGGAACTGGTGGGACAAATTTAGGAACCAGGAGTCTACCTTTACATCCTAGCACCATGCCTGCATACAGTTGGTGCTTAATAATCTCCCTTTTAGGTAACTGAAAGGAATCAATAAGAATTAATGATGAATTGTTAAAGCGGGCGGGGGAGGCAGTCCCCTTGGTCTCTGGCTTGAATGGCCTTCAATGGCAGTGCCCTCCGCTGCCATAAGTAGGGCAGCAATGTGGCCTCTCAGAATGCTGTCCACCATGGATATGCCAGCCCTCCGACTTGGGAGCGGGGATGGCCTAGAAACGAATGGGGAAGGAAAAGCACAAACTTCCTCTTCATCATTCTTGGGTGTAGGGTCAGCATATAAGACCCTAGTGGAAAACAGACAAGGCTTTCTCCTCTCACCTTTCCTTGCTGCTTCTTTTCTAGCATCTTCTAGCATCTTCCTCTGTGAGCCCTCAGGTTCTCCCGTCTCTGCCACCACCTTCTGAACCCGAGGAGGATTGGGGGGTGGGGTGACCAGGAATAATGCTTTCACTCTCAGTATCCCAGGCTCTGCAATTACCCAGCTCCTTTCCCGCCTTCAGAAATCTTTCCTCAACTCTGTTCCCCAGCAGAGCACAGGAAACCCGTCTGATTAAATGCATTCATACTTCTATGTAAATGACGGATGGGTCCCTTTACTTGCCCTCGGGCTAATCATTTGAGTCTCTGAAGGAGGCTGCTCCTTTCACTAACCCCACCCAAGGGAAAGCTCCCCGACTCCTGTGGAGGGAAGGTGGTAGAGGAGAGAGTTTTTCGGGTGCCATTCTGCAAAGCCGGGCCCTGCCCTGGAGTCCTGCTCTGGGGCCAGCTGTCCTCCACAGCTCCCATTTCATAGGATTTTTTGCTTCCTGCATTTCCGAGCCGCCCTGTTTCCTAGAACAACAGAAGTGGCATGCCGCTCTGGTCTTGGTGGGAGGCATGGCTGCACTGGGGTGGCCTGACCACAGTGGGAAGAGGACAGCCCAGAGACCACACTCATTGCCATGTTTCCTTACTGCTTGGGATTGAGAGGTTCGCAAACCAATGGAAGGGCTAGGCCTGCCGTATGTACATGTGTGGTTCATGCCTCCTCTTCTTTCATGGTTCCAGAAGGTTCAATGTGGACCTGGCCACTGTGCCGGTGACTTCACATACACCAGCCCATCTTTGTCCTTGTGACAGTCCATGAGAGGCGTCCTTATCTATTCCCATTTTGTAGATGGAGAAGTTCAGACTCTAGAGAGAGTACGTCATTTACTGGAGGCCTTGTCACTAGGAACGGAAGGGCTCAGATTCGGGCCCAAGGCTGTCCACACTCCAGAACCCATACCCTTCCTGCTGTCACGTGACCTCTGGCACAGCAATTTATGGGGAAACTGAAAACCCAAGAAACATGTTGAAGCTTTTATTAAAGTATCAACAACATAATCAGTTCACTGAACGATCATAAACGGATGAGCGAAACGATCCGTCTCAGGGAAGAAGAGGAAGAGCTTTGTATTTCCTAGATGGAATGATTTTTTGAAGTCTCCATTGCCTCCTGTTTCAAGTCTGAACAGCTTTACTTTTAAGTGATTATGGAAATTTTTGGGAGATCTAAATGGATGAAAAGGTGGGGAAGGAGAAAAAGAAAGAAATAACTAATTCCCATCAATATAAACTCCTTCCTCTCCTTGCGATCTCTATAAGCATCTATAACCAAACGAACAGTGCATAGCATTCTGTAACTTGCTTTTCTCATGATAGGAATCTGCGAATGTCTTTCCAGAAACTACGTAGTTTTGAATTTTCGGTAGTCGCATCTGTCGATTATGGGATTTCTCCCATTTCTTTAGAGGTTATAAGGTCTTTACCATCATAAGTAAATAGTCAGCCATCATGTCGCTATGGTGCCACAGTTCATTCTTCACTCTGTGACCCTTCAGAAATGTGTTGTAGTGTGATGTGTGAAGCGAGCTCGAACTTGCTTTTTGCCCTCCTGGTAGCCAGTTATCCCCATGCCGGTTGTTGAATGGAATTGTTTAATGCCCATTAGTGTGGATGCTTTCTTTATTCCATCAACTGTCATGAATTATTATCGATGCCAGGGACTATGTGATGCTGTTCTCTTTACTCTGAGACTAGTGCCACACATACTCTCTCTCTTTTTTTTTTAAGCTTTATTTATTTATTTGAGAGAGATAAAAAGAAAGAACACATGCTTTGGGGGAGGGGCAGAAGGAGAGAGAATCTTAAGCAGGCTCCACACCCAGTGCGGATCCCACATGGGACTCGATCTCATGATTCTGAGATCATGACCTGAGCCAAAACCAAGAGTCAGATGCTTAACCGACTGAACCACCCAAGCGCCCCACACATATTCTTTTAAAAAGGGTAGTCCTATGTTGTGTTATCTGGCAGAGAAAATTCCCTGTCCTGACACTGATTTCCCCAAATTTTTGTAACTATCCCATCCTATTCCCATCCTGTGAAATTTAGAATCAGTTGGTAAAGTTTCAAATTCTCATCTGTAATGATTTGATTCAAATTGCCTTAAACCTTTATATTGACTTAAGAAGAACTGATAATCATAAATTTAGCCTCTCCAATTGGGACCTTAGGTACATCTTTCTGTTTTTTAGACTTTCTCTTTCAGTGGAGTTTTCTCTTTTTTCCGTATATATTTTTTGCTGGAATTATGTCTGTGTTTTGTTTTATTTTGTTTCTTAAGCATTTGAAAATTGCTGTTTGTGAATGAGAGCATGGAAATTTTTTTTTCCATATTTCTCTTCATTCGAATTGCTGGGATAGAATTAAGCAAGCAAGTTTCTACTCTGTATTCTGGTATATTGTGGCCACCCTCTCCAGCAACTTCTTATTAATTCTATGCTATTTTTAGTTCATTCTTTCAAGAGCAAATAACTGTCATTTTGCTTTAGAGCTTGTCTTCTCTAGGTCTGTGTTAAGTTCAGGCTTTTGTCATGGAGCCCCTCATGGCACGTGCCCACCAGTGAGTGTTCCTTGAGGGAGAGTGAAGGAACCCTAGGCCAAGGAACTCAGTCCTGGTCCCTGACGGGAGCCCCTTGATGGCTCACTCCACTTTATGGTCTGCACCTCAGTCTTCTCAGAAGGCTGGGGGCTTTCAGACCCAGGGGGCCTGCTGCAGGCCATCGACCTCAGTGGGATGCTTCTGACTAGTGGGGAGCAGTGGCCACTTCCCCTAGGGACACCCCACTTAGGGCGGGTGGGCTCAGGAATAGGACCCAGTAGAGACTGTGGTCAACCCAGAAGGTCTTGCTCTCCTGCCAGGTAGGCTACCCTAGGTGTTCCCCTCTCAGGCTTGGAACACTCTTTCCTTTTATTTTATTTTATTTTTTTAAGATTTTATTTATTTGGGGGCGCCTGGGTGGCTCAGTGGGTTAAAGCCTCTGCCTTTGGCTCAGGTCATGATTTCAGGGTCCTGGGATCGAGCCCCGCATCAGGCTCTCTGCTCAGCGAGGAGCCTGCTTCCCCCCCTCTCTCTGACTGCCTCTCTGCCTACTTGTGATCTCTCTCTCTCTGTCAAATAAATAAAATCTTTAAAAAAAAAAAAAAGATTTTATTTATTTGACAGAAACACAGCTAGAGAGGGAACACAAGCAGAGGGAATGGTAGCGGGAGAAGCAGGCTCCCTGCTGAGCAAAGAGCCTGATGCGGGGCTCGATCCCAGGACCCTGGGACCATGACCTGAGCCGAGGGCAGACGCTTAATGACTGAGCCACCCAGGCGCCCCGGAACACTCTTTCTAAGGAAAGGAGGCTAACTTCAGACTCAGCCCCTTCCACAGGTCCAAAGCAGGGAAACTGACAGGTTTTATTTAGTTCTCCCTCTATTTCTACATGCTTTATAGTTGCCCACATTGATTAGTATTCTGTTGTTCCATTTAAAAAATAGGTGACACGTTCACAAGGTTCAAACATGAAAGCAGTCAAAGGATTTCATTAAAACAAAGAAATATTTTAATGTCATCTCTACTGCCCCCCTCCCCCCCACCTGATATGGGGCTCCAAACTCACAGCCCTGAGATCAAGAGTCACACACTCAACGGACCAAGTCAGCCAGGCACCCCAAACATGAAAGCAATTTAAAAGGCTTATAGTGAAATGTCTCACTCCACCTCTGCCCTGTACCATCCATACCACTTTTATTAACTTGTGTGCCCTTCTAAGATGTTTTTATTCAGATACAACCAAATGTGAATGTATTTTTACTTTCCTTCATTTTTACCCAACAGGTAGCATCCTATTGATTTTATTTATTTATTTACTTACTTACTTATTTATTTATAAAGTTTTATTTATTTATTTGACAAAGAGGGGATCACAAGTAAGCAGAGAGGCAGGCAGAAAGAGAGCGGGGGAAGCAGGCTTCCTGATGAGCAGAGAGCCTGATGTGGGGCTCGATCCGAAGACCCTGAGATCATGACCTGAGCTGAAGGCAGAGGCTTTGACCCACTGAGCCACCCAGGAGCCCTTATTTATTTATTTTTTAAAGATTACTTATTTACTTATTTCTTTGAGAGAGAGAGAGAGAGAGAGCATGAACAAGAGGAGGGGCAAAGAGAAAGGGAGCAGCAGACTCGATCCCAGGACCCTGAGATCATGACCTGACCCAAAGGCAGACTTAACTGACTGAGCCACCCAGGCACCCCAATTTTTTTAATTTAAAATATGCCTTATAATAATACAAATATTGAACACTCATTATGTGCTAGTCACTACCCTAACCTTCTATATATATTAATTCATTTCATCTTTCTATTGCTCCTGTATTATCCGCATTTTGCCATGTGGAGATTTTTTCCATATAAAGAGCTTCCTTGATTTCTAACAGCTGCATAGGATTCCACTGTATGGAATACATCCTAATTTATGAAACTTATTGCCTACTCTTGTTTCTGTTCTTTGCTCTTACATACTGTGTCGCGTTGTACAAATGTTATTTTGTAAGTTAGAGATAGAGCTACAGAATAGACACGTAGATGAGGGATTGTTGGGTCAGAGGATACATACGTTTGTGATTTTGATGGCTATTGCCAAGCTGTCCTCTGCGGAGTTATTGGTTCTTTTCATAATCGTTCAGCATTTCTTGTTAATAGTATCATTGGTGAATATTAATAGTTAAGTCAGTTACAATCATCACAGTCTTCGTTGAGATTATTTATGTAGGACTTCTCTCATTTGATCCTCTATAGCACTCCCAAATGAGTTGGGGATTATCCCTGTTTTATAGGTAAGAAAACTGAGGTGCAAAGAGGCTAAGTGACTTGCCAAGGGTACAGAGCTGAGGTCAGATCCACATTCACCCCGCTCTTTTCTCTGCTTCAGCTGCCACTTACCTCAGTCCCCAGCCCTGTCTCATGGTGATGGGTCACTGTCACTTATATCAGATTTCCCCAGGCTGGAGGATCTGAATGCTCTCGACCCAGTTGAATAAGTAGAATAAGTCTCCTGTGTTTGATCAAGAGGTTCAAGCTTGATATTTGTCAAATGCTTATAATAGTGTCTGACACATAGTAAATGTTATGGAAGTGTCTGCTAGCTAAAATATATTACATAAATAAAAATATGCATACTCTTTGATTTAGCATTCCTATTATTTGTAACCTATTTCATAGAAATAGAAGCATCTATGTGTTAGGCCATGTAAAGCATTGTCCATATTGGCAAAAAGAAACAAAACGTGTACAAAGAGGAGATCATTGGGGTGCCTGGGTGGCTCAGTCAGTTAAGTGTCTGCCTTGGTCTCGGGTCATGATCCCAGAGGTCCCTGGATTGAGCCCCACATTGTCCTCCCTGCTGGGCAGGGAGTCTACTTCTCCCTCTGCCCCTCACCCTGCTCATGCTCACTCTCTCTCAAATAAATAAATAAAATCTTTAAAAATAAAAAACAGGAAATCCCTGGAATGTTCATTAACAAGAGAATGACTGGATCAGTTGTGATACATATGAAATTTAAAGGAGCTACTAAAAAGAATACATAGAAGAATCCAATAAGATCTGTATTTATTAGGCCTCCAGGAATGTCCTGAACAAAAGTTAAATTGGAAGAAGTTACAAAGTCATACTCAGGATCACATTCATAGCATGATCTTGTTTGTTTTGTTTTGAAGAACAAACATCAATCCACCAAAAATGTTGTAGATACTTCAGCCAATTATTTAACCTCTGAATGTCTAGGTTTCTTCATCTTTGAAATGAGGATAACAATAATTCTCCCCAGGAAACTCTACAGAGCATCACGTGGGATGAAATGTATCAAGTCCTTAAAATTCTTCCAGCAGCTGCATTGTCTGGCTATTTGTGTAAAGTGGTTTGAGCAGACAGAGTTGTGGAAGGATGCACCCAGATGCTCATCTGGTTGCCTCGAAGGAAGAGAAAATAAATTCATTAGTGATGTGAAAAGATGATTAACTTTTGGTGTATCTGTGCCTTGTTTCACAGATAAAGGTTAGCTGTTGTTACTTTAGTAACCTTTTTGTGTTCTTATGTTTTATTGGTAGTTTGGAGACTAGCTCCATAACCACAAACTGAGGGGCGCCTGGGTGGCTCAGTCGGTTAAGTCTGCCTGCAGCTCAAGTCATAATCCCAGTCCTGGGATAGAGCTCCCCATGGAGCTCCCCGCCCAACGAGAAGCCTTGCTTCTCCCTCTCCCTCCCTGCTTGTGCTCTCTCTAATAAATAAATAAAATCTTAAAACACACAGACACACAAACTGAATCGGGAAGAGCACGAACCTAGAAACATACCATGATTCAAAGTTTTGTAATTTTTGAAGAGGTGTTTAATTACGAAAGTTTAAAGCGGGGGTTGTGGGGGGAAGAGAACAGGAGAGCCCTAAACTAGGCCGGCCTCGTGTATCCGCAGCATCTACTGCCGAGGCTGCTCCAAGCCACTGTGCTGCTCGTGCGCGCTCCTGGATAGCGGCCACAGCGAGCTCAAGTGCGACATCAGCACCGAGATCCAGCAGCGGCAGGAGGAGCTGGACGTCATGGCGCAGGCGCTGCAGGAGCAGGACCGCGCTTTCGGGGCGGCGCAGGCGCGCATGCGCTCTGCTGTCAGCCAGCTGGGCCGCGCGCGCGCAGACACCGAGGAGCTGATCCACACGCGCGTGCGCCAGCTGGTGGCGCACGTGCTGGCTCAGGAGCAAGCGCTGCTGGAGGGAGTGAACGCACAGTACCAGCGCAGCTACGAAGAGATCGCGGGCCAGCTGGGCCACCTGGAAGCCGTGCTGCAGCGCATCCGTTTGGGAGGTTCGCTGGTGCAGAGGATGAAGCGCTACGCCTCTGACCAGGAGGTGCTGGACCTTCATGGCTTCCTGCGGGAGGCGCTCGCCCGCCTGCGCCAGGAGGAGCCCCAGAACCTGCAGACCGCTGTGCGCACCGACGGCTTCGACGAATTCAAACTGCGCCTGCAGGAACTCGTCTCCTGCATCACTCAGGGGACAGGTAAGCACCCGAGCCGCCGCCGTACCATCCCCTTTACCACTAAAGAGCTTCTGCTTTGCTCTTGCTCCCTGGGGGAGACGGGCAGGAAAAGGTCATTTACATGTGACAGAAGAGGAAACTGAGGGTTTTTTAAAAATTAAGGCTAGGGTTTGCTCACACCATAGATTCTAGAGTTCAGGATTAGGAAGAGAGTAGGTCCTGACATGGGGTCTGCGGCCTCTCAGAGGGGTCAGTTTTACCAATTTGCAAGAGCCTTTGGATTAGCTGTAATCTTGTGGTCCTTGGAGAAGTTAAGAAAATACAAAGCAGAAAACCAGACCCAGTATCATTTTAGCCCCAGAGGGTAACCACTCCAGGAAGTTCGCTTAAGCCCACTGTCTAGCAACAGAGAAGTCAACTGGAACATGAGGTTAGAGCAGAAGGGGGCTGAGAAAACGCCCTGGGGTGGTCGGATGTTTACCCAAAACCACTTGGCTCAGTGGAAGAGAAACTTTGGCCAGTCATCTGGACCAGCTTCCCACCTTTGTGGGCCATGCCTGGTATTGGGCATTTGGGAGGTAGACAGTGGACGAGTTCCTGACCTCAAGAGTTGTCCAGTACAGCCAGGACACAGCTGGAGAACAAGGTAGTGCTTGGCTCTGCGGTCCAAATGCCGGAGTTGTGGCAGCTCTGTATGAGCTAGTGACATGGGAGGGGCGGGGGTGCCCAAAAGGGCCTCCAGGGTGAAAAAGTTTTAAAAGCTCTTTGACAAAACCTCTCGACTGAAATCTGAGCTCTAGATAGATACACTGGTGTGAGGATGCCTTTTCCGGGAAAGGGCAACAGAAACTGAAGGCATCTGGGCAAGGGCCAGTGATCGGGGACCCCTCACTCATTCCTACCCTCGGAGCTGAGGGAAGTGGACTCATAAAAGTTTAACCCTAGAGTGGAAATGGACTTGTGCCTTCTCTACCTGGGCAGTGAATGTTACTCTGTACACAGGAAGTGACCCCAGCAGATTTAAACGGCTTGTCTTCCGTATCGTAACTAGGCAGTGGCAGGACAAGGAGCTCTTTTCTGAAGCGTGAGAAATTTAGATTAGATGTAATAGCAATCAGGCAGTGGGTCGTAAGAGTATCGTGACGCTCTCACTGTATGCAGGGGAGTCAGGGATTGTTCACACTTTGCCTTGCTGGTGGCCAAGAGATGGACAGAGGGTGCCCCTAGGGTTTTCACTCTACTGCCACCTCTCTTCCCTCTGGCTGGGTTCATGCTCCCTGCAGTCAGGGAGCTCTCCGTCCAAGTGACAGGCCCTCCCATGGAGCTCCCCTGGTGCTGTGAGAGGCCCAGAAGCATGAGTGTCTAGGAAAAGCAGCAGGGACGTCTCCTCTGTCACTGCCCCATCCAGGATGCCTCTCACCAGCGATGTCCCTGACCTGCCTGTGACCTTTTCTCTATTCTCCAGATGCAACTCTACCCCGGCGAGCCAGCCCAGAGGCTGCCAGCACCCCCAGGGACTCTCTTGACATTGACCAGGTGAGATGGGTTGAGGTGTAAAGGGGAGGTGGTGGGGTCCAGCAGGGCAAGCAGGTTCTCCTGTGGCAGGAGGGAAACGGGAGTCTTGTCCCTATGCCTGCAGGCAGTAAAGGAGGGAGAGTGCCTGAGAGGGATAGCAAGTGGCTGGACTAGGATTCTTGGTAGGAGACGGTACAGGAAGGGCTGGTGAGCTGGCTGGTTCTGGGCTCCTTAATGCACTTGATGGGTTCAGGAAGGGGTGGACAGGAGGTGAAGAAGGTGGTCACCGGTGGGTGGCCCTGACAGGTGTGGTAGATGACCTCTCCCTTACCCTGGTTCCATCCCAGACATGTGAGCCTTTTCCTGGAATCACCATAGGGGCCTTCCCCCCCTCTTCCCCGACACATGGTTCTTGGAGAGGAGAACAGGGCCGGGAGTCTGAACCAGCAGCTGGGGTTTCATTGGTGTGATTCCTCAGGACCAGCGTAGATGCAAGAGCCAGTTTCTCAGGATTGGGAGGTGTCCATCCCCCCTCTAGTGATGGCATTCCCTCTGCAGCACCCTGGACGGGTGGCTGTCCACACACACACACACACACACACACACACCCCCTCCACGAACAGGAAGCTCACTTGTTCCTGAGGCAGCCACTCCCGTCTCGGGACTGCTCTGACTTAGATTGCTTGGCAGGGTGAAAATGCAGTGGCACTTCTCTGGCTTGCCTTCTTGGGTGCTTGTCTGCTTCGGGTTAAGCTTCTGGAGTTCCTTCTTGGGCCATGTGGCGTGGTCATCCAAATTTGTGTGTGCCTGCCTGTCAAGGATGTGGGCCCTGGACTGATCAGCCCTCCATGAAAAGGAGATCTTCTGGTGGTAGCAGTCAGGCGGTGAGCCTTCCTGGCTTTTAGGGGAGAGAGATTGCAGTAGACAGAGGCAATCTGGACAGGCTTCCTGGAGGAGGCAGGACTTAGGCTCTGAGAGTTTCAGAGCCAGGAGAAATCTCTTTTGTACAGGCTGAAGTGAAGGCCCAAAGAGAGGGTGACTTAACTCAGAGCCACATGACATGGCAAGGTAGGGGTAGGACTAGAAGCCAACTCCTAACTGCTTTGGGTACTGCATGCCCATACATACAGTTTGACAAGTAAAGAAGGACATTTGTATTTTGTTTTTTGGATGAGTACTACAATCACGTGGTCAGAAATAAAAACATAGAAAGTGATAAGTATGTCCAATATACTCCAATTTTTAAAATGTCATTGATATGTACACTTGCAGTTTCTGCATTTCACTGTATATAAATTGTACCTAAAAAAATTTTTTTGATCCCCAGGCGACAATAATTTGTCGCTCATTTGAGAACCACTGTTTTGAGGTAGGGTGCACACTATCCTTCCCTCTCTCCTTACCCCATTCCTCGTTTGAGCTCTCCCATTAGTGAGCATTGCAATGATTTCCCTTATGCAATGTAAAAAAGACTGTAATTATGCATAGCCTGTATTTTCACATATTACCCTACATGTGGCACCTTGTTGCCCTGAACCTACACATACATTATCTGGATTTAAAAAAAAGAAAGTGATACATAATGTCTCACTCCCCCTCATCCCTATCTTCCCACTTCTTAAGCCTGCATACCTATCTTCCTTTCTTACGTGTCCTTCCAGAATTTATATCATTACAAGCAAATATGATTACAGGTAATTGGTTTTTCCATTTTTTCTTGGTACAAAGGTAGCATAATACCATATATTCAGAGTGTTGTGCCCAGGCTTTTTCACCCAAGGGAGTATTCTGGAATCCTCTGGAATTCTTACAGTGTCAGTGAGTAAGGAGATTCCTGATGCCTTTTTGCATCTGCATCGTGGCCTGTTGTGTGGATGTAGCATGCTTTATTTAGCCAGTTCTCGGCCAATGCATATTTAGGTTGTTTTGTATTGCAGTGCTAGGATGAATAATGTCCCCATGGAAATCTGCTGAATAACTGTGCAAGTGCCCCGGGTCTGCGTAGCGCAGCTGTCTTTCCAGGTGCTAGGCGCTGGTTAATTAACAGCATTTTCCTGGGTCTTTGTCTTTTATGTGACCTCTCACCATCCTATAAAAGCAGTTTGAACTTGGAGCATCAGAAGAATGCTCTTTTTTTTGCAAAGCCTTTCGCTTTCACTTTGGTAGCAGGCTGGAGGAGCGGACAGGCAGGCCAGTGGAGCTGGGGGAGGGGGACAGGTTTCACACTGTGAGCCCAGGGGACCAGTGGAGCAGCTCCAGCGAGACTGGGAGGCAGGCAGGCGTGGTTAGGCTGTCTCACGAGAAAGGTCCATCAGCTATGCCCGGAGAAAGGCCACTCTTGGGCCCGAGCCCCTGCCTTAGGAGGCAGGAGCTGGGCTTCCGGCACCAACACTTGATGCCTCTTGAAATGGTTGGTTTACTTTCACTGCAGTCATGTGCCCACGCAGAGACGATATGTCCTAGCTTAGGGGCTAGGGGTTTTCCTTCCGTTTCTTCTAAGCTCTTTTTAAGCTCTTTTTGTAATAACGTTAAAATACTTGAATGGAAAAGAGAAAACATTTTAAAGCTACAGAATAACTAGAAATCAGTCATCACGATTTTTGTCTTTAACGAGCCCTCCTGTGTGTCCCCTGCTTCGTTAACAGTGGGAGGGGGGTGTCATGGGTGAGACAGAGGCAGAGAGAGGAACCCAGGCCCACGTGTGAGGAGTTCATAGCCCACGTGGAGAGAGGGTCTCAGCTCCCAGTGATTTGTAGATCCAGACACAAAAGGACCTTTCCAACTTTAAAAAAAAAATATTTTTTCATGGGGATAAAATACACATGACATAAAATTTACCTAGCAGTGGAATTGCCGGATCATATGGCAATTCTATTTTTTTTTTTTTTATGTTTTGAGGAGTCACTGCAATTTCCCACGGTTGGCTGTGCCATTGCACGTCCCCACTGACAGAGGGCTCCAAATTTCTATACATCTCACCCACACTGTTTTTAGTAATAGCTGTCCTAATGGATGTGAAGTGGTTTCGATTTTTGACCACTACCTACTGTAAAGAAATATATTTGGGGGGGCGCCTGGGTGGCTCAGTTGTTAGGCGTCTGCCTTCGGCTCGGGTCATGGTCCCAGGGTCCTGGGATCCAGCCCCATGTTGGGCTCCCTGCTCCGCGGGAAGCCTGCTTCTCCCTCGCCCACTCCCCCTGCTTGTGTTCCTTCTCTTGCTGTGTCTCTCTTTGTCAAATAAATAAATATAGATATAGATATATGTTGTATCTAACCTATAGGATTTATACACACGCTTGCATAACCGTAGCTGAAAGGGAAGTTTTGCAGGCTAAATTACACTTGTTACGTGGGACGGACTTGAATGCTTTCTGTTCTGTACTGTTCTGCATAATATTTAAAAATGCTAGTCATGACCCACTGGCTTGCTTTCGTGATCCGCTAATGGGTCACAGACGATAGTTTGAAAACCACTGGCATAGAGCACTCAGCAGAGATTGTATACTTTCTTAGAGGCCCCGGAGATCAGCCGTTCTCCCTGCTTCACCCCAGCTCCACTCTGCTAGGCGAGAGACAGCTCTCTTTCCTTTCTGTAAGGATGTCGAGAAAAAGAAACCCAGGAGGGAAGGAGGGGGAAGGGAAGTCAGTCCGTGGTAGCAAATGATGTGGAAGCCCACATCCTACATCAAAGCGCTCGATACCACCCTCCTGCCCCCACCCCCGCCCCCAGTCGTCCTGGGCCTCTGACCCTTCTCTATACATTGGCAATAATCACGGGATGGTCCCTGTTTCTTCCTTAACTATATTTTTTTTTGCAGTTAAATTCATATAGGAAAATTCCCCTTTTGAACCATCTTAAGGGGTACGGTTTAGGGACGTTTAGTACGCTCACAATCTTGTATGACCATCCTACCCACATAGTTCCCAAATAGTCCCGTTATCCCGAAAGGGGACCTCGTCCCCATGACGTGGCCGCTCCCCATCTCCCCTGCCCCCACCCCGGTGTCCCACCTGCTCTCCGTCCCCGTGCAGTCAGCCCTTGTGGATAGTTCATGGACCCCCTACAACGTGTCCTCTTCCGTGGCTGGCTTCTTTCCATTTCACGTGACGTGCAGGGTTCACCCAAGTTGCACGTACAGAGTTCGTTCCTTTTTACAGACGAATAGTGCTCTGCAGACTGGCTGTCCCACATTTGTGTATCCGCTCAGCGGTTGGTAGACACTCAAGCTGTTTCCACCTTTTGGCTGCCGTGAATATTCGTGGGCAGGTTTCTGTCGGAACATCTGTTTCCAGGCCCTCGGGCCTTTGCCTAGGAGTCGCATCCTTGGGTCCTATGGAAATGCTTTGTTTAACTTTTTGAGGACCTGCCCTTACCTCCTTCCTTTCAGGATGGGTGTAGGAAGCGCTTCGCCTGGCGCCCGGTACAGCATAGTTCTAACGACAGTCTTTACCATCAGTGTCATCGGTGACACTGAGTGGCTACTCTTCTGCACGGCAGAGCTCCTTCTCATATTCCCGTGAGACAGACGTTACTGGCGACAGATGTTACCGGTATTCCCATTTTGCAGAGGGGGACTGAGGCCTGAGTTTTCAGTGATGGGTCCAAGGTGTATAATTGCCGTTCTGATCCAGATGGAGTTAAGGCCCTGGGGCAGAGAGCAGGTCATGGGGGAATTCCCTGCAAGGGTCGGTCTCCTCATCATTCTAACTTTGCACTGGTAGAGGAGTGGCTTCCGTCAGGAGCGAGCACTGTGCAAGGAGCTATTGTTGAGCAAGCCTTAAGGCATTGTTGCTCTGTACGATCCTGGAAGGGGACTTAGGATGCCCAGGAATTGAAGTGACCCTGAATGCCAGCCTCTTGGGGTCAGGAATAGGTCAAGTCATGGAGGGGGTGAGGAAGACTCCTGGTCCCTAGTGGGCCCAGGGGATCGGGTCACCCCAGGTGTGGGTTCTCGGCCCCAGGGTCCCCACCTGCTCATTTCCGTCTCTCTTGTTTCTTGACTTCGAAGCCGGAGGAGATGCAGAGGGCTCAGGCACAGGCCCTGGAGCCAGCGGAGACCCAGACTGTGAGTTTGGTCCAGCCGGTGCCCGGGGTGCACCCGGTGCCGGTTCACGCCTACTCCATCAAAGACTCCTCCTGCAGAGAGGTGAGGTTCTCTCCACTCACCTCCTCCATCCCTGGAGGCCCAGATCCCACCGGGCAGGCAGGGTGGGGGTGGGGTGAGAATCCAGGCCTTAATCAGCACCTACTCTGTTCTCTCCCTCGCCCGGGCCGCGTTGCCAGGATGCTCCCCTGTAAGCACGAGCCACTCCAGGGTGGGCAGAGTCGGTGGTCAGCAGACGGCCAGTGTGCGTGGTGGCCCAGGGGGCGTCCTGTGTGGAGAGAGACCCCATCTGCATGGCAGAAGAGCGAAGGGGGAGGGCCACAGGCCCCTGCCACCCAGGTCCACATCTCTGCCCACCCCCCATCCCCCTGAAGGCTGCTAACCTGGCTCTGTGACTCCCCACTGCATAGGAGGCCTGCCACACAGTCCCTCCCCAGAAGAGGAAGTCCTGCCAGACTGAGTGCCCCAGGAAGGCCATCAAACTGGAGTCTGAGGAGGAGAGGGAGACACGGTTGGCCCGGAGCTCCCCCGAGCAGCCCAGGCCCAGCACCTCCAAGGCAGTCTCGCCTCCCCACCTGGATGGGCCCTCCAGCCCCAAAAGCCCCACCGTGGGAAGCGAGGGCTTTCTGCCCAACAGCAACCATGCAGCCAGCGACCCTGTGGAGGCAGGTAGGGAGATGGGTGGGCAGCAGAGGCTGCCGCCTGTGAGCTGTCCTCCGGGGGCGGGGTGGGACCCTTTTTCTTCATCCTCACCCTCTCGGGAAGCCCGGGGCCCAGAGCATCCCCCGTGTGTCGAGCTCTCAGCTGCCATCAGATGGGGCAGGGAAAGCACAGTTTGCCGGGGGTCAGAAGGATGCAGTTCACCGGGCGACTTGCTGGGATCCCAGTACCAGGAGCATGAGGGGCTCTGTAGCTCCCTCCCCCAACACACCCTTGCGGTGCCCAGCACTGCGCCCCCGCCCAAGGTCGGTCTCCCCAGGAAGTGCCCGTTGGTGGGTGCCTGGTGTGGGGCCCAGAGAGACCTGAGGGAAGTCCACGCCTACCACTTCCCAAATTTGTCACAGAGGTCACGACCTGCATCAGGGACCTCATTTGTCCTGGATGTCTCCGTCAGACACTGCCACATAGGGAGTCCTTGGGCATGAGTTGAGGTCAACCAATAGAGTTCTGGAATGGTCGAGACCATTCTTCCGAGATCTGCTTCACCCAGAGGCCCCCTTTGTTTTCATTCTAGGTCCCAGACTGAGCCCTGATCCTGCTTGCACACTGAGCCCTGACCGACATTCCTTGCTCACAATGCTATTGGTAATCAAAAGATTTTGATTAACCAAAGTAAAGTAGCTTTTAATTCGAACACCTCGGCTCAGGAGGCTGAGGCTCAGAACAAGCCAATGTGCTTCTTTAGGACGGCAAGAGGTTCTAAACCAGGGGCTGTCTGCCACGCTGCCTGCACAGGGAGCGGATTCCGAACTCAGGGCCGGCAGCTGAATTAAGTATTCACACAGGGAACAGTGGGCAGTGAAGGAAAGCCCTTTGGAATAAATAGATCCATACCGGCGCGCTCAGTGGATGTTCCCATCCACCCCCCTCGCAGGGCACACATGGCGCACCCCATCCGCTGGCCTGCAGGGAGTCCCACGGAGCGCACCTGGGCCTTGCCCACTGGGCCTCCCAGCAGGGTCTAATGCTCTCCCCTCCACCCCGTTTCAGAGGAACGAGTCGTGGTGATCAGCAGCTCGGAAGACTCAGATGCTGAAAACTCGGTGAGTGGCCCAGAAGTTCGGCCCCGGACTCCTGCCTCCCCCCATTCCACGTCCCAGGGGACACAGCCACAGCAGGTGACTCTCAGACTTGCCCTGCGCCTGGGGAGTTCTCCGGCGAGGCAGTGAGTCCTGAGCTGTCCTGAGGACAGTCTCCAGATGCCAGCTGCCGTCCTGGACCACCCCAGCCCGCCCTCCCTACGGGGGCAGGAGCCTTCAGTAACCACACGTCCTCCTCTGAGCTGCTGCTAGCGTGCTTCCTTCCAGAGCCCTGTCTCGTTTCTGGACTAGCTAATGCCTCTGTCTGGAGCTTTCTTCCGTGTTCGCTAACCTCTTGAGTCCTCAACGAGGAGGGTGGCCAAGAGTCCATACCCCAGTTACCCGCAGCGAGCGAGGGTCAGTGCAGGGCCATGAGGGCATGGGGACCACCGTGCGGGACCCAAATAGGCCAGCTGGCACTCCATAAGCAAGAACATTAAAGCCGTCCCCCGATGGAACAAGTACCTTTGTGGGTTGCGACCCTTCCGTCCCTGGAGGTTGGTTAATGGAGGCTGGGGCAAAGGGGATGTGAACAGAGTGAAAGGTTGGACTGGGTGGCCCCAGAGCTCCCTTCCAGCCCTCAGTCTGAGGTTCTGTATTGGAAAGTGCACGGAGCCCACGGAGACCGCTGCGCCGCGCTTCTCGCCCGTCCGCCCCCTGCCAAGAGCACGAGGAGCTTACCGCCTCTACTGGGCCTCCCGTCTGCCCCCCGGCACACGCCGCCCCCCGGCTTGGTCTTCCCACCGTCCCGCCGAGCAAGCTGCGGTCCCGGAGGCTGAGTCTCCCCACCAACCTGCCGGTCACCAGGAGGACGCCGCCGTCCGCCCCTGCCGCGGGACCAGCTTCCTGTCTCGGAGAGCCCAAAGACCCACCCGTCTTCATCATATCATCCGCTTGCCCTTCAAAGTGTACCGTAAACCCATGTGGACTTATCCTCCCCCCGGGGTCCAGGCCACCACCCCTGCCACCACGGGGCCTCCCAGCCATCCCGCCAGTGCCCAGGAGGGTCCCTGCTGTCTCCAGAGGGCGGTGGGCCAGCACCCCCGCCGCCGGGCTCGAGGAGCCATGCGCTCCCTTGGCTGCTCCCTCCGGAGCTCCCCCAACGTAGCCCAGTGGCTCAACAACTTTTTTGCCCTTCCTCTCCCCTCTGTGGCCGCCCAGCTCGAGACCTCTCTCGGCGAGGGGGATGGAGGGAGGCAGAGCACCCCAGACACTTAGGGCAGGAATCTCCCCCAGGGATCCTGACACCGCCCCCGTGGAGAACCCTACATTCTGGGTCCCACTGGAGGTCTCTGCCATTGCCTTGCCACTCCCTTGCCCTCCGGAGAGGCTCCCCCACCAGCCCAGCCCCCCATGGACAGGCCTCTGAGCCCCGAGCACCTCCGTCCTCTACCGCTGCTGGCCACCTTCCTCCCGGCACCGTGCGGCTGCTCTCTTGGCCCCTGTTCTGCCCCGCGGCCCAGCCTGGCCCACGCACCCACGGGCCTGCGCACCGCGCGCATCCACTGTATTATAGTCAGGGAGCAGACCCAGGAAGGAAAGGTGTGTGGACCCAGCAGGGAAACGTCAGCGCTCTTCCCCGGGAAGGGCATGACGGAGATTCGGGCCATCGCTGCTCCCATCCCCGGGCCTCTTTGCCCAAAACTGGGAAGCACCTGTCGCCCTTTGCACCTCCCACCGCCCCATCCCAC
>CM053609.1:24176941-24193804 GCA_028646535.1 Procyon lotor | reverse complement strand
TTGCCCCCATGCACCCCTCTGCTGGGCATCTGCTGGGCATCTACAGCAACCCTAAGCCTGACCAGGAGACTGCCAAGAGGAAGCACGTGTTATTCTGGAAAAGGAAATTCATCCCTCTTCCACTCCCCCAGCCCCGTTCTGGCTTTGATTATGTCGGCTCTGTATAATGACAGCAGTCTCTGAATGGGTTTCTTTGCTTGTAGGATTAAATCTCTTGGAGGAGCACAAACACACGTGTGAGAGTAGTGTTCCGGAAAGCTCAGTGAGCTTAGTCCATACACTTCTGCCAGGATTACACCCAGTCTCTGGCTACAGGCAGTGCTCGCAGAGAGCGACCTCGGTAGATGGTTCTGACACAGAGAGAGGTCTGCACAATATTGTTAAATTTAAAAAAGCATGCAGCGAATTGCTATGATCCCATTCCAAAACATGTGTGCGTGTGTGCGGGCACACGCTCATGCGTGAGCATGCATGTAGGTATATAAGAACAGAGGCTACTGCTCTGTTTGGGAAGGGACAGGTATATTTTATGTATATTTTTAATGTAATATACAAAAAATATATTTTAGAGAGAGAGGGAGAGAGTGTGCAAATTTAGGGGGGCTGGAGGGGCAGAGGGAGAGGGAGAGAAAGAATCTTAAGCACACTTCATGCCCAGTCCCCAACATGGGACTTGATCTTAAGACCCTGAGATCATGACCTGAGCTGAAACCAAGAGTTGGGCACTTAACCGACTGAGTTACCCAGATACCCTCGATTTTATATTTCTAATAAGAATAGATCCATATTATTATTCATCTCATTTAAAATTATTTAAATCGAAACACATTGAGGGTCATACCATGTTCATGGATTGAAAGATGCAATATTGAAAGAATTAGTTCTTTCCAAAATTGATTTAATGCACTTCCAATCAAAATCATAACGTGTGTGTGTGTGTGTGTGTGTGTGTGTGTGTAGAAATAGACAAGCTGATTCTATAATGAGTAAGAATTAAAAAAGGCAAGTACAGCTAAAATATTTTTGAAGAGGAACAGTTGGGAAGACTCACTTTATCAGCTATCACGACTTATGATAAAGTTACAGTAATTAAGACAGGGTAATATAAGTGCAAAGATTGATAAGTAGGTTAAAGAAGCAGAAAAGAGGGCCTTGAAACAGACCCACATGTATATGGACTCATGACAAGGATGGCACTCAAGGGCTGTAGGGATAAGACCCTGATTGTAGTCAATGGTGCCTTGTCTGTTTGATATCTATATGGGAAAGGGGAGAGTTGGCTGCCATCACATGTCATAAACAACAATAAATTCCAGATAGATGGAGATCTAAGTGTGAAAGGTAAAATAGTAACTTATATTCTAAAAGACAAGGGTAAGACCATCATTAAGAACTTTGGGGAGGGAAAGCTTTTGAACAACAGGACACAAAAAAGTGCAAGCCAGAATAGAAAGGATTGATAAGTTTGGTCCATTTAAGAACCTCTATTCATGGGGCACCTGGATGGCTCAGTCGTTAAGTGTCTGCCTCGGCCCAGATCATGATCCCAGAATATTCAGACTTTCTGCTTGGCAGGAGGCCTGCTTCTCCCGCTACCACTCCCTCTGCTTGTGTTCCCTCTCTCGCTGTGTTTCTCTCTGTCAAATAAATAAAATATTAAAAAAAAAAAAAGAACCTCTATTCATGAAAAGACATTATTAAGGGAATGAGTGGGCAAAACCAGTAGGAGATATTTGCCACAAGCATGATGGACAATAGACTCATATTCAGATATAAATATATATCTTAATATATTTTATAAATATATATTTATATAAATATTTACATATTTAATATGTAATATAATAATATTTACATATTTATATATTTTATAAATATATATTTATATTTAACAATATAATATATTTAATAAAATAAAAATTTACATATTTATATAAATATATATTATAGTATATATAATGTAAATATAATATATTTAGATATTAAAAATATTTTTATAAATTATATATAAATATATATTATATATAGCACATGTAATATAAATATATTATATTTTTATATATATTAAATATATATTAAAATACAAAATATATAAATATTTTATATAGTAAATAAATATATATTCATATTTATTTATATATTTATATAAAATATATAAATTATATATTTTATAAATATATAGATATATAAGTATATATTTTAAAATATATAAAATATAAAAACCTCCTACAAAGAAGAAAGAAACAGACCACTCAAGAGAGTAATGGACAAGAGATTTGAACTGGTGCTCAACAGAATAAGTCAACAAGCATGTGAACTGGTGCCCACCCTCATTAGTCATTTAAAACCACAATGAGATATTACTCTACATCCACTATAATGACAAAACCGGAACAAAACAATCCCGACCGTGTCAAATGTGGATGAGGGTGTGGAACAAGTGGAACTCTTCACTGCTGGGGGACCTGAAGGGCCACCATCGCTTTGGAGAACCCCTTGCCTGCTGGATACCACTCAGGTCGAACGTAGGCGTAGCCTACGATCCTGCAATTACACGCCTGGGTGTGTATCCAGCACAAACGCGTGCAGTCCACGCATCAAGAAGCAGGTGTGAGAACATTCCTTGAAGCATTACTTGTATTAATCCCAAGTGGAAATCACACAAATGTCCATCAGCCTAACAGAGACTCATACCATGGAATGCAGACAAAAATTAATGAGTGCCAACTACATGGAACCACAGGGAGGAAGCTCTCACACATAATCTCAAGCCAAAGAAGCCGGACAGGAAGTACCTATCCTATGAATCTATAGAGATTTGGCTCAAAATTGGCAAACTTGGGGCACCTGTCGGTTAAGCATCTGCCTTCGGCTCAGGTCAGGATCCCAGGGCCCTGGGATTGAGCCCCCCACACCCACGCTGGATCCCTGCTCCGCAGGGAGTCTGCTTTTCCCTCTTCCTCTCCCTTTGTCCCCTCCACCCCAGCTCCTGCTCTCTCTCCCCCTGAAATAGATGAATACAATCCTTAAAAAACAAAACGAAACAAAAAACCAGGCAAATTGAAGCACTAGAGTTAAGTCAGGGTGTGAGATCTATGCGGGGAGCTGGGGGAATGACTAGGAGGTGCGGGGGAGTTTTGGGGTGCCGGCAGTGCTGCACGTCTTGACCTGCGGGACACGTGGAGCTGACACACGTCACTGCAGCAAACACACTTATGCTTTGTGCATTCTTTTGTGTGAAATAAGAGCGTTAGAAACATTGAATGAATTAAAAAATAAGTGAATCCTGGCTTTAAGTCCCTGAAGCCTCCAGACCATGGTTCTCCTCCCGGCTCTCAGCAATGCTGGGCTCTTCTCAGCCCTGAGTTTTGGATGCTCCCGGGAGGGGGGCGCTGCTCCCAGGCCCTCACGGAGGCCTCTTCCTGCTGTGAGGCCCTCTCCAGTCCCGTTGTGGAGGGCCCAGCAGAGTCTGCTCCATCCCAGCAGGAAGGGCCCTCTGAGGACCAGTGGGCATGCCCGTTGACATGAGTCCCAACCTCAGTCCCACAAAATCCTGTGGGACTCTGATGGCTGGGGCTTCACCCAGAGAGAAGAAGAAAGAATGAGTCCTGGCTTGATCTGGAGCTCAATCGATCTATAGAATTTGAGTGGCACTGATCAGAGAGTAGCCAGCGTCCACCTGATGTCCCAAGACCCCATTCTGCCCTTTGTCTCCGAGGTCAAGGCTGCCTTGGAGTGGAGGTCGAGAAAGGGTTCCTCTATCTGCAGTGCAGGGAGCCAGACGTGTCCAGGTCTCCCAGCATCAGGAGAGGTGGGCATGTGGCCTCTTCTCACTGTCCCCACCCACAGCTGGCCCAGGACGGTGAGAAGACTGCAGATTTCAAATGCGCCTGCTCGATCCCATTGCTGACTCCCCAGCTTCAACTTCAGATGCACCTTGCCTTAGTTGGGGCGGGGGACAGGGGCCCCGGGCAGAGAAGTGCTCTGTTGGGTGCCCGAGCCCTGGGCACGGCAGTCTGTGTGTTTGGGGGGGTGCGAAGGGCTGAGCTCTTCACGGCCCGCTGTGGTTCCGAGTGAGCTCCTAAGGTTGGGACCAGCTTCATCCCGGCTCCGTGTCAACTCAGAGGCCTGGCATCGAGGGCTCCCACAGGTGCGAGAGCCACGCTGCCGCTCCAGCCCACGCTTCCAGATCCCCCTTCACACCTGCACCCGTGCTGAGCACTGAGCCGAGCACCTCCGTCCCCACACCCCACCTTGGTCCTTTTACAGTCCAGGGGGCAGAGAGCGCACGCACCCACGCACGTGGCTGTGGACCCAGTGGGGCGGGGCCAGGGGCCGGTCCCCCATCGCCTCATCCAGGGCCCCACCCTTTTAAGGGCCCATTGTTCTCGAACTCTGAACAGTCCTGGGGTCCTGGGGGTGAATGAGGCTCTCTTTCTAACCCCCCAACACATGAAAAGAGCTGAGGCTCAGAGCCAGGGAAGAAGAGGTGGAGAGAGAGCATGACAGCTGGTGAAGTGGGGTGTCCTAGCCTCGGCCAGATGGCCCCTTCTGGAGGGAGGGCCGTGGGTCCCTTGGGACTTTGCCCCTTGGAGATTAGCCCTATAGACCACCCCCGGCCTGGCTGCTGTCTGCATGTGAGGTCTCTCCTGGATGAGGGAGAGGGACCCTGGCTTACTCCCTCAGTCTCTGCCCTGGCCAGCGCCCCCTATCCGGGGACAGGGAAGACTGGCTGCCCGTCGGCCTGCCCTCCCTCCCCAGCTTCATGCACCCCCACAGCTGAGCAGCGACCTTGGGCAGTGAGGCCGGGCTGGGAGCTGCGGCCTGCTGGTGGGCAGCCCTGACCTGTCCCCACAGGCTGGGCGAGGCTCCCCACTCAGGGCCACACTCTGCGTCACAGCCCAGCCTTGAGAACACACAGGACACCATGCCCCAGATTCCCAGTGTGGTTCTGTCTCTCTGTCGGCTCCCTCCTTCCCCCCTAGGTCCTGGCCTGTTCTGGGGGTGGCGGACAGCACACCAGCCTCTTCCCTGTCTCCTCTCTGGGCTGACACATCCTCCGGGGACACGGGCCCTACCGAGTGCCCACCGCACCCCCCTCACCCCCGATCCCTCACGGGACCCCGGCTCTCAGAGTCCGTGGAGAGGAGAAGCATCAGGTCACCCCAGATTCAAACAATCCCTCTGCCCCCCTGTGAGGATGGCAGCCACACTCTGAGCCTCAGGGTCCTCATCTGTGGGTGCGGAAATAGCCCGAACATGAGGGACAGCAGGGGGGTGAGTGGGTATGAGAGGGGTCCAGAGGATGACACTAACTCCTGTCCCTGTCCCACCTTCTGAGTGCTTTAAAAAAAGTCATTCTTATAGGAGCCCTGGGGACCAGGCGCAGGAGGAGTGATTATCTGAGAAGCTGAGGCTCGGCCCCCTCCTCACGCTCCTTATCGTTAACTGAAAAGACAGGGTGGTGGTGAGCTCTCCCAAGAGCCCAAAGAGGACAACGCTTCCCACACACCTCCCCCTCAAGGAGTTCCTAGGGGGACATCTGAGGGTATCTCATCCAATACATCTGGAGCCCCGAACGACTATGCTGACCAGAAATGCTTCTAGACCCTCATTGTCTAAATGCCAAAAGTCACGGAGACGCAGTTAGGAAGCCGAGGCTGGAAACAGCTCGATAAGGCAGCCAACACTTGCTGAGCTCTGCTGGGTGCCAGGTCTGTTCTGTGCTGGGGTCGGGCAGCGCAGAGGGGCCCCCACTCTCCCTCCCTGCTGCCGTGGTCTCTACACAGAGGAGATGGCAGGAAGTACCCGTAACAGAGGGGAGCTCAGCCGAGGCTCTTAACCCAGGCTGGGGGGCTGGGAAGGCTTCCTGGAGGCGTTGGTGATTTGAGCTACTCTTGAGGACGGGTGGGTAGTTGTTACCTGGGGGTCGGGGTGGGGGATCTCTGGGTGGAGGAGACACTGTGGCAAAGGCAGGGAGCGGGGGATTTCTGGAAAGCGGGGGACAGGGAGGAGAGGGGGCGGGGCAAACAGAAGAGGATCTTGAAGCCTCACTCAGGGGCTTGGACTTGTCTTGTAAGGTCACTGAAGGGCCTAAAGTGCGAGGCAGGTGTGTGTGTGTGTGTGTGTGTGTGTGTTAAGAACCCCCAGGCGTCCCAGCACAGAGGGAATGCAGGCCAGGCACAGTGAGGTAGGCGACAAGGGCTGGGACCCGAGCCAGCAGAAGCAGCCAGGCACGGAGTGCGGGCCCGGAGCTGGGAGGAGGAGGAGTCATCAGAGGAGTCATCATCTGTGGCCTTGGGGGACAGGGAAGAGGTGCCTGCGCCCAGTGGGGGAGAGGAAGTCCTGCCCCGGGGCGGGGTGAGGCATGTGAGGTTGATGTGGTCAAGCCAGGGGAGCACCTTGGCTGGAGATGGCGTGGGGCAGCCCGTGGAGGTCTAAGGGAGGCCTTGGAAGAAGATTTTCCAGAGTCAGCGAAGTGTAGAATGAGGAAGCGGGGTTCCAGGATGAAGGTGAGAGTGGGAGGGGAGCCCTCAAGTTCAAGTTCAGGGCATGTGCCAGAAAGGTGGGAGAGAGGGGCAGGAGCAGCTGGCAAAGCCAAGGCCAGGGAACTTCAGAGAGTCTTTGGGTAAGAAACACTCTCCCCCTGCAGCCGGCAGGTAACCTGAGACCTGGGAACGACGTAAAAACCATCTCCTCAGAGCCTTTCGAGCCCTGGTGAGCCACTGAGGCCCCCCGAGGCGGAGCCAGGGGACGTGGGACTAGCACACAGCCTTGAAACAGAGGAGCCACGGCCCCGAGCAACCTCCCAGATGCAGCCCACACCCCAAGGGCCACAAGAGAACCACACGCACGCAGGTGCGGGCGCCGTGATGCCTTGAGAGAGGTCGAGCTGTTAGGACGCAGGGCCTGGGGAGGCTCACTTAGGCGGCGACAGGATAAAGCAGCCAAGCCAGACCACGAGCCACCGCCCACGTGGCGCGGGGGACTTCGGCCCTGCTCTAGTCCCTGACCCGGGCGGTGGTGGCAAGGGCATTCGCTTCCTAAGAATTTGGTTGTGGCCTTTTTTTTTTTAACGTTCAGTGCGACCCATGTGGGTTACATTTCACAATTTAAAAGGTTTTCGAAAAAAGATGGTAAGCGGGGGCGGCGCCTGGGTGGCTCAGTCGGTTAAGCGTCTGCCCTCCGCTCAGGTCATGACCCTGGGTCCTAGGATTGAGCCCCATTCACATCTGGCTCTCTGCTCACCCAGGAGCCTGCTTCTCCCTCTCCCTCTGCCAAATAAATTTTAAAAGTCCTGGGGCGCCTGGGTGGCTCAGTGGGTTAAAGCCTCTGCCTTCAGCTCAGGTCATGATCTCAGGGTCCTGGGATCGAGCCCCACATCGGGCTCTCTGCTCAGCAGGGAGCCTGCTTCCCCCTCTCTCTGCCTGCCTCTCTGCCTACTTGTGATCTCTCTCTCTCTGTCAAATAAATAAATAAAATTTAAAAAAAAATCTTAAAAAAAAAAACCCAAATAAACAGCGGTGAGAGGGCTGACAGCTTCTGACCTGCAGAGGGAGCCTCTGGGTATGGCCTTGAGGAGGAGGCTCCTGGGTCCCTTGGCCAGATCTCCCAATGCCAGAGCGGGGTGACAGGGACAGTGAGGTTGAGAAGGGACAGAGAGAGAGGGGGGAGAGGTGAGGGGTTGGACAGAGAAAGGAGTTTTGGGAGAATGAGGAGATAGGCTGGAGGCGGGTGTGGGGGTGGGGGTGTGTGTATGGAGGTTGAGGGCTGGAGGAGGGAGGAGCAGGGAGGGGCTTCACTCTTCAAGGGGAAGAAGAAGCCTGAGGCCCCGGCAGGTGCAGACAGGCGTCTGATCAGAGGCAGTGTGGGTGGCAGGGCTCTGCAGTGGATGGGGTGAGTGCAGAGGCTGGGTGGTGAGACTGAACCAGGGCAGTGGGTTTGCTGGGCCCAGAACCCACCCTTCCCCTCTTTGCCCTTTCCTGGGCGCCCTCTCTCCTCTGGGTTGCCAGGCCCCAGGGACCCGTTGCTGGCAGGCCCAGGCTCCGGTCCTGTGGTTCGCCTTTGCAGCCGGCAGAGGGCAGCCGCCTCCCACAGATGCTCTGCCTTCCAGCTGTGTCAGGAATAAGACTGGCCTGAGCAGACCCCAGAGCTCGGGGTTGGGGGGGTTGGGGAGGGGGGGTACGGGTTGGGGGAGAGGCATAGGGGGATGTCTTGCCACACACCTGCCCTTCCTCCGAAAGGCCCTGCCCATCATCCCACAGCTGTCTGTGAACTCCCATCTCCGAGGTTCTGATGGGTGTCCTCTGCCAAAAATGCCCCATGGGGGCCAGAGAGGTACAGTGACTTGCCCACGGTAACACAGCAAATCCCAAATCTCACTGGACCTGGATGTAGTTTAGAAAGTGTACCAAGCACACGCACGCGCGTGCACACACACACACACCAACTAAATCTTTGCAAATCAGATGGGATTCTTCTATTCACCTCAGAAGCCACACTAAGGACACGAGGCCCAGGCTGGGCCTGTGGGGTTCACGGGGCCTAATAACCAGAGCTCCCCCTTGTTGAATGCCTACCACTGGCCAGGCCCTTTCCATACTTTTTCTCTAATTCAAACAATAAGCCTGCAGGAGAGGCATTTTCACTCCTACTTCCCAAGGAGGAAACTGAGGTCCCCAGGGGGCAGGGCTGGGTGGTTTCTTCAAGCTTGTCCCACCCACAGGGCCTGAGGTGCAGTCTGACTTGGGTCTCGCTGAGCTCCGTGGAAGGGCCGTCCTACAGGCCCGGGAGCCAAGCCTGGGGTGGGGAATTGGAGCTGAGGCCTTGCAGGGGGCCTGGTAAGACGCCTTTCTGCCCTTGACCCCCTCCCTTCCCCAGGGACTGGGGATACTTGTCCTTGGCCAGGTGTCTACCAGGGGAGGGAGGTATACACATCACCCAGGCCCATCTGATCCCCTTCAAGCTTGCGAGGTGCCCTTAGGGCCCATCCGGGCTGCTTTTCTAAGTCTGAGAGAGAAAGATTCCCAACACCCCCCTCCCCACCCCCACCTTCCTGCCCCAGGCTTGGGTTGCTGCGCCCCTACACGGGGCTGAGAGGGCCAAGTATTACCCCCTCAGGACAGCCCTCTGCCAATAATGAAACCAGCCAATAATGTCGTGTTTCTATTCCCACCATTGGGATTTCCTCTGCTCAGAAGGGACATCTCCTGGCGGCATTCCCCTTCCCATTGCTCCTGGCAAACTGGTCGGATCTCCTCCTGCAGGCAGGCCTCCTAGTTCTCTGCTTCTTTGGGCTTTCTTTGTGTCTCCTCAAAACACAACCTTCCTCTGCTGCAGAAGAAAAATGGCTAAAAGTGCTGTGTTCCTCTTCTCAGAGAGAGGAGGCGTCTACAAACCTCCCCTTGCAACTGGATGGGTCTTAGAGAACTGCAAGGCAGCACTGTGAGGTTCCGGGACTTCTTGCAGCTGCCACCTCCCTCTGGGGACATTTGCTGTCCCCTCAGGGACGAAGGTCCTGAGGCCTCCATGCTGTGAGGAAGCCCCAGTTGGTGGTGTGGGCGGAGCCTCGTCCGCCTCCCCCCAGCCCCCCTCCACCCCGGGCTGCAGCCCCCTGCCCTCCCAAGCCAGCTGAGGACCCAGGCCATGGATGGAGACCAGCCCTCCCTGCTATACCTCGGCCTAGCTCCTGACGCAAAGAACAGAGAGAGAATAATACAAGAAAAATGATCGCTTTAAGTCATGATGTTTGGGTGGTTTGATATGTGACAGTAGATAAATTGGACCTTCTCTCCAGCCTCTGGAGCCCTTCAATGGCTCCCACGTGCCCTTGTGATAAACTGCCAGGTCTGAATTTCAAGGCCATCTGTCCCAGCAAAATCAGACTCCCTTCAGGAATTGGCCATGGCCGCTCCGATCATGGGCCAGCCTTCCTGGGCGCCTCTCCATCTCTAAAGCCTTGTTACCTTTGCCAAGAAGCCCTCCCCGATCCTCTTCCACCAGACTGGGATTCCCCTTCCCACCAGGGACCAGCAACACACTCTCCCTCTCGCTCCTGGGGGACCCTGGCAGCACGGAAGGGCCTCCCCTCCTCTCTGTAGATTGGTGGCCATCGTGAGATGGGGAAGGAGGGCCAAGCAGGCCCCCCAGGACTGGTGGCCAAGGACACTGCTCCAGACAGATTTGCTGTCCTCTGATGGATGGAGCTCCTGCAGGTCCCCGCAGGACGTCTGAGAGGCCACTCTTGGCCAATCTATGCTACCCAATACCTTTAATAGGAATTAGCCTCATCTCTTTAAAAGAGAATGGGTACACTCAGCCTGTGCAGGTTGGTGCTGGCCTTCCCCAGTTCTGGAGATCCGAGCTCTGAGCAAGGGCCCAGTTTTAGGGGGCTGTGGTCAGGAGGCAGGGCCTGAAGGGTGGGGGCAGGGGGGTTGTGCTAAGCATCTGCCGAAAGGGGACAGCCCTCTCCCAGGGCTCATGCTGGCCTCACACACAACGTACACCCAGGGTCACGCCTCTAAATCTATGACCTCTCGGCCCTCAGCCGCTGCCCACCCAGCAGAGTGGGTGTGGGCCAAGTGTGATGGCAGTGTGACAGCAGAACCCTGTGGCCACCAGAAAAGGCTCTTCCTTTCCCTCATTCTTTCTTGAACCTCATCCCCACCTGAGGTCGAGGTCGGTATGGGTAGGGTCAGGATGGTCTGAGAGCCCCATTGGCTGGAGGGCACATGAGGCGCGGCCGGCCCACCAGAGGTCAGGCAGCAAGGGCATGGCCAAGTGGGAGGGGCTGGACTCCAGGCTGCGACTGGGCGGGGCTTGGCAGAGGGCTGGGGGTGCAGGGGGTGGGGGCGCCTGTGGGTGCCCTGAGTCTGGAGTCTGGAGGATCACTTCACCTGTCACCACTCTTGAGGCTGCAGGGGGTGGGGGCGCGGCTCTGCCTCTGGATCGAGGGCAGTGCAGAGCTACAGAAGGTTCTAGAGCCAGCGACCTGCTCACCCCAAATCCCTGCTCCCCATTCCCCTTGAATGTCAGCTGAATCTCTGAACCACAAGCAACTCTGCGCAAATTGCTGTTTAAAACACGTTCCTGAGGGGGAGGCAGTCGCTTCTTTGTTCAGCTCAAGGTTATAGCAAAGAAACAAAAGGAGTGCATTTTCTCTTCCTTCTGTTCTTTATTTTCCTTCCTGCTGCCTCAGAGATGGTGCCTTTTGTGCTTAGCACAGTGAAGCTCAGAGGGGTGTCGAGGCCTTGGCCGGCAGTGACCCCAGCCCCAGCCTAATTGGCCCCCGCAGGAGCCAGGGGGGCTAATTAGGCTGCGTCCAGACAATGGGGCTGGGGGTGGGGCCTGGGAGAGGGGCTTCTGGGAGGATGCTTAGTCTTTCCAGTCCCATTTTCCCCTCCCAAGCTTCCCAGAATCCTGCCCCACCTTCAAGGCTCTGCCCTGGGCCCTCCTCCTCCAGGAAGACCCCCTGCACCACCCCATCCATGCCCAGCCATTGATCACTCCTCCTCAGGTCTAGGGCTCAGAGTCCTGCCTCTCCTGGACTCAGCTTGCCTCCAGCCCAAGGAAGTACAGGGCCAGGCGCTCAGGGGGCTGGTGAGGGGCTAGACCCCAGCCCTGGCCTCTGCTTATTCTTCCCCTGACCCCACTGGTCACCTCCTGCCACGATCCTCTCTGGTTAGAGCTTTGCTGCCCTCGAACGTCCCTTGTGGGTGGGGCGGGGCGAGCCCTGGCTAGAGTCTAGAATCCTGGGTTCTAATCCAGCCTATAATCCTGCCTATAGCTATTGTATAACCTTAAGCAAGGCTCTTGCCCACTCTGAGCCTTCTCATCTGCAAGCTGGGGTGATGGTTCTGGCTTGGGGGGTGGTGTTGTTACCGGCTTCTTGCTACAGAGGAGAAGCAAATGCTTTGGTGACTGGGGTCCGGATGAAAAGGTGTTATTGCTGACCCAGGTCCCCTGACCAGGAGCTGACCCACTTCCTCTCCCATGGCCATATGTCCCTCCCCTGCTGTCCTTCACAGCCCTCGTGAGCTGTGCCCAACCCGCAAGCCTTCTCTGCCTGACCGCCCCGAGCTAGCCCAGGCCCAGGCACTTTCTAGGACGTAGGGCTGGCCCTCCAAGAGGCCGGAGCCAGGGCCTGGGTTCGCAGGAGACGACGGACACTTTAAGGCCCTCCTCTCTCCCCCTTCTGGGTTCCTGAGTGTGGGCTCAGATGGCTGAGGCTAGGGGTACTGTGGAAGATTCCTGTGGCCATGGGCCCGCAGGCAGTGGCCCTGATCTTCTGGACCTTCCTGCCCCCTGCTCTGGGATGGCGTCTGCTGGTTGCCAGGCAACACACCGAAGCACACCTGCCTGCGAGGTGAGCCAGCCCCTCCTCCTGGAACCCGTGGGTATGGAGGCAGACTTACAGAGTGGCTGTCCGGCAGGCCTGGGGCAGCCTTGGGGGCTGGAGGGGATGGGGGCTCTGGCTCCCCCATCTTTCTTGCTGGCCGTCCTGTTCCCCGGGATGGCTCCCTAGGGACTGTTGCTACAACAAGTGCCTGCCTGGTGACTGAGCCCAGCCCTGAGCTGGAGCAGGCAGACTCGAGGGGCCACTTTCCCTTTGTTCCAGGGTGGGGAGCATCTGGGTGGGGTGGCTGGCGTCAGGCTAGGCTCATTCCTTGGCCAGGGAACGGCGAGGAGATGGCAGGGCCTGGGAGGGCTGGGGGGCCGGGAGCCCAGCAAAGGGCTCTGGCCTTCTGTCTCCCGCAGCCCCCCATCTCGGCAGCTCTCCGCCTGCCTTGTAGCTCCACCTCAGTCTCCCCCTTCTCCCCATCTGTCTCCTCTCTCTCTGCTCCACCAGCCCCAGCCCCTCAGCAATCTCTCCCCCACAGTCCAGGCTGGGCTTCCCCTCGCAGCTGGACAGCATGGCCCAGGGCCCCACGCCTGCCCCCTGGGGCCTTCCCATTTCTGCTTTCCTGATGGTCTGCACAAATTCCTTTCCCTTTAGTTCAGCGGAGACATGGGTGGATGTTTTTAAAAGGAACTCACTGGGAAGCAAAGGGAAAACAAACCCAAACAGAGTGGCCCACCCCCTAGAAACGGCCCTGGTCACTAAGGCAGCCATCTGTTTTGGCCGCCCTTGGCCTGGGTTGCGGAGACCCCCTCCGAGGGCGCGGAGGGGTCTGTCTGGCTTTTCCCTGACTGTGTTGGGTCCAGACTGTCTCGGGCCAGCCTGGCCCCAAAGGCCTTCCTGATAGGCACCCCATGTACACCCGGCTAAGTGCCTGCACACAGCTGGGGCTTCATAAATACTTATTTACTTACTTAATGAACAGATGAGTGAATGCCAGGGGTCTCTGGGGCCTCACCGCTGGCACAATGATCATCCCTGACTGGACAGTCCAGGAGAGACAGCTTGACCTGTTTTGAAGTCTCCACCCTCTAAGGAGCCCCCTAGCTCAGCTGCTGGGTGTTAGCTAAGGACTCTGCATGTGTGGGGGGCCTCTGGCCTCGGTTAGTGGTGCAGGGGGGGCCCTTACTCTTCTCATGGGCAGGCCTCCGTTGTCACGTAATTCACTTGGAGATCCTGGAGAGAGCCTTGTTCTTAACAGGGTTTCTTCCTCTATATGATAGGGACAGGGCAGGAGAATCGGACAGCGCAAGCCCTGAGATTGCTCAGATTGGAGCCAGCCCAGAGCAGGAGAAAGACAGGGGGCCCCCAGTTTTCTCAGTGCCAGGTTCCAGTCCCCGCTCGGCTCCTCATTCTCTGTATGCTGTTGGTCAGGGCGGTCCCAAACCTCTCTGAGCCAGTTTCACGGTGTAAGACGGAGAGCCCCACCCGCCCCGTGTCCTAGAGCTGTGAGAAGTTTAACGAGCTTGTGGGTGTAAAGCTCCAAGCAGAGTACCCGGCACATGAATGGCTCTGGGAATGTCACTCCCGCCTCTGTGTGACTCTTGGGGGCTCTGGAGGGGTGATCCTCCTCCAAAATGAAAACGAGGCTCATGATGGCGATTGGCCATCCTCTCTGAAAGGCCCCAGCCACCCAGATGGCATCCCCGATGGGCACCTACGCCTTCCTGATCCTGCCCCTGAGAGATGGGCTGCTATATTCTGATGTACGTGCCCCTCCCATCCAAGACCTGGGGCCGGAAGCCTGCGATAGGGGCAGTGCCACACGGATACCCCCTCCCCACCCGGCTGCAGCCACCCCCTCACTGAGAGGGGCCCAGCGCTCCTGCACCCGCTGAGCTGCCAATCGATCGAATCTGCTCCCATCCTCGGGCGTGCCATGAATTTTTCATCAAAGGCCTGTAGACTTTGGGAAACGCACAATTAGAAGCGCCATCAATAATGCACTATGTGGAGGCATCGGCCGCGCTCAGCCAGACCCCAGACATGGGCGTCTTCCAGCCCTGCTCGGGTGGGAGGCAGGAGGGGCACCAAAACCCCTCGGGGGGTCTGTCACTGGACACAGAGCAAGTGCGGGATGCTGAGAGGGAGGGGATGCCATTCTGGAAGAGCTGAGCCTGCCCCTCCAAATCCCAGGGGGACCTGCCCGATCTCAGAGACTTCTAAAAAATGGGTGCTATGTCAAGATTAGGGTTCTTCGTGGGGTGGGGGACCCCCTTCTGTGGGGTCCAGGAAGCAGGGCGAGCCTCAGGTAGGGTGGGGAGCAGGAAGAGGGGAGCACAGAGGTTCCCGGTGGCATTAGAGGGGGTTTTCTTCACCCCGCTTGGCGGTCAAGGTCCACCGTGATCCTCACCCCACCCTCCTCCAGCCTTGCAGCTCAGGGTCCGGGGTGAAGAGCAGAGGTGGTGCAGTTCCGCCACCGACAGAACGGGGGCGCCCTCACCCTGTTTCTGCGGAGCCATTCTTCAGAGCCACCTCCAGACAAAAGCTTTACTCCCTCTTTGGCTAGATGGGATGAGGGCTTCCTTTTCTGACTTTCTAGAGCTTGCATCAGTCAGCTAATGACACAAGACCTGGCGAGGGCCGGCGCTGTTCTGGATGGGTGATACAGATCCGTCTAACTTCATGCCTCCCATAACTCAACCAGGCAGCCGCGGCTGTGCCCCTTCTACAGGGGAGGGGAGTGAGGCAGGCAGGGCGCAGGACTTGCCTCAGAGGGAGAGCTGGTCCCTGAGTCCACACTCTTCACTCCCTGCTCAGAGCCCGGGGCGCGCCCTCCTGTCCCCACTGGCCTTCATGCTTTCTCACTATAAGGTTGGACCTCCCGGCTCAGTGGAACTCAGGGCAGGGCACACAGCCATCGGTCCCCATTGGCCACCGTGCTCCCCTGGACACATAGAGGGTCCAGCCCTGGCGTCTACATTTCGAGGCTGTCCTGAACACAGTTCCTGCCTGCACGAGAGCCCGGGCACATGGGAGGGGAGAAGAGATCAGGACCTGGATGGTCCATAACGTTGCTTCTGGCATGCTGTCGGGTTTCTCTGCACCCAGCCTAGCTGTGGGCCTCTGCTCCGGCCGAGGATGGGGCTGACGGGCACCCGGGGTCCTGGGGCCCTGCACGTGGGCCGTGTGGGGCCTGAGATGCCGGTACCTGGAGGCCCAGCATGTGCTAGGCGAGTGTGAGTCCCCATTTCTAAGACCTTCTCCTGGAAGAGATGCCACCAGTGGGCCTGAAACACTTTGGCAGGCCTGAGCCCAACCACCACACCCCTGCCAAATCCCAGCCCCCCACCCCACGCCCCACAGGGCCTGGGCAGGATACTTGGAGCCGTCTGTGGCAGAGGATTCACGGGTTCCTAGGATGGGCCCAGGGCAGGGGCCGACTGGGGGCAGTGGGCAGGGAGCTGAGCTCCCTCTCGAGCTCCTTGGGTGCCCCCCCCATAGCATGCTGCCTGTGATCCTAATGAGTCTCCTGTCCACCTGAGACTTCCATGACTCTATGGGTGGGCAGCCAGAGCAATGGGGGGCACCCCCATTTATGGGGGACTGTGAGCACTACCCTTCCCCCACGCCAGGCCAAGGGTGCTGCTCCAGTCAACACACACTCTCTAGTAGCCCCATTTGGCTACCAGATGGTACCCTTGGCAGGGGCAAAGGCATGATGGTTAGAAGCAGCCTGGCACCTGGTGGAGGTGTAGACAGACAGCGAGGACGGGTGGTGGGAGATGAAGCTGGTGCGGCCGCAGGGCCTAGTCATGGGGCATGGAATGCCAGGCCAAGGCCCAGGTGTGGAGCCGGTTATAGTCAGTGGAGGTGGGCTGGGCTGGAGCTAGATACTATGAATTTCCAAAGATTACTCCCTGGAGAAGGCCTGGTTTCCCTGTGAACATGCCCCGCGTGAGGCCTCTAGCGCCCAGAGAGGGCGAGAGGTCATGCAGCGCCCCACAGCAAGGTCATGGGACAGCCAGCTCGGCAGTCATCCCCCCAGGGTCAGGAAAGCCAGGCCCTCTGGAGAATCTGTGCCGAGGGCTGGAGGCACAGTCCAGCAGAGCTGGAAGGTGCTGAGACCCTCCCGGAGGCGAGGGCAGCTCTGAGAGGAGCAGGGTTGGGATGCCGGCCGCCAAGGGCATTGGGATGGGGAGACGGCCAAGGGCAGGCAGTGCTAGGATGCTGCCTTGTCTCATGGTCCTGGGGCCACCAGGCCGTGCCCACCCCGCCCTGGGGGCTGTCCCTAGACCTCCAGACCCACGCTACTCAAGAGAAACAGAGACTTGGCGGGGGCTTCTGAGCCCCCTCCAGCCCTGTGACTCAGTGATGTCACTGTTCTTAGAACTGGCACTTTCCCAACCTCAGGCTGTGGGAGCCAAAGAACCTCTGAGGCCCCAGGGGCAGCCAGCCTGCCAGGGGACGGCTTGACTGGGGTCTGGTGGGGTCAGGCTCGTAGGGATTCTGCCAGGGTCTCAGCC
>CM053609.1:24110145-24169737 GCA_028646535.1 Procyon lotor | reverse complement strand
TCAAGATTGACAGTGAAAGTGGGTTCTCTGGGCCCCTGCACCCCTTTCTAGCTTAGTCTCCGAGTCCCCCAAATAAGTGCAGGCAGAGCTCTGTCCCGGGCCTAGGAGAGCCCAGAGCTCTGGCCAGTGACGGCTGCCCGAGGGCAGGCGGGGCACCAAAACTCCCCCGGGACTCCAGCTGTCCCACTTGGCTGATGGAATAAAGATTTTTGTCTCGACCAGCGCCTGAAAGCCTGAGGCAGGGGCCTCCATGAGCTCACTGACCCTGGCAATGCGCCTCTAAACAGAAACAACACGCTGCGGGAAGTCCCGCGAGGAGGCCAGCAATCCAAGTGAGGCCTTGGGCCATGACTGCAGAATTCTGAATACAGAGCCCATTGCCCAGGTGGGCCGCCCAGGGAGGGAGGCTGACGGCCAGGATCATGGAGAAAGATGACCCCTTCTCCTAGAAGCCCGTCAGCTCCCCGCGGTGCTTCCCCGCAGGGCCCGGCCTGCCCTGTGGCACAGCCCCAGCGTGGGGCCAGCCCCGCCAGGCAGAAGTTGTGCTGTTTTCCGAGGGCAGGGAGGTGGTTGGTCCACCTCACAGGGCAGCTCGGAGGCCCGTTCTGAATGGAGGACATTGGGCCGGTGGGCCGTGTGTTGCGGGGTCTGACCGGCCAGGAGTCTTGGCTCCTGTGGCCGATAGGATTGGAGGCTGGGGCAGGGAGCAGAGGGTACCGTGGAGACAAAGGGGGGCCCCAAGTGTCGGTGGGTGAGGCTAACAACAGAAGGCAGGCAGGAGGGACCTCGATCTAAATACCGTTTGGCAATATTGGGGGCAGGTGGCGGGGGCGCTGGACTCCCAGTAGATGCGTGGGGGGGTGGTGTTTGGAGAGCAGCCAGCCCTCCCCTTCCAACCCTTGTCCCCACAAGAGGCAGGGTTGAGCCATGTTCGGAGGCCGATGTGCGGTTCCCGCTGGCAGGCCCCACGGTGGGGGGGTCTCTGTGCGGTGGGACAGCAGCCCCAGAGGTCCCGCTGCTCCCACCCTGTGCCCCCCACACTCCCGGGGCCTCACCCTGCCTTCTCTCCCGCCCAGCCCAGAAGATTAGCCAGCTGGCTGCCGTGAACCGGGAGAGTGAGTTCCGCGTGCTCATCCGGCCCAAGGCCTTCTTCGGCACCTGCTCCAAGGCCGTCACCCTGGAGGTGGGGCTACAGCACTTCCTCGGCTTTCTGGGCTCCCTGCGGCGCCCCACCCTGGCCTGCTACAAGCTGTGGGGACCCGGCCTCCCCAGCCTCTTCCGGGCCCTGGAGGACATGAACAGGCTGTGGGAGTTTCAGGAGGCCATCTCAGGCTTCCTGGCCACGCGGCCCCTCCTCCGGGAGCGGGTGCCTGGGGCCAGCAGCTTCAAGCTCAAGAGCCTGGCCGAGACCTACCTGGCGAGAAGCATGAGCGAGCGCAGCGCCCTGGCCGCCGTGCTGGCCCAGCGGGACCTGTGCCGGCTCCTCGACGTCTCCTCGGGCCCCCAGCTTGCCCCGCACATCTACTCCTTCAGCAGCCTGCAGTGCTTCGTGTCCCTGCAGCCGCTGGTGCGGGCGGCCGTCCTGCCCCGCGCCCAGGCCCGCCTCCTGGCCCTGTACAGTGTGAACTTCACCGAGCTGCTGGCCGCGCACCGCCGCGACCCCCAGTGGGGCCTGCGGCGGTACAGCCGGTACCTGAGCCCTCCGGGCACCTCGCCCCCCGCCCAGCACGCCGGCCTCCTGCAGGCCCTGAGCACCTACTTCAGTGGCCTGTCGGAGGAGCCTGGCCTGGCCCGGGCAGGAGGCCTCGCCGCCCCTGTCGCTGGCCACGGCTTGGCAGGGAGGGCGTGCCAGCAGAGCTGAGAGGCCCGACTGGCTCGGAACCTCTGGGGGTAGAGAGGGATGGGGTCCCTGAGCCAGCCGCCCCCCACCCCTCTGCCCTTCACTGCATTCGCGGGTCCTGGCCCCCAACACTCAGTTATCATTTGCTCCAGAATCAGTTCTCTGGGACCAAGTTACCCTTCTCTAAAAACCCAACAGAGAAGGTCCTGAATCCAAGCAAGTCCCAAGTCCTATCCCCCCGGGAGCCACCAGATCCCCTTTCAGGCCTTGGGAGCACCCGTGGGTTTGTTCCCCCGAGCCCTGGCCCCTCTTCTCCAGGAGCCAAAACCAGGGAGTAGAGAAGGTCCAGCCTGTGGGCTGAGTGGCCCCCAGCCACCCAACCTGCCACTCCTGTGAGTGTCCCTGCAGCCCCTCCCTGACCCCCGGGCCCTGCCCTGGGGGACCCGCTGACAGCCCCCACAGACACTGCCCGCAATACCACCCGGGTACCCAAGTGCCTTTCAAACCAAGCCGATGTCATGAGTTTGGGCTCGCCCATCTGAAGGCCAGCTTTCTGGTCACTTCTCTGCGGACACAAATGCATTTTCACCCCTCATGTCTGCAGAGACAGAAGCGGCTGCCCCCACGCCTGTCCCTCTGTCCAGAGTCTGACCCTTCCAAGCTTGCTGCGTCCCTCCTGGCCACGCAGACCTACCTCCCTGCAGTCAGGCTTCGCTCTTCCGGCCTGCCAGAAGGTCCTCCGGCCACCAGCCCCTCTCAGCATGGCATGGCTTTCGCTCTCTCTGCGCTGCCCACCTCAGCCCCACCAAGGACCACCCTCTAAACCAGCGCTGCCTGCCACATAGGGGCCCGCAGCATTGCCATCCCCTGAGAGCCTCTGCCCCACACCTCAGGAATCAGCTTCTCTGAGGTGGGCCCTGCACCCACCTTAGCATGTCTTCTAGATGATTCTGACACCCGCTAAAACTTAGAACCAGTGCTCCGACAAACTGCTCCCGGAGCGCGCAGCAGGGTGAAACGGCAGAACGAGTCCTGGTCCTGACTGGGCAAACGGAGGGGTGACCCAGGAAAAGACCCCTTCCTGCGCTCTGGCATCCCCCCACCCACTGAAAGGGCTCCCGTCCAGCTCTGCCATCCTGGGATTTTAGACAAGGACCACAGCCAGCGAGGCCGTGGGCAGGATGGCTCTCAACTTAAACCCTAGCTCTCAGCCCTAAGCCAAGGCCTCCAGCCTTCTGGTCACACCCGAGGCCAGGAGCAGGACGGAGGCTTCCCCTCTGACCTGCAGAACCGCTGTCTCGGCACTGCTCCCCTCCCTTCCCTCTTCCTTGGCTCCTGCCACCGGGACACAGCCCAGGCCTCTGACCTCCACTGCCCGAGCTCTCACAGGGATGAGTCTGCGTGCCCACACCTCCAGCCCCCATCCAGCAGGTGCCCTGAGGGATTGCGTGGGAACTGGCTACCACAGCGGGAGTGCTGGTGGACCAGTGAGCTCTGATGCATTTAAACCAGGATTCGCGTTCCAAGCAAGCACTGGCCCAGAAGCTCCTGTGGGAGCAGGCTGGTGGGGTTGCAGCCTGGCTGTGATGACCGTCTGGGCAACTGCAAGGCAGCACCTGGACCACCGCTCAGATCCTCGTCCCTCAGCCTCGCCCTGACCCGGGCAGCGCCCGCTTGTGTCCAGCCCTACCGTGCTTGCTACCCGCAGAGTGCTCGACTACAAGTTTTATAACAAAGGGCTGTTCTGCCCTCTCTCCACTTACGCAGCTTCTAATAAAGATGTGAATGTTCGAAGTCTGATGCTCCAGTCTAGCGCTGCTCAGCCCACCCTGAGCAGCCTCTTGCCTGGGGAGAAGGGTACACTCCCGGACACGGGAGAGCTGCCTTTTGTTACATTGTTTTGGGGCTCAGTGGAGCCGAGAGCCCCTTGTTGCTCGGTGCTGACGGCCTCACAGATGTGAGCTCCCCATTCCAAAAGGGGAGACCCAGGGTGGGCCTGCGAGGCATCATCTCACCAAAGGAGAGGCACATGGAGGGGAAAAAGCACCAGTTTCGTGAATTACCCCCTAGAGGGCGTCTGGAGCCAGAGACCTACGTCCATAAGAACCTCACCTCTGCCCCCTGCTGGGTAATCTTGCACCCCTGCGTGTGTCCCCGGAGTCACAGGCGGTAAAACCCCCAGCAAAGGGGAGGAGAGCCCAGGACATTAGCAATGTGTAATTAACTGTAATTAACGTGCCACTGTCCAGGGTGTCACCAATGGAATCCACCATTAGTACCGTTAGTACGTGTGGGGATTCCCACGGCACAGACAGGGTTGGGGGAGTGACCCTCCCCTGGCCCGGGGGAGCAGCCCAGTGATGTCACCGGATCAGTGTCACCACCCCCAACCCTACCTACATGCCCCACATGCCCAAATTCCAATCAGGGAGTTTTAGTCTCTAAGAGCCAAGTCCAAATGTGTCCCCCTGTGCCTCATATTTGAATGCTGTCTCAGATTCACCCATTTCAGCTAACTATGACCTTGCTGGTCTTGAAGTCAAGGCACTGAGTTTTGGTCCTCACACCATAGCCTCTAACTGGTCTGGCGTGTCAAGTTCACTGATGCACTGGCTCTGACTCTGTCAAATGGGATCGTTCGATCATTTTTCCCTCACAGGCTCTTGCATGAACCAATGAGAGAATGTGGAAACAGGTTTTTAATATGTGAAGAACCACACAAATATAGGATCTTATTTCACAGACAACCAAGATGACAATTTTATTGCTTTGTAAGTCACAAGAAATTAATAGATCTCAGCTCTTAGCAAAAAATATACATGGGCTTGGCTTTGGGGAATAAAAAACAAGATCTGGAGGGCACCTGGGGGGCTGGGCTCAGTCTGTTAAGCATCTGCCTTCGGCTCAGGTCATGATCCCAGGGTCCTGGGATCGAGCCCCACATCGGGGTCCCTGCTCGGCAGGAAGCCTGCTTCCCCCTCTACCACTCCCCCTGCTCGTGTTTCCTCTCGCTATGTCTCTCTGTCAAATAAATAAATTAAATCTTTAAAAAAAAAAAAGATCTGGAACAGAGCGGACAATTGTGGGGGTCCAAGGGAGTTAGGGAAGACAGCAGGGGAGGCAGGGGAATTGACCTTGGAGTGGCTGAGAAGTGTGTCCCCAACACACCCAAATGGACTTCAGCCACGCATCCCTGAAGCAGAGAACAGCTTTCCAGTGACGGCTCAGCTCAGCCCTGGCCAGCCCTGCCTGCTCCAGTGCCTCCTTCTGACGCCCAAGGGCTCACATCTCCAGGAACGTTGCTCAGAAACCTTTAACTCCAGCCTTGCTCTTCTTTCTACCTGTACAACACCTGCTACCTGTCCCCCTCTTCCATCCCTCCTCCTCCTCCAGTCCCCACTGGCCCCACTCCATCCTTATTCCTACCCAGACTTGCTCTGATCCCTAGTCCCAACCCAGACAATACTCCCTCTCTCAGGGTTTACCCTGCACCCTACAGCTCCCAGCACGTCCAGCCCCTGTTCCTGGATCCCCTGACCTCAGGTTTGTGTCCACCCCACACCGCGCTTGTCCCCAGCCTCTGTGCCTACCCTCCCCCGACCGAGGGAAGGGAGCCGAGCTGGAGCGGCTCTCAGACTCGGCCAGCAGAGGGCGCTGCAGCCCCGCCCAGCCGGGCGGTAAGGCGGCGGCTCCACCTAGGTGGGGTGTGGAGGTGCGGGAGGCTTAGGCTCCGCACGCTGCGGGTGGTATGGGAGGTAGCTTCCGGTAGATGGTGCGTGAAGAAGCAGTTCAAAAACATTAACCTTGTTGTTTATTTTAACATCTATTCGAAAAAAAATATAACCAGCTTATCAAAACGGTGATCTCTGGAATATGCTTGCTCAGAATGATGCTAAAGTGAAATTACTTTAAGGTCTAATTTAAGGACAAATCTTAGGTAACCAAGCCGAGGAGGGTCACAGGTATAGCAAAACTTGTGACTTAATTTGGGGGAAATCCTGGGTTACCTACCAGTAGAATTAGGACGAGGATGAGGGTCCAGGTTAGATTTGGGTAAGGATGGGGTGGGGTGAGAAGTTGGGGTAAAGCCTCAGGTTAGGATTTGGGGCTATATTAAATTTAGGGGCACATCTGGTGACGAAGTTCAGCAACGGAGTTAAGAATCAGAAGGAACAGAATTAGAGTCACTCTTGAGGCTTTACAGACATGTCACTTTGGCAGCTGAAGAGTCCATGAAACTCTCATATGGTACCCCAAATGTTTCCTGTCTCTCTCCCTAGCATCCTCTTTTAAAAGCACCCCGCAGGGGCGCCTTGGTGGTTCAGTCGGTTAAGCGACTCTCTTCAGCTCAGGTCATGATCCCAGAGTCTCAGGATGGAGCCCCACATCCGAGCCCCACCTCGGAACCCCACGTCTGGCTCCCTGCTCAGCAAGGGAGTCGGCTTCTCCCTCTCTCTCTCTGCTCCGCCCCCATTCATGCTCTGTCTCTCAAATAAATAAATAAATTTTTTTTAAAAATTAAAATAAAATAAAAGCATGCCGCAGGGGTTCCCCTTGAACTCACTGAAACCCGCCAGCTCCAGCTGATGAATACTGCCCCCAGCGGACACAATTGGAAGGTAACCTTGTGCTCCCCGAGCTTTCTCATTGAGCACAGGTAACCTCCTGCAGTCTCGCGGGCACCCCCTGCAGTTACGTCATCGCCCTCTCTCGACAGATGAACGCAGGGTGGGGGTGGGAGGTGGGGGGCGGGACGGTCACGCACCTTGCTCAAGGTCATTAAGTTGGGGTCGGCCCAGCGGGGCGCTTGTGTCTAGACTGGAGCCATCTGCGGCCCACAGCTGCCTGGTGCATTTGCCTCGCCGGCTGAAAGCGGGGGAGGAGGAGGGGAGGGGGAGGGACCGGTTCTCCGACCTCTCCTTCCCACACCCTCCTGGTCTGTTGGTCTCACAAGATGTGAAATTCAACCTTGAGAAAGCTAACAACCCAACATTCTGGTTCCAGCAATTGAATTTGTACTAATTCTATTTTTTTCTTTTAGGGCAGTGCTTCTCAAACCTTTTTATCTTCATTTAATTTTTTAAAGATTTTATTTATTGACAGAGAGAGATCACAAGTAGGCAGAGAGGCAGGCAGAGAGACAGGGGGAAGCAGGCTCCCTGATGAGCCAGGACCCTGAGATCATGACTTGAGCCAAAGGCAGAGACTTTAACCCACTCAGCCACCCAGGCCCGCCTCAAACCTTATTTTTATTACTCCCCTAAGGAACCTCTTCAGACATATTTTTATCTAGTCACGCCCCTTCCCCGTGAAATTTTAATACTACGGGTTCCCTGTAGATTCCTTAGGATTCTCTACATACAAAATTGGGTCATCTGCAAATAGAGATCATTTTTACTTTTTCCTTACATGCAGGTACCGTATATCTGTTTATATACTGTGGTCCTTTGGAAGGTCAGGAACCATTGAAATATCTAAGGCTGTTAGGGGGACCCCCTTGAACCCATTTTCATCCTCTGTGGGGTAATATTGCCTCAGCTGAGAATTGATTCAGGGTAAGGCCCCACTCCAGTTGCAATGGGGAAGTGTCCTGGGGGGGGGGGTATTAACCCCACTGTGTGGCTCAGTCCCTGGGATGGGCCTGAGGCTTGGGGAGAGATGAGGGCAGGCCCATCATTTAGTTTCATATCCAAATCTGCCAGACCTTTCAAACCTGAATAAAGCCAATGCCTGTAGTGATTCTTTTGAGAGAAGGGTCTACAATTTCAACTGAGACACCCCTTCTCAAAAAACAAAAACAAAACAAAACAAACCAACAAAGTAGAAGTCTCTAACCACCCTTACAAAACACATTTGCTAACAAAGTGGAGGGCAAATTCCTTCATTCTTGGCTCAGGGAACGTCCTTAAACTCAGCCCTGAGGAATTCTTTAAAGACCAGCTGCCTGGACTGTGCCAAAGTCAGTTTATAAATATAAATATCACAAACTTGATAGCCAAGCAGATTACAACAGCTAGCTCGCTAACCTCAGAAAATTTCCACGAAGCTAGCCAGCCCAACCAGCGTGAGAGGACATAACCGTGAAATCCCGTGTCACCTGTCTGAGCGTCTGAAACTGTTTGTTGACCAGATTGGGTGCAGAGGTCCTGGGGATAGAATTTTCCAGAAAGACTCTCTCCTGGAGTTCTATAACCATACAGCCCCAGCTGACAGCAGAGCGGGCTGATTCCACAATCAGACCAGCCAAGGAGGAGGCGGAGGGCAGGGGAGGATGGGCCTGTGGTGGGGTCCTGGTTGAGCCCGCCTGGGAGCGGGGAAGGGTGCTGGGTGGTTAGGACATGGGCTTTGGGGAGACCTGATTCGTAATCCTTTGTGTGACCTTGAACAAGCTGCTTAGCCTCTGGGGTCTCATATGCAAACTGGGAGTGATAATGCAGACTTCGGAAATGATGAAAACTAATGAGATAACATACATTTCATAAAGCCCTAAACTTTATGAATTGGCAACGCTGAATAAAAAATAAGTCTATACCTCTAGTACCCTAGAGAAAGCACTGCACTGACCCCCAGAAAGCCCTGCAGGCTTCCTCCTTTCATTGCCTTCCCCTCCTCCTGCCTTCCTTCTCCTCTCCCCTCTCTCTTTCTCCTCCCTCCCTTTCTCCCTCCCTTCCCTGTCCCCTGCCCTTCCTGCTCCCCTCTCCTCTCCCTCCCTTCTCTGGCTCCCTCTCCTGATTCTAGTCCATTTAAGATCTGAGAGACCCTGTCCCCATCTACCTCTCTCAGTACTTCTGTCTCCTATCTCTCCAAGCCTCAACTGTCTCCTCTCCCCCTACGACACGGGACAATGACGAGGACGACGATGACAATGGGGTCACCCTGCAGCCTGGAGGCTGGAGGGATTTACTGCTGTCCCTTCCCTCCTCAGCCCCCACCGGGCTCCCAGACGCAGCCCTCTGTGGGAAGATCACTTTTAGCTGCACCAGCAGAGACGAGCGCTGGTCCTGGGAAAAGCAAATAAATACATCAAGTTTCCAGCTGGGGCTGGAGATAAGGGCTCAGGGAGATGAGGCTGAGGCATTCACTGGCTCTCAGGGAAAACCTATTTGGGGCACTTCAAAGAGGATGTTGCTGAGAACTAAGGGAGGGGACTGTCCCTCTTGGGAGGTTGCTGCTCTGGAAGGGTGCTTCCTCCTTTTAGATTCGGTAGGGACAGGCCTAGGAGCAAGAATGTGACAGATCTAAGCTCCTGTCCCAGCTGAGTCAGGTGCATGGAGAGGTATGTCTAGTCCCATGGCACAGGAAGGGAAACTGAGGCGAGGGAGGGGGACTTTCCCAAAGCCTCACAAACAGTCAGTGGAAAAGCAGGGTCAGCCCCCTGCTCCCTGGTCTCCTGCTCAGGACCCCCTTACACTGAATTGTACCTGGCCATCCCCAAGACATGGCCATTAGAACTGGCCTCCCCTGGGTACAGAAGGACACTTGCCAAGACCCACTTAAGGGAGGGCCGTCCTTCCTCCCAATCTCTGCCAGGAGCTGCTGTCCCTCTCTAGGACATGCCCAGTGGAGGGCACAGTCTTTCCCAGGCACGGTAGGGCTCTGCTTCTGGTGTCATGAGCGCCGGAGCGGGGCACAGACCTGCGTGGGGGCACGTTTCCCACCCAGGAACAGCCATCAGAGAGGCTGCCTCTGCCTGAGAGTCCCAAGAGCCTCCTAAGCAGCCTCCTAACCTCCTCCCTCTGAGACCTGACCATGCTGGGTGGGGGAGGGTAGAAAGGGCATCCACCTGGTTCACAGCTGCCCCCAGGCCAAGCGGAGCACCTGGCGACATGGGGGAGGCTGGATTCTGGTTGGTGGAATGAAGGACAGAGCAGACCCACTTCTGTATGTCCTTCCCTTGGCTTCTGTGGGCTTGGCTTCTGACAGCTCACATCTGTGGCTTTCTTCCTAGGCCTGCCCTTCGGTTACTGGAGCCGACTGCCCAAAGGCACGGAGAGAAGGAAGTGCCTGGAAGTTTCCATCCCTGGAGGCAGCCCTTAGCCAACATCTGACTGCTGTGCATCTCTCTGAGGTGTGACTTATGCCTAGAACTCCCCGGGATCAGGCCTCAGTGGAGACTTCCTGAAATCACACGCTGGCTTGGCTTCTTCCCCTTCCTCTTCTACTTCCCTTCTCGAACCCTGCCAGTCTCTGCTAAGAAATTTCTTCAATCACGGCTTGTGCGTGAATCGATGTGGCAGCTCCGCTTCTAGGAAACCCTTTCCAGAAACAAAGGAAAAGCCTGTTGCCAGTAAGAGACTAAAGATAGCCCGGAGGAAATTTAGTTTATTCTGTGCTGCCAAGGGCCCCATCCGTGCTATTCTGGCTTTGGTGGGGACCGGAGATGAAAAGGTGACCCCCCAGGAGCTTTCAGCCTGGAAGATGAAGGAGGAGGAGCCCCCCACCCCCCTGGGCCCTGTCCTTGTGGTCTCTGATGGGTGCTGGGGGGAGGGTCTCAGAATACATGTTCACTGTGACCTCTCTCCACTGATGGCCCCAGGCGATGGAGAACTGAGGGCCACACACACACAGGTCCTGAACCCTGCTATGTGAAGGGCCTTCAAGATGCGTTTTGCAGCAAGAGGACTCCCCCTGCCCTCAGAACAATGCACAGCAGTTTTGGGGAGCGGGGGGTCAGCTCCTGGCCCAGGTGTGCGGATGACCTTGAAAGACGAGGCAGATGCAGTGCAGTGGGAGGGAAAACAAAGAAACCATCCAGGGATGTGAGGAAGAAGGCAAGCAATGGTTCCCAGACCTTCCAAAGACAGGATCTCAGAGCTCAGCCAGCCCATCCTCCGACCTTCACTAGTGTGGAGACCTAGCAGGAGAGAGGACAGGAGTCACTTAAGGTCACGCAAGGAGTTTGTGAGGCTGGAAGCTTTGCTCCACCTCCACATTCTTCAGGAGACCGGCGGATAATTCTTCGTTCTGTCTTCCGCCTCGACAGCAAAGTGTCTTCCCCGCCATGGGACCGGGCGACGTGCTCAGGATGTGAAGTCATGTAGGAACATCTCTGAGTTCATAAGCGTCTCCTGTTCATAAATATCCAGCTGAAGACTCAAGCTTCCACGGCTCCCAAAATAGCTTTGGATCCCAGTGCAGGCATTTCCAAGAACAAATTTTTATCATTTCAAGAATTCTGTGAAAGCAGAGAACTCTCTAGCTTGTATGGATCCCTACCCCAGAGAGCTCCCTATATCCTGGTCACACACTGCACCCTGATCCTAGCCACAGACGGTGGACGTAGACTGGTCTGACCTCCAGATAAGGTATCTCTTGCAGTTTACTGTCTCACATGGTGTCCAATATGGTTGATTACAATTATGGTCAGTTTCATTGCAATTCATTTTGATACAATAGTAGATTACCCTTTCATGCCACCCCTCCCCTTACCCCCAGCACTTTTCTTTAAAGGGGATTTCTTGCCCGTAGATGATCTTGAGATTGACTCTTCAACATCCATTTCAGGGATAGATGATTACTCTCAGCCGATCCATTCGATCCCCTTGACCACTGATTGGCTCAGAGATGAGAAAGTCCTAAGCCAATAGGTGTCCGTAAGACCTAAGGAGAGGCTGTGGCTTCTAGAAAGGGAATCCAGTCTCTCTGTTCCACTACGAGTCTGGAATGTCACCACAGCTGCTTCTGAAGCCCTCCAGTGAGGCATCAAGGGACACGTGTGTCAGGCAGAAGCCCCGTCACTGGTCCACTGAACCAACCAGCCCTGAAGCCAGCTCTGTTTCCTCCCTGCGAGATGATACCCATAGAGTTTAAAAACACTTCAAGATGAGAAGTTTGTTATCCGCAGATGGAAACCCTCCTTCACCAGGCTTCACTCTACTGCAGAGGGGTTGAGCGGCCCCACTGCCCCCTCTGGGAAGATCCAGTCTTGCCCTGCCAGGCAAAACAGCTAAGAATGTTGCCTCTCATCCGAGGGAACATCGCCTCTTCCAGGCAGGAGTTCCCGATCTTCAGCGAGACAAGCACAGACCCAGATAATTACATGAAATGCCACTAGAAGAGCTGTCGTTAATTTTGATGGCAATAAAGGGCCTTGCCAGCACGTTAAGCTAATTTCCTGAAAGCACCAGGAGGAAGGTTGTGGACTGGATCCCAGATTATTAATAATGTCGAGCTTCATTTGAACCATTCAGGAAATTCCTCCCAGTTGCCTCCAGCAAACTGCCACAGGTTGCTACTTTCCTCTGAAATCAACAGCCTTCCTATATGCAAATGTGGATTTTTTGCGGGTTTGTTTTTCCCTGGAAAATAATTAAAGTCACAGTGCCCAATAAATACTTAAACAGATTGTGGTTTTAATTAAAAACCTTCCACCAGGGCTGCCGCAGGTCTCTCTTTCCAAACAGGCACACTGGTGACAGCTTCAAGCAAGAGAACCTGAGTTTCAGTATCTGAGACTAGAGATCCTTACTGATCGTAATAGTAATTCTGATTGCTGCCTATGCCATGGGGGTGGGGTGGGGTGGGGAGGGAATAAGGAGAGACATGTGGGGGCAGGGCCAAGGTCCTTCTCCCTGTGGGAGAGGCAGGACGCAAGCAATATCTCATCATATCTGTACCCAGCTCTGGAAGGTAATAATAATGGCTAATTCTGGTTATTGTTGAAAAATAACTCATTTCTGAGCACTAAGTGCCAAGTACTAGGTTCTTTGCATGCATTGACTCCCTAAATCCTCACAGCAACCTAATAAACATAGATACTCTTATTTATGCCCCTTTTCCCCCTGAGGCACAGAGAGGTTAAGTTACTCGGCCAAGGTCACACAGCTATTACCTGGTGGAGTCTGATGCTAAAACCCTTCCTCCTAACCACTCCATTGAGTGTGCCTGGGGGGGGGGAAGAGAGGGAAGGTGGGAGGGGCTATCATAAACTGGGACTGGCTTCCCAGAAGGGTGAGCTTTCAGCTGGGAATTAGAAAAAGAAAGCAGCTTCTTAGGGAGACAGGTGGGAACCCTGTGTTGGGAGGCAGGGGGACAGAGGGCAGAGCAAGGTGGGAGCGGTGAGTGTTGTGGAGATCTTGCGGGAGTGCAGCTTCCAGAAGGATCTCCTGAGCCCGCTGCAATGCAGCGAGAATGTGATGCCCATCTGATGACTTTCCGAGGCCTTTCCCACATCCCTTAAATCACCCGCGTGCCAGTTGCAACTGAGTCCTTCGCACAATGTTACGTGTCCTGAACTTTTTCTTTTTCTTTTTTTTTTTTTTTTTAAAGATTTTTATTTATTTGACAGAGAGAAACACAGCGAGAGAGGGAACACAAGCAGAGGGAATGGCAGCAGGAGAAGCAGGCTTCCTGCAAAGCAGAGAGCCCCATGCAGGGCTGGATCCCAGGACCCTGGGATCTGACCTGGGCCGAAGGCAGACGCTTAACGACTGAGCCACCCAGGCGCCCCTCCTTAACTTTTTCATTAAACATCTCTGATTTCCGATCTCGCACGGTTTTTTTTTCCCCCTCTTAGAGCCAACAGATTTTCTTTTTCAAGATCTCGACATTTTAGGTTCCTGACAAAATCAGAAGCCTTAAGGGCTGTGTTCTAGAACCCTCCTACAGAACTCAAGGAGAAAGCGCTCACCCCGCCCTGGATGGGTGGGTGGGGGTGTTGGTGAGGAAAGCACACAGGAAGGTTTCCTCCCAGGAGACCTATGCGCGCTGGATCGCGCAGGGGACCATTCCTTGACCGGGCATTCAGAGGGTGCCTATTGTGCCCTGGGCGCGGGGAACACAATGGGGTGAGATGCGGGGGCTGTGTTGGTGTTGGGCAGTGGCGAGGAGGTTGCAGATTCCTGGGACGCAGACTGGGTGGGCATGAGAAAGAAAGGTCCTGTGCCTTGGGTAAGCGCCCCCCACCCCTCGGGAACATTGGGCCGCTGGACCGCGGAGCAGGGACCGCCGCGCTCAGGCCTCCGGCAGCCATTGCCCCAACCTCTGCGCCCGGCAAGCGGTGTCCAGCAGGGGGCGCTCACGAACCAGGCCTGGGACTGAAACCTTGAGTCCACACCGCCGCGGGAACGACTGCGGGGGTCCACTGGGGTTCAACCCGCCCCATCCTCCGGACCGTCCGGGTCTGAGAAGTCAAAGTTAGAAGTCAGTCCGCAAAAATCTGCCCGGAGCCACAGCCCTCGGCTCCTGCGTCTGTCTAGGGTCTGGACCCCAGCTTGGTCAAAAAGCTTGAGTCCGGGTTCTACAGATTCCGATTCTGGGACACCGCCCCCAACCCCCCCCCCACCCCCGCCCACTCTGAAGGCTTAGAACCTTGAATCCCTTTTCTCCCTTCACCTACTTCCGCGCACCTGATTAGGTGGCTGTTTCTTTAACGATCAAAGACGTGGGCGGCGGAGGGGGTGGTGTGTTCGCTCTCGGCTCCTTCAGTAACTGTACCATTATTAACATTATAGACATCAGACCTGCTCCTGCGCGCCCTGGCGGCGCCGGGCGAAACGTGCTGTGCTCTACTAGCTGAGCCCGGAGGCTGATCCTGGAGTCGTGGCTCCCATCCCAGCCCTCGGCGGACTCTGCCAGGGCAGGCACTGGGCGTTCCGGGGTCGAAGGCGGGGGTAAGGGTTGTCTTCCTCCCTACCCCCACGGGGCCGGCTCGGGGAACAAAGAGCTTGCTGGAGCGTGGGTGGGAGTCGCAGGGGCCCCGGGAGTCTGAGCCCTCGCCTGGGTGGCCACCACATCCTTAGACGCCCTCCTGCCCCCCGGTGCCCCATCTCTCTGCTGAATCCCCCCGGCTTCTGCATTCCTGGCAAGTGAGCCAAGGAAAAGGGGTCCTACTTGGCCCGCGGGCCCTGGAGGTTCCCGGGACGCTGGCGGGGCTGGTCCCTGCGGGCCTGGGAAGCGCTCCGCGGAGAATGAGCGAGCCCATTCTCCCTTCTACTCCCCAGCCTCTGTCTTCTAGTCCATCCACGCTTCCAAGTTGTCCCTCGCCCGCCTGCCTACCTGCCCGCCTCCACGACAAAGGCAAAAAAGAACCAGAAAAAAGGTGAAAACTGGGTGGAGGGTCCACAAGCTGGGAGCCTCCCCGCCCGAGCTTCGGCCCCGCCTGTCGGGCTGGGGTCCCTCCCCCGCGCCCAGGGAAGTCTCCAGGACCGGCGACCCGGGACCTGACGGTCTATCCTCGCAACTGGTCCCTCGCCTCGCAGACCCCTCTTCCAGGACCCAAGTTCGCGGAACCGCCCTCCCCACCCCACCCCCTGCCAGCGTTCCCAATACGCCCCCCGCCCTTGCTCCGCGGACAAAGACGTTGTACCAGACCCGCCGGCCGCGCCACTCCCTGCCCCAGCCGCAGGGACTCATTCCCAGACTACGGGGCCGCTGGTGCTGTCCCACTGCAGAATGGGGTTTGCACTCTGCCCTCTTTGAAGACACCATCCCTCTCAGGGAGCCCCTGTGCCCTCCCCCAGGTCGTCTGTGGGGACCACAGGCCCAGGCAGGTGGAGTGAAGTTCTGGGTTCTCAATTCTGGCCGGAAGGAGAGGTGCTGGTCCCAGCCCGCAGGGCCGCCTGCAGCGACCGCAGGAGTAGGAGAGAGGGAGGGATGCGGAGCGTGCGTGCGCGGATCGGTTCATATTTAATTTACAAAGGATCCTCGAACGCCCGGTCGGGCAGTCTCTCCAGCTGCAGCGCTCCCCGTCCATCTCTCTTCCCCACTTCCCCAGCTCATTAAAATGCTCAACGCTCAAATCGGAAGATTGATCTCAGAGGCCCCAAACCCGGGCCATCGACCCACCGCCAGAGAACCCCTCGGCCCGGGGTGAGGGCTAGGGGGCCGCGTGTGCCCCGAGAGAGCTCAATGTCTACAGGAAGCACCGGGGAAGGCGGGGAAGGCGGGAGGGGGGAGGGGGGGGCTCCTGGGGGCCTGTGTCCCCTTCACGATTCTGGCCCGCAACTCCGTCTCCAGGGCTGCGATGGGCAGTGCAGGAGAGTTTTAGCCAAATGCCTCGACATTCCTGCGCCTCCACCTCCTCGTCGCTGAAAGAAATGTCGGGGTTTCGCCAGAGCCAGGGAGCGGGAGTCGGGAACAGCCAGTATTCGAATCTGCTGAGGCCGGCTGTTGTGTGAGGGTGTGAGACATGCTGGCGGGGGCGGGCCGCGGAGGCTCTGGGGGCTAAGTGTGTGGGGTTGACGGTGCGTTTGCTGGCGAGGCTGTGAAGACGTTGGCGAGGGAGGAACGGGGACAGAGATGCTGGGGCCTTAAGTTCCCAGCCCACACTGCTCTGGAGGAGCTGACGTTTTGTAACCATCCCTGTGGGTGCTGTTGTCTGCCGCAGCCCGGGTGCCCCATTCTCCCGGAGCTGGCAAGACCTGAGGGTGAGATGCTTGGGTGCGTCCAGGCCGGCCCTCTGGGGAGGCGCAGGCTGATACCGGGCACCCACCGCACCCGGCGACCCGCACAGGCCGCCGCGTTGGGCTGTGGGCTTCAAGCGCTGGTTTAGCTACAAAGAGAGAGAGAGAGATAGAGAGAGAGAGACTTTAAAGAGTAGGGCTTAAGAGGCTGGACAGGGGCGGCGGTGGGCTGCGGTGCAGGCATCGCTTCCCCGCGCGCCCCTCGGGGTCGTGCGCTCTCGACTCCTCGGGTTGGACTGGCGGGGGGCGGGGAGACCATCTACCCAGATCCAAGCAAAAATAGCAGGGAGGGTGAGGCGCTCTGCTAACACTATCAATTATGCATCGTGTTGAACGTGGCTTCGGGGAGGAGGCTGCTAGTGGGGAGGGGGGTGCGGGAAGGAAGGGTCCGCCCGAGCTCGACTGCGCGCGGCTCAGCAGGTCCTACTTCAGGTCTGTCTGTGCCACAAGCGGCATTTGCGAAAAGAGTTTAAAGGCAAAGACACGCCCCCCCTTCAGTGGTGCGCCTTGCCTTCCCCCAAATTCTTCAAAGATGGTTTGTCTCACGTGTTGCCGGGCGTAAAAGCGGCTCGCATTCAATTAGCAGCGAAGCTCCCCGGTCCTGGCGGGACCCGCACGTGAGGGTGAGTGAGCGCGAATGTGTGTGCGTGCAAGAGGGGGAGAATGGTGAGTGTCCCGGGTGAAGGTGTGCCTTTGGAAAATGTGTGCGAACCTAGGGAGGCCTTAACACATCGACTCGGTTATTATTACCTGGTGATGGATAATTCTAACATGTAAAGGTCGACTGTGCGGAGGGTGTGAAGGTCTGTGTGTGTCCATATCAACGTGTTTGAACGTGGCAGGGGTGGGGGGCGGTGATGTGATTAGGCACAGTGACAACGTCTGCAGATGTGTAAATGCGGGGGGACGTGGGGTATGGGTGGGCGCGTTGAACTGGGAAGAGCTCAGATGAGGGCGGTGAGTGTGGGGGGCGCCCCTTGAGACCAGCGTGTCTCAGCCTCGGGGAGAGCCTCTACGGCTTTAACAAATGTGGATGATGCGGGAGGTGGGAGAGGCTGTGCGCGTCCCTGCCTTGCCGGGAGCGCGCGCGGACTCTCTTCAGTCTGCAGCCAGCCAGACGTGGGGGGATCAGACGCGAAAGGAAAAACTGAAGCGGGACCTCAGGGCTAGGGACGTCCCCATACTTACCTGTCCCTTTCTCTGCCCCTCCCCTGTCTCTTCCACAGCCCACAGCAGATGTGGAAAGCGCCCTCGGGCAGTGTCCTGGCTCGGAGACCTTAAGTCTGGAGAAGGGGCTGCAGTCCGAGGGCAGTGCGCGGAGAGTCAGCGAGCAGCGGGTAAGCCGCGGGGACCGTCCCACAACCTCGACCCAAGTGTGGGTAGTCCCACCTGGGATACCATAACCCGCTGATGCTGTGGGGGTGGGGAACTACGGAGGGGTGGGGAGCGGCCCTTCCCCCGGGAGCAAAGGCGGCGTGGGGGAACCCGGCTTCCCAAAGACCGGCTTGTGGGAGGGGCTCTGCCCAACCTGCGGGGAGTTCTAGGTGGGAGCGGGAAGTCTGCGCTTAAGCGCGTTTGTGTGACTGGGTATAAGGTTCTATTGGGCGGTGGGGTGGGCGGAGGTGTGCTGGGCATCGTGGAGCTGCAGAAAAGGGGCAGAATCCAGCACCATGACCTGTGGGCTGGGGACCCCTATACCCTCTGGGAGCCGCCTGAGCTCTTCGGGGATGGGAGGGGGGAATCTTTAGTGACATCCTCCTCAATGCTCCTGGTCCACGCATGGGGAAAGACCTCCTTCCTCAGACGGAAGTTGACACAGCAACCTTGGTTCTCCCCTCGAGGGAGTTGCAATCCAGGGCAGGCTGCTTCGGTATCTGGGGGGCGGTGTGGGGGGTGGGGCCGGGAGTCTACTGCCCCGGTCCCGCCTCCCGCCGCAAGTTCCCGGCATTGCCTATCCGCTGGGATTTCAGTCTCAGTGGAGGGCTTTTGTGCATGCGCAAGCGCGCGCCTGTGTGCCTGTGTGTGGGTGGGTTCGTGGGAGGACTTGTGTCCTTGTGTCTGTCAGCGGGCACAACGAACAGGAGAGCACCGGGAGGGAGAACCCTGTATGGATGCTAGGTTCAGCTGAAAGAACAATGAGGTCTCCAGGGTGTCTGTGTCTGGGTGTCTCTGCGTTTGTGTGCTAGAAAATGTGCTGTGAACCTCTAACCCCTGCAGAAGTTGGCAGTTTGATGGTGGTGCTCAGCGTGTATTTGTACTGTTTTGTGATTGTATGGTTGCGGATGCGAATGCCGCGCGGGGGACAAAGAGTTCGAGGAAGGACAACAGGTCACCGAGGGAAGTGCTTGTTCTGTGTATCCTTGTCGGAGTTAAACAAAGGCTTAGAAACACACAAGTAGGTCGGGGCAGAGCCCAGAGCAGACAGAGAGGTGAGTGGCCCAGCCTCTGGAGGGGCCAATGGCAGACTGAACGGGTAGGAGGGGGAGAAATCCAGGCACAAGTCTGCTAGAAAAGGAAGTCAGGGCCCCCCAGAGGGAGCATGCATTGAATCCTGAGACTTTTATTGAGCCTCACTCATGTCTAAGAGACTCCTGGGCACAGAGGAGAAGGTTCTTGGGGTCACAGGGTCTGCTCTACATGGGTTTGCAGAGGCAGAGCTTAATAGGGGGAGGGAAGCTGGGTCTCATAAGTCACTTTCTCCCCTCCTTCCCCAGCGGCCATCGGCAGGATCCGCGATGGTGCCTCTGCGGGCTCTGTGGCTGGCCTGGGGTCTGCTAGGAGTGGCCAGAGGGTGCCCAGAGCCGTGCGCCTGCGTGGACAAGTACGCGCACCAGTTCGCTGACTGCGCCTACAAGGAGCTGCGCGAGGTGCCGGAAGGTCTGCCGGCCAACGTGACCACGCTGAGTCTGTCGGCCAACAAGATCACCGTGCTGCGGCGCGGGGCCTTCGCCGACGTCACGCAGGTCACGTCGCTGTGGCTGGCGCACAATGAGGTGCGCACGGTGGAGTCCGGCGCCCTGGCGGTGCTGAGCCAGCTCAAGAACCTCGACCTAAGCCACAACCTCATATCCAGCTTCCCGTGGAGCGACCTTCGGAACCTGAGCGCGCTGCAGCTGCTCAAAATGAACCACAATCGTTTGGGCTCACTGCCCCGGGACGCACTCGGTGCCCTGCCCGACCTGCGCTCCCTGCGCATCAACAACAACCGCCTGCGTACCCTGGCTCCTGGCACCTTCGACGCGTTAAGCGCACTGTCCCATCTGCAACTCTATCACAACCCCTTCCACTGTGGTTGCAGCCTTGTGTGGCTGCAGGCCTGGGCCGCAAGCACCAGGGTCTCCTTACCCGAGCCCGACTCCATAGCGTGTGCCTCACCTCCCGCGCTGCAGGGGGTGCCGGTGCACCGCCTGCCCACCCTGTCCTGTGTACCACCCAGCGTGCGTCTGAGTGCTGAGCCGCAGCCCGAGGCACCGGGCAGCCCCTTGCCCTCGGGCCTGGCGCTCATGCTACACTGCGTGGCCGAAGGACACCCCACACCCCGCCTGCAATGGCAACTTCAGATACCGGGTGGCACCATAGTCTTAGAGCCTCCAGTCCTGAGCGGGGAGGACAATGCGGATGGGGCGGAAGACGGGGAGGAGGAAGGAGATGGGGACGGGCCAACGCAGACCGAGGCCCCAACCCCAACTCCAGCCCCGGCTTGGCCCGCGCCCCCAGCCAACCCACGCTTCTTGGCCCTCACGAACGGTTCCCTGTTCGTGCCCCTCCTGAGTACCAAGGAAGCAGGCGTCTACACCTGCCGTGCCCACAATGAGCTGGGCGCCAACTCCACGTCACTACGCGTGGCAGTGGCAGCTGCTGGGCCCCCAAAGCACGCTCCGGGCGCCGGGGGAGACTCCGAAGGGCAGGCACCTACTTCTGAGCGCAAGTCCACAGCCAAAGGCCGGGGCAACAGCGTTCTACCCTCCAAGCCCGAGGGCAAAATCAAAGGCCAAGGCCTGGCCCGGGTTAGCGTCCTCGGGGAGACGGAGACGGAGGCGGGGCCGGAGGAGGAGGCAGGTGAGCAAGAGGAAGCAGAAGACCAGGTCTCTGCGGATCCCGCGGAGGAGCAACGCTGTGGCCACGGGGACCCCTCGCGGTACGTGTCCAACCACGCATTCAACCAGAGCGCCGAGCTCAAGCAGCACGTCTTTGAGCTGGGCGTCATCGCGCTGGACGTGGCGGAGCGCGAGGCTCGGGTGCAGCTGACGCCGCTGGCGGCGCGCTGGGGATCTGGGCCCGGCGGGGCTGGGGGAGCCGGGCGGCCCGGGCGGCGACCGCTGCGCCTGCTCTACCTGTGCCCAGCGGGGGGCGGCGCGGCAGTGCAGTGGTCGCGCGTGGAGGAGGGCGTCAACGCCTATTGGTTCCGCGGCCTGCGGCCCGGCACTAACTACTCAGTGTGTTTGGCGCTGGCCGGCGAGGCCTGCCACGTGCAAGTGGTATTTGCCACCAAGAAGGAATTGCCCTCGCTGCTGGTCATCGTGGCGGTAAGCGTGTTCCTTCTGGTACTGGCCACCGTGCCCCTGCTGGGCGCCGCCTGCTGCCACCTTTTGGCCAAACACCCCGGTAAGCCCTATCGTCTTATACTGCGGCCGCAGGCTCCTGACCCCATGGAGAAACGCATCGCTGCCGACTTCGACCCGCGGGCCTCGTACCTCGAGTCGGAGAAGAGCTACCCCGCAGGAGGCGAGGCAGACGTCGCGGAGCCAGAGGAAGCTCCCGGGGAGGGCCTCGACGAGGACGCGGAGCAGGGGGACCCAGGTGGGGACCTGCAGAGGGAGGAGAGTCTGGCGGCCTGCTCGCTGGCGGAGTCTCAGTCCAAGGCCAACCAAGAGGAGTTCGAGGCGGGCTCTGAGTACAGTGATCGGCTGCCCCTGGGCGCCGAGGCGGTCAACCTCTCCCAGGAAATTAATGGCAATTACAGGCAGACGGCAGGCTGAACCGCCAGCCCGACCGGCCCGCCCATTCCCATCCCCCACCTTGGGTGCCTGGGAGCAGAAGCCTAGGGCTGGCAGGACGTTCGCGCATCACCCCACCCGCAACCTTCACTTACTCCGCCCCTTTACCAGCCCCAACCTTCATTACTGAGGACGTCTAGAGGGGAGTGGGACGACTGCACCAGTTTCCGGCCACCCACTAACGTCATTGTCCTTGTGGGCTCAATTCCCCTCCACGGGCAAGCACAGCTACTTGCTCTCCTCTCTCCCTGTAATACACCACCCGCTGATCGTGAAGCGGAATCCACCCCTCTCCATTCCCACCGTAATTGTTATCTTCGAAATCTGCTCTGCAGCCTGCCCCACCGTGGGCTCTGGAACCAGAGGAAACGGAGAAGACGCTGGAAATATCTGGTGGTAAAGGTGTGGCCCGGGGTCAGCCCGGGACCCGCGGCAGTTGTCCCTTGCGTGGAGTGCTGTAGGGTCCCGCCTGGTCCCCTACTCCAACCTTTCCGGGGTGCACGTCCCAGAAGCCAGGACTCGGTGGCAACTCCCTAGTTTTAGTTTCAAAGCCCCTTTCCGACTGGGAAACAAACCTTTCTGTCCCCCCACCCCCAATCCGCTTCTGATCAGCTGGAGCCAAGCCTGGTGCCTGGGGCGCCTTTCAGCTCCGCGCTCCGATTTTCATATTTTCGTTTTTTTTGTTTTTTTCCAAAAGACAGTGACACTCTGGGTCTGGTGCTAACACCCCCTTCCCAGCCTCTGGGAAAATTGGATGTGTTTGAGGGGGTGGGGCAGGGAATCCGTTTTCTCTCTCCTGCTCTCCTAACTTAAAGCGCCTAGGAGCGCCCCGGGCTCCCTTTTAACTCGGAAAGCGTGGGCTTAGTCCTCGATGAATTTCGTTGTGGGTGACTTGGGGTTTCCGGAGTTCGAAGCACTCCACAGCTGGGCTTCCACTGCTGCACCCAGACCTCTGTTCGAGGTGCGCTGGGGGCAAAGGAAGCCAACTGCGGTCTCCCTGGGCCCGGTCTCGCGCGAGGGCTTGCGCCCTGGCTCGCACAAAGCCTGCGCGTGACGGTGCCGCGGGATCCGGATGGAGAAAAGCCCCTGGGTCCTCGCGTCTCCCCGCCCCGCCCCTCCTTCCACGAGAACAGTATTTGCCTGGCGTGTAGTCCTAGACGAGCGTGCTCTGTAGGAGAAGTCTGTGTTCTGTAAAGTGTGACCGTGTAGTGTAGGGGGGCGGGCGGGCAGGCAGGTGGGCGGGGAGGGAGGGCGCGGGAGGGTGGACGCGGCGCGGCGACTGGGGCGGGGTCCTTTTTTCATTCTTCAAGGTAAAGGTCGGGATTGGGGTGGGGGTGGGGGGATTCGGGCGTCGGGACCTGCCAGTCCTCGAAGCGCAGCACAAGTGCGGCCCGGGGCGGAGTAGCTCCCCCTCCCCGGAGCCCGCGCCCTTTTCTAAAGGCGTCTGTATGTAAACAGTCAATAAAACAATCGATTTGATCTGGGCTCGGTGACTCTTTGGGGGGAGAGGGGGGGACAGAAGAAGGAAGCCTGGGGGATGCTGGAGGAAACCGCAGAAGGAGGGAGGCCCCAAGATCCTCCCATTGGGATCCTTTGTGTGATTTCGTGTTGGTTGGACTGTCCTGTGATTTTGCCAGGTGTTTACACCCGGCGCCCGCTCTTTCTTGGTGCCTCCAACAACTCCCGGCTGCAGGGGGCGAAACCACGTGGGACTGAGGAGGCTAGAAATGAGTGGGGAGGGTTTGCAGGGAGGATGGAGTGGGCCCCTGCAGACTGAAGGCGGAGAGCTCCGGGGTGTGTGTGTGTGAGTGTTGTGTAGCTGCCAAATATTCCTTGGGTTGACACAGTCGCTATGATGGGGCTTGGCCCTGTGTGTGCGTGTGTGTGTGTGTGTGTGTGTGTACTGAAATATAATCTTTTGGGGCGCCTGGGTGGCTCAGCCGGTTAAAGCCTCTGCCCTGGGCCTGGGTCATGATCTCAGGGTTCTGGGGGCTCTCTGCTCAGCAGGGAACCTGCTTCCTCCTCTCTCTCTGCCTGCCTCTCTACCTATTTGTGATTTCTCTCTCTCTCTCTGTCAAATAGGTAAATAAAATCTTAAGAAATAAAAAGAAATATCATCTTTTATTATAAAAGCTTTGTTTTGCTTGAAAATGCTGCCTTTGAGCAGAGGGCAGGGACTGGCTGGATTTCTGTAACTGGTTCAGGAATCTGCCCACGTGATTGCATTGGGCAGAGGCCTGGCTGGGTGGGCGGGTGCTTAGCAGTTTGGGCCTAACCCAGTTCTCTGGCCGTTGGTATTGAGGGAGAGGGGAAAGAAGGGACTTCCCGTCCTCCCTGTCCTAGAGATTGGGGGTTTTCCTGGAGACCCCCTAGAATCCTGAGTGCCCCAGGAGGATAGGCAGAGTTCTGAGAGTTTTCCCCTCCTTTGTCCTGCGCCAGGCTTCCTAATGGATGGACACCCACGGCTGAGCTAGTCCAGTCCTCTCAGCGCAAAGCCAGGCCCAAAGGCTCGGCTCACAGGACAGGACCAGGCGGGGGCTGGAGATGGAGGACCAGGTTGCGGCGACACCGTGTTGACTGTCCACGGATGCTGGTCCCCCTGTCCCTTACCAGCTGCTGTGCGAATGAATGATGGGCACGTGCACAGAATGGTCTCCAGCCTCTGGCCTTCCTTCTTGTCTCTTTTTAAATTCTATTCTTTCCTTTCCTCCCCTTCTCTCCTCCCTCTTCTCTTTTTCTTTCTGCATCTCCCTTATTCCTTCCCCGAAGAATCTCTTAAAAGCCCAGGGTTGGAAGGAACCTTGAAGCCTTGCCCGGCTGAGATGTCATTCTCCTCTACAGAGCCGTCCTCCATCAGGTGGTTGTAGGAGCTCCAACCTGCTTATCCAGGGCTGGGTGTGGGGTCCACATGGGGTGTTCGTCCAGGTCAGATGAGGGTCCCCAAACGGGAGGTGACAATTGGGCGGAAGCCGGCGGCAGGGTGGGAGGGGAAAGAATTCACCTGAGGCAGAACAAAGGAGATGGGAGCTTATTGAATCCACCCAAGAGAGCAGGGGGCGGACCCGGAGGAGAAACTGTCTGCAATGAGGCCATGGGGGCTGTTTTTAAAGGGGGGACGGCGAGCGGATATGGTGATGATGGAATTTTCCCCTTTTTGGTAACTGTGCCTGGTTATAAGCAGCCCATTGTTCAGTGAGGGCCTCTGGATATTTCCAAGTGGGTCCCCCGTACTCGGCCAGGGGGGTCGCTGTGGGCCCTTTCTACATTCCATTGCTCAAGCCTGTTTGCCTCCACAATGGGGAGCTCACTCTTCGCCCTGTCCCCCCAAGTAACCGGTGGTTGAGCAGTTTAAAGCATGTCTCTCCCTCTCTTCCACCTCCTCTTCCTGACTCTGCCACTGGCACATCTCTGTAATGAACCCTCAGAGGTCTGCTGCTGTGTACCTCCTCCATCCCTCACTGCAGGGCTGTAAAGCCTTCCATTCAATGCAGAATTTTCTTTTTTGCATGTCTCCAGGTCCTGTGCCAGCTTAGCTCTCTCTCCTGTGTATTTTGTCATAAAACTTACCTGGATGCGGCAAGGGAATGGAGTCCAGTGGGTTAGGAGTTCGTGTGTATATGTGCGCGCGCGCGCGCGCGTGTGTGTGTGTGTGTGTGTGTTGTAAGCACCTATTGAGGGGACCTGGAAAATGCTCAGAGAATTCAGTATGACAGCGGTAGCCTTGGAACTCAGAGCAATTTATCAGGAACAGTAATTCTTTGAGCAAGAGAAACCAGATGCCCAGGATGTGGCCTTGAATCAGATTGGAAACCTGTCTGCAGGAAGGTGATTTGAAAGGAGTGCCCCCCCTGCCCCCCCAAGTGTCTCCTAAAGATCAGCCGGAATGAGAACCATCATGAAGATCATTAGGAAGAGTCCATTAATACAAAAGGACAAAGGGATGCAGGGCTTCTTTGAGGAAGAAGGTCCTGTGCTTCCTGATCTTGTTTGGAATGCAGCCCTCCACCCAGGACACTGGAGTGACAACCACAACTAAAGCTAACATTTCTAAAGATTACTTGACTCAGTAAATGTTTGGACAGTTAATCCCTGAAGGTGATGCTAATCTTGATTTTCCCTCCTTGATCTCCCTTTGATAGGGAAAGGAAAGGGGATGGCACTTGCTACAACTATCTTGCCCCAGATTCGTTAGCATCAGAGCCCCAGTTATGATATACTCCACAGGGAAAGAAGGACCCTTTCCCAACAAGAGGCATCACCCGCAGAGAAAGAGCTGTGATGTCTGAGCGACTGAGCAAGAGAAACTAGAGGACCTTTACCTTTCAGGGATGCGGTGCCCTTTCTGTGGAAAAAGCCAACCTTAGGGACTAGGACCTAAGCAGAGCCCCAAGTAGAGGCCATAAATTGTGAAATCTGACCTAACAAATACCTTTACCTTGTAAATTGCCAACGCCAAGATATTGACAAGAGCAATTCTGTTGGAAAATTGGGGATGGGGCAAGCAGAGCCATTTCAGTTGTAATGTGTCAATTAATTGATTGCATTTGTAACACACCCACCTACACATATGTGTTCAATGACAAGATTTTGCCTTAGGACTCAATAGAGAATAATGCACTGAAAATAGAGTATCGGCTGTGACTGGCATATAAAAGAGATTGAATTAGAAAATGTCTTGCAGTATTAGCATTTAATTCTAAATATGGCCGGCTTTCCTAATGAGACTTGATATGGATTTCTTAAAAAGCCATCCAGAGACCCCATGATGGGCCGAAAATAAAACCAACCCGTTGGGTTAAATCAGTTGGAAAGACTTTGTATCATCCCTTGGTTGAGCGAGTAATTTAGGTAATTTGAAGATGATATGATTTTTTAAATTGTGCTAATTGCACATGCTTTGTCTGGACATGTGAATGTAAGTTTAATAATTAAGTTTTCGTCCACATGGAATTAGGAAAATAAATGTTTATATTTTTATCAACTGTTTACGGCTTAAACATGTCCCCTTGTGTATTAGCAGTTAATTTGGTTTTGGCAAATTAGATGCACTTTCTCTTAGCAACACTCTAGCGCACTGGTCCTTAAATTGAGTCTAAAAGCCATTCAAGGAGTCCAACCATTTGAGAGAAAAACTGCCACAATCATAAACATCAGAGAGGAACTTCATAAGAATCGATCAGAGTTTAAATAGGGAAAGAATGGGAGTGGAGGATTAATTATCAATGCTTTTTTTTAGTAAAAGTGGCTTATTGTGTATTTAGACAGACTAAAAATGTTGATGGTCAACTGGTAAATCTTAACATTAAGTAACTGAAATTGGTTAAATTAAGTTAAAATGACATCAATAGCGTTTATTGAACCCCTACCGTATATCAGGAACACACATACTATGGAATTTATGAGCATTCTTTTATTAATCTTTTTGAAAAATCTTGTGTGGTGATAATATTATTATTCCAACTTAGGCAAAGAAAACCAAAAGCAGAGAGGGTTACTAATTTGCCAAAGGTAATTTGCTGGTGATTTGCAGGATTGAGGTTTGTACTTTGTGACAGACCTCCTTCGCCACAAAGCCAAACCTCCTTTTGATACCTCTATAAATCAGATTAAGTGAAGGACAATATATTTTATATATCGATAAATTTGATGCTGATTATGAAGTTTGTCTAGAAAAAGAATTTCTCTTTTTTTTTTTAATATTTTATTTATTTGACAGAGAGAGATTACAAGTAGGCAGAGAGAGAGGGGGAAACAGGCTCCCCGCTGAGCAGAGAGCCCGATGCGGGGCTCGATCCCAGGACCCTGAGATCATGACCTGAGCCGAAGGCAGAGGCTTTAACCCACTGAGCCACCCAGGTGCCCCTAGAAAAAGAATTTCTCTTGCTGTCTCTCTTATTTCTCAAAATAGCCCTTTTTCCCCCAATTATAAAAGTTGTGCATGATTAAATGTAAATGGGTAGAGCCACTTTGGAAAACTATTTGACAGTTACAAAGGTGAAAGATACATTCTAGCTTATGACTCAGCAATTTCACACTCCAGCTTCTTCCCAGTAGAAGTGTGGAAGGACAAATGGGTCCTTCAGTGGACACAAGTGCAGGAATGCTTGTAGTAGCTTTATATGTAATACCACAAATTGAAAATAACCCCCATATCCACCAAGAGTAGAATGGAAAAAGAAAAAAAAACTGTGGTATATTCATATGATAGAATAGGACACAGCAATGAAAAAAAAAACAAAAAAAAAACCAAGGTTCAACTTCACATAGCAGCATGCACGCCATAATGTTGAGTGAAAGAAGCCAGGCACAAAAGAATGCATAACGTGTTATTTCATTCCTATGACGTTCAAGACAGGCAAAACTAATTTGGGGGGAAATAGGTCAGAATAGTGTTGGAAGGTACTGACGAGGATTGAGAGGGTGCTTGAAAGAATGTTCTGAGGTGCCAGAAATCTTGTACTGGCGGTTCTGGCGGGGGGTGATTTCATGAATGTTTATGTGTGCAAAATTTACGTGTGTAAAAATTCATCAAGCGGTATATTTAAGATTTATATGCTTTATTGCATTTGTTAGACCTCGATTTTTAAAAATAGAAAAATAACCCTTGGAAATACAGCTACCATGTGATAACGTACTCAATACAGAACTGCCCTGTCCGATTCCGTAGCTACTAGCAATGTGGTGATTTAAATTTAAATTTTAATTAATTAACATTAAATAAGATTAAAAATTCAGTTCCTCAGTCACACTAGCCACATTTCAAGTGTTCAATAGACACACATGGCTAGTGGCTACTATATATTGATCGGGCAGCAGAGATATAGAACTTTTTTTTTTTTTTTTAGATTTTATTTATTTGACAGAGAGAAAGAGAAAGAGATCACAAGTAGGCAGAGAAGCAGGGGGAAGCAGGCTCCCTGCTGAGCAGAGAGCCCGATGCGGGGCTCAATCCCAGGATGCTGGGATCATGACCTGAGCTGAAGGCAGAGGCTTTAACCCACTGAGCCATCCAGGCGCCCCGAACTTTTGTTTTTTAAGACTTTATTCATCTATTTGACAGAGAGGAGAGAGATCACAAGTAGGCAGAGAGTCAGGCGGGGGTGGGGGTGGGGGGGAAGCAGGCCCCTCACAGGGCAGAGAGCCTGATCCTATCCCAGGACCCTGAGACCATGACCCGAGCCCAAGGCAGAGGCCCAACCCATTGAGCCACCCAGGTGCCCTGATACAGAACATTTTTATTATTACAGAAAGTTCTATTGGTGGTGTTGTTATAGAAAAATGAAAAATACAGAAGTGTATAGAAAAAAACAATTTATTATTGGAGTGCCCAATGGCTCTGGGCCATGGCTCCGGATGGTTAGTGTCCAACTCTTGGTTGTGGCTCACATTATGATCTCAGGGTTGTGAGATCGAGCCCTGTGAAGGGCTCCTCTTTCAGCACCAATGCTCTCCCTCTCCCTCTGCCCGTCCCAGCTCGAACGCGCACTCTCTCTCCAAAATAAAATAAATAAATAAACTCTCTTAAAAAAAGAAAAAAAGAGTATGTTATTTATATAAACCCCATCCAATGAACACCAGAGTTAACCTTTTACGTTCTTTCCAGTCTCTTTCCATAGAATTGTTTTAAAATTACATAAGTAGCACATTCTTGTCCCAAGGTCATTAAGTAACTGACTACTCACTGAAACTTCCCTTGACCCTCACCTGTAATCCCAGAGCTCTCCACAGGTGTCATCACTCTTATGGGGCTGTGCCGGGGGGGGGGGGGGGGGGGGGGGGGGGGGGGGGGGGGGGGGGGGAGTGGTCATCTGTATCTTTTCAGAGACCCTTTTTGCAGGCATTTCTAATCGCTTCTCGGCCTTTTGGCTAAGATCAAGTGCAGGCATTTCTAACTATGCACGTATCTGTGTGGAAATATAAGCAGTGTCATTAACACCTCCCCAGTTCGGGGAGCTCCCCATCTGGTTCAGTTTAGTCTCCCCAAGGGAATCTGTAGGCTGTTCCCTCCACCATCCACACCCCACCAGGGGTCTAGAGCTCTACTCCCCTTCATCTTGAGCAATGGTGGTCAAGAACTGATGTCCCCCAGGCTAAGTCAGACAGGGGACTGAGCAAAACCTCAGGGCAGAGTTGACAGGTGCTCTCTCCGTTGGGTGTTCCTGGAGCTCAGTGCTGACCGTGAATTAAGTGGAGCTTTTACTCTCTGCTGACGGTATGGAGAGCTAGCCTGGGGCCCGGGGCCAGGCTGCTGGTGATGCTTGCTAGGGGGGAGCCTGGGAGGTCTGCAGGCATGACTCAGCTCCCACTGGAAACTCTCACAAAGGTCTTGCACTGCTTTCACACCACAATGGAGCCGGGAACTCTTTTGCGAGGTTGCCCAGAATCCTGTTGGTCCCAACATAATAATTTTCTCTCTGGATAACACCATGTCGACTTCGGGCACTGGCTCCCTCTGACTCAGACCGGCATAACTCTCCATGTTTACTTTTGGAGTTCAGTTCTTAATTCATTAATTTTTAAACTTTATTCATTTTAATGTACGCCTTTAGCGCTCTTAATTTCCCCCTAAGTGCCATTTTAACAGCAGGCCCCAAGTTTTGATAGGTAGTGTTTGCATTGTCATTTAGTTTTAAATATTTTATTTCATGAGATTTGTTCTTTGATTCATTAATTATTTAGACACATGCTTTTAAATTTCTAAATGTGTGTGTGTGTGTGCTTTTTTTCCCGTCACTTTTGTTTTTTGATACTGATTTGGTTGTATTGTCAGAGAACTTGGACAGTCTGATATTGGTTATTGGTTATTAAATCTTGCTCTGAGGAATAGTATGTAGTGAATTTTCGTGAAGATTTATGTATGTTTGAAAAAAATGTTTGTTCTTGGATTGGGTTTGTGATTATGTGTTCATTAGGTCAAGTCTGCTAATTTTATTGTTTATATCTTCTATTTCCTCGCCAATGTTTTGTTCAGCTTGTTCTATTACTTTCTGAGGAAGGTGTGTCCAAATCTCCTTCCGTGATCATGAGTCTATTTTTCTTTGTCATGTTGCTCACTTTGCTCTGCATGTTTTTTTAAATTTATTTTTTTAAATGTCTACTACTCTTTTAAAAAAGATTATTTATTTATTTATTTATTTGACAGAGACAGCGAGAGAGAAACACAGGCAGGGGGAGTGGGGGAGGGAGAAGCAGGCTTCCTGTTGAGCAGGGAGCCCGATGCAGGGCTCTATCCCAGGACCCCGGAATCATGCCCTGAGCCAAAGGCAAACACTTAACCACTGAGCCACCCGGCCGCCCCTGCTCTGTATATTTTTGAGGCATGTCCTAAGGTGTATTCTTTTCTGGCTAAATTTTTATTGGAATATAACATATACACAGAGAAGTATTTTCACAAAGAGAAAACATGTACAACCAGCCCTTAAATCAACAAAAAGAATGATGAGCCCCTAAGCAGCCTCCCTGTGTTCTCTCCCCTTACTCCTCTGCCTCTGCTCTCCTGCCTTCTAACAGCATGGATTTGTTTTGCCTGTATAAGCATTCTGCTTGTGAGAGTCATCTGTGTTATTGCATATGGCCCATTGCCTCATATTACTGCCTATGTTGTTCATTCTCACTATTGTGTAATGTTCCATTGTGGAAATATACCAATTTCATTCATTCATACTACTGTTTTTGGACATTTATGCTGTTTCCAGTTTGGGGCTATTAGCAATCATGCTGTTGGGGTGCCTGGATGGCTCAGTCGATTAAGCATCTGCCTTCGGCTCAGGTCATGATCCCAGGGTCCTGGGATCGAGCCCTGTATCCAGCTCCCTGCTCTGTGGGGAGCCTACTTCTCCCTCTCCTTCTGCCTCTCCCCTACTCGTGCTCATTTTCTCTCTCTCTCTCTCTCTCTCTCTCACTCTCTCTCAAATAAGTAAGTAAAATCTTTTTAAAAAAAGAAATAATGCTGTTGTAAACGTTTCTGTATTTGTCTTTTGGGGAATCTATACATTTTTGAGGGATTGGAATCACAAGGCATACAATATACATATTTAGCTTTACACAAGGCAGATACAATATACATATTACATACAATAATATACATATATTATATTATATTATACATACATATACACACAATATACATACATACAATATACATATTTAGCTTTGGCAGATACAATATAGGTATTACATACAATAATATACATATATTATTATAGTATACATACCTGTACCTACATACATATACATATATACAATATACATATTAGCTTTGGCAGATACTGCCAAACAGTGTTGCGATATGTACCACCTGACTCTTTGACCAGCAGTGAGAGGCCTCATCAGCACTCAGCCGTTGTCTGCTTTGGGTTGTAGACCTTCTGTTTGGTGTGGAACAGCGTTGCACTGTGGTTATAATTGACATTTCACTGATTAATACATTGAATCCCACTGTTTATTGTCCAGCTGGATAGCTTCTTATGTAGTGTATTTTACTCATGAATTTTACTCATTCTTTCATTGGGAATAAGAATCCTTTTCTTATCGATTCATAGAAGTTCTTTATATTTCTGGATATGAGTCCTTTGTAAATAAAATGTCTTTTCCCTTACTATAGCTTGCTTCTATTTTCACTCTAAAAAAAAGATTTATTTATTTGAGAGAGAGAACAGGAAAGGGCAGAGAGGGGAGGGAGAGAGGATCTAAAGCAGACTCCCTACTGTGCATGGAGCCTAATGACCCCAGGGCTCCATCTCACTACCCTGAGGTCATGACCTGAGCTGAAATCAAGAGTCTGATGCTCAATCCACTGAACCACCCAGGCGCCCCTATTTTCACATTTTTAATGTTTTGTTTTGTTTTTAAATAAAAAACTGTCCTTAATTTTAACACATTTCAATTTAATGATATTTTTCTGTATGTTAAAACTTTTTTGGACCATGTTTAAGAAATTTTTGCCTATCCCAAGATTGTGAGACCATTCTCCTATGTTTTCCTCTAGAAGCCTTATTATTTTACCTTTTACACTTAGTTTATAAGCCATCTGGACATTATTTTTGTACATGGAGTAAGGTGGGATCAAGATTCGCCTTTTTTCTGTGTGGATACCCAGTTGATCCTACACTTTTCCTTGAAAAGATGAACTTGTCCCCCGCTATAAAGGCTTAGCACTTTTGTCATTAGTTAGGTGACCATATATGTGTGGGGTTTTTCTCTGGACTGACACTGCTTCTGTAATCATGTCTCCTTCTGTGACTTTTCTGTATCCCGAGTCTACTAAGTCTACTAAAGTGATCACAGCAATCACATTGAAGCCACTCAATCTCCCCATTTTATTTATTTTTAAAAAGATTTTATTTACTAATTTAACACAGAGAGAGAGAGATCACAAGTAGGCAGAGAGGCAGGCAGAGAGAGAGGGGGAAGCAGGCTCCCCGCTGAGCATAGAGCCCAACGCGGGGATCGATCCCAGGACCCTGAGATTATGACCTGAGCCGAAGGCAGAGGCTTTAACCCACTGAGTCACCCAGGCACCCCAATCTTCCCATTTTAAAGTCAACCAATTAACAATTTGAATCCTGTCTGTAACTCTAATTCCTCTTGGCCATGCAACCTAACATTGTCACAGGTTCTGGGGATTAGGGCATATATATATCTTTGGAAGGCTATTAATCTTCCTACCACAATGAGTGATCCAGTTTTCCCGAATCCTCACTAGCATTTAGCAGCATTATTATTTTTTATTTTAGTTGTTCTGATAGATGTGTGGTGATATAGCACTGTGATTTGCCTTTGCTTTTTCCTAGGGGCTAACGACATTGAGCATCTTTTCATGTTTATACCCCGCCTGAATATCCTTTTCAGCAAAATGGGTCTTCATAATTTTTGCACATTTTCTCATTGGATTTTTTACCTTACTGTTGAGTTTTGAAGTTCTTTATATATCCTAGATACTAGTCCTTTGTTGGATACATGGTTTGCGAGTATTTTCTCCCCCTCTGCAGCTTGTCTTTTCATCCTCTCAACAGATCTGCTGCAGCACAGGTTTCATTTTTGATGAAATCCAGTTTTCAAGTTCCCCTTTTATGGATCATGCTTTTGGTGTCAGATCAAAGAACTCTTTGCCTAGCGCTAGATCCTGAAGATTTTCTCCTATGTTTTTTATAGTTAAAGGGTTTACACTTGCATCTGTGATCCCTTTGGAGTTAATGTTTGTGAAAGGCGTGAAGTTTAGGTAGAGAGCGCATTGACTATGGATGTCCAATTGCTCTGACACCTTTTTTTTTTAATTTCAGTTAGCCGACATATACACCATTAGTTTTTGCTGTAGTGTTCAACGATTCATCGCCTCGAAGGCTCTTCTTCTTCCGTTGAATTGCTTTTGCACCTTTGTTGAAAATCAGCTGGGTGTATTGGTGTGGGTCTATTTCTGGGTTCTCTATTCTTCTCCATCGATATTTGTATCTTTCCCTCCACCAATACCCCACTGTATGGATTATTATGACTGCCTTAGCCTTTGCCAACAGAGGGTAGCAGAAATGCCATGTAACTTTAGAGACTGGGTCTTAGGAGGCCTGCAGCTCCCTCTTTCTCCCTCTCGCCCTGATTACCATGCTTTAAAGAAACCCTGACTAATTCCAGCAAAAGGAGCCACCACATTGAAGCAAAGAGAGGAGCCCCCGCCAAAGCCGTCACTGGCTGCCATACACACACTGAGGACATCTGGACTCTCCAGCCCTAGTCAAGCCATCAGCTGACAGCAGCCACATGGGTGATCCCGGGGAACACCATCAGAAGAACTGCTCAGATCACCAACCCACAAGACTGTGAATAATGAGAAATCATTTTTTGTCCTTAACCACTAAGCTTTGGGGTGCATTGTCATGGCGCAATAGAAAAGTGAAAACACTTGTAAATCACATACAGCTGGATTTTTAAAAAACCAGTCTGAATGCCTTTCTTTCCATTGATAACAACGTATTCTCAATTTATTGTACTGAATGATATGTTTGGATCTCCTCCTATCACCTTATTTTGAGTTTCCTATCTACCATGCTTCTGGGTTTCTTTTTTCCCTCCTGTGTCTCGCCTTTTGTTAGATAGATCAGGTTTTGTTTATTGTGGTTTTCCTCTCGGGGTCTGGAAGGTACAAATTCTGTTTCCATTCTCCCAGCTTTTCTATTGAGGAAACAAAGGAATATATCTGTACCTGTCTCTTCATTTTTCTTTGGCTATAGGGTGTGCTCTGGGTGTAATTAGGTTGAATCTTACCCAACAGAAGGGAAGATAGTGTTTGTGGCCTGGAAAAATATAAAAGTATAGAGTAAAGCAATCAGAATCACCACAGGATAGGAGCCCTATGGTCTGTGTGTGCATGGGTGTGTGTGTGGCTGTTTACTGGGAAATAGTTGAGGGATGCAGTTCACCAGCAGTGGCTTTCTGCTCACCGGTCTGACACTTATCAAAAGCGTCAGTTTCTAAAGATTGATGAACTGTCCACAAATGCCCCTTGCTAACTCTCCGCTTGGTCTCAACCACGTTTTAGGCAGACTTCTCTCTTTCTTACAGGCCTTGAACCCTGCTTTACCCCAAGTCTGAGCAAGCACAAGAAAAAAGGAATGTATCCCCCTTATTAGCCTGTCTTGGAAACTGGCAGACTACAGTGGGACACTTTTCTGGTCAGATCTCACTGGCATTTCCCTTTGCTGTTCAGCTTCCCCTCTAAAGTTTCTGCTCATCTTTGCTTGCCTTCCCTCTACCCTATGAAAGAAAAACACTTTTTCCGTTTGTTTTATTTATTTTTAAAGATTTATTCATTTAGGGCGTCTGGGTGGCTCAGTGGGTTAAATCCTCTGCCTTCAGCTCCGGTCATGATCTCAGGGTCCTGAGATCGAGCCCCACGTTCGGCTCTCTGCTCAGCGGGGAGCCTGCTTCCCCCTCTCTCTCTCTGCCTGCCTCTCTGCCTACTTGTGATCTCTCTCTGTGTCAAATAAATAAATAAAATCTTAAAAAAAAAAAAAGATTTATTCATTTATTTATTTGGGAGAGAGAGAGAGAGCATGAGCAAGGGGAGGGGCAGAGGCAGAGAGAGAGAGAATCCACAAGCAGACTCCCTGCCAAACGCAGAGCCTGATGCAGGGATGGATCCCGGGACCTTGAGAACATCACCTGAGCTGAAACCAAGGCCCCTTAGCTTACTGAGCCACCGAGGGCAACCCTCCAATCCCGTTTGATTTTAAAATGCTAGCAAAGTTCTGAGACAGGAGTATTCTTTCCCCTATTGCCATGGTCTTTGTCTCTAATGAAAGTCTTTCCCTATCTAAGCCAGGATTTGCATTTATTTGACAAGATAGAATCTTCATTTGCTGGGTTTGAAAACTTGTATAACAGCAGAAACCGTAGCAGTAGACTCCTTACAGGCAGGAGGACCTCGCTCATCTCTTTGCTGGAACACAGGCTGCACTCGTTATGAAGCATAACAGCTACTAACTATATGTTTCATGAATGAATGAATGAATGAACAGAAAGTTGCTCGACTCAGGAGATGGAAAAGAAAGCCGGAAGACTTGATGCGTGGCCCCTCTTCGCCCCAGAAGCTAAGTTCTCCCCATTTATAGTTCCAGTTACCAGGGATTCTGGAAACACATCCTTCTGCCTTGGAAATACGTTCAGTCAAAAGCAGGAACCTTTGCGCTACTTCTCTAAAAGAGCTGATCTTTTACCTCTAAAAGGTAAAAGATCACCTCTAGAAGCTGATCGCTAGAAGTCCTTGCTCCCTCGCGCAGGAGTCCAGGACTGGGTAGCAAAAGCCGAGTTCTCTCGGTTACCCGTGAAGCCTCACGCAGGGCTCTAACAACTGGTCGGAAAGACAGAACACTTCGCCAGTGACTCAAGCTCCCTGCCGACCCTTGCCTTGCCTTCCCCCAGGTTTCCTTCTCCAGCTCCCTGCAACTGGATGTCTACACGTGTCTCAGCAGCAGCCTGGCCCGCCCGCGTGACTGAGGCAGGAAGTCAAGCTCTTCGGCTCAGCGGCTCCAGCAGAGCCGAGTGACTAACATCTGTTCACCCTTCCCCTGAAGCTGCTGCTAAGGCCCATCCCCATCCCCTAGTGGCTTTGTCAGCCTTGTTCAGCTTTTCATCACTCTTGACCGGCTCCGGATTATTTCTGGATCCTGTGTCTGTCCTCTTGACAAATCCCACATCTCTGCCAGCTTCCTGGTGTCTCTAACTCCGAGAGGCATGGAAAAAAGACATTGTCCAGCAGAACCGGCATCCCACTGTGGCAAAAATAGACTCGTCAAAAGCAATTTGGGCACACGTGAATGTCCCCAGTCGCTGAAGGGCTCTGGTTTTCCCCGTGGCGAGAGGTCCCCCTTTAAGCATTTTTATGGTCTGATTTTAATGCCGATGGCTTCCACTCTTTCTTCCCTTTACTTAAAAAAATCACTTAAGTCCATTTTTAGCTGACGATTCCTTCTCTGAGCCGTGAGCTCAGAAACAATGTGATTATCCGACAGTGAGAGACATTCCGCCTGGACCCGGTGTGTGCTCTCTGGGGCTCCAGGCTTCCGGCCAAGCCTTACTTATCTCCTCCCTCCGGCCTCCCCTGTAGCTAACCTGTAGTCTGGTGGCCTGGCCCTGCCTTCCCCGGGAATCTTTTCCAACAGGCTGACCTCTGCCTGGTCCATCCCAGTGTGACAGAGCGCCGGCTTCTTCCTGGGGAGGGGACCTGAATGCAGCAGGGCCCCCCGCTTGGAGAACCGATGACAAAGGTCTGTCTGATCCCTGCCCCCCAGCGTGCTCCCTCTGCCATGAATTCAGCTGCACCCCAGAAAGGCATCTGCTCACTCTCCCCACCCCTCCCCAGCGAAGAGAAGGGAGGATTTTATGTTAGTGATGTCCTCCCTGGCTCCCAGTGCCCCACACTCGCCCCTCCCCCACACCTCAATGTCCCTAGAAGGCCTAGAAGCAGGCGTGATGATTACAGTCCCACCTCGTGCCTCTCCAGCTACAGTGGAAGAGCTGTGCACTGGTCTAGAAGAGTCACCCTGAAAATCAGCTCTTGTGGAGAGCTGACATACGATTGTTTGGTTCCAAGAGATTTCTTCTGCTATCTATGCAATTGGGGGGGAGGGGCGGGGCGGGCCGCCTGGGCAGAGTGCAGCAGCCTGGCTCAGGATTGGGTCACCACCACTGATGGAGGCTGAATCTCTCACACATCCGAACGAGACAGGTGTCTCTAAATCAATCGAGTTTTTTCATCTCCTGCCCCAAAACACCAACGCTCAGTGGAACCATGGTAGCCATCCCCCCCGCACATCACAAAGACTCTCATTACTGTGTTGTGTCCTTGATTGCTTTATGGAGCGTAAGTAAAGTTAAGTCTCCTGATTTGGGGGTTGCCAAGTAAAATGTCCTGTAGGAGAAAAGAACATTCATTTTTTTAAATCGGTTTACTTATTTGAGAGAGAGAGAATGTGTAAGAGTTGGGGGAGGGGCAGAGGGGGAAAATCTTCAAGCAGACTCCCAACACAGGGCTCGATCTCACGAGCCATGAGATCACGACCTGAGCCGAAACCAAGAGCCAGATGCTTTACCGATGGAGCCAAGGCGCCCCAGAAAGGGCAGTTTTGCAAACGGATTCTCTAGCCCTTCACAATGCAGAGCTGATCCTGTGAGCTGCCCCAGCAAGCAGACATTCTCAAGTATTGCAAGCAATGTGTTTTGAACATGGCAACAAAAACACATTCTCCCTAGCTCTTGGGTACTTTGATCTGAAAAATGGAGCTTCAAATTGTTTTCCTGACTTTTAGGAAGATCTTAAGGAAATCACAGCATATATGAAATCAAAGATTGTTGCTATCCTTTCCAAATGCAAACTAGACTTTGCTCATCTATCTGCATATGCGGCAAAGGGTGCAAAAATAAGTTCTGGAGAATTCTATTCAGTCTGTGAACTTCTTATCAAAAAAAATTTTTTTTTGCAAATCTTACAGCTGAAAGTCCTGCTTGCTTTTTACAGAACACAGGGGGGGAAAAGGTTTGATTTGTTTACCTGTGGTATTGAGACTTTCATAACATAATTTTTGGTCACTTTTCAGCTTCCTCAAGGCTTACAGAAGCACTTAATGAGATTTCTTATTTATAGAAGTGGAAGGAGATAGCCTCCTTAGACATATGCCTACAAGATGTCTTGCAGAAAAGACGTGAAAATGTTGGCCTGCTCTAAATGATATTTTCAAAGTGTGGAAATTTCTCTAATTTGGAAATACACTGGGGATGAGCCTGGAGAAGAGGGTTACTGTAAAAAAAATGGAAATTTACATGCTCTTTCTCCAAAACTGTTTGATGACCTTCGGAGAGGCCAGGCAAAAGGGTGAACCAAGTACACCTGACTAATTCCATTTCATTTTAGGGGTGACAACGCCCAACCCAGTGGGAAAAAAAATATGACTCATTTCTTGGAAATATGACTGCTTCAGAACTCAAAAAATTATCACCAGTAAAGGACAGCCAAGTTAACGGAACTTTCTGTTTCTTTACTGAAACTGTAACCTCTCTGAAATCCAACTTTGATTTCCCGAGTTTGAATTACCTCTGTGTTTTAAAACCATTTTTCCCGGTCGCCGGGGTGGCTCAGTGGGTTAAAGCCTCTGCCTTCAGCTTCCGTCATGATCTCAGGGTCCTGGGATCGAGCCCCGCAGAGAGCTCTCTGCTCAGTGGAGAGCCTGCTCCCCACCTCTCTCTGCCTGCCTCTCTACCTGCTTGTAATCTCTATCTGTGTCAAAATAAATAAAAATTAAATAAATAAATAAAAAAACCATTTTTCCCAAAAAAAGGAGTTTAGCCTCAGAAGACATTTGACGTGCTTCAAATTCAAAATGAGGGCCATTTTAGACACGGGTGGCTTTTCTGAAGAATTTATGGATGCAAGGACCTGATGAACAAACCATTGGTCTATCAAAACAAGCCTGTGGGCCCAGAAAGGATGGCATTTTTGGCGAGGTGGAATTTAATCCCTGCAGATCTAAAAGGCTGCTACTGCCGAAGCAAAATCTTAAGCATTTCATGATCAAATCCTTCGGTTGAGAGCACACTTAGCCTGATGTCATCACATTGAACTGACACGAGGAGCACGTGCAGTGTGGGCTCGAGAAGAGCAGCGTGAATTTTCCATTTGTCTCTATTTGGGTTTACCACGACATGAAAGAAGAGGATATTCTAAAGGCTGCAGGAGATTCAGGGAAGTGTTACTGAATGAGGAAGCTGAGAGAGTAAAAATACCCACCTCATTGGAAGGAAACACGTCATTGTCATTTCTATTTTTTTTTTTTAAGATTTATTTATTTGAGAAAGAGAGAAAGAGAGAGAGAGAGAAAGAGAGAGAGAGCGAGAGATCACACACAAGCCAGCAGGTAGAGGGGCAGAGGGAGGGAGAATATTTTTTTTAAAGATCTCATTTATTTATTTATTTATTTGAGAAAGAGAGAGAGAGAGACAGTGAGAGAGAGATCATGAGAGGGGAAAGGGTCAGAGGGAGAAGCAGACTCCCTGCAGTGGGAGCCTGATACGGGACTCGATCCCAAGACTCCGGGATCGTGACCTGAGCCAAAGGCAGACACTTAACCCCAGGCGCCCTGGAGGGAGAGAATCTTTTTTTTTTTTTAAAGATTTTATTTATTTAACAGAGAGAAACACAGCGAGAGAGGGAACACAAGCAGAGGGGATGGTAGCGGGAGAAGCAGGCTTCCCGCCAAGCAGGGAGCCCAATGCGGGGCTCGATCCCAGGACTCCGGGATCATGACCTGAGCCGAAGGCAGACGCTTAATGACTGAGCCACCCAGGCACCCCAGAGGGAGAGAATCTTAAGCAGGCTCCACATCCAGGGCTGAGCCTGACGTGGGGCTCGATCTCACAACCCCGAGATCATGACCTGAACCACAATCAAGAGTCGATGCTTAGCCGGCTGAGCCACCCAGGAGCCCTTGCCATTGTCATTTCTTATTAAATATAGGTAATGTCTATTTAATTAATACTACAACATTTACATTTTCCTTTTTTAGAAGTCTTACATCTATGTATCTTAAGAATATACATTAATTGTCTGTAAAATGTAAATATCCAATACAGTGTAAAAAATTAAAATAGATTACAGTATTGGAGGATAGAAAGAGTATATGAATATTGTTATATTATTCTCGTACATATTATATATTAATTAGTTCTACTATGCATGGGTACTAATTGCCACTGTTAATTGTTTTGTTTATTTTTATTATTTTTTTTATTTATTTGACAGAGAAACACATAGCCAGATAGGGAATACGAGCAGAGGGAGTGGGAGAGGGAGAAGCAGGCTTCTTGCTGAGCAGGGAGCCCAATGAGAGGCTCTATCCCAGGACCCTGGGATCACGACCTGACCCGAAGGCAGATGCTTAACGACTGAGCCACTCAGGCACCCCAACTGTTTTGTTTAAATAATAGCATTTATGCACAGAAAGTAAAAATGCAGAGTAATATGTAATTTCAGTAAATACTTATTTTAATATCTGTATAGTATATTTGTGTTAAAGTAATAGCACATATATATTATATTATGGACTTTTGTGGTCTGCCAAGGCATGGCTGTGCTTTGGGTTATCTTTCTTTTTTCTTACTTTTCTTTTTTTCTTTTTCTTTTTATATTTATTTGATGGGGGGCGGCTCCCCGCCCAGCAGAGAGCCCGATGTGGGGCTTGATCCCAAGACCCTGAGATCATGACCCAAGCCAAAGGCAGAGGCTTTAACCCACTGAGCCACCCAAACGCCCTTTTTCTTTCTTTCTTTTTTTTTTTTAAGATTTATTTATTTACTTATTTGAGAGAGAGAGAGAAAGAGCAGAGGGAAGGGCAGAGGAAGAGGGAGACAAGCAGAGTCCGAGACCACATGACCTGAGCCAAAATCAAGAGTCGGTCGCTTTAGCCAACTGAGCTACCCCCGTGCCCCTTGGGTTGTCTTTCTAAAAGTTGGTCATCCTGTTTGTCACTCAGTGTTATGTTGAGAGTCATCCGAGTTGTGTTTATCAATAGATCTATTCTTTTTATTACCCTGAGGGGTATTTGGTGGGATGGGTCTACCACTATTATATTTTTTTAAACCCATTCACTGGCTGATGGACATTCTTGCTATGTTAATTTTTCGGTGATTATGTGCATGTAGAGTTCTGTATGAACATATGTTTTTCTTTTTCTTGAGTAACTACCTAGGCGGAAATTGGTATGTTGGATGGTAAACATATGCTTCATTTCATGCGAAACTCTCAAATTGTTTCCCAAGGTGACTGTGCCGTTTTTCGTTCCCCACACCAGCAAGAGATGAGTTGCTCTACGTCCTAGATAGCACTGGATGATTCAAGTTTAAATGTTTTCCGTTTTTCAGCCATTCTAATAGATGCTCAGTGGTATTTCGTTATTAAACATTCCACCGCAGCTGCTTTGATGGATGGTCACAACTGTCTTCAGTGGAATGGAGACAGAAAGAAAACAGAAAGCCAATTTTTCCCGTGGCGCTGGAGAATGGTACAGGTGGGGCTAGGGGCCTGGGAATGCGCGCGACGCTGAGCATATTCCGGGTAAGGAATCCGGTTTTGGCTGAGTGAGTGTAGGAGTTGAGGGATCACCCAGACTCTCCCCTCCCCCAGACGCTCACACCAGAGCCCCGACCCTTCCCAAGAGGAAGGAAGGGATGGAGGAAGGGAGGGGCGGTGCTTGCTCAAAAGTCCATTCTCAGAGTCGGGGGTGGGGGGCATCCACAAGCTGCCCACCCATCTGTCAATCTTGTCCCCAGAACCTGGCTCGCTGCCTGCCTCATGACCGGAGCCCAAGAGAGACAGCAGAATGAATGAAGGAGTGTCGCCAGGGGTGCCTGGGTGGCTCAGTGGGTGGGTTAAAGCCTCTGCCTTCGGCTCAGGTCATGATCTCAGGGTCCTGGGATCCAGCTCCGCATCGGGCTCTCTGCTCAGCGGGGAGCCTGCGTCTCCCTCCCTCTCTGCTTACTTGTGATCTCTCTCTGTCAAATAAATAAAATCTTTAAAAAAAAAAAAGAGTATCTCTAGACCCCCAGGTTTGCCACCTCCCACCCCCACCCCCCGCCCTTTGGGGACATGGTCCTGGAGCCGTGACTAGGCTTCCTGCCAGCCCGGAGGGAAGCCCCCTCTGCTCACCCCAGGCCCAGTTTGTGGCCCATCTGGTCGCTTCCTCACACCCTCACACCTATCCGCCCCACTGCCCTTCCTCTGGGGCGGGTGCCAAGCTGCCTAACAGCCCCCTCCCCTCCCCCTCCCCCCTGTGCCCCCACTTTCTATCCTCTCCTATCGGCACTAGGGCTGAATTCATCATTCCCAGCCCCTCCCGGTGGCCTCCCTCCCTCCCACGCAGCCACACTGGCTCCTCGGTGCCCAGGGGGGAAACCCTTGCTCCCTGCCTACATCCCAGCTCCCACTGGCCCCCTGCAGGGCCATCTTTTTCTGCTGGAGCCCCTTCCTATCCAGCCTGCGAGGCCCCTCGATGGAGTGGAAGAACTCAGGCTGGAGAATCAGACAGACCTCCATTTGAACTCTACTCCCCTGATGTCCTAACCAGGGGGACATTGACCGATTCCTTAGCCTGAGCCTCAGTGTTCTCTTCTCCAGAATGGGCAAGAAAAATACCTACCTTTTGCGTGGTTGTAAGGAGATGTAATGTACCAACGGTCTGGCACGTGGTAGGTATTTACAGAAAGGGAGATAGTATTTTTGGGTATTTCTGCCTCAGGTAAGAAAAAAGGGCTAAAAACAGGAATAATGAATTTTTCCCCTATTCCAGGGTTTTGACTGGAAAAACATCAGAGGAACTGCCTGGAAAAGACAGGGTTTTAGGTGTGGCTGTTGCTGCCGCCGCTCAGAAAAGTGCCCTCACCCTGGCCTTTGGGGTTCCCCACCCCACTCAGCTAACAGCTCCCGTATCTCAGAAGTTCGTCAGTCAAGATGCTCCCCACTACTCCCTTCTACTCCCCTTCCTACCCACTGGCCAGCCTTTCTCCTTGGGAAAGAGATGAGATCAAACCCCAAGTGCACCATGGAAAGAGTAGGAAGATGATCCCGTGAAAGAGAACTCTTCTTCTCCCTTGTGGGCCATAGGGATCATCTGAGGTGTGAGCCTCACTGAGGAGGAAGATAAAGACAAACAACACAGGACGCCTGCATGGCTCAGGCGGTTAAGCGTCTGCCTTCAGCTCAGGTCAGGGTCCTGGGATCAAGTCCCCGCATTGGGGCTCCTTGCTCAGCAGGGAACCTGCTTCTCCCTCTGCCTGCCGCTCCCTCTGCTTGTGCACGCCCTCTCTCTCCCTCTCTCTCTACCCCCTGACAAATAAATAAATAAAATCTTTAAAAAAAAAGATAAGTCAGTAGAATGTGGTCCCGATTAGGAACTCTCTGAGGGTGATCGCTAAGCCAGGAATGGCCAGACAGGGGACCAGAAAAGACAAATGACAGTTGTAGATCTTCCAAGAAGGGGACCTCAAAACTTTTCCAAAGCAATGGGCCTCCTTGGAGTAGAAGTTCCCCAGCCTGGATAGTATTCTAGCAGGAATATTATTATCATGTGCTGGGAGGAGCATGAAGCCTCAAATGGGCTCTTTGATTAGATGCTCTCGCAAAACCTGCCTCATTCTGAGTCCTTCGACTGAGAAAGTTTTGGGATTTCAAAGCCTTTCAGCTGCTTGAAAAGCAAAAATAAACAGAAGACACTCACACGTCAATAGCAAGTAATTAAGGAAAGCAGGGTCTATAAATACCAGGCAATGTCAGTGTAAGGAGATGTGTTCAAAGCTGGGTCATTTTTAGTATTTGGTGGAGGCATATTATTGTTTTGATAATAATAATGAAGAAAGCAATTAGAAACTCCAGGAAAATAAAAAGCTGCACAAAAAGCCATGGCATGCAAACAAAATGCGGTATGCCTTTGAGCTACTGACGGAGCATACATTTGACCTTGATGTGTTCTTAGTCACCCTTCAAGTAGTCTGGGCAACAGAACATCAGAAGGACAGTAAATGTAATGAGCAAAAAGTCAGGAAAGGGAATCCAACAACTCCTTGGCTCAGTACTCACCGAGAGTGTAATTATTGGTTTATTGTTTTGTTTTTGTTTTTACTTTTAAAATCAATATAGGGACAAAACACAGCTGTTGTGATTTTGACTTCAAAACTTGCTTAAACATTATCATCTTTTAAAATGTAAAGGTAAGATTCTTACAGATAAGGCCGAGAGGTAGAAGAGTTAGGGGAAGAGGAAAGAAAGGAGTGGAAGGTTTCTCATGTTCTACAGTGGGGAGTCATCAGAGAGCATCTCCACTCCGCAGAGCAGGAAGTAAGGGGCATTATTTAAAGCACAAATGTTACCAATAGAATGGGGCGCCAGGGTGGCTCAGTGGGTTAAAGGCAGCTTCGGCTCAGGTCATGATCTCGGGGTCCTGGGATCGAGCCCCGCATCGGGCTCTCTGCTCAGCAGGGAGCCTGCTTCCCCTTCTCTCTCTGCCTACTTGTTATCTCTCTCTCTCTCTGTCAAATAAGTAAATAAAATCTTAAAAAAAAAAATGTTACCAATAGAGAACCAAGAATATTTTAACTAGCAAAAACCAGAAGGACAAAGGGAGAGAAGAAGACAAGCACGTGAGTGAGCTACAGCCTTATTTTGCAGATGCATGAATTAGTTCCCCAGGTTTGCCAAAACGCAGTATTAAAAACCAGGTGACTTAAGAGAAACTGATTCCTCTTTTAAAGACCCTGTTTCCAAGTAAGGTCACATTCTGAGGGACTGGGGTTTAGACTTCAAGGTACCCTTTTGAAAGGATTGCAATTCAACGCACAACAGGGAGCTCCTAGATATTGTGTAAAATTTCTACAGCAAAACCTGATAATCTATGCATATCAGTTAGACTTACGCAGGTCGATGTCACTCTACGCAGGGAGCCCCGTACTTTAGAGGGCTCTGCTCTGGCCCCCCTTTGGCCTAGAGTGGCCAGATTTAGTAGAATTTCAGACAAACGATGAATAGGATTTTCCGTCGTTTGTTTTTAGCGTGAATATGTCCCACGTAATATTTGGGACATACTTATACTAAGAAATTATTTTTCTCTATCTGAAATTCAAATTTAACTGGGTGTTCTGATTTTTGTCTCTGCCAAGCCTCCCCTGCTCATGCCTTTCCGAGAGGACCTTTCCCACCTAGAGCTTACATCCCTATCTCCATACCAGCCTTGGAGGATCTGGGACCCTGGCGTTCTCTGCCTAAATGAAATGGCCTGAGCCTGCTTCCAGGGCCTCTGGAAGCCTTTGACCCCAGGGAGGAATATATCAAGGTTCATGTGTCAGGTTGAGGGAGGCTGGAGACATGGACAGAGCTCCTGCTTCCCTTCCTTGTGCGCACAGGGCCCCGCATGGGGGCAGGATGGAGCCGGGGGGGGGGGGGGGGGGGGGGGGAATAGGACGGCTGCAGGTTGGAGGCTAGGGCTCGGGGCTACCTGTCTAGCCTGGTGAGGGCCTCTGAGAAATCCAAGAACTCTCAGTTGAACTTGGCCTTCAAGTGGTGACGAAGGACACTTGTCAAGGTAGGAGAATAAAACGCATTGCACAGATTGGAAGATTTATAACTTTAAAATATTTAGACGTATGCTGTGTGTGCCTCCAAATGTCCTTTGCTCCAGGCCCTGCAAGTGTTCTGGGCCGGCCAGGTGTGTAACCGCAGCAGAACTAAAAATGGAAACCATCCCAAATTGTTGCCCCTGGGGAATGGATGGGGGCAGGGGGGAAGGAGAGAGGGGGCGTTTGATTTCCTGTGTTAACATTTGCATTCTTTACTTTGTTTTGAAAATTATTCCAGTTCCCAACCCTTCCCTGAGTCTTCCTGACCCCAAGGCTCGCCTCTCTTCTAGGGGCTTCTGTAACCCTCACTGGCTTGTGCAGCATTCTGTCCAGCCTGGACTGCTCTCCCAGAGGTCTGGGCAGCCCATGTCACCTCCCCGGCAGAATGGCCGCCTGTCTCCTCTTCTTGTGTCCCCCCAGAGGTGGCCTTGGGCTGTGGTCAGCAATGGCCCGTTGCCTGCCCTCCCGGTCGGGGCTCTTCAGCCCCCTCTGTCTCTAGGTGGGGCTCTGGCTCTCACTCCTGAGCGAGCCCCTCAGGGTTGGAGAACCCCGGGGGCCCTGTCTGCAGTCTCTTTCCAGTTGGTGGGGAGGGGAGGAGGAGTGTGGCAGGGAAACTTCAAGCAGCCTGACCTGTTGATGAGAAGCAGTGACCGCTGTGCCAAATGACTCTCTATCGCCCTGCTCCCCTCTCTCTCTCTGCCCCGTCTCCTCGCTTCTCCGCTTGGCTCTCTTTGCAGTCACCCTCTCGCCCTCTGCCCACTGCCTCATTCCCACTTTCGCTATGGGTCACAAAGGCTATTGCCGCTCGCCCATCCCACACCCCAGAACCCTGCTTCACCTGGGGGTTGCGCCCCGCCCCCATCCTGCTAATCCTGCACCCACGTCTAGTCCTGGTCTTTCAAGCTAACAAACGGACCTTGGCTCATACCGAGCGCCCCCCAGCCAACGTGGGGACTAGACTCCTGACCCTGTAACTCTGGCCCCAGTCTAAATAGAACCTTAATTCCAACACTCTCATTCGTAACACTCCGGATCCTACCCCTAGTCTTTGGGAGGGGCGGGGATGGAAAATGGGAATCCGCTCTGTGCCCTGGGCCGCGGCCAAGGTCTGGATTCCTGGAAATGGTGAGATTGGCCTGGGGAAAAATAAAAATAATTCTCATGAAATATGCCCCAGTTAGCGCTGCTGCTGAAAATGGCCCGGCAGACTAAGGGGAAGGTCAAGAGAGGGCAGCCGGGATGGCGCTGGGAGGGGGCCCAGAAATACGGGCTGGAGAGCGGCCAGCAAGAGGGGGGCGCTGGGGGCAGGGGGAGGTGGGCTGGGGGCAGAGACTTCCTGCTGGATGGGCAAAGACCCTTCTTCATCCATCCATTCAACAACTTGCTGAGTCCTCACTCAGAATCAAGTGCCCGCCCCATGGAGCTCACGTTCCGATTGGGAAGATGGAGAGGAAACACCCCGGGTACGTTAGGGGTATGTCTTGGGAAGAGCGACAACTAAAGTCATGAGGAGACAGTGACAAGGCCTTTTTAAAATATAAACTGGCCTGGGAAGGCCCTTCTGGGGAGCTGGCGGTTGAACAAAGTCTCCAAAGACAAGAGGGAGCGAGCCCTGCAAATACAAGGGGACAGAGCCCGGTTGGAGAAAAGACCGATAGGGCCTTGAGGTGCGAGCAGCCAAGGAGGAGGGCGGACGCTGTGAGCCGGGTGGAGATGAGGCTGAGACGGAGTCAGGGCCAGATCACTGAGGCACATCCTGGTTTCCAAGTTGGGAGGAAGTGAGACCCTCACACCGGTGTGTCAGGGAAGGTGTGTGGAGGGGAACGTGGAGAGCGGGAAAGGGAAAGGGACTGAGGCGTGTGCTGGAGCTCAGCCTAGGGCCGGGCCGCCCCTGCCTGGGCTGGGCCTCTGGGTGGCAGCTGACGCAGGGGAGGGGACCTGCCCTGCCCCGCCACCCGCACCTCAGGTGCACCCGTGAGCTTATGCACATACCACCCCTGGACCCACCGTGTGCCCGCACCCACGGTCACGCACGCACACCCATGCACACAAGTAGAATTGAAGGCACATGAACGCGCATGCACGCGCACTCCTCGCTCATCAGAATAGCAGGGCTCTGGGACATGAGATCCTCCCACACGGGACAGAGAAACGGAGGCCCAGAAGAGGAAGGGACTTTCTCCAATCCCACCATCGGCTGGTGTGGGCAGATCTCAATCCCTTCCACAAGCACCCACACCGAGTTCCCTCCAAGGCGTCGTCTTGTCAAGGGCCCAGGTGGGCCTCTCCCTCTCAGGAAACCCCCAGGAAACTCCAACCAGTTCCTCCAGGAGCTGTGGAGCTTCCTTGCAATGAACCCCACGAACTGAGGAGGAAGGACGGAGCCGCTCCTGCCCCAGGGCAGCCAGAGGCCACAGCATGGGGCCCATCAGACCCTCTTTGCCCCTCCCCCTGCCCGTGTCTCCCATCCTTTTTCTACCTGGGGTCTAGCCCTGGTTGTTGGGGGAGCCTCTGCTTTCTCTCATGCATCTCAGTTTCTCTCCAGGGCTCTCTCTGCAGGGCTCTGTCCCTCTCTATTTTCTCGCTCTCTTTGGGATCCATTTTAGTCTTCCAGGAAAAGCTGACTGGGCCTTGCTAGGCCTCTTGGGGGGCCGGGGAGGGGGGTGCAGGAGTCACAGCCGAGCAGCCACAGTTGGGGAGAGCTGGCAGCCCCCTGGGAAGGGAGGCGGAGGAACGGGAGGAGAAAAGGCTGGCCTCTGCCAGGGACAGGGGTGCAGAACGGGGAACAGGAAAGAAAATCTCTGTGGGACAAAGCTAGCACCTCCCCTGCTGGGATGATCAGTCATTTTAGTGGCAAAAAAGTCTGTCATCCCAGATCACCCATCCATCCTAGGCGGGCTGGGACAGTGGGTCACTCTAGCATGAACTACTGAGGCCCCCAGGAGCCAGGGCTGGGACAGGAAGGAAGGGCTCCCAAACCTGGCCCCTTTCCTCCCCCTCCCCGCCGCCTTCCTTCACTGTTTGGGGCTGCTGAGGACATGGGGATAGTGGGGGATTTTAGGGTCTGAGAAGGGCTCCCCAGTCCTGGGCCCCTGAAAACAGCCCAGAGGAGGCCAGGAAAGGGAAGATGGTGACCCAGGAGCCCCCAGAGAGCTCCTGGGCAGCGAGGAGGTGGGGGAGAGCACCTCGGATATATCTCCTGCTTGATCACGTGATCTCTTGAGGGATGGGCTTTTCAGGAGAAACTTTCAGCCTCTGAGAGCCTTGGCGAGATCAAAGGGGCTGCCTGGGAAGTAATAAGCCCCCACCCCTGAAGGTATATGAACATCGAGGAGCTGTGCACAACCACCCCTACGGTCTACAGGGGAGGCCTTGTGTGGCCCACTGTGAAGTACCTTGGAGGATCAGGTGGGTTTTGGCTGAGACCTTGGCCATGGTGGCCTTTGTCCTGTTGTCCTCGTGTCCTTTCTGTTGGCAGCGGGGCATGGCCACACCCTGGAGAGTGGGCACGGGCTGTCAGCGACCAATGTGTATAGACTCAGTTCTGCCTGGGTGAGCAGATCCCTGTTACTATTTCTACCCTCGGCCCCCCACGGCCGTGCCACAGTGGGGTTCCGAGGGTGGACCGGTATTCAGCTGTTGTCAAGGCCTTCTATGCTGGGGAATGGGGTGCAAGGACTCCCCTCCTTCAGGAAGGCTGGTGACATACTCAACCACCTAATAGTGCGTGGCTCTCCCACATTGTGTGAAATAGTCTCAGAATGTCCTCTCCTAAGGCCCTGTGTGACCCCGGGCACATCCCCATCCCAGTCACACTGGGTGCCTATCTGTAAAACGAGGGGTTAGAGAAAGTGACCTCTACAGTATTTTGTTTCTGGCATTTGATGGCCCCCAATTTGCCCATTCATCAAGCCAAGGAATATTCATTAAACATCTTTTCTGTGCCAGGGGTTATCAGCACCTGGGAGAGCAAGAGGTTTGCCTTCAATGCGCTATTTCTCCAGTGGGAGGATGTCCCATTAAAAACGTAAGAGTAGATTTCTGCAGAGAGAATTAACTGAGGAAAGCTCTAACAGGAAAGACAGTGTCTTTCTGTCTTTCTGACGCCAGCCAGCAAGGGAACAGGCCATGCAGACAGAAGGAAGTCTAAAGAGAAAGACGGGAGAGCTATTACTATCTTCACAGAAATCAAATATAGTATCCCTGAAGCAAGAGCGGGGTACAGCATGTTTTAAAGAGAACATTCAGCAAATAAAAAGGGATCCTTGAAATTTAATATGCATACACCAAGCACTCTATGAGAAGGGTAGGATGGTAACGGAGAGGAGACCTCCTCAAAACAGGCACAGGAAGGCACGGAGATGTGACAAAGGAGGGGAAAGACCAGGAAGTGAGGGGTCCCTCAGGGAATCACCACATCTGGTAAACTGGGGCTCCCGAAAGAGAGAACAGACACAATGGAGGTCAGAAAATTGTAAAGGAGTCCGTCAAAAACTCGCCCGGAGCTGGAGAACATGAATTTCCAATTCGAAAGGGCAGGCCCTGAGCAGGACACAGCACAGTGGATTATCATCAGCACAAGGGGAGAGAGCAGGTCCTACAGGCTTCCAGAAAGACAACGTCCCAGATGGCGGGCACAGATGCCCCACCAGCCAGGGAGACCCCCCCACCAGCCCTGGAAGCAACAGCAAAGCGATGGGTTTCAAAGGGAACCCCCACCCCGGTTAACGTCCTGGGGAAGCGATCTCCCTCTGGAGTTCTATACCCAGCCCAACTGTCACGGGGGTTGGGGGGCTCCAGAGTCCTCAGACAGGCCGGTCTCAGGACACCCCCCACACACCTTCTCTGGAAGGTGTTCTGCCAAAGGAAAAGTGTAAACTAAGAAGAAGATGGGGATCCAGGAAGCAAGAGGTCCCAGCCCCGAGAGCTGAGTAACAGACCCACAAGCAATGGAGGTGGGCCATCCCCGATGCCCGAGGCGTAGCTGCCGTCCGAATAAAGTCCAAATAAACCGGATGGGAGAGAGTCTGAAGGCTCAGGGAGAGATTCTCAAAGATAAAACTGAAAGACTATTTTATGCGTTTACTTACATTGAGTACTTTATATTTACCCAACTAAGGGAGAGTGGGGAATTGAATTAGCAATAAGCATAAAACACAAAAAAAACCAAGCCCCCTCTCCCACACCCAAATAAAGACAATTAACTCCAGGGAAAACAAGAGTCGTCAAGAAAGACAGTAAGAGCTCTGTAGAAAACCCGGGGAAGTCTATGAGGACAATTAATGGGGGAACCTTCTTTAGCTTTAGTGGTCTCACAAGGGGCTTCTCCAATGAAGTGATGTTTAATGGAAGCCTGAAATGCCAGAAGGTTCCAACCACACCAGGAGGGTCTGAGGGCGAGGGTGGGGAGGATCTTCACACTCTGGGCCAGGTAGAGACTGTGAGCACTTTGGAGCACCTCAGAGGTGGCATGGCCCCTGTGTGAGTGAGGTGGTGTAGGAGCTATACAATGAAGCCCCCTCCACCAGGAAGCCCTCCGTGACTGACACTGAGATCTCCCCTCCGGTGTATTGAACTCTGGATGTGTGTGTGTCCAGCCTCTAGTGGACCCACCAAATTCAGGACTTCCCCCCAAATTCTCCAGCACAATAATGACGGTACCAGACAAGGTCTTGCCTGCAGCGGGACGGAACTCAGACTTCGAGAACATTCTCTGAGTTGGGTATCAGACTGGGTGTTTTGCGGGGGGCACACTGTGCTCGCCAGGACTTCTGCAGCCTCACTTGGTGACAGGAGAAGGGGGTGTGATGACTTGGGATGAGTGCTTCCCAGGGATGCTTTCAGCCAAAGATGATACTGTTTGTCTCGGCCCTGCCAGGAGGGTAAGTTGAGTCCTGAGCGGAACTCAGCCAGGTATACAGACGGAAGGAGAAGGAAAGTTTCAGGAGAAGGACTGAGGAGTTATGAGTAGGCGTATGGTGTTGAGGGTAAAATTTTCCAGTCTACAAAGTGCTTTTGGGGGGCTCTCCCATGTTTCGGTTTCTCCTCCGACTCTCTTATTTTGAGCCTCTTTTTCCTCCCCATTCCCATTCCTCTGGGCACTCCTGTAAGAAAGGTCAGATAGCTTCACCTCCTTCCAATGGTTATCCTGGGGACCGTGGAGCCCAGGGAGAAGTGTCGCGCCCTCCCCTCTCCCCTAGACACGCAGCACCAAGCACTGCGTGAGGACACAGAGAATATTCTGGAAGGAGTGAGGCCCTCAACCTCATCCCCTGCCTGTTGGGTAATGGAACTATCTCTGTGAGCCTGGGTTTCTCAGAATCCCAGCCAGGGAAACTGAAGCCCGACCCGGTTCCTGTGCTGAGCTTTCTGCTATGGGGTTCAGAGCCTTGTCCCCCCTCTGCCTAATTCCCTGACCCCGCCCCACCTGGCACTGTGGGGAGCCGAGTCTGGCGCCTGGGCACCTTGAGACCACTCTGGACATGTGTTTAGAGCAGCCTGGCCTCAGAGCCAACAGGCAGGCTTGACACAGACCAGGAAGATGTGTTTTCTTACAAAAATAAAACGAACATCTTTGGCTTCTTACCGAGGTTTTGGAGCCTGGCGGGCTTTTCACACACTTTGGCCTTCTCGACTTTTCACTGAAACACACTCCATCACCCACACAGACACAGGGACAAAAAGACACACACTACTACACAGAGACCCAACTCCCCCGCAAATACACACACACACACTCACGTGCAGGGCCAAACGCGGAGATAACACACAAAGACACCGTCTCACACTGACACAAACACAACTCAAACTTTCACGAACACAGAAATTCACACACATGGTCTCACACCTACACCCACACAAATACACGAACTTAGCCACACACGTGTGCACACATGAGCACCCCCACGGCCCCAGCTTGGAGATGCTCCCCCCTCCCTTTTTCTTTGGTTTGAAGTGCGGTTAAAAGCTTCCCACCTTCCATGAGATTCGATTCTTACTCCTCGCTCCCTAAAAATCCTTCCAGCCCCATCTTCCGTTCGGGCCTGTCCAGCCAGTGCTGTGTCTTTAAGGAAGCTGAAGCTGCTAAAAGTGAGTGAGACAGAGGGGAAAAAAAACGAAAAGAAAAAAATTGGCATCTTTTCCCCCTCAAGTTTCTGGTGTCACTTATGAAACACGGGTCCTTGTTGCAGAGAAGCAGTTGTTTTGCTAGAAGGGGGGAGTGTCCAGGCTGCCTGGGCTCCCTCCCTGCAGCCTCCTCTCAGCGAGGCCCCAGGCACCCTGTCCGGGGAAGGGCGGGCGCGGGCGAGCAGCTTCAAAGTGGGGCAGGAACCAGGCTGCCCCTTCCTCCAGCCTCCTCGTCCTCCCTTGGGCACCCTTGGCCCTGCAGCGTGCCGTGGGCTGACTCTGTCCTTTGTTGCTCTCTGGTTCCATCTTAGAAGAGGATCCACTTGGCTAAGAAAGAGTAGTTTGAAGGTAAGCCAGCGGGAAAGCGGAGAAGAGGCCTGCTGGGCACAGGGGCCAGACTGCCTGGTGCTTTTCTGTCGGCTCAGGGTGCCTGGGACAATCCCCTGTTTGGATCTGTGCACCAGGCGTCTGCCCCGCCAGCAACCACAGCCCCGGAAATCCCAGCAGCATTTGGGCTGAGCCCCCGGCCTCGCCCAAGCCAGCTGAGAGGTCCTGGCGGGGGTTTATTTAGGCAGCTGCCTGGCTTGGTTTGAACGGAACAGGCCACGGGTGTGATCCTGCAGAAAGGGTCTGGTGTCTACTATGGTCATAGCCCGTAGGAGCAGGAGGGGGGGTGGTTGGGGTGGATGGGGGTGGTGTGCACTGCACAAGGGGCCTTGTCTGGGCCGGGGCAAAGCATACCTATGGGGAGCTCCAGTGGGAGGGACTGTGGCCAGGATGTGGGAGGGCAGGAGGGAGGTTCTGTGGAGTGCTGGGGGAGGGGGCGGCTGAAAACGGATTTCAAGCCATAAAATCAGCTCGGAGCTGGCCGAGACAGGGAGAGCTCTCTGCTCAGAGGAGGAGCTGGGGTCCTCTTCCGTCCCGTCTTCGCCTCTTCTGACTGCATGAGCTCGGGCAAGTTCTGGCCCTTCTTTGGGCCTCAGTTTCCCCCTCTGTAGAATGGGCTGCGGGCTAGGTGGTGCTGGGTCTTAGCTGGATTCTGTGGGGCAGGACCTTCTGATGGGGAAGGGCCCTGTCTGGCTGGGGTCCTGAGAGGGACGAGTGCCTTGCGTGGGTCCTCCGGGTCACCTTGGCGGCATGCCCTTCTCTGCAGGAGGTAGGATGCGGGAGCTGCGACTGCTGTGCTGGGTGGTCCTCCTGGGCCTGGCGCACGCCTGTCCCGAGCCCTGTGACTGCGGGGAGAAGTACGGCTTCCAGATCGCCGACTGTGCCTACCGTGATCTGGAGGCCGTGCCACCGGGCTTCCCGGCCAATGTGACCACGCTGAGCCTGTCCGCCAACCGGCTGCCGAGCTTGCCAGAGGGGGCCTTCCAGGAGGTGCCCCTGCTGCAGTCGCTGTGGCTGGCGCACAACGAGATTCGCGTGGTAGCCGCCGGTGCCCTGGCCTCGCTGGGCCACCTCAAGAGCCTGGACCTCAGCCACAACCTCATCTCTGACTTTGCCTGGAGCGACCTGCACAACCTCAGCGCCCTCCAGTTGCTCAAGATGGACAGCAACGAGCTGACCTTCATCCCCCGGGATGCCTTCCGCAGCCTCCGCGCCCTGCGCTCGCTGCAGCTCAACCACAACCGGCTGCACACACTGGCCGAGGGCACCTTCGCGCCGCTCACCGCTCTGTCCCACCTGCAGATCAACGACAACCCCTTCGACTGCACCTGCGGCATCGTGTGGTTCAAGACGTGGGCCCTGAGCACGGCCGTGTCCATCCCGGAGCAGGACAACATCACGTGCACGTCGCCCCGCGTGCTCAAGGGCACCCCACTGAGCCGCCTGCCGCCACTGCCCTGCTCGGCGCCCTCGGTGCAGCTCACCTACCAGCCCAGCCAGGACGGCGCAGAGCTGCGGCCCGGCTTCGTGCTGGCGCTCCACTGCGACGTGGACGGGCAGCCGGCGCCCCAGCTCCACTGGCACATCCAGACGCCCGGCGGCACGGTGGAGATCGCCAGCCCCAACGTGGCCGCTGACGGGCGGGCCCCACCCGGCGCCCCGGCGCCCGGCAGCCGGCCGCGCTTCCAGGCCTTCGCCAACGGCAGCCTGCTCATCCCCGACTTCGGCAAGCTGGAGGAGGGCACCTACAGCTGCCTGGCCACCAACGAGCTGGGCAGTGCGGAGAGCTCTGTGAACGTGGCGCTGGCCACGCCCGGCGAGGGCGGCGAGGACGCGCTGGGGCGCAGGTTCCACGGCAAAGCGGCCGAGGGCAAGGGGTGCTACACAGTGGACAACGAGGTGCAGCCCTCGGGGCCGGAGGACAACGTGGTCATCATCTACCTCAGCCGCACTGGGGGGCCTGAGGCTGCGGCAGCAGGGGAAGGGGTCTCTGGGCAGCAGCCCCCCGGCCTGCTCCTGCTGGGCCAGAGCCTCCTCCTCGCCTTCCTCACCTCCTTCTAGCCTCCCCTCCCTGGGCGGGGTTGGAGCACCGCCAGGGCCTCCCTGACTCCGCCCCCCAAGCCCACAGATGCGGCTTGGGATGGGAGGAGGGCTGAGGGGGGCAACTCCCAAGGCCTGCATGGGGGACTTCGCGTCTTCCTACCTCCCTTCTCAACTCTCCTGGAACACTCACCGCCCCAACTTCTAAACTCGCTCAAAGCTAGTGACTAGAACAAAATCCGATTCTATACTCACCGTCTATGGTGCTCATTGCTGCTAACCGCATTGCCCGCGCTCCCCTAGCAGGGCGATGCCCTAACCACCCAGGTGAAGCCTCACCATGGCATTCCAGGCACTGGGACCACCGAGCTGGCAAAGGCCGGGGACACGGGGTTGGGGCTGGGGGCTTGGCAGGGAGGTACCCTGAGGCAGACAGGGCGCAGGAGAAAGGAATAGGGTCTTGGGGCAGTGGCCGGCATGGCTCTGGGCTCTTGGTGTCCCGCGTGAGCTCTTGCTGCCTCTTGGCATTCTCTGATGATCTGGGGGCTCAGGAATCTGTGCGCTCATCTCAGACAGGGCTGGAGGATCCAGGGTGGCCTTCCCCTTTTCCCGCCCTGTGCCCCTCCACCCCAGACACCTGTCCTGCCTTCCTCTCCAAGTATGCGTCTGTAGCCCGTCCCTCCAGAGAGACTAGCCATCCTGGGGGGCAGCCGAGAAATAAACAGCATTTCTGATGCTCTCTTGTGTGTGCCTGGTGTGTTGTCTGAATGTAGGACCCCTCCCTACCGCCCCTATTGGGGAGAGGACAGGGAGCTGGAGAGGCAGGATGCCCAGGCTGCTGCCCCAACCATAACAGGCCCATGAGGCACACACACACTGGGAAGCAGGCAGCACGAGACGGGTGGGCCCGTGGACTGGAGGCTGGGCTAAACTAGCCCCCAGGACAAATGAGGGTGAGGGCCTGATAACCATTACCAAAGCTTCCCTAGGGTCCTGGTGGCCCTGAGCTGTGCTTCCTGCCAGCAGTGGCCTGAGGAGGCATCGTGAAGGGGGGCAGGGAATGGGAACACCCTGATTGTGGCCCCTCTTCCGGTCCTGCTCCTGGTAGAGATGGTAGGAAATGGAGAGGAAATGGGGGACGGACAAGGCAAGGTGGAGATGGGGGCACAGGGCAGGGGAGAGAGAAAAACCCAGAGATGGAGAATAAGAGAGCGTCTTAGACGAGGAAGCTGGAGGAGATGAACAGAGCTTTCCAGGAAGAGGAAATGGTACTCCTGGAGAAAGTCCGCCCTCGGAGTCCTCCCCACACAGCAGGTGGACCAGTGGCTGACTTGGGGGAGAGGGGGAGAGGTCTTGGCAGCAATCTGTGGGTCTCTTAGTGTGGGGGGTCAGAACCTGGAGACTGATCCCCGTATCTGTGCCCAGCCAGAGATGTGTCTCCGTCCCCACCCCTATCCAGATGGAAGGGTGCCACCCACAGGGCCAAGACCCCTCTGCAGCCTCCCATGCTCTGTGCTCCAGACTATTGAGCCCACCAAAAGGGGGGGCAGGGAGGCCAAGGAGCCTGGGGTCGCAGCTGTGAGCCTTGGAGGCTGGCCAGCTCCCCTTCCCCCTCCCCCTGGTCCCCAGGCAGCACCTCCCCCAACCCCCTCAGCAGCTCTGGGCTCTGGCTGAGCCGATGTCACCAGCAGCACATGTCAAGGGTATCTGTGCATCTGGTGGAAGGAGCAGGACGGAGCCAAGTCCCCCATGCTGGGCCGCCTTGGGCAAATCACTGCCCATCTCTGGGCTTTGGTTTCCTCAGGAAACAAAGGATGGGTAGGATGCTGCGGGATCCGGTTGACTCTCTTTATCCAAGGCTGGATATCCGAACCCGGATATCGGACCCCTGACATCTCTGGCTCCACTCACAGAGGAGCAGGCTTGTTTTCTAGAATGGGACCTGGGCCTAAGACCTGAGTCAGGGGCAGCTGGGAAACAGCTGTGCTCTGAACGAACTAGCAACTCCCTGGCTTGAAAGTCATCTGTGGCCCCTCGTCCCTCAGGGTGAAGCCCGAGTTCCCCAGCGAGCCATGCATTCATTGCTCCTCTGCCTGATTCTCTGTTGAGAATCACTGCTCCATGCCTCTCTTGGGCCCGTTAATTGTTCCCTCAATCGTCTGTGATGTGTTACCCCCTGCACCTTTGGTCTGGACACCCTTCCCCTCTTTTTCACTTGGCTAAGTCAGCTTAAGCACCACCTCCTCCAGAAAGCCTTCCTGGATGCCTTACCCCCTACCTCCCAGTGTGGATGAGGTCCCCCCCTCTGGCTCCCCCAGCCCTGGGGATCGGGAGTCGCAGCCTGATTGCACTCTACTGTGTCTGTTTCCTTCTTAAGGACAGAGACTCGGTCCGCCTTCTCATCCTTGTGACCCTGCCAGTCACCAACGCGGGGCCGTGAAGATATTTTTCAATGCACTGTGGGGGGATTAGAGGCTGCCCTCTGTGCCCTCCTCATGGGCAGCCCCAAAGGTGGGGGTGAGCTCCCCAGCCCCACCCCTCGCTTCATGTATGTCTGAGGCTGCAGTGGGGGTACAGGAGTGCGGGCGAGGAGAGAGGTTGGTCTCCACTAGTTGTGTAGACATTTCTCAAGGCCCCACGGACCCAGATCTGTGGAGCGGCCACGTTTTCCCCACGTACTCTAGCCCCCAGAACCCCAGTGGAGCCCGCTGAGAGCTGAGAGCCCACCCTCAGTCACAAACCCCCCCTCACCAGTCCCCAGCAAGGGAAAGAACCCCCCAGCTGTCCCTCCCTGCGACATGGGGTCTATTCCCTTTAGGACAGCTCCTTCCTTTGCCTCCCTACCACCTCCACATCTTTATTCAGAATGCTCCTCGTTTTCCTGGAAGCTCCCCTCCCCAAGTTCTGCCCATTCTTGACAACCCAGAAAAAAATCCTACCTCCAAAGCCAAAGTCCACATAGCCCGGGGGTGACACCATAGGGTCCCAGTCCCTCTACCCCCCAAAGGGATTCGGCTATCGGTCCCCCCGTCCCACACCTTGTGGCCAGCCCCCCATGGGACCAGAATCCCCCACCCCACCCCCAAGACCCATAAATGCAGTGATTTACCAGCAGTCAGGACAGTTTTACCCCATGTACCCCGCCCCCCAAGGAGGACTGTTTCTCAGGGACAAGTTTATTACAGGGAGCACACTAAGCTCTTTCATAATATCCAAAGGCACAGCAATAGCAAAAGCACCAGGCTGTCAAGTGTGGCCAGCTTGGTGTGGGGCCTGCTTGGAGCCATGACTTTGCTGCCCGGCAGGAGCCCGTGGCTTCCTCCTGCGTTGCCTGGCAGGAGGGCATGAGGCCCCCCGAGAGGAGAGGGGGAAGCTGGTTCCGTGGCGGTGAGTCCAAGGCCGAGGTGGGGCTGAGCCAGCCCATGAGGCTGCGCTGGCCTGACTCACCAACCCCAGGCAGGAGAAGGTTCTGTGAGCGGAGGTCGGGGGCAGAGCCAGCATGGGGAGGGGCCTGGAGGTGGCCGCCCCAGTTCCACTGACGCCCTAGACCGGGGGCCTACACCACAGATTACTTCCTGCAGAGCCCTCGCAGGCTTCCCGAGGCCAAGGGGCCTGACTAGAGCCCTTCTGAGGGTTAGGTCAGGGCTCCGGCTGCACAGTCCACCACCGGACCACAGCGCCCCCTGGCGTCTGGGGGCTGGAGGCCGATACTGAGCCTGGGGACTCCTGGGCAGAGCCCTGACGACAGAGAGGCCACCTTGGCTGGGAGGATGCTGGGGAAGCTGGGAGGGAGTGGGCTGGGAGGAGGGGGAGCACCCCAGCCCAGACAAGGACACGGCGGCTTCCCCACTCTCAGTGCTGGGGTCCATTGACCTAGGCCCCCATCAGGGCCCTCTTCCGGAAGGCCTGCAGAGCAGGATTGTGCAGAAGCGTATAGGCCAGCCCCCAGCGGGCCCTGCCTCGGCAGGCCCTGGGCCCTGCTCCCCTGGCCATGGAGTCCTTGGTCTGCAGCAGCTGCAATCCTGAGAGGGAGAGACTTTCTGTGAGTCGCTCAGCAAACACTAAGCCACTCCCCCTGAGCAATCTGAAAATCCCATGGGTAGGGCTGGGGAGGCTGGGGAGCCTGGGGCCCCAGGGGCCTGCTCACTGAGCAGGA
>CM053609.1:24090290-24110045 GCA_028646535.1 Procyon lotor | reverse complement strand
GCCCCCCCCCCCCCCCGCACACTTTCCTGGCAGTGAGGAAGAGGGAAGACCTCTCATTCTGTGTGTGAGAAGGCAGGGTGCGTGCACGCTCGTGGAATGGAGGGAGGGAGACAGCGTGTGTGTGTGTGTGTGTGTGTGTGTGTGTGTGTGTGTGTGTGTGTGTGCATCGTGGAAAAAAATTACCCTGAGAGGGACCAGGAAACTTCTCACTTCCTTTCTCCCGCAGGCAGTGGAGGGAGAGGAGGAATAAGCATTTTCCTGGCCCTCAGCCCCATTAAGTCGGACAGGCATCCTCTGTGGTGGCGAGGAGGCGTGCCTCATCCCTCAGAGAAGAGGGTGGTCTCAGTTCCCGCCCTTCCTCCTCCCCCATGGGAAGGTGCACCTTCTTCTTCCTGCTCGTGCCTGAGGCCGTCCTGGGGAGCCCGGGGAGGCCGGGGCCGCCGGCTCTGCAGAAGCAGGGCGCAGAAGGCTATCATGGCCGGGTGCGACTGGCTGGCCTCGATCTTCAGGAAGCCGCAGTATGTGTGGTAGCCTTGGGGGGGTGGGCGGAGGACAGCAGTGCTGAGGGGGAGGAGGGCCCTCCTGCCAGCCGCTAACACACACACCGGGGGTGCCCCTGGCACCCAAGCAAGTGGCACGTGCACTACACGTGGTCCCGCTGCCCATGCCCACCCCGCGTGGTCACAAACGGGCTCCGGGGCACATTCCCAGGTGGCCAAGGTCAGGGCCAGACCCTCCCTCGCTCCGTGCACAGCCCAAGCCGCCGTGGCTCCCGGCCCCTGCAAAGCGACCCTACCGGGGTCGAGAGTGGCTGCCCGAGGCGGCAGCAGGCTGAGATCCATCTGGCCAAGGTGGACGGCATTGTAGACGGCAGAGAGGAGCACGCGCCAGGCAGCCACCATGGCGCCCACCAGCACGTTGATGAGAAAGAGATAGAAGGTGACTGCGTAGAGCACTCGCCTGGGGGTGGGGAGAGGAAAGGCTGAGGCCGGCCCCCTCCCCGCCACATACACACACAGACCCCATTCCTCAAGGTCAGGGTCAGGCCTGGATGAGCACAGCTGCTGTGTGTTTATCGACTACCTACCATTTGTCGAGTGCACCTTCTAAGCGCCCTGCCCTGTGCTGGCCCTGCTCTCTCAAGCCAGCTTGCCCCCCACCACTGTGGGACATGGGTGTGGTGCTCCCTCTATAGTAGGGAAACTGGGGCCCAGAGAAATCAGGTGGCTCAGCTAAGTCCATCCAGCTAGTCAGCGGCAGAACCGGGGCTTACGGCCTGGATCTTTCTGTCTCCCATCTCCCTCCTCTATGTCCCTTATCCACTGACCCTGGATCCCTCCTGGCACTGGGGTCCTCCCACAGTCCTTCCACCTAGTATGGAAATAATGTCTCTATTAACCTCCTTCCTGCACAGGGGGAGGCACTTGGTTTTGAGGGGCACAGGCGATCCAGGGCAAAGCAGTGCTGACCCCCGAAGTGGGAAAGGCTCGTGGAGTGTTTCTGGCACCGTGATAGGTGAAGAGAGATTCTAGAGTGAGCTGGGCCACTTCTCCCTTTCCCTTTGGGTAAGGCAAGCTCTCCTACTCCCACCGGGCTTCCCAAGAGAGAAAACAGAGCGATGACAGTGGAGGCAGAAGGACACAAGAAAGACACCAAAGGAAGAGGCTGAAGTCCTAAGGGGACCACAAACCCAGGAGCCCCCTCACCGGTTAGTAAGCTCTGGGTATCCATGGTGAGTCTTCAGGAAGACCCAGTGGGCTGCCATTTTCTGTAGGACCACAGCCAGGACCAAGGTCAGCCAGAAGGGCCTGCAGGTGGGGCGGGGAGGTTGTCACTATAAGTAGCCCTCTGGGAAGTGGTCCCAGAGCCCTCAGCTCCTTGCCTCTCTCACCACGAGGACTCCAGATATCGGAGAAGCAGGAGGTTCCTGCCGTGGAGCACAGGCATGAACACCAGGAAGGCAAGGGTCGTGGTTCCCAGGAAGAAGATGATCTGCTGCACCAGGAGCCCTGCAGGTTGGGGAGGCGCAGAGGGATGGACATCAGACTCTGTGGAACCCAGCCGCCCCAGGCACTCCCAGGAACCCAAGGGCTTAGGAATGGCGCAAACCTGGTTATAGATCCCTGCTCTGCCACTGCCTAGCTGTGCCAGGTGGAGCAAGTTACTCTACCTCTCTGAACTCCCATTCTTCCTCTACCTCAGAAGTCTCGTTGGGACGATCCAATATAATGTCTGCGGCAACTCTTTGAAAACCACAAAGTGCTCTGTAAACGCAATTTCCCACCAGTTGCCCCTGAGTTCTTGGGGACAAGATTGCATTTTAAATTAATGTTTACATTCCTACTGGCCAGAGCCTGGCACACAGTTGAATGCCAGAAAGCCTTCTATTTAAACAACTGGCAAGTTATTTACATGGGGTCATGCATACAAAAGAGCTTGGGAGGTATACAATCTACCAAAGTGAGGCATTACAACTTTTTGTGCTGGTCATTCCTCTCCTCCTTTATCATTCTTGTCCTTCTCCCCAGGGAGGTGAGGACTGAAGGAACCATCAGGGAAGGGAATCTGGCCCTCGCTTTTGCAACACTGACCCCCACCCTCTCACACTTCAGAGGACTTTATTCACTGTACCACCCCTGGGAAGAATCAGGAACTTGGAGGTAGGAGGGTCCTGGAAATCAATCTAACCTAACTCTCTCAGGGCAGGACCCCCTTTGCAGCCCCGACAATGACCACAGAACCCTGCTTGCATACCCCTGGTGACAGGGATCTCACTACCTTCAAGGCAGCCCATGTGGCATAACGCTCTCTTAGATAAGCAGGAATATGCCTTCTTGAACTTCCCACCTTGCACCCCTGGGTCCACCCTCTGTGTAAACAGCTGGTGGCCCTGAGGGGCTATCTTTATGTGAGGGGTAACCTATCCCCAGGAGCTTCAGCATCTGCCCCTCCTCCCCGAACCTGAGCAAGCCTCCTGAAGTCAGAGAAGGTGAGGTGGGTCTCTCTTCTCACTCTCACCCCGGAATTTGCCCCAGCACAGGGGCAGACGAGATCTGCAGAGTGCTTTCCCCTCCCCAACTGGGGCCAGTTTCTGGGACCAGCTGAAGCCAGCTGGGGTGGCAAGGGGGCTCACCAAGGCAGGTAAAAGCCGTCTGGTAGGCGCTGAAGCTCATCCAACAGAATATGGCTTGGCGGGAGGGGTGGGGACTCTGGGGCAGGGGGCCCAGGTCCAGGGCGGCCCCTCGGTGCAGAGCTTGCAGGTTGGCCCTGGTTGGGGAATTGGGGGTGGGGTGGGGTGAAAGGCAGAGATCTCAGGGACCACACACACTTGCTAGATTCCTCCTCTGGTGGAACTCCCAGTCTGCTTACAAGCTGTGCCACGGACAGGAAAGCCAAGGGCTGTGGGAGCCCTGCAGAGGTTACTAACTCAGTCTGGGAGGTCAGGTAGGGCTTCCTGGAGGAGGTGGTATCTGAGTAGCATCTTAAGGGATGACTAAGAGGAAGTTTCAGAGAAAGGTAAGGCGCAAGGCCGGGATCAAGGGAGACATGTTTAGGCAGAAGGCTGCAACCTGAGTCAAGTCAGAAAAATGAGGAAGCAACAGTAGGAATGGAAAGTGACTCACAGATCGACCACCAGAGCAGGAAGCAAGATTCCAGGCAGGCAGTGGCCTGACAGCCTGAGTGCCAGCTGGGCGGTCCCTGGGCAAAAACCCCGAGGCCTGGCAAACGCGTGCTCTGACATTGCTCCCCTTCCCACGCACCCTGCTCACAACTAGAACCTTCTCTCCCTCTTCACTCCCAACTCAGCTCCGTATCGCTCCCTGTGAAAGGGCCAGCGAGGCCGTTTGGCCTTTAGTGGCCCGTCACAACCTCTTCAATGCCCCAGCCGGGTCACCTCCACACCCACCCTGGCGGGTGGCAGCCTCACCCCTTGCTGCTGCTCCTTGCGCAGTCCCTCCTGCCCCTAGCGCCCTCCCCCACCCTCTGCTCTTGCCTCTTCCTCCCATCCCAGGTGGAGGGTTGGCTTTCCAGGCTGAATCAGTCCAGCCCCAGGCCCAGCCCCCCGCAGGCCTCCTGGCTCCAGGCCCCTGCACCTGACCCCCACATCTGCACCAGGCGTCAGACTGTGCCACTGACCTGTGTGTCACCAGCGAGCGAATCAGCATGAGGGAGGTGAGCAAGGAGGACAGGACCAAGGCCGAGATGTAGCAAACTGGAGGGGCGGAGAGGGAGCAAAGTGGGAGGTGGGAGCCCCGAACTGCCCACAGGGGCTGCCCGGGTGGGCTCACCCCTGAGCAGAGGCCCCCTGCCACCTCCCCTTGCCCACCTCATTCTCAGCTGCTGTATAACTCAACCGTCTCAACCCTCCTTTCCTGCCCAGTGACGTGGTGGCTGGGACAGGGTGAGGCCAGCTCTGAGATCTGCAGACCTGGTCTCCACCTTGGGCTTGCTGCTTCCATGGCTGTGTGATCCCCAGAGAGAGACGCCATCCAACCTGGCGACTGCCTCCATCTCCTAGGCGTCCTGGCCATATGGCCTTCAGGGGGCCCCTTGGTCTCCCAGCCTCAGCTTGCTCACGTTGGGCTGCCCGTCCCCCAGCATGCCACGGGCCATAAAACCCCGTGGGCTCTGAGTGAGCATCAGTGTGGCCCGCGTCCATCAGAAGGAGGGAGGTGATCCCTGCTGCCTATCTCCTCCGGTGGCGGCCCCTCCTGTCCTGCCCCTGCTCCCCGCCCCCTCCCCCACCCCCACCCGGGGCCACGCCCACACACGTGAGTTTGCTAAGTCTTGAGCAGCAGGGGAGAATGCACAGGGCCTTGTGAGCAGCTGAGGTCTGAAGGCCTAGCAGGGATTTGAGGCTGCAGCTCTCCGGCCCTGCATTCCCTACACTCACAACAACCCCACGGAAGCAGCACTGGTCCCACCAGCGAGCGGAGGCTCAGCGAGAGAGCCTGACCCGGCAAGTCGCACTGCTGGCAAGTGAGGGGCTGAGACCTGAGACTATTTCCAAGCCAACCCAGGCTCAGCCCGGGGTGCCTGCTCCCCCCCACCCTGATCTCATCGGTCATCCCAGGAGAGTGTTGCTGGTGCTTGCTTGCGTCCCATGCAGAGACTCGGGAGCGCCTACAAACCCATGCGGAGAGTCACGCGTGAGCCCCAGGAAGCCACCTGGAGCTAGCTGTGAAAGCCTCTCGTGGCCCCGGGGGCACCCCAGGCCAATTCAATCAGATTTTCTGGAACGCAGGACCCAATCCCTGGCTCTGGCAGTTCTGCGTGCAGCCTTGGGGTTGAGAGCCACTGCTGGGGTGGGGCTTTTCAAAGGCAGAGAATTCATGATTCATTTCAATCAGCCAACCCACCAACAGGGATGGAGCCTGCTACAGCGGCTCTCAAAGCTAGGCTTGCACGGGAATCACCAGGCCGGCTTGTTCCATCGCAGGGATGGGGCCCGGCCCTCGGCGTGTCTGGAGTCCAGCAAGCAGTTTGAGCCTGGGGATTTTAAAGTACCAGGCCCTTCTCAGGATCGAGAACAGTGCTACAACAGAGAGCTCGGGGTGTGTGCAGCTCTGCGCAGCCCTGCCTGGCCTTCCGGATCCCCCTCAGCACTGGCAGGAGGGCGTTCTGGACATTTCCTGCCAGGCGAGGAGCCCGCCTGCTGAGCCTGTGCAGGGGAGTGAGCTGGGCTAACACAGGGGTGAAGGGCGAGCAAGCCCCCACGGGCCAGGCTGGGCTTTTGATCTTCATCCATCTACTTCCTGCTCCTCTCTCCCTCAATTGGTTCCAAACCCTGAAATCTTCCGGCTCTTTGCTTCCTCTGGGACCCTGCCCGGTAGACAGAGATCTGCCTTCCCCCACGGGATGGAGGGTCTCAGGGGCAAGGCCGCCTTTGTAACCTCAGCACCTGTTCCGCAGGAGGGAGACTGAGGTCCAGAGAAGTGAAGTGGCTTGCCCAAGGTCACACAGCTTACAAGTGATGGAGTAGGAGTTCTGATTAGAACTCAGAGCTGAAGCCTCTGTGCGCTTTGCCAGGCTCGTGGTCCAGGTGCCCGGTGGGCAGCCTCAAACTGCCACCAGCCCCACCCCCACCCAGGCTCTCGGAGTTCAGAAGACATGACTCCTTAAGCCAAGGACTCACCAAGGGACCCTGGGCCCAGATAGAATCTCAGTTCCAACCCTGGTTTGCTGAGCGGCTTTGGGCATAGCTCTAATCCTCCTGGGCCTCAGTTTTCCTCATCTGTGGACCAGCAGAGTAAGCACTGCTCTGGCCCCCAAATCCGAGAAGATCCAAAGAGGAGGCCTTGAGACTTGGAAACTACAGCCTGTGATGTTAAACGTGGGGGTGGGGTTAGAAGCAAAGCCTATCATCCTGGACGGGTCGCTTCCCACCTCTGAACCTCCATTTCCTGTTCTTGGAGAGGAGGACTGATGACCCCGACCTAACAGGGCTGCTGTGAGCAGGGGGCCGACCCTGGGTGCGGGCTGAGGTGGGCCATGTGGGCTCCTGCCTGCGGTCCGGCTTGCGGCCGCTTAGAGAAACCTCCTGGGGATTCCTGACCACCAGACTTGGTCTCAGGTGGTAGAGAGAGCACCAGCAAGGTTCTGGGAGGCCGTATTCCTCCCTTCACGCCACTCTGCCCGGCTGTGCGACCCCAAGCCAATCCTTCCCCACGTGTCAGGTGTGGACACGTCTCAGCCTCGTCCACAGGGGCCATTGGGAGGTGGTGTAGGCGGATGGCCAGACTAAGGGCCGGAGGAAGTATCAGACCCCAGAAGGGGAGGCTGGTACGGTCTCCTGGCCCAGGGTGGGGCTCATTGTCAAGGGAGGGAAGGAGAATGGAGGTGGCCCAGGAGGACGAGGATTGGGGAAGAGGAAGCAGCGGCCCGCCCAACCCCACCGACCGGCCATGGTGATTCTCTCAGAATCCGGCCCAGTGTCCCACATCATTGCCTCCTTCCCTCCCCTCAGCGAGCCTCAAGGGGCCGTCCCCTCCGCTCACACATCCCCATCTCCCTGCCCGGAGAGCTGAGCAAAGACGCTGGAGCTGGGGATGGGAGACAGCACCGTGTCCCAGCGGCGGGGACGCTCAGGTGACTCCTTCGGGTCTCAGAGACCGAGAACCGGAAGCCACAGCCGCCCCAGTTTGGAAGGGAGGCAGTCGAGACCCGGAGAGAGAGGAAGGGACATGCCCATGTCCGGGACGCACATCCCCGGCAGGCTGGGACTGAGCTTGGTTGGGTGTCTGGTTCGTGTCCCCACTGGGCACCGTCCGGGGCTCCCAGGAGGCCTTACCTTCCAGACTCCACAGGTGATGCTTCACGAGCCCCACCACCTCCTGCCTGTCCTCTGAGAGCACGATCCCGAAGCCAGCCAGCAGGTAGGAGACGTCCGTGGTGATCCCCGCCCTCACCTTCTGGATCGTGGGTACCACGCCCACCAGCAGCAGCAGGACCACCTGGAAGAGCCCCACAAGGAAGGTGCCAGGGGTGGCCATGCTCACGCAGGGCCCACATCCCGGAGGAAGTGTTTCGTCAGCTCCCAGGGAGACTTCAGGGCAGAAACTCCGGCCCCACGCGGGCTGCGTCCCCAGAGCCCGGCACCCATCCAAGTTCCCGGCCCGAAGCAGCGTCTCACCAGCACGTTGCCTAATAGACCTAACAGGCCACAGCTGTGCTTCCAAACGGCACAGCTGTCTGTCTACACCTCTGTCTGTCTAGCAGTCCTCTATTTATCGAAGCTGCGGGATATAAAATTTCCGATTTCCCACATTGGCAAAAGCCAAGTGTCCTAGAGACGATCTCAGGCATTGAGGCTAGACAGACCTGGGCTCACATCTTGGCTGCCTTGAGACATTAGCTGGAGGAACGTGGCCGAGTCGAATTCACCTCTCTGAGCCTCAGTTTCCCTTATGTGTAAAACGGAGAAAAGTCACACCCACCTCTCGGGATTTGGGCTTTCCGGTTTCCTGGGGGGTGGCAACAGAGTATTTCTCAAACATGTATTATTTCCGAGCTACCCAAATCTGCCTAAACCTTCCCAAACTGCTCAGAGAGGAAAGCAATTGTATTTCCTCTATTTTACAGCTGAGCTAATGGGTTCAGAGATGTTGAGTAACTTGCCCAGAGTCACCTAGGAGGTAAATAATGGAGCAAGGGTTTAGACCCTGACTTGGCAGTTGGGGGCAGGGGTCCAGAGGCAAATGGCACGACAGGGGCAGGACCTACCTGGTAGATGGCTGTCCCGGTCAGGGTGGCTGAAAGCACCAGCTTCAGAGGGAGTCGGAATCCTGCAGTCCCCAAAAGGAGGGATGCGGTAAGCCCCGGCCTCCCCCGCCCCTAGGCCTGGGGGCCCCTTCCCTCCCAAAGGGCCCAGGTAAAGGGCTAGGTCTTGCAGGACCCCAGACCACCAAAGCCAGTCCAGGGGCTTCCCCTCGTCCCCAGCTGGGGCTATTCCTCCCGACAAGGGCTCTGGGGGACGGGGGCTGGCCTTCCACGGCAGCCGTTCTGTGCAAGGCGTGGGTGAGGTCACCTGCCGCTCTTAATCTCAGCTCCGCGCTCCATACCTGGCTGTGGGGAGTAGATATAGTTTCTGTAGCAGATCCGGGCCCAGGACCGGAAGCCGTGCTTGGAGGTGTGGGAGCTGCAGAAAGAAGGAAGCAGGCAGGTGCTCTCAGGAGAAGCCCCCGCCCCGGGCCCGGGCCCGAGCCCCCGAGTTTGGTTTCTTCCTCACTCTGCCCCGCCTGCTGCTTGGGGCCAGCTCCCCAAACTAGCCTGCCAACCAGTCCTGCCCACTGGCCCACAGGGGATGCCTGGGACCTCACCTGCTTTCTAGCTTCTTCCGGCTAAAGAGGGTCCTCAGATATTCCTCACAGTAGCCGCTCGGCAGCCCCTGTGGAGACAGACAGATGGATGAGATGGGACCTGCACAGAGCCATCCCTGGGACCCTGGCTCGGGGGCCACAGTGGGCACGTGGGGCTTGAGAAAAACCTCTTGGCTGTGGTGGGGTGCAGAGAAGGCCAGCCCGTGGGGATGAGGTCCATGCCCCTCAAGAGCTGCCCTTTCTCCTCCACAACGAGGAGAGTAACCATTCTCCTAAGAACACTCGGCGCTCAGTAGTTCATCCTGGAGGTTATCTCCAACTCTCTCCTGCTGCAAGTGCTTGTACTTAGTCCCATCGACTCACTGCCCCCCCCCCACCCTCCCCAGCCTCTGCTGGCTGATACCGGGGCAAAGGGGAGCCTAGGTCCCATCCCCGAGCAGGACGCAGGACAGGTCACACACCCCAGGCCTCTCCTGCTACTCCAGGGAGATCACAAGCTTGATGGGATTTGTCTAAACCACATTCCATGGGGCGCCTGGGTGGCTCGGTCATTAAGCATCTGTCTTCAGCTTAGGTCATGATCCCTGGGGGTCAAACACAAGCCAGCCACCCCAAGTCTGTGGTCCCTCGCTCAGGGCCTGACACTTGGTGGGCACTTAGTAAGAGCGCCTTGTCTTAGAATTCTCTCTCACAACAAATTACCCACCCATCTATCTAAAACTTCAGAAATACCCGCTGAGTATCTATCATGAGCCAAGACCTGCCCAGCGCTACAAATTGCACGTGCACGAAACAGACACAGCTGTCTCTGCCGCTTTACTCCTCTTCCCTATGCCTGCAAGGCCTTCTCCTTATTCTCTTCCTGCTCCAGATTCTCCCTGTCCCTCAGGGCCCCTCCTGAAGTCTACCTCCTCCAGGAAGCCCCCCCAGCTTGCCTCAGCTGTCCCTACCCACCTCTTTATCTGACTTTATCCAACCATTCCCAGCCTAGAACTGACTCATAATGGGACTGTGCCCCGGGAGCTTCCTGGAACTTGTGGGCATCCACAGAGCTCCTCGGAGGCACGAGGCTCCTGGCTTGTCTCATTTCTCTGGCTGGAGCCTCCATGTTTCAGAAGCAAAGCTCACCCCTCCTCTGTTGGCTCCCCACTGTGCACGTACCTGGGTGCCCCCAGGGATCCCAGGTGCCAGCCCAGAGCCTGGCCTAACCTTCGGTCCAGGAGAGAAGACTAATCCATCACTCGGTGACTTGGCAAATATTTTCTGAGCACCTGCTATGTGCTTTGCCCACGCACAGGGACCCAAGTAGCCGTGCGGAGGTTCGGGGCATCCTGGGTGCTGAAGAGGAGCCCAGCCCATCCCTGCCCCTTTACCTCAGAGCCTACTCCTGCCGAGTTCGAGAAGCTTCTCACCAGCTGCGCCGGGTACCAAAGGCTCAGGAATCCGAGGCCCAGAAGCAGAGGCAGGGAAGCCAGCAGGGAGTAGTACTTGTAGATCTAGACAGACAGACAGACCCCCAGACATACCTACCTTCCGCCTTCCTCCCCCAACAGAAGACCAGGACCCATTTCCCTTCCCACTTCACCGCTACCTGGCTGACGGTGGTCTGAGGCTTCTGGTCTTCCGGTGCCCCCCACCCGCTGCTCACCCAGGCCGCTCAGCACAAGCGTTCCCACTCCACTTCTGAGGCCCTGCGGATGTGCTCGCCCCTTTCCCAGGCTCCTGGACTCCCACAGCCCTTAGAGGAACTTATGTAATCCCCTCCTCCCTGCCCCAGGGGGCTGCTGTGAGGTCTGAAACAGGATACCCACTTGCTATGTTCCTTTGTTCCTGGACTTTGGGCACAGGCCCCTGAAAACTAGACAAAGGCCTAATTTTGACTGGGTACGGTTGCGACCTGGGCATCAGGGAAATCCAAGCCCTACCCCCCAGCACTGAGGCCTTCCTAGGGTCGGGCCCCTTCTGCATAACTCAGTTATTTGTTAATTCAATATGTTTTGACTGAGAGCTCGGTATGTGCCCGGTTCTGGATGGTGGAAAAGACCACCCCAGTCCCTGCTCTCAAAGAAACCAACTAATCCTCATCTCTACCCTGGAGGATCAGTGTTATCCACTCCATTTACAGGGAGGGAAACTGAGTCTCAGAATGGTGACACGATTTCCTCAAAGCACTTAGCATCACCTGGCATCATTCTGGATATTTATTTACTTATTTTGTCTTCCCTTCTGGAATGGCAGCTCTCGGGATGCTAGGGACTTCATCTTTCCTGTTCATAGCTGTATTCCAGTGCTGGGAAGTGTCCCTGGTACAGAGTAAGCGCTTCAAATATGTTTGTGGAAGGAAGGGGGTGGGGAGGAAGAAGCTGGGTTCAAACTCAGGCTGTCTGGCCTGAGGCCTATGCCTCCACCCTTCAGGCAGGCACTCCCAGCCAGCCTCCAGTGAGGTTCTAGAGTTCTCTTTTCAGCCCTCCAAGACCATCCCCCAACTCAGGGCTTGCCTTCCTCCATCTCTCCGCTCCCACTCCAGCCCGGCCAAAGGAAGGCCGGGGAATCCACAGTGGAAGGATTTCAGGCGCCCTCTTCCTCCCCCTTGGCCCTTTCCCCCTCCCTGCCCCCTCCCAGACTGGAAGCTCCTGAGGGCAGGCCCAGCGGCCTCGTCCCCTGCTCTCGGCCACAGAGGGCCCAAGGTTGGAACGGCCCGTGTTCCCTGGAGCGGAATTCGGTGCACAGGAGAAGGCAGCAGAGAGGTCTAGCATGTCAATTAGAGGAAAGGAGCCACACTGGTTTACGCAGCTCCTCCGTGCCCCTCTGCCGCCGGCTGTCGTGCGTCAGTGGTTACCTTAGGTGTGTGAGGACACTCTGCCCTCTGCCAGATGTGGACCCCGAAGTGAGCCCAGGACAGCGTGCCACCGAGCAGGTATGCAGCTCCGTGCCGGGCTGCGGCACAGGCGGCCAGAGGGTAGTAGAGAGCAGGGTAATAGAGCAGGGCGAGGAGCTTCCAAGGGCCTGGAAGGCAAAGTGGCCAAGGGAGACGCGTGCTGGAGAGGCAGGCCCCTCTCCCGCCTCCCCCTTCTGAGCCCCACAGCTGGTTCAGGGAGCAGGAGCCCCGCACTGAAATTCAGGTTCTGACAATCATCAGCATGGGCGATCTCCGGCAAGTTACCTCTTGGAGTCTCCGTTCCTCCATCTGTAAAATGCCAAGACAAAACAAGAAAGTAGATGTAGAGTGCTTAGCACAGGGCTCCGTCGGTTGCCAATAGACTAAGCTACGACTTCCTGATTGTTCCTTCCGCTGACCCTCAGCAGGCTCCAGCGTGAAATGAGCGGACACCCACACCGTGCGGAGTCATTGTGAGCGCTGGTGGATCGAAAGAGGTCATGTTGAGGACAGCGGCCCCTCTCCGTGGCTGCTGTCCTTGTGCCATCACTTCCTCGGGCCCAGCTCAATTGTCCAGAACCCCTCCTACTTCCTTCCCACCCTCCTTCATTCTCAGAGCCCTGCGCGGCTCTGGGAGCTGGGTTGGCAAAAGAACAGAGGAGGTGGAGACGGCAATAGTGACCCGACGGCCGGGACCAACAAAGGGCTGGTTTCGCGCACTGGGGCTGGGAGGTCCGTGGGACGGCATCTTCTCGGCGGGGGCTCGAGACGGGGATGGGGGCTCCCCGACTCACTACAGAAGAGCCTGCACCATGCTCTGGACGCCCACCCGGCCCATCCCACCAGTCTAGCCCTGGGGCCTCAGCTGTGCTGGGTACCTTGGCTGGGGGAGGAGGCCAGGGTCAGGAAGGGCAGCGGGTCCTCTGTAGGGAGCAGCAAACACAAAGCGCTGAAGAGGACCATGAAGACAGCCGCAGGCACTGTCCAGGTCGTGTCCCCCGCAGCCGAGAAATCCACCGGGCTGGTACAGAGACAGGGACAAGACAGGGTGAAGTCACTCGGGCCCTGTGTCGGGACCACGCCATGTTCCACACATCAGGGGGGTAGAGATGGAAACTTTCCAGATGGAAACTGGAGGCCCCATCATCCATTCATTCCACATATATCTGTGGAGGGCCTCCTGTGCACCAAGTTCGGGGCCCTGCGGCCAAGTGACTCAAGAACTTCCCCGCTGCTCACCCCCGGCCACAGGCACACAGCGGGGACAAGCCCGAAGCTGCTCCCTCCGCCCACCCTGAAAGCTCCAGGAAACAGCTGCCTCCACACAAAGCAGTCTGTCTGGGCTGGCAAGCCTTCAGAGAGCGGGGAGAGCCACAACATCCTCAGGCAACAGCCCCCACGCTGGCCTGGGTGCGGCCCGGGGCAGAGGGCACACAGCGGGTACTGCTGTCCCAGGCATCAGCCCTCTGGGCTCAGCGCAAGCCCCTCAGACCCTCTGCTTCTGTCCAGCTTGACCTCACGCCCTGAGGCCATCCGCTTCCGTCTCCATCCCGCTTCCATCTCCCCCCACCGCCAGGCAAGCCACACTCTTACCCGGGCTCACCAGTGACAGAAACCCGGGCGAGTTCTCCACCAAACCCTCATGGCGGGACTCAGCTTGGTGTGTGGCCTGGGCCTGAGGGACAGGCTGTCTACACTGGGGCTCCAACTGCCACCTCCTCCAACCCTTTGGTTGCCTCCCACGTGAGCCTGCCCAGTTCCATGTCAGGGCCAGCCCTGTCCCAGGCTCTGGGGTTATAGGACTGAAGGAGACAGGCGAAGGAAGTCCCAGCCATGGGGACTGGAGATCAGTCCCTCATAATCTGCCATTAAGCATCAGGGTCTGGGTGATGCCCTCAAGGGAAACAGCTCAAGATGGCATAGGACGGCCATCGCCTGTCCCAACCATGGGCCACCACAGGAAATGCATCCAGGAGCCAGGCCCTGTTGGGCTGGTGTCTCCCTTGGTCTGGGATAGGAGCAGGTGGGCCTGAGTGGGGCCCACCCCTTCCCTCTGGGGCTCCTGCCTAAACCAGGAGGTCCAGGTTGGGGTAGCAAGAGCCCCTAGGCCGAAAGCAGTGGGGGGTGTCACCGAGGCCAGAGCTGGCTTCTAGGTACCTAACAAACCCCCACCGTCCCAGAGTGGCCCCCTTGGTTGGGCCACCCGAGTGGGGGTGCCCGGGCCTCGGCACCAACTGGAACATTCCAGGCCTTCCAAGCCCGCAGCGGGGCCGGAGCCGGCGGTACCTCACGAGCACAGCCAGCAGCATCAGCACAAGGACCTGAAAGGAGAGCACAGAGCAGGCCTTGGGTGCCCAGGCCTTCCCTGAGGGGCAGAGTCTGAGTGCTTGGCCTCAGCACCCAGGACACTCCTACCCCCCAGGGCACAATCACAGGGCATACGGGGGTCTGGCTAAGAGACCGGTGACAAGGAGAGGTTGGCCTTTGGCCCGCATCCTGGTTTGGGTCCCCACCCTGGGACAACTCCCAGGGCTAGGGCTCCGGGGGGCCCCCTTCACCAGCCCCATGGGGGAACACACGCCCCCCCCTGCCCTGTCTGCCGATGGGTGGTAAGTGGATCGGCCTCGGGAAGACTCACCGACAGCCCGGCCAGGCAGGTGTGGAGGAGCCCCGACAGCACGCTGGGGTGGCAGGTGGGCACCGCTCTGCAGAGCAAGGGAAGGCTGGGTCAGGCCTGTGTGTCGGGACCCCCTGGGTGTGCAGCCCGGTCTGGGTTTCCAGGCTCTCTACCCTGGGGCTCCCTCCCACCTCCCTCCGCTCTCAGATCTCTCCTCCCCAGGCTGGCCCAGCTCCACCTTCTAGGGCTCATCCCAGGGTTGTCAGGCCCCTCGAGTTGTGCCAGCCCCAGGCCAGGCTCTGAGGTTACAGGGCTGAAGGAGGGGGGACTCCCAGGGGAAGGCATGGGAGAAACAGAGCGGGCCAGCTCAACCCCTACCCGGGCCCCTCTTCTTCCTAGCCTTCAAGGCCACTTCATCCCCCTCCTCCAGAAAGCCTCTGACTGCTCCAGGCCTCCCAGACCTCTCCTTCCCAGAATCGTGGCTGAGCCTCTCGCCTGGGAAATGCAATCAAGTGTTTGGTCCTACACTTTGCCTTGTGGCATTTGATTTGAGTTTAAAAGGTGATTGGCATCTTTTGAGGCAAACAAGGGGAAAGGGAGCTCCGTGTGGAGGGAGGAACACGAGGAAGCCAAATGATAGGGAGCAGACGGTATGACTGGGGCCAGGCAAGGCTTTCCGTTTGCCTGCAGTCTCTAGGGTTTCTGGCAGGCTGGGAGCAGGTCACAGTCAGCATGAGAGGCACTAGGGAGCCATGGAGGATGTTGGAGCAGGCCAGTGTTGAACTTGGGGAGATTTCTGTGGCTCAATTTGAATAACAACAGCAGTTACTAGCACTTATGAAGAACTGGCTACGTGCTCTTTATTCCATATATTAGCTCAGATTTTACTGACCAAGTGGATGCTATTATTCCCCCCACCTTGGGTAGACCAGGAGTCCAAAGCTCAGAGAGGCTAAGCATCTTGCCTAAATCACACAGGTAGGAAAATAGCAGAGTAAGGATTCGAACTGAGGTCGTCTGGCTCCAGCGCTCCCATCTGACCAGGAGGGGAGAGGTAAGGAGTATGGAAGGAAGTTCTAAGTTGAACCATGTGAAAGCGTCATTTCTATATTTCAAAGACATTTGAAAATTCGCATTTTCAAGGGGTTCAGCATAAGCAGCGGCTAGGGAAGAGAGACGACAGGCTGCAACTCAGAGGTGTATAGGAGGAAGAAGGTACATGCCTGGAGAGGGAAGAGCAGAGGGAAGGGGGGTTTCCAGAATGATCGCAGAGTTCTAGGCCTTATTCCAAGAGGAGAAGTGAGGACCGGAATCGCTGGAGCCAAGGAAGCAAGGCTTGGTCTCAGACACTCAGAGACAGAGGCCGGGCTGCCGAGTGGAGAGGACACTGAGACAAGGAGTTTCTAGAAGTTAGTCTCTGAGCAGGAGCCTACAAAGGGCCCCACTCAGAGGGGAAGGCAGAGCCCAGGCAGAGGCCGGATCCCCACGCCCCTACCCCTCACCCCACAGCAGAAGGGCCTGCAGATCACCCTGATGCTGGCCTCCTGCTGGGAGGGCAGGCCGGGAGGGAAGCCTCCAATTCCCCAGGCAGCCCTTTGAAGTGGTGGGGAGGTGCTTTTCATCCCGGACAGCTGCCACAGGCCTTCATGTCCCCATGGCCGAGAAGCTTAGTATTAGTGATAAGTGGATAACATGTGGGCAGATGTCAGGCTGTGAACATGACCCAGTCGGGGTGGGGGTGGAGGCGGGGGCTCCAGGGGGCTCCAGGAAAGGGCCGGCTGGGCTTCCACGGATCAGTCCCAGGCCCACAGAAGACCCCGGAGGACACATCTCCCCCCCGTCAGACTCACTCCCCTCCCAATCTTTTCAACCAAGTCTTTCCACTAGGAAGGCACCTGGACAAGTGTGACCAGGAGACTGAATCCAGGCAGCCACTGTCCCCAGCGCCTCCCAAGCCAAATCCCAGCCCGCGGGGGGCACACTGAGGCACAGAGGGGGCCCACCATCAGAAGCCCCTCGAAGCTTCGGCGCACCATCTCCCTGGGGTGTCTGACTCACTCAGGGACAAGTGGGCCCAAGTCCATCTCCTCGGGATTCCTGTTGACCTTCCACTTTTGGGGGTGGCACTTGGGGGACAAGCAGCGCCACCGGGATTGGCCGAGTAAGTAGGGTCAGAAACAAACCTCACTCTTCCCTGCGGTGGGAGAAGGCGGCTGCGGGTTCCAGATGCCTCACACTTCAGAGCCAGTGCTCCCCATCACCCCGGCCCTGCTGGGTACCCCACTTCATTCTGAGGCCTGAGCTCAAGAGCCTGGCCCCAGGCAACGCCCGGGCCCTGAGGCCCCCAAGACACAGCAGCAGCTTCAGGCCTGACCCCAGGTCGGGATCCAGATCCTCTTGGGTTCCTGGGTCCCTCCCCGTTCTGCTGCTTCTCCCACTCCAAAAATGTGCAGCAGGGACGAGGGGAGCCCGCAGGCTGTCCAGATCAGCCAGGGACGGCCCGGGAAACACCCCTGCCGACGCCAGCGCCTGGAGGCTTCCCAGCCTGGGGCCTAGATGGGGCCCCGTCCCTGCTGGGTGACCCAAGACTGGTCAGGCGGCAGCCCCAGCCCCCTGGGGAGGCATGCCGGCCTTTCTCCTTCTCCAGTTTCGGTTGTTGATGGAGAGCAGATGTGTGCACATCTGGCTTGGCCACCACCGCCCCCCTCACCTTTCCAGTTCCCCCAATCCTCATACAGAGCGGGGAGGTGGGGTATGGGGCGAGGGCCGGGAACAATAAGGGGAGAACTGGGCTCTGGGGCCCACACGGGCCAGGCGTCCTTGGCAGCCTGTGGGGCCCAGGGAGGCCCTGCCCCTCTGCCAGGGGGCTGCCCAGACTAAACAAAGAAGGATCTGGCAAAGGGAGCTGAGGGCTGAGTCCTCTGGCTACACCGGACTGGGCCAAGGCTGCCTCCCTTCCCCGGGCTCGCCTGGGTGCTCCTGCTAAAGAGGAAGGGCCTCTTCATCTTCATGGAGACTCAGAGCTGGCCAGAGTGTCGGGGGCGGCATCTTTCCTCAGGGACCCTCCCCCCCACCCACTTTCTTCCTCAGGTCACCCCCTGCCCTGGGCTGCACAGAGAGCCTGATGGCTGGCAAACACGGCACCCTGGATGGTCATCGCGGGGACCAGCAACCCCCTGAAGGCAGGCCCAGCTTCCCTCAGCCACTCAGCCCCCACTCTGCCTCCCAGCTACCGGCCAAAGCCGCCCCAGACTGGCCAGATCTGAGTCTGCAAGGAGAAGTCCCAGGAGGTTGTATATTTAAAAAACCACACAGGTGTTTTTTAAGTGCTAGCCTGGCCCAGGACCCCCACCTCAAGTATCAGAGCCTGGGCAAGGGCCATTATTTTCAGGTAACAGGAATCTGAAGCCCAGAGAGGGTGTGACTTGCCAAGGGTCACACAGCAAATGAGCCTTGCATGGTTGATCTTAGCAGTCCTTGCCCAAGGGGCTTCCCCGTCCCCCCATCAGTGACCTCTGCCACCCCCCGCTCTGCAGGCAGACAGACTTACCCCTCTGGCTGGAGCTCCTGGTCCCCCTGGGGCTCATCGATGTACCAGTTGGAGTAGTCATCTGTGGCCGCGGAGGAGGTCTGGTTCCCCACAGCCTGGGAAGACATTCTCTGGCCTTTCTCCTCTGCCCCCCTCCCCTGGACAAGTGGGGAAAAACCACTACAGATGTGAAAAGAGGCTTAGGGAGGGGAAAAAAAAAAAAAAAGAAAGAAAGAAACCCAAACAAAGAAACGTTTCTCTTTAATCCTGAAGGTTACTTTCTTGCTTTTAGCTCTCTGGGAAAAGCCGGTCTGGGAGAGAGAGAGGGCTTAGGCCGGCTAGCACGGGGGAAGGGGAAGGGCTTCTCGAGTCCCTTCCCGTCCCTTCTCGTCCCTTCCCGCCCCGTCTTGCCCGTTCCTGCAGGAGATAGTTATCCCCTTGGGAAGAGTGCGCCCCTCGGGGTCCTTGGGCTTTGCTGGGGCACTTGACTGTTGGTCTGACCACTAGCCTCTCTGCAAAGGACCATTTTCAAAGAAAGTTTGTCCAATCCAAGCTGCCCACAGAGACCCCCCCCTCTTCCTTCCCCCTCCCCAAAGCCACCCAAACGACCCACAGACACACACTCAAGGAAGGGCAGGGAGGAAGGAGCTGCAGAGATGAAAGGGTGGGCGGGCAGCAGGCGGGCCCAATCCGGCTGGACCCTCCCAGCTGGGCTCCAGGTCCCTCCTGCCCTCAGGGGTCATCCCCATCCCCCTCTTTGTTTGGCTCCCCCAAGATCACCTCCCACCCCCCACCCCCCAGCCTTAGCCTGCCCCTCTCTGGCTCCTTTGGCCCTCAGTGATGGGATCACATCATGGGCCTGACAGAGCGTCCCTCCCGGGGCAGGAAGCCTCCAGCTCCACCGGTGGCAGTGGCGGGAGCCCTGAAGAGGTGTGGCCAGGAGGGTCCTGGCACCTGGCCCCCTCACATACCTGGCTCCCAGGCCTCCCCAAAGCGCCTACACCTCCCGCCTCTGCATCTGCAGGGCGCCCGCACGGCCAGTGCGGCACGCGGCAACGCGAGGAGACAGCTGGGGCTGGACCAGGAGTGGAGGCGGAGAGGGGAAGCCTGTCCACTCCTTCTCCCCGGTTTCCATGAAGGAGGCAACATGTGTCTCACTGGTAAAACCTTCTAGTTTCTCCAACTTGATTTCACAAGGAGATAACTCACCCTCATGAGGCAGAGATTAGGCCTTTAAACACAAACCAGACCCGCGGGTAACCAAGAAAAACCCCTCCTGCCTCCGGCTCTGGCTCCTCCCACGCTGTGGCGCGAGGGTGAGGAAGGCAGGGCCCAGCCAGGGGCTGGGCCTTCCTCTCCACCCCCCCAAAAGCTGTACCCTCGGCTAGCTCCCCTCCCCCTCCTGGCCCCAGAAGGGAGACAAGATGCAGATAAAGTCCCTGGGCGGGGGTCAGGCCCCCTAAACATTTGAAAGTCCCTGTCTTTCCAATACCCTGTGGGGCGGGCCCTGGCCCTCCCCGGCTAAGGCACTCATTCCACAAGGGTTTTTTCTAAAGGCATTCATCCATTTATTCTTTTAGCATAAATTCATTGAACAACTACTAAGTGCACGCGAAAGATCTGGGCCCTGGGATGTGAGAGTTTACACTTCCGGGGTGGAGGGGAGGACATAGACAAGTAGGTAAACAACCACAAATCTGAGCCTTCCTGTCTACAAAGGGAAGGCACAGAATGCCCGATGTATACCACAGGAAGCTGAATTTGGTCCGAAAAAAATGGGGATTCCCGAAAAAAGAAATCTTTTCGCGGGGATCTGAGGACAAGGAAAAGTCAGCTGTGCGGAGGGTGGGGGTCTTGAGGATGGGAGTGGGGGAGAAGGAAGCGTGTTCCTGGTAGAGGGAACAGCCCCACG
>CM053609.1:24034783-24082226 GCA_028646535.1 Procyon lotor | reverse complement strand
GAGATGGCTCCTTGGGGATGGGGATGGGAGTCTGAGGGCCCACAGGTATCAACAGAGGAGGCCAAAGGGGGCCATTGTGGGAAGCAGGAAGGGACCCTCTTGGATGGGCTAATTACAGGCCAGGCTCTTCCAGACATAGCCAGCAGCCTCTGAGTGGCCATTCTTCCAGAGAAGAAAGAAGACTCAAGCGCTCCATTAAGGCTTTTCGTGCTGGGGCCCAGGAGGGAGGCTTGGAGGTCAGCGCTGCTGCCTCCCATCCACACCCTGCACCTTTCTGACTCTTTCTGCGGGAGCCAGGCCTCTGCCTGCAGTTTCAATCTTTTGAAAACCACAAAAGGCTGACTCGGGGAGGCAGCTAGGAGTAGAGAGAATCCTAGGAAGGGAGTAGGGAGCCAGTCCTGGTCTGCTACCCCAGGCTGTTCTTCCATCTGTAAAATGGGAGCACTATCCAGCCCTGACCTGATAAAATTCACTGAGGTTTCCAGACTTTCTCTGTGGAACTGAGGCCAGGCCCGGAGAAGCCTGAGCATTAGGAACCACTACCTCCTGGGGGCCTGGGTGGCTCAGTTAGTCAGGTGTCCAATTCTTTTATTTTTTTTAAGATTTTATTTATTTATTTGACACAGAGAGAGAGAGAGATCACAAGTAGGCAGAGAGGCAGGCAGAGAGAGAGAGAGGGAAACAGGCTCCCCACTGAGCAGAGAGTCCAATGCGGGGTTCAATCCCAGGACCCTGAGATCATGACCTGAGCCAAAGGCAGAGGCTTAACCCACTGAGCCACCCCTTAAGTGCCTCTTAAGTGTCCAACTCTTGCTTTTGGCTCAGGTCATGATCTCAGGGTTCTTGGGATTGAGCCCCACATCAGGCTCTGTGCTCAATGGGAGTTTGCTTCTCTCCTCCCTGCCCCTCTGCCCCTCTGCTCTCTCTCCTCTCTCTAAAATAAATAAATCTTTGAAAAAAAAAAATCTTGATGAACAAAGAACAAAAAAGGAACCCCTACTTTCTGTCCTGCCACTGACCCCTGCCCTTCCTCCAGGGCACCAGCCTGCCCGTGAGGTTCCAGAATGCGTCCCTGAGTTTATGAGTCAGGAGCCCAGAATGGTCTTTGCTTCTCTCAGTTGGAGTCTAGTTGAAGTAAGGAAAGCACCATTTCTTACTGTTTCCTGTACAAGCAAAAGCTGGGTCGGGTTTGTCCATCTGCTCATTTATCCTTTCTTTCATTCATTCATTCATTCATTCATTCATCCATGCACTACTCATTCATTTACTCAATAAAGCTTTAATGGTCATCCAGGTACCATTCCTTTGCTCCTTGTGGCCTGGACACACAGATATGATCCCTGAAGGAATATTCTGTCCAGCATCGCAAGTCATCATCTGAGACAGGTGAAGGAGGAAGGTGCAGAGTGGGGCAGAAGTGGGAGTCCCTGACCCGGTTCCAAGCAGATGCATGGGGTGACAGCAGGTGTGGTTGGGCCACTGGGGCAGAGGCACGAGCACCTGCAAAGGCAGGGGATGGAAGACAGGGTGGGCCTGGCCTGGGGCAAAAGTAAGCCTCCCCAGGGCATTAGGCTTAAGTGAAATAAGCCAGTCACCAAAGGTCAAATACCGTGTGACTCCACTTAGATGGGGAGCAATCACACTAGTAGAAACAGAAAGCAGAAGGGAATGGGGGGCTGTTGTTTAACGGGTGTAGAGTTTCAGTTTTATAAGATGAGAAGAGTTCTGGAGACAGGTTGCGCGATAATGTGACTGTACTTAACATTGGCTGAACTGCACACCAAGAAATGATTAGGATGGTAAACTTGACATTATATCTCTTTTACCATGATTTCAAAAGGTAACTATACACACACACATACCCCCAAAATGAACCTTTCCCAGAGACTGAATTGGGGAGGGGAGGCCGGAAGTGGGAGGGGTGGGAGGTGCTCAAACCATGTGGGAGGGAGGGAAAGAAGAAGGGAAAGCAGGAGGAGGGAAGCGTGGTGTGGCTCAGGGTAAACCAACTGGAAGGAACAGTTGTGTGTGTGGGATCTGCTTTCAAGGAGTTGGGCAATGCAGAGGTTGGCCCCAGGGCAGGAGGCAGTGACTCCCATTCTGTGACATCTCTAGGGGTCACTTCAAACATAAAAGGGAGGACGGCTGCTTCAGTTGAATCACTGAATCTCCAAGACCTTCGACCTAGTCGGGACAAACCATGACTTCTAGACCCAGGCTGGCTGGTCAGGCCCAACTGTTGAGGCAAAGGTCTCCAGGTGGCCTCTCTTCCCCAAATGGCCAGGCTCCGGCCTCTCCCACTATGACTTACAGAGTTGCATACCGCCAGAGCTGTGGGAAGACTTACCGCCCAACTCACATTGATGCTACGAATGGGGCCGCTGACACCCAGAGAGGGAAAGAGATCTGCCCAAGTTCACACGCCAAGTCAGGTGATTTAGAGCTCTGGTCTTCTAAACCCTCTTTGCCTCAATTTCTCCTTGGGGGAATCCAAAGGAACTGGATTCTAATCATTGCAGAGGAAGCCTATCACATATGTTGGGACTCTTGGTAGGGCTGGCCAATGCCACCTTTCGACTGGTTATCTTTTACTTGATGGAAATAACACATTCCTGCCAAGGTGACTTCAAATGAAGTCTAGAATGAAATCTATGCTATCCATATATGTGCTTTTTGGACTCAGAACTCTACTTGTCCAGTTTCAGGATACAGAAGCCCCTGAGAGTATGAATTTCAGTCTTTGATCCGGTCCCAGGACCAGTTTAGTAGGGGGAAATGTAGTGAGAGGTACAGGTCTCAGCTCTGCTTACTTACTGGCTGTGTGATCTGAGATTCTCTCAGCCCCAGAGTCTTCATCTGTAAAATGGGAATGATTATACATCACCGTTATACATCACAGAGCCACATAGAGTGCCTGGTGTGCAGTAGCTGCTCAATGAAGAGGATCATAAATGATGATGATGATGATATTGGAGGTGAAGATGATGGTGATGGTGGTGATGGTGGCGATGGTGATGGAAATAGTAATGGTGGTGATGTTGATGGTGATGAGGGTAATGGTGATGGTCATATGATGGTAATAGTATTGGTGGTAAAGATGATGATGGTAGTGATAGAGATGGGGGTGATGGTGGTGATGGTGATGATGGTGATGGTGATGGTGGTGCTGGTGCTGGTGGGTGGTGCTGGTGATGATGTTGACGGTGATGATGGTGATGTTGATGGTGATGGTGGTGCTGGAGATGATGTTGATGGTGATGATGGTGATGGTGGTGATGGTAGTGCTGGTGGTGATGATGATGGTGATGATGGTGATGGTGGTGGTGATGATAGGGATGATGGTGATGGTGGTGATGGTGGTAGAGTTGGTGGTGATAGACATAGCAATGATGGTAGTGGTGGTGGCAATTTTGGTAATGGTGATGGTGGTGATATTGGTAGTGATGGTGATGGTGATGATGTTGGTAGTGACAGAGATGGTGGTGATGGTGATAGGAGAAATGGTTCTTACTGAAGAGTGTTCAGAACTTCCCCTCTCCCATTGGGTATCAGTAGGACCCCAGCTCAGGAAGGATGGATTCCAGCTTGACAACTCCTTAGTGTAAGAAGCTTTGGGCTCTCTATAAAGTGAAGCTGTGCCCAGGATTGTGAGCAAACTGTTTCCAGAAGCAGGTGCTAAGGCCATGCTTCCAGAGAACAAACACTGTCCCTCTTCTCTCAAGACTCCCACCCCCAATTCACCCACTCTTGGGAATGAATAAGCTTATAGAGACAGGCTCTCCCAGAAATGGAAAGTCCTGAGAACCCCCTACCCTGTGCTCTCCACACCAGTACTCCTCATCCCTGACCCTGCACAAAATTTCCCATAGAATTATCATCTTCTGATATATATTATAATTTACTTATTTTCTGTATTTTGTGCCTGTTTCTATCTGTCCCAAGCTCCCTCCCCCACTAGAAGAGAAGCTTCAGGAGGGCAGGAACCTTCATTTGTTTCACTGCTGTATTCCAAATGCCTAAGATAGTGCCTGGCACACATTGGATGCTCAATAAATATTTGTTGAATGAAAAAATGCTAAAAGGGAGGGATCAATGGCAGCCTTTGTTCCCCCACAACAGGCCCAGCTTCCTGGCCTGTTACCTGGTTTCTCCTCAAACAAACAGAGAGGGGTGGGGTACGGCCCTGAGCACCCAGTGTACAGGCTTCCAGATCAGGCTCAGGTTGGGGCTGTGGGAGGGAGGGAACAGCGCTCAGCCTGAGGGTCATGGCCTTCAGGGGGCCTGAACCCTGGGTCCCAGCATCCCTGCAGAGCCAGAGGCTGAAGGCTGAGGAGAAGATACTGGATCTAGAATTTGAAGTCTTAAGTGTGGGGTTTAACCAGGAGGGCAGATATGTCTTGCGGCTGACGGCTGAGAACCCCCTGCAGGCTGGCTCTGGGGCTGGAGTACAGCTGCAGGTAAATGACGGGGACCCCCTCCCTACCTGCTCTGCTGTCACTGATGTCATCGAGCAGCAGGATCCTGGCCAGAGCCTCGCCCTCACCAGGAATAAGTTTGTCTTTACTTTGCCCAAAGGTACGTAGTAAGGGTGGTGGTTGGGGGGAGAGAAGGATCCTATTAACTCCCGCCCCAGCCCATCAGGAACCCCAGAGAGCCTCAGGGAAACGGGGAAGGGCAGAGTCAGAGCTTCAGACTGGATCCCAAAGTTCTGTCTCTGTGATCTTGGGCAAATGCCGGTCCTCCGTAAGCCCCTGCCTCCTTCAGTGTGACAAGGGGACACTGATGCTGGTCACATGGATCAGGTGAAAAGGAAATAAAAGGACAGATGAGGAATGGCTTTGTAAATTTACAAGAGTTGAGTACACAGCAGGTTTGGGGGCAGTCTCTCTGGATGTCTCACTGAGTAACACTGGAGCCAGGGCCCTGAGTGCCCAGCCCCGAACACCACTGCACTGTAGGTATTGGGGTGGACAGAGAGGTGGAGACCCGCGTCTGGCCTTCAGGAAGTTTCCAGATTAGGTACAGAGGTGGGCATCTTAAATAGTTAAGTGGTCCAGAAGGAGCAGAAGATCCACGCCTAGACTGTCATGTAGGCAGGCTTCCTGGAGGAGGAGGGATGTGAGGGAATGGGGAAACCAAGTCCCAGGCCTTCAGGCAGCGAGAGATCAGGGACAGACTGAACTCTTTCCTCCAAGTAGGGACACTCACCCGCTAAGAGCCCTCCGATCCCCCACATCAGTAGAGGTAGGAGTCAGAGATGGGGCCCCAGAAGCGTCAGGGCATCATCCGCTGGGAAAGCTTGGCCAAGCCCACTCCCACTCAAAGAGCAGGTCGCCCACGTTTCCCCGAGGGCCCTACCAGTCATCCTACCCCCACCCCGAGTAGGGAGAGTCCCCAGACCCCGCCGCTGAGCCCAGGCCTCCCCTCTCCAGGGTTCTGCAAGAACGATGGGCAGCACGACGCGCAGCTGCGGGTGGAGGCGCTGCGACTGGGCGGGGCCTCGGGACGCCCCGCCCAGAGAGTGGGCGAGGCCATCTTTCCGGTCTTCCCGCGCCCGGACCAACCCCGGATGAACCTGTGGGCGCGGGCGCACGAGGACTTGTACTGCTACCGCGGCAGCCTGGCCCTGCTGCGTGCCAGCGCTGACCCCATGGCCCGCCACTGCGGGGGCCTGGCCTACAGCGTGGCCTTCCGAGAGCACCGGGGCCCTCAGCCTCCAGCCCCCAACTGCCCCCTGGGGGCTCGCCCCCCAGGACCCGTGTCAACGCGCCCAGAGCCCCAGTTGCCTGGGCCGCAGGTGGGTGTTCTCTGGGACCCGCCTCAGGTTCTGCCCCCCCCCCCCATTAGAAGACCCAGAGTCTCTGATAAGCCTGGCTGTCCCTGAATCCTCACTGAGCAGAGCAGCAGAACTTCTTAGGGCGGCCTCTTTCAGTTCTGGAGAACCGCAGTCTGAGGGTGGAGGCAGGAAGTCTCAGTTTGAAGGGAGTGACAGAAAAATGGGGCAAAGCCCACACAGAGAAGGGACACCACTGTGTGGGGTTTCTTTTGCCCAGTGGATGAGTGTCCCCTGAGAGCCTTTAGTCCCCAAACTCAGCCTCATGCCTTGTCATTATGTTTTGAAGGAGGCCCGAAGTGACCACAAGACAGAAGTCTGTGTGCGCCTATCCTCAAACCTCTCCAGCTCCCATCACGGCCAGGAGGGACCCAGCCCTGAACCGGGATCCTGGCAGCCTCAGACCCAAGTAAGAGTCCCATCCTCGTCCAAGCTGAAGGAGGCTTTCCCAATGTGGTTGTCATTACGCAGCCAGGCAAGTGTGTCTGGTGAGCCTCAAAGTCGGCACAGGCGGAAGCTCACAGAGCAAGTAGCAGCCCATTTCATGGGCAGTGAACCTAAGGATCATGCCCCGGGATGCTTGATTCCATTTAATACCAATGACATTTCCTGGGGGACTCTACACGGGTGCATGGGATCCAAAGCTAGGTCAGTCCCAGAGCTCACGGTGCCACCTCGCTGGAAGACAGTGGACACAGAATGGACATTATATGGTCCTGTGGGGCATGTGCTGGAAGGGGGGCTCTGGTGAGGGAGTGTGCAGGCTAGGTTCCTCAGAAGGGCTGTCATTTGGGAGATGAGTCTTTCATTCATTCGTTCACCCACCAGACATTTGTTAAGTGCTGACTCTGTCAGGCCCTATGCTTGGTGGGTAAGATTTCGGGATGCCAATTCCAGGCTCTGGGGTATTCCAGGAGGAGGGACCCAATTAAGCTGGCCGAGGAGAGGGAAAGGGTCTAGCTGGCGGCAGGAGGTGGAGCTTAGGTTGGAGCCTAAGGCTCCTGGCTTTTCGTGCTGCTCTCGGGCGGGCAGGCGATGGGTAGGGCTGGGTCTGGGGCTGCCGTGGAGCCCAGGGTAGTGGGCCAGTCGGGTTCAGGGAGGGCTGATAGGCTGGGGAAAGGGGAGCGGATCAGGGTAAGATGGCAAAAGAGCGAGGTGTGGATATTCAATTCAGGAGGCAAGGGGTAGGGGGGAATTCGTGCATGAGATAGAGACACAGTGAGCTATGGTTTAGAGAGTGATCCCGCAGCACATGCCTGGAGAACTGGAAGGGACCCAGGGGCCAGTTTCTCTTGCCAGGTGTCAGCCTGTTATGCGGACCCCTTTGGCCTCTGTTCATTCATTCATTCATTGGTTAGTCCATTAACAAATGCTGGTTTGTAAAACAAAACAAAACAAAACAAAAAAACCAACAAATACTTCTGACCACCTACTGTGGGCTGGGGGCTGAGAACACTGCTTTTGAGGGAGTTGGAGCATCCATGGATTCCTACGTGACATTCTGCTCCCTCAGACTGTGAGCTCCCTGACTTCGGGGCCCTGGCCCCTCTGCCTTAGTTTGTCACAGGGCTACATACACACACGAGAGGCTCAGGACTCAGGGAGAAGTGGTCCCCTGCTCTCTGTGACCAGTGACAGCTTGCAGGTGGCACCCCTGAATGCCGGGGGTGGGGCGATGGCTGCAGGGAAGGGGGGCCTTGGGGTGGTGGAGCCATCCTCGGCAGCTCTAATTTCTGTTATTTAATGCCATCATCTCCCTGCCATTCTCCCTCTTAAAGTGTCAGATGTCTGCTTCCACCAAGACAAGAAAATGGCTTTCAAGGGAGAGGAAAATAGGTTCCCTCCTGGGGGGGTCAGCAATCACAACCCTGATGACAGGGCCAGGAAACCGGTGGGGGACAGACAATGCCATGGAGTCCTTCAGAGGAGAGGAGCTGCCTTCTCCAGCTCAGGAGGAGGAGGAAGGTGGGCGGGCACCTTTCTGGAGCTGTGGTCTTTCTGGAGCTGGCTGTCCCTGAATCCTCACTGAGCAGAGCAGCAGAACTTCTTAGGGCGGCCTCTTTCAGTTCTGGAGAACCTGCAGTCTGAGGGTGGAGGCAGGAAGTGGGATTTCTGGAGCTGGGATTTGGAGGCTCAAAGATGCAGCTGGAAAGATAGCAGCAAGACTGGGGCCTGGGGCCGAAGGCGGTCCTGCCTGCCTGTGGCCAGCTCCCTGGGGAAGTGGTCGTGGCCTAGAACCACGGGGACCCTTGAGGCCCCCCCTTCCCTCTTTGCAGATGGGGAAAATGGAGCTCTCTTGGGCTCTCAACGGGGAGGAGACAAAGACAGCTGAAGGGGGGTGAGGGTGAGGTGATGACAAGGGCTAGTGAGCCAGAAGGATGGAGAGAGGAGACTGCATTCATTGCATTCAGTTCAGGGCCAGGAATGGATTTCTGGGCTCAAGGTCATCTCCTCCAGGAAGCCTTCTCTGCATTGATTTTGATCCTTCCCGGACTATCTTCAGTCCTGTCTGCATCGGGCATTTCACCCATTGAATCTCTTCAATTTACATGGGAGGGCAGAGGGCAGGGGGTTAGGAATGCAATGATCAACAGTGAGCCGGCAGCGGGAGGGGGGCTCCAAGGGAGCGTCAGTGACTGACACTCTGAACCACTGTGCTCAGCCACAGCCCACAGGATACAGAAGCCAAAAATGGCACACCAGAGCTGGCCACAGCATTTCCACAATCCTGAGACCCCTCCGGGACAGTCAACCCCCCGCCCCCCACTAACATGTGGGCAGTGACTACCTTCCCTTCTCCAGTCCTCACGTTTCGTGTTGCGGGGCAAGGGCATAGCCCCCGCGAATATTTCCAGCAGGTACAGCCCGACTTGGGGATAGAGATCACTCCCTAGGCCCCTGACCCACGGATGGGAAACTGGGGCGCACAAGCTGGGGTTACGGGGGAACGTTTCCCTGTGCATGGGACTGAGCCAGGGTGCTTAGTGGCTTCCTTTCTGGGCAGAGTTCCACCAGACTCATGCTGTCCCGTGAGGCTCCCTCCTTATCCTCTTGCCAGGTTTAAGACCACATGGCTCTGCCACCCCAGCACCCCCTAGGCCCTCCTTCCCCCAGAATAAGAGTTTATCTGACCAGAATGAGGGTGACCTGTCTGGTGCTGGGCAGAGAGGGTCCTGGAAGGTGAGGGAAGCAGCAAGGGGCAGGCCACAGTCAGGTCGAAACTCTGGCTCAGTTCTTTTAAGAGGGGGGCGCACAAGGCCTCCTGGGGGGGGTGTTGGAGAGCAGGGGGAGGCCACCACAGTCTTGGGCCTCACTAAGAGGTCCTAAAGGTTTAAGGGCAAACCCCCCTAGGCAGAGCTGTTTCCGGGAGAAATCTTGGGCTGGAAATTTCTGGAAACATGAACTTACAAAGGCCTTGCTTTTAGCTCTGGGAGCCGTCCTGGGGGCTCCTTCACTCTGTGAGAGCGAGCACCCTCCCACTGGAGCAGGAGCTGGGGAGGGGAGGGTGTGGGGGGCTCCCTTCCCCCACTCCTGCCCTGCATTTACCTCTTCCAAACAATCGCAGTTTTGTTTCATGGAAACGATTCCGTTCCCCAGGAGCCTTTTAAATGACGCTTTCAAGGGTCTTTTTTCGTATTCTTTCCATTTAAAACACCTTTTTTTTTTTCCTTTTTTGCCCTGGAGGGAGAAAAAAGAGAAGAAAAAGCTAATAAAGCAATCACCAAATGCTGAGCACCTGGCTCCAAGCCTGTGGCTTCTGATTGTGGCTTTGGCACCAACAGGCTGGGGGCTTTCATTAAGAAGAAGTGGAGGAGAACCGAGCTGGCAATGACTGGCCCGGCGTCCCCTCTGCCCTCTGTCCCTAAACCTCTGGCTCTGGCTCTCTCCCTTTGTTCCCTCCCTCCCCTCCGGGTCCCTCTCCCCCTCTCTTTTCCCCCTCCCCTCCCACAACCCCACGGATCCCCATTCAGGCCAGAGCTCCCTGCCAGCACACTCCTGGGGGGGCCCCCCAGCAGCGGCTTTCTGCCTCCGGCCAGTGCACTCCTTGTCTTTACTCTCCTTCCCTCTTTCCTCTTTTAAATTCATTGTGCCTTTTATGGCTCGCTATTGCACACGCGGTTTCTATTGCCCTGGAGACTGGAATGGTTCAAGGGGAGAGAGGCGCACAATGTGGATTTCATTAACTTTACTGCCCCGTTCATGGGGGTGGAGGGAGAGGGGAGCTGGGCACCTCTTTGCTCAAGCCCCTTTGCCTCGGTGCCAGACCTTTGGTGTCCCGGCCCTGCCCCAGTGGCTTCCTCCTGCACCCCGAGAAAGCACCCCTTCTGCTACTCCCTCCCACTTTCCTGTTGGAGGAGGACGCCCAAGGCCCATTTCACAGGTGGGGAAACAGAGGCTCCAGAAGGCAGTGCTCAGGCTGCCACTAAGAGCAGGAGGTGGGAAAGGTGAGAACAGGTTAGACCGGGCCTGCTGGCTCCCTCCCAGGCTATTGTCCCTAGTCCCTCCGTGCAGGGATCCCACTGTCACCCGTCCTGCCCCCTCCCTTCCCGAGCTCTGTCAAATGCTGGGGATTGTCCTGCCCCCTCCCTTCCCGAGCTCTGTCAAATGCTGGGGATTGGAGCAGGTCAGCTCCTCCTTGCAAATGAGGCCGTTTTATGGGCTTTAGAAAAACACTCCGATTGTTCCCTCAATTACCCTGAGCGGATTGAATATATTAATCTCTCTCTTAACTGGAGTGAGACTTGGCTGCTGCCCCTCCCCCAGCCACCAGCACCCTCTAGCTGATCGGCTGGAGTAACTCCTAGTCCCTGGCCTTCCTGGCCCCGGGCAGGTCAGCCTGGGTCCAGGCAACATGGTTTTGCTGCACACACACTTGCACACACACACACACACACACACACCCGGCGGACAGCTGCTTTATGTTTCTCTATCAATTTTCATTGATTTCCTCCTTTGCAGCTATTTGGAAGAGCCTTTTCCTCGAGTAAACTTGATGGGGGTGAGCTGGGGGGGCAGGCCCTGCAGGCAGCTCCCCCTTCTGCTCCTGTGACAACTGCCTCCAGCTTAAACACACTGTGCCTCAGGCAGCTGAGCCTCCGTTAAAAGCTACCTGAGGTTTCCCTTTGTAGCTCGATTTTCTTTTATTTCACGGGAACAAAGGCTCTGTCAAGGCATTCTCAGAGAGCGCTGTCACCCACGTGGGGAGGGGTGCAAACCCCTGGCTGCCCTGATGGCGGGCGGAGGCGGGCAGCAGAGGCGGGGCTGGCCGGTGTTGGCCCCGGGACAAGGACAGGACAGCCCCCTCAGGAAGAGAAAGGCCATCAGCTAAATGTACCGCAATTGCCCTACAGGCCGCCTGATGTCCCCTCTTCTTCAGTGGGCTGAAAAACTTTGTGTCCACAGGGACTTCTGAAGGAGACCTCAGAGCTCCCTGGACACCGTGGATAAGACCTGAAAATGGGTGGGGGTCAGGGTCCCGTATTTATGTCCTTGCCATGCTCATCCCTCAGCCCCACCCGGCCTGATTTCCAGGTTCCTGGAGCTCATCGGGGTTGGGATGGGAGAGGTCTGGGGTTCAGGCAGCTTACAGTGAGAGGCAGGCGGGCTGGGGTCAGATGGACCTGGGTTCCGATCCGTCTCCGGCATCTGTTTGGTAGCTGTGTGGCCTTGTGCCCATCATGTAACTTCCCTCGGCCTCCATTTCCACTTCCTCCTGTAGAATGGAGGAGAGCGCTTCCCATGTCCTCTGTTGTTGGGAGGAGAAATGGGCTAGCTCCGTGGCCCTGAGCCGCTGCAGGTAGTGGGGGATAAGTGATGTCTAGATTGGGCAAAACTGCTGGGTCTGGGCATCAGGTTCTGCATCTTGAAAATAGGGCTGCTCCTTCTTGCCTAGCCGGCCTCCCAGCGGAGGGGTGATGGGAACTTGTGAGCCCCCCTCTCTGGGACCTGAAGGCTGGCCCAGCCTGGGTACTCGTCTAGAAAGAAGCTCCATTAGCAGATTGTTGTGAGGAGCTTGCCAGATGGCCCGGCCGCCCTCCCCCATCTCTGCCTTCCCCCACTCCAGCCAGGGGCTACTGCTGACTCACACCTCTTGGAGGCTGTGTGTGTGTGTGTGTGTGTGTGTGTGTGTGTGTGTGTGTGAGAGAGAGAGAGAGAGAGAGAGAGAGAGAGAAAGAGAGAGAGAGAGATGTGTCTGGTGAGGGGGAGGAGAAGAAGCAGAAGGGGGTGCCTGCTTCTGATGTCCGTCCAGCCCAGCCAGCCCAGGGGAGGGAACTGTGGTGGACTTCTCATTTCCAGAAATTACCTTCCCAGTGAAGTAAGGAGGAAGGAGGGGCAGGAGGGTCTAGTTATCTGGCCTTCTATGGTCTGCTTTTCTCCTCCACTTGCACCCCTGGAAGGTGGATGGGTCCCCAGCAGACACTCCGGAACACAGACCCTCACAGATGTGCGGACATACACAGACCCCCCCCCCGCCCCGCCCCACATCACATCCTGGACGCACAGAGACCCTCCACATCACAAAGAGAGAGCCACAGCAACTCACTGACGCACGGATGCCTTCCAACACACAGAGCTGCACCTCCTTGGGACCTTCCTAGCTTCATCTCCGTACAGAACCCCCAAGTGCAGCCCCTACCAGACAAGAAAGAGTCTTGGGGACATGGCATGTGTGATGTATGAGGTGAAATTAAAACTGCGTGTGAAACCAATCTTGCAGAAGTGATCTTTAATAAAACAGTGGGTGGGGGAGGGCTGTGGGGACAGAACAGTGACAGGACCCAGCCAGCCTGACCTGGGCCAGGTCAGCGGTTGGCCTGTCGGGCCCCGACCTCTTTCATCCGAGGTCCTGGGCTCCGGAGCAGCTGAGGCCAGCAGGGATCAGCTCCTTCTGCAGACAGATAGAGAATGAGTGGGGCCTTCCCTCCTCCATCTGGATCTGACAGCCTGCCCTAGAGTTCCGTAGTCCAACGTCTCTGGGCCCCTGGTCCTCATCTATCCATCTGTCTGTCCATCCATCCGTCTGCCTGTTCATCCGTTCCCCCAGCAGTAAACAAGGTAGCTATATCCCCTCAGGCCGTGGGGAGCCACCAGGCTGGGCAGGGAGAGGCAGTGGGAGGAGCTGGAGGACAGTGGCTCTCCAAGCTGACTGTGGGGGCTGCTGGGACCTAGGGAGTAAATGGTGGCATGACGGTGAGGTCATCAAGGACCCTGTCTGCCACAGGAAAACTGGTTCCAGCCAGGACTCAGAAGACCTTGATCTAGGACCCTATTTCTTAGTTGCAGTGCAACTTGGAGCGTGTTGGAGTGTGTTGGAAGTAAGGAGGCCTCTCTGGGCCTCAAGTTCCTCCGCGCGATGGGCGGAGCAGTGCCTACTGACGGTGAGGTTGTGAAGTCAGGTGAGGAAGAGGGTGGGGAATTGCCAGGTTCGTGAAAACCCACGTCACGAGTATCAGGGGGACCTCTGATCCCTGCGTCAAAGAATGGGTGGGATTCCGAGAGAGATCGAGAAGAGTGATTTCTGAGTGGAGAGGGCAGTGTGAGCAAAGGTATGGCAGCGGGAACGGGGAGGTGTGTGAGGAACAGCAAGCAGGGAGAACGGAAGGAGTGGGGAGAGCGTGCTGGTGGGATGAGTTGCAGGGATGCCCAGGGAACGGAGGACAGGTGTGCTGGCTCCGTGGACCCCGAGCCTTCTGCCATCAGCTATTTGCCCAGGCTTCTCTGAGCCAGGCTGGCGAAGGGGGGACCCGTGAAGCCCACTGAAGTATCATAAAGGTCTTGGGAGGGGGACTTTCATAATGTCCATTTTCTGGAGCAGGAAACCGAGCCCTTAGAGGAGGCGGATGGCCTACCTAAGGCTTCCCGTTGCATCAGTAGCGAAGCCAGGCTGGACTCCAAGCCCCTCCATCCCCCGCCGTATTTGGGCTTCTCAGGCATAGTAATCAGCCCAGAGGTTGGGAAGGACTTGCAGCATTCTTTCCCAGGGAGACTCCTACTTTGATGGGCTTTTTAGATGACGTGTCGGGATCGAGGGGAAGCAGTTTGGGGGAACAGGTTTCTTCCCGGTGGCCCCATATGGCACCGAGTCCGGCCAAGACAGAGTCCTGAGTCTTTTTGAATTGACCCCAACAAGTCATTTTGCTCATGGTGCTGGGTGGTTTGGGAGCAGCACTGAGGATGGGGTTGGGGCTGTCAGCGGCTCAGAGGTCCTGACCCCCCTCCAGTGGCAACCCTTCCTGGCCCCCTGGAGTTGGTAGATGACACTGAGAAAAAAGTGTTACATAAATAGTCCCAGGACAAAATCAGCTCTTTCCCAATCCCAGGGATGAGAGAGAGTTACAGGCAGCCAAGAAGGTGCAGGGGATAAACACGGACTTTGGACTCAGATCCCCTTCTCTGTGCCGTATTGAGTGTTCCTGATCAAGTCACTTCTCTGACCCTTTGTTTTCTCCTCTGTGAAATGGGGGTGACGATGCTGACTTGGCAGCATGATTGTGAGGCTTAACCCGTCAGCCAGCCTGAGTGTAATCCGGGAGCCCTTCCTGGAGGAGGGGAGATTCCAAAGACTTCCAGAATGGAGGCAGAGGGGAAAGTGGATCTGGCCTCAGAGGCAGGGGCGGGCAGGCCACACATCCGCAAGCCTTCTGTGGCCGCGGGGAGGTCCATGGTTCCTCCACACAAGCACTGTGTGTGAAGCCCTGATTCTGTGCCAGGTTTGGCCTCTCAGAGCTCTCCGGGAGACCAGAGACCACAGCGAGGCCACTGTGGTCATTGGATGTCGGAGGGGAAGCCACTGGGCCCACTCTGGGGGACAGGGTGAACACTTCTCCTTAAATGTGCTCTGCCACCTTCCAGCGCTGGGACTTAACCCCTCCGTGTCTCCTTTTTTCCTCTGTCAACTGGGACATGACAGGACTGTTGGATTGAATATGCGGTAAATTGAAAGAATATACTAAATGCCCCCAGAACATTCGCTATGATCCTTGTGCCTGGTGAGTGGTGGCTTGCCAGACAGACAAGGTCGGGGGGGCTGCATTCCAGGGGGAGGGAACAGCTTAGGCAAAGGCCCAGAGGCTTGAGAGAGCAGTGCTTTCATTGGGAACTTGGGGGGAGATGGAGATAGAGGGTGGGGAGCACAAGGCGGTGAGGGGCCAGCCACGGAGGTACACCCAGGAAAGAGAGGGCTGAGTCCACCCCCACCCCTGGCCCAGTAGGAAGCCTGCCCTTGAATCACTGCTGGGAGGCGGTGGGGGCCTTGCGGAGCCGAGCAGAGGCCCTCCGGTGGGCATGGGGGTGGGGGTGGGGAGATATTATTTTAATCTTCCTCTTAAAGCATAATTGCTTTTTGTCGGCGGGTGTTCCGGGAGCCGCCTCCCCGAGAGATTGCTTTGCAGGCTCCTGTCCTCCAGGAGACAGGCAGGGCTGGGCCCGCCTGTGCCGCATTAATACACTGCAAATGCGATTTCATGGCCTCAAATGAGATTAGGGCCAGAGGCTGTGCTCTCTGGTAGAGACGGTGGGCGGTGTGGGCGAGGCACCGGAGCTGAGCAGGGAATCTGAGAGGGGAGGAATCAGGGATCCCAGGCCCATGAGGCCTGAATAAGCAGTATTCGTGTAACCAGAGCTCCTCAGGGCCTGCTGGCTCATCCCAGCTCAGGGCAGGCCCCCCAGACGCCCCACAAGCGCCTCGGTCAGGCCAAGGGCTGCAGTTTCAAACCCACTGTGCAGCCAGATGGCCTGGGTCTCAAGTTTGGCCCTTCTGCCCCAGGCCCTGCCTCTGCGTTCTCATCTGTAAAATGGGAACTAAAGTAGTACTTACCTCATGGGTAGCTGTGACAACTGAGTTAATATATGCAAATGTGTAGAGGAGGGCCGGCCATGTAACAAGTGCTTCTTAATTATCAGTTTTTAATATGAGGCTCACACACCAACTGTTTGTGCCCTGGTAGGGGGAGAAGGCCACGGAGAGCTTGGACTCTGGAGGAAGGAGGGTTATCTGGGGGGCAGGCACCATTATCCTAGGCTGAAGTGGGGGCTTCTGAGGACCACAGGGAGGAGGAAGGCATCTGATGTTAATATCATCCCTCAGTCATCCTGTGACCACACACCTGGCACCAAGTTTGTCCCAGGAAACAGCCTGGGCCCCGAGGAGGGACCACCAGGCATAATTGCTGACCTCAGAGGAGACAGACTGTCTTCTAGAAAAGAATAGCAGGTAGGAGCCTGGGCACAGAGAGGCCTCCAGGCTGTGGATCCAATGACCCTGGGTGGGGATGGGGGCAGCGGAGGCGGGTTTCAGGGAAGATTTGCTGGAGGTGGTTTCATTTGTGTCTTGAAGAAGCATCATGAATTATTCAGGCTGGCAGAGGGAAGAGGACAGTCCAGGCAGATGGAACTGCATATATGAAGGTCAGGAAGCTGGAGAGATCAGAGCCCATTCAGGGGACTGTAGGCGTACGATGTGGCTGGAGCATGGGCGTGAGGCAGGGATCAGCTGCCATGACACTGGAGAGGCCCGGGCGAGCAGACCTCAAGGCCTTCAGGGGTCTCGTGGGAGAAACTGAATCTCTCCTGAGAGCAGTGGGGCCCTCCTGAAGTGTTTACCGAGGCAGAGGAGGGACTCGGTCAGATTTGTGGGTTGGAAGATTCGGGCTGAGGCGTGAGCCTACTGCCCCCAAGCCTGAGTGGACCCCCCACTCCATCTTGGAGGATCTGGCTCCTGCTATCTCTGAAGGAAGGGAACAGCAGGTGGCCTTCATTGCTTACCCCTTTATTTAGTTCTTTGTTAATGAGTTATTGATTTTTTTCCAAAGAAAAATGCCCAAAGCCACGTTGCATCTTTAGCGAAGTGATTCATGACGTGACGGTGGACCGCCCAAGAAGTCTGGTTACCGCACACTGAGAGGCCTCCTTCAACAAAGCGGTCAATAAACATGCATGCTGGGCCAGGAAGGAGGACGGCATGCCTGTGACAAGCACCCCAAGTCCCCTGTCGTGAAGCTGGGGTCGCAGGGGCTCAGGCCGGCACACCCTGGAGTGCTTATGGAGGAGGCCGGGTTCAGCATCTGCTGTGTGCGGGACACCTGCTCCCCGCAGGCCCCTGAGAGGTGGGCTAGCCTCTGCTTGGCAGATGAGGGATTGCAGCCCTGACAGTCCGGGGACTTGTCCAGATGCTCCGGGGGAGGCAGAGCTGAGCCCAGGGTAAGGCGAGGCAGCCTGTGGATTCACCACTGTAAGGACAGGAGGGGGCTCCCATGGAGTCAGCCACCCTTTACCCAACGAGAGAGCCCCTGCTGTATATACCACTCCACCGAGGGGACAGGACGTGGCGTTTGGAGACTAGAGACTCTGGAGAGAACTGTCAAATACCAGGGGGCAGGGCAAGGACTTGGCCATGACCCACGGCCCTGCCTCAGTCTTAATACCTGTGAAGGTTGAACTCAGCACAGACACAGGCCCCCGTCATCATCCACAAAGAGGACCATTCAGAGCAGGGGATGAAGGGAGTCAGGAAGGCTTCCTGGAGGAAGTTTCTTGAGCCGGACCCTAAGGACAGATTGAACTGGAGGAGGAAAGCAGGAGTCATTTCTGGCGAGGGAGGTGCCTGGAGAAAGGCACATCTGTGGGAACAGGCCTGGAAGGGGCGCGGAGTGGGTCTGCAGAAGTGGGGAGACTGGGCTGGAATACTGGGGGGGTCAGGGGGGGAAGGCTCAAGTACTGGCGGAGGTGTGCACACTTCCTCCCACAGACATGGTTTGCTTCTCTGGCCCTTTTCGGCTGGGGAGAACCTGCCAGGTCCCAGTTTGTTCAGCAAGGAAAAGAAGGAGCATTTTTGGAGCACTCCGCTCAGACTCAGTGCTAAGTGCGGTACCCACAGTGCCTCTTTCGGGCCTCTTAGCAGCGCTGATTTCCCCACTGTGTAAGGAGGGACGCCAAAGCTCAGAGAGGGTTAGTATTTAGAACCAAGGTCACACAGCTATAAGCTGCTGTGTGCTACAGAATCACGCTCCGTTTCCCATCATCCTTTGCCTTTGCCGGAAGCCCAAAACATCGGCCCAAACAAAATACAGAGAGAGTGGTGGGAGGTGGGGAGGGGAGCAGAGGAGGGGAGGAGTAGCGGGAGGGGGTGTCAGCAGCCATTGAGCCATTGAGGGGAGCAGGACCCCTCCTTCCCAAAGAGCCAGCCTCAGACTCAGCCCAGCCGCTTGCCCTCCACAGCCATGGGCTAAAGACTGTTTAACCCCCCGCCTGGCCATGAGGCCGCTCCAAGTGCTCTCTCCTGGGGGGAGGCAGGGAGGGTTACCTATTAGCTATGAGATCACTCATTACCTGCTTCTGCTCACCATGGAACCTCTCTGAGTCATCAAAGCTTGGGGCTGGCCCCTAGGCACTTGGGGAGCAGGCTCAGTGCCCTTGGCTGGGGGAGGCAGAGCTCCCCTTACCAGAGAAGGGCGATGAGGAAAGAGGAGGAGCTGGGCAGGCAGGGAGAGAGGTGGGGGTCACGGTGTGGTTAAGCAGCAAAGCCACATGCAGTCCCGGGCTGATGGCTCGCTCACTGGCCAGGAGGAAGCAGTTCTGGAGGGAAGGTTCGTGAGGTACAGGAGTGAGTGTCCCGGGGGTCCTTGGCCCAGGGAGCTGGGCAGCACTCCAGTGAGGTGGCGGGAAGGCCCTCCTGGTGGCTGCTGAGTGGGCAGGGCTCGCTGGCGCTCTGGAGCCAGACCGCCTGGCACAGGCGTCCAATTGCATTATATCCTTCCCGGGCAGGAAGGCCAACAGGCTGGGGCTCCAGGGGCACAAAGCTCGGATGCCTGCTAGGGTAGCTGGATGAGAAACCAGAGCCCAGAGCCCAGGCGGGGCAGCCCCAGGGGCCACGGTGAGGCAGGGAGGGGGCAGAATTTGAGGAGGTGTGGGGGCGGGAGCTCTCTCGAAGCCCTGGGAGCCACAGCACCTTCTTAAACTTGGCTCTGGAAGTTCCCTGCTGGCCTCTGAACTGGGCCGTGAATGGTTCACATAGGCCCTGGGCAGGACTGGTCCCCGCTCCCCAATCTGCTGCTGCAGCCTTGGGAACTAACAGGAAGGAGGAGGCACCCCAGGGTGGCTGGGGAGCCATCACAGAGATGCTCCCCACACACACGCCTGACTGCTGGTGACATTATCTGCCCAGGAGGCGGGGGCACTATCCTCGGCAGGCCTGGGAGGGAGAAAATTGGGACTCCGGGCTTTCATCCCCAGCCACCTGGATGACCGTGGCTGGGCTTTCCAGTTCCAGTTATAGGTGAGGCCTCAGTTTCTCTGTCTCTAAGTTGGGGAGAGCCACATCCTCCCTGCCTTTCTCTAGACTAGGGGTGCAAGGGGAAGGAGCAGGCCTCCACAAAGCCATAAGCTCCTGCCCCTTGCTGCCAGGATGGGCCAGCGCTTGGTCCCCAGACTCAGGAAAATGGGAAGGATACGGGATCCAAATCAGCTGGCAGAAGAATGAGGCAGGCCACAGGAGTCTTCCAAACACCTCTCAACCCCACCCAGTACCCCAAATCTCATATTCGCTAGCCCAGGATTCCTGACCATCCTTCCAGGCCCAGTTCATACCTAGCCTCCCCTTGGAGCAGACCTCACCCCAGGCCAAGGGTCAGTCATTCCTTATTCTGCCCTCTCACTGCACAGAAAGGCATTTAGAACCATGCCTGGCACATAGTAAGTGCTCAGTAAAAAAAACTGATAGCTTTGTAATAATTTCTTATGGAAATTATTGAATTTAATCCAGAATTGGATTAGTCATAATATTGGGTCCGTACCCCAGGACGATTGTTGGTCCTCTTTAGTTATTTATAATTTTTTTTTTTATTTGACAGAGAGAGAGAGAGATCACAAGTAGGCAGAGAGGGGGGGGAAGCAGGCTTCCCGCTGAGCAGAGAGCTCCGATGCTGAGCTTGATCCCAGGACTCAGAGATCATAACCTAAGCTGAAGGCAGAGGCTTTAGCCCGCTGAACTACCCAGGCGCCCCTGTGTTTATGATTAATAAACAAATGCGAGATTGCGGGCACCCAAAGAAGCAGGACGGCTGCAGATTCTTTAAGGGAAATAATTGTTATTAACCAAGTTGTAACTTCCTGTGAGTCGTGTCTGGGTCACCACAGTGGGGCTGGGCGTATAGAGCTGCTGGTGAATCTTGGTTGGTGAGCTATTAGGGGTACCAAGAGCAGGGACGGTGAGGACTGAGCATGCCAGAAAGTAGGCAGGACCCGGCTCCAAAAACAGAGAGAAGGGCTTCTGAGTCCCCATCCCACGATACCGGGACTCTACCTGTGTGACTTCTGCTCTCCCCTATGACGTCACACAGTGTTGCCCAGGTGACCCCACTGGGCTTTTCCAGGTCTGGACAGAGAGTCTCACCCCTGTCTTTACCTTCTTGGGGGTGCCAAGGGCCAGTTGTTCAAGCTGCTGACCCCTTACGCAGCTGGTCATGGCTCTGAGCCCCGAGGACAAGTCCGCTGGAAGAATGTTTCACTACTGAGAAAGCTCCAGGCTGCCCCCTCCTGTGCCCATCCCCCTGCCCATTTCCCCTGTCAAGGTCCCAGAGCCAGTGCGCGGCACCCCAGAGACAGCACTGACAGCTCCACACTGTTTGCCAAGCCCCAAAGACTCCAAGGTGCTCAGGCCAGCTATCTGGGCAGGCCCGATGCCTGACTGCCCACCAATATCAGGTACTGGTCCCCAAGATTGTTAAACAAGGCCAAACACTCCTGCCCCCAAGAGGATGGGACGGAAAAAGAAAAAGGTGAGGCCTAGGGGCATGGGTCATGCCCTGCATGAGCTCATCTCTCCTTCAAGGTCCCTTGTTTTATTTGCCTCTAAGTCGTGACAAAAGCTCCCCTTCTCTGGGTCCCGGTTTTTGGTTTTCGCAGCTGCTAAATGGGGAGCGAGGTGGTCTCTGGGGTGCATCCAGGTTCTAGGCGTGCTGTACCCTTGGGCCACATGGGAGCAAAAATTTGGTGTGCGTGTAGGTGTTACCAGCTCTGACTACCTGGGTCTTACATGGTTCTTTCTGCCTGGGATCCCCACGACCCAGAGAAAAATGCAGCTTGAACCATATAGTACTTCCCCGCCTCCTCCCATAGCCTAGAAAGGAGTTTTTGCTCCGGTGTCACGGAGGCTCAGGGATCCCACTGAGATGGCTCAGCTCACCTTCACCCTCCAAGATCTTCTAGGAGATTCCAGGCTGCTGCCCCTGGGACTGCCAACACTCCACTGGCCTGTGCCCTTCCAGTCCTGGCCCAGACCCTTGTCCCAGGCCACAGACACTCGACTCCTAGAAAAGGGATTCTTGCTGGTGGTGATCACTGCGCATCCCCAGCACTTATCACAGCCCCTGACACATAGTAGGTGCTTAATAAATAGTTAGGACCCTGCCAGGAGGAGATTACAATCTCAGAGCAGTGAAATGCGAACAGGTCAAAAAAATTAAATAAATATATCTTTAAGAAAAAAGTGCAAACCGTTCAATATGAGGCCTCCCCCTACCCTCTGCTAACTGGCAAGGCTGAGCCTCTGCCATCGACTGTGCCAAGTACCAACAGGGACGGCAGAACGAGCTAAGACCAAAGGCACCAGGCAATTGCTAACTTGGGAACAGCCTCTTTGCAGTTAGACTCCAACCAAATAGCTACGGGTGCCCTCTCTGCGGTTTCCACTTTATTACCCTGGACTTTGGTGTCTTTGGTTCCTGGTGTTCTTTGCCCACAGCGGGCTCCTCCCCCTTTCAGCTGCTTTCTGGAATGCCACACACTCGGGACCAGGCCCCCACCTCTACCAACATGGCCTAGAGAGGCCCTAAGCGGCCAGCTGGTCCTGAAGCTCATTCCTACCTTCCCACTCGAGCTGGATTTGGGGATCCACGGGGCACGCATGGGAGCCCTGAGAAGCAGACAGATCGCTTTATTCCATTCATAACTTTGCAGAACATTTTTAATGACTTAGTAGAATCCCCTTAGTAGAATCATGGCTCATAGTGTGTATACAGGAGTATGTGTCCATATTTGTCCTTTGGTGAATCTTCCATGCTTCTTATTGTGGTAATGCTTATAGATTTCAGCATTCTCTCTGTGTTAGGGATATTTGTTCTTCTATATATATGGCAAATGTTTTCTCCTGTTTGTCCTGTCTTCGTGTTGTGGTGTATTGGGGGTTATTATAGAAGTTGGAATGGATATTTAAATACAATCAAAGCAAGCAAGCAGTCCTTTCTTTTATGAGTTGGGACTTTTGTGTCATCTTTGTTTTGTTTTGTTTTTAAGATTTTATTTATTTATTTGACAGAGAGGAGAGAGATCACAAGTAGGCAGAGAGGCAGGCAGAGGGGGGGGGAAGCAGGCTCCCCATCGAGCAGAAAGCCCGATGTGGGGCTCAATCCCAGGACCCAGAGATCATGACCTGAGCCGAAGGCAGAGGCTTTAACCCACTGAGCCACCCAGGCGCCCCTTGTGTCATCTTTGGAAAAGCCTCTTCTCCTCCAACTACCACAACTCCTACGGCTCGTCCTGACAAGTACTGGCTACCCAGCTCATGAGCCCAAGGACATGTACCTTGGGGCCCATAGAAAGCTTGGCACATCCAGAGAACACTACCAGCACAGAGCAGAGACCGCACAAAGTGGAGACACAGACCCCAATCTCCTTCCAGCTCCGCCTGCTAGCTAAGGCCAGTGCCCAGATACAAGGGCTTTGGTCTCCCTAGCCTGTTTTCCTGCCTAGGAAAGGGCCCGGCCACAGCCATCGTAACTCCCAAGCAAGTTTAGATGCTGACCCTAAAAGGAACATGAAGGACCATTTTTTAACTCAAAACCTTTATGATACAGCTGGGAAACTGACGCAGGGGGTGGGGGGCATTGGTCCTGATGCAGGCGCGTCTCTGAGGGAAGCCTGCAGATTCTCATCCAGACGTAGGAAGGCAGAAAGGGGAGGCAGACAACTCGGCCCATGGTCCCTGCTCCAGGCCTCCCCCTGGCCCTGGGCCCAGCCTGCCCAGCAGGCACAAGCCTGCAGGCCTCCCCAGGAGGCTCCAGGCTGGCAGCTGGCCTCATGCCCAGAACTGAAGCACGAGCGGTCTTTGTCAACCCCCCTGGGAGCTTTATTTCCCAGAAGGCTGTCCCACAAGGAGAGGCACGGGGGGCGGGGAGGGAGGGGCAGTACGGGACCGAGAGGGGGCCCAATTCATAGGCCTGGTCTGCAAAATCACTGGGTGGGCTCTGGGCCTCCCAGGGAGTCAGAGCCTGGGGGCAGCTCCCCTGCTGCTGGGCCCTGGGAAGCCGGGGACAGGTCCCGTACCCCTAAGGCAACAAGGGGCACAGGGCAAACATCTTAGGCTGCTCCTGGGAAATGGGTCCTTGGGGAGACGTGAGTCACCTCTCTTGGCCTCCTCGCAGGAACCTTAGGACTGTGATGGGGAAGACTGAATTGCCAACCACCCCAGATAGCCCCATTGATCCGGCGGGGAAATGAAGACCCCGCAGGGAGTTAGGGCAGAGCGGGCCTGATACCTACATCTCTCGACACCCCAGGCCGCTGGTCTTGCTTCCGTACTGCTAAACCAGGAGACTAAACCTGCAGGAGAGTGGAGTGGGCCATGGGGGAGAGCAGTGAGCCGCTCTGACCTGTGAGGGGAGGGGTGGCCCTGTGCCTGCCTGCTTCCCCCCTCCCCCGCTCCCTCCCATCCAGTAGGGGCTCCTTCTGAGCACTGACCTCCCTCCCCTCCTCCCACCCCCGCCTGGCAAGGGAACCTCTGCAGATGGCGACAGGCCCCACTGGGTCCTAGGGGAGGGGGCGCTCCTCAGTGGGGGAGGGGTGTCACTCTGTAGGGTTGGCACTTCTGGAGCTGGGGGGTGGGGCTCTCACCTCCTAATTAGTCATCTTGTTAGGCAAGGACCACAGCTTGTACGAGAAGACCTTTCTGAGAACATCAGACCTGTGGGAAGCAAGGGAGCAAGCCACAGGAAAGAGGGAACGGCCTGGGCAAAGGCTTGGAGGCCGGAGCCAGCCTGGGGCAAGAAACCGCGGAGGGGCCCGCATGGCTGGAGCCAGTGTGCAAGGGGTCCGGGGACAAGGTGAGGTCGGTTTCCTGGGCCAGAGCGCGTGGGTCCGCCAGGCCACTGGGAAGCTCCGAATGCAACACGGAAGCTACTATTCTGAGCAGAGGAGACTTGGCCTGACTGAAATCCGGGAAGGCTCTCTCTGGCTGCTCTGTGAGAGGGGCAGGGGCGAGGGAGCGCCAGGAAGGAAGCGAGGGAGCTGTCCGGAGGGCAGAATGGGGAGGAGGGGTCAGATTCTAGACTCGGTTGGAGGGCAGGCCTGGCAGGGCATGCTGCCAGATTGGAGGGGCACGGGGCTCATAGAATGTTCACCGAGCCGCCGACAAGAGAACTGAGAGAGTGACAGCTGGCAATGTCTTTGGGTCCTTCCCTCCCTCTCTGCCCAGAGGCTTCCGGGAGCCAGGAGCCACTGTGCCCAGACCTCCCAGGCCCCCAGATTCCAGACCAGCTGCTCCGAGCCCACAGCATCCCGTTGGGGAAACTGACTCTCGGAGCATGACTGGCTTCAGGTCCCGTGGCGGTGAGGGGCAGAGCTGGTTTAGACCCAGTTTAGACCCGATGCTCATGAGCACCGAAGCCGGCCCCCAGAACCAGGACCTTATTCATCTCCTGGCCTCTGCCTCCCCTCGGTGTCACAGGACATTGTTCTCGGCCTCCATGGACACTTCCTACTTTGAGGACTTCTCCTACCAGGGCCTGCCATGGAATGCAGGTTCCGACAGGCTGAACTTTCTAGATGAAAGGGCAATCCTCAGTCACCCTTCGGGGCTCCATCTCCAAGCTGAGGAGGTCCATTGCTTCCCTCATCGGACCAGGATGGTCCCTCTGTGGCCCCTCACATCGGCAGGAGGGACAAGGATGGGGGGAGCCTCCCGCCAGTGGAGGCCTAGCAAGGGTAAATCGGGGTCATCCGTGTCAAGTCCAGGCCTTGGGAGTGAGAGTCAGCGGGTCAGTGCAGAGGAAGACCAGCCCAAGCCACAGTAGCCACATATCCCCCCACAACCACAGTGTTCACTCACAAACTGTGGGTCCTGCCACCCCACCCCCAACTCCTCCTGCCTCCAGAATCAAAATGAGCCACACCACGGAGCTGTGGGAAGCTCCCTCCCCACTTCGTACCCTTGCCCCAGCTTCCAACGTCTTCCCTACACTTTGAGGCCTCCTCTTCCCAGCTGCCTTCCCTGACTCCCCGCCACCCCTGCCCAGGCTGCTTCCGTCTCCTCTTGGCAGCTCTCAATACCGTGGTCCTTTGGGCCCTAAATCCCCAAGCTGCTGAGCTGCTGAGCTCCGGCCTGTGTGTCTGCTTGGGGCCAGCAGCCTAGAGGCCCCACGTGCAGGCGCGCGCCTCTCCGTCTTCCTGGTCTGCAGGGTTCTCTGGGTGGAAGACAGAGGGGCATCTGGGACAGACACCTTCGTCCCTTTTCATTACAGCATTGGGTGACTCCATGGATATGGATAAACTTTGTAAAGGGCTGTGCATGGGAAGGACCTGAAGGGACAGGTGGGCTGGGCTGAGGTTACAGAGACCAAAGAAGGCCTGCTGCCAGGACCCCGAAAGCAGGCGGGACTTAGGGATGAGAGGCAAGCACTTGCAAAAAGTAAAGGCTCAGGGGTGAGACTGCACTTGAGAGGTGAGGGCCTGTCTTCCTCTGCAGAAGTGACACAGGGCTGGGGCGGTCGTGGGGGGTGGGACAGAGGCAGGGATAAAATGGGGCCAGAGACAAGTGCCTTGTAGTCCCAAACTGTGTGGGGGGATGACAGAGGGAAAGGCACTTGGAGGGGAGCAGTGGGGGCCTGGAGTTAATAGGGAGGCAGTAAGGACAGGGGACCACCCCGAGCAGGGGCCACTCAGCCCCGGTTCTCTCTCCACAGGTCGACGAGAGCCCAGAGGAGCCCCTGAACACCTTGCAGAGTGTGGAATCTGTCACCAGCCACCTGTCTCCCTCTAATAAGGAGACCATCACAGTCACGCTCCACGGGGCCACCGACTTGCCCCACTGCAAGGATGGCTCTGAGCCGTGGCCCTACGTGGTGGTGTAAGTAGAGCCAGGAACAGGGGCCAGGGCTGTGTGCAGAACCCTGGGTCGTCGGATATCTGGGATGTGAGCAGCCAAAGGCTGAGGGCCGGACTGTGATACCCAGAGGGGAAAGCCAAGTGTGAATCACACAGGGGCTGTAGGCTCTGTACAGGGAGGCCACGACCTCTTCCCTGCTGCGTGGGAAGCTGCTCACCAGGGCTGGGGAAGGAAGAGCCACTCCTTGATCCCACAGCCAGCGGGGCAGGGCTTGGCCGCAGTTTGACCTTCGGGAGGCAGGGCCTCTGGATACAGAGTCCTGAGCTGGGCTCTGAGCAGGGTGGTGGTCAAAGGAAGAAGACCCCACCATGTCCAGTTCTGGGGTAGGTCCTCAACAATTGGCCTCGGCCCCCGCCATTTCTCCGGTCATTTCTGTCACATGAGATTCCCCAGTTCTGGTTGTCTAATGGACCCCACGCCGGCTGCCGGCCAGCTATAGGCGGGACGCACACTCCTCAAGGTCCCGAGGCCTGAGTGAGGCCCCCCTGCCGGGTCTCACCCACCTTACGGGCGTCACTCCTCCCAGAAGGACACCAAGGGGCCACACGGTATCCAGCCAGCCAGCCTTCGGTAGGGATGCTGGACAGGTGTTCGATCTTGATGACAAGGCACTGTGCAGTAAGGCCTCCCACAAGCTCGTCATCCCTGAGGCCCTCTGTAAACTGGGAGCCACAGCCCCCCCAGGCTACTCCACACCTCCCTCCTCTACGAATTCCAGAATTCCAACAGTCATTCAGTGCCTGCCTCGGGCTTTGGCCCACATTTCCTTTTGAGGGAGCGTCTGCCCCCTGGCCCTCTCCCAACACCTGCTGAAAACCCTGCCTTGCAAGCCTCGAAGGCTCCTCCTCCTCGGCCTCCAGGCAGTCACCAGAATTGAGCTCTGGTGGCTTAAGTGGCTTAAACCCCGGCACCCCCACACCGTTGATAGGAGGATAGGTGGTGTCCTGGAAACCAACAGGTGGAACACTTGCTTGTCTCAAAAGCCCCATTTCCACCCAGCCAGCTCCTCGGCCCTCCCCTCCCCCAACTCCATTTCCGTGGTGAGGAGGGACAGGTGGCAGAGAGTGGGCTTGGCAGGGAGCTCGCCTTCTCCCCTCAGCTATTTCCATAAACCAATTATCGCCGATCATCTCGGGAGATTGAGGCCCTGCCTATCACCAAGCCAGCCCCGGCGGCGGGGCGGGGAGCGCGGCTCCGTGTGGCTCCGCGGGCAGGCACCGCGACCCGCGGCGGCACCCGGTTGCCATGGGAACGCGCAGCGGGGAGCCAAGCCGGCCAGAGCCTGGGCGAGGGGTGTGGGGGCGGCGGGGGAGAGCGCATGGCTGCACCCATCTCTACTCTGGGGGCGGGGGCAGGTTGCAGGGCCCGGCCCAGCCCGCAGCCCGAAGCCCGCAGCCCGCAACCCCGCGCGCGTTCCTGGGCTCCAGGCGGCAGAGCTGCCACCAGCCCCGGGGGTGCTAATGAGATGCAAATGACAGCAGAAGGGAGGGCTTCTGAGAATGCAGGCCCAGCTGTCAGGGACCTGAAAGGGGCTTTCGCGGTGAGCCTCGGGCCCCAGGCTGGAACCCCAGAGGGAGGACCCAGATCCGGCTGCCAGAAGCCAGGAAGAATCTGACTGGTCCCCTGGATGTCTGATTCCTCACGCCCTGTGACAAAGCAGACCATAGACTCCAGAAGCCGGTCCCACCCATGCTTTTTCTCATGAAAAATTGCAATTCATTGCAATGCATGAAGTGTATCTAATATATATCTAATATAGACTAATATCATTAATCTTTCATCTTCCTTCAAAACCCTTTTCTCATCTTTTTCTTGCCTTGTGTTTCTGGTTCCCTCAGCTTGGTGTCCCGGCTGAGCTTCCCACTCTCTGCCCTCCCCCGTGTCTCACCTGCAGGGATTCGGGTCCCAGCCTCTCTCCCCTCTCCCTGGGCCCGCTGCATCTCCCAGCAGGCAGACTGACTGGGGTGGGGGGCCGGGGGGCCTGGTGGGTAGGAGTGGAAGCCTAGGCCTAGAGCCATTTACCCATTCGCCCCAGAGTTCCAGTCTAACGATGGGGACTCCCGAGCTGGGGGCCAGGTCACTTCCCTCCTGTTCAGGTTCCAGCCTCAAGCCCGGCTAGTAACAGGGTGCATCTCTAGTTGTGACTGTCCCAGACCAAGAAGTCCTTGTGGCTTATCTTGTGGTTCTGCCTGTTTCCATCAGGGCCCTTGCCCTGCTTCCGATCTGACCCCACTATTCCACTGACACCGCTTTCTCTAAGGCAACAAGCATGCCTCACCCTATGTCCACCGGGCGTCTCATCTTTAGTGATGCTGGCCTGTCCCTGGTTTCAACCCTAGGTCATCCTTCTTCCTCTGTACGCTCCAAGTGATCTCATCCTCCACCCCCCCCAACCCCCCACCATTCTATCCCCATCAGGTCTGTGTGTTTCCTATCTCTGAAATCTGGCTGCCTGGCCCTGCCAGCTCCCTGACCTTAGGCTACTGCACTGTTTTCTTCTTAGCACATCTGATGTTACCCCTCCTCAAACCCCAAGGGTTCTCACCGCTCTCAGGGTAAAGAGGATTCCAGGCCCAGTGGTAGGTCCTTGCCGGCCCCTCCCTTTCTTGGCTCCAGCCAGAACAAGTGTGTCTCTGTTCTCTGAGCAGACCCTGTTCCCTCCTACCCTAGGCCTTTCAGGCTCTCTCCCCCAAAACATTCTCCCTTCCCCTCCCCTCTTTGGATCCCAGCTCAGTCACCTCCTCCAGGAAGCCCTCCCTGACCTCCAGGACCAAGGCAGAGTTTCCCCGCATTCAGTGCTTCCCTGGGACTGCCCACTTCTTCAGGCCACAGAGGCAGATCCTCGTGTTTGATGTGCTTTTACGGGATCTCTGGCATATTCTTCCTCAGTGCCCACCCCCTTGGTGCCCCTTTAGTTCCACAAGTCACCACCAGGACAGTTTTACTCCCCATCCTACCCCCACTATTTAACAAAGTACCTGGAGCATAGAAAGCTATCAGCAAATAATTGTTGAATGAATCCGGCCCTGTTTCTAGCTTGCTCTGTGACTTTGGGAAAGTGACTGTTCCCCTCAGTGTCCCAGTACCTCACCCGGGAACCTGCCTGGGAGGGCCGTGGGGATGGCAGGGCCGGGGGCAGACACTGATGGGGGTGAAGCATGATGCGGAGTGAGGGGTACCCTTAGCACCATGGTGGGTGCATGAGATCAGGTGGAAGAAAACCATGGGGCGGTGGAGAGAAGCCAGAATGGAGTCAGGAAAACCCAGAACCTGGCCCACTGCCCCTGACTCCTGGTGTGACCTCGGGCCAGTCCCTGTCCCTCTCTGAGTCTTCGTCTTCCCCCGGCCAGTTCTGGTCTCCGTGCTGTCCCCAGTTTGCCAGGCTGGTTTGCGTTCTGGGCTGGGAATCAGTCTCAGGTCTTTAGGGACAACAAGAGCCCCCGCTGTAGCAGGTCGGCTGGGCCGGTGCCCAGGTCCCTGGTTCCCCTGGCCTCCCCTCAGCACCTGCCTCCCAGCCTGGCACGGAGAGGCCTGCCAATCAGAGCACAGTGGGGACCAGGAAGGCGGTGGCCCTGACAGGCAGGGGGTGCCCCAGCAGGCTGGGTGTGGGGACAGGGCCAGCCAGGAGACAATCTGTGGGGTTCTGACCCTTGGCCAGAGGATTGGTGCCTGGACCACCAGTTGGCAGCTGCTTCTCTGACTGCCTGCTGCCCAGAGCTAAGGAAAAGGGCAAGAACCAGGATGGGGAGGGGAAGTCCTGCTTTCTCTGTGTGCCTGCTGGGAGGCATGGCCTACAGTGGGCGGGGCAGAGCACAAATCAGGGCTGGTCAAGCTCAGAGGATCTTTGTTTTTCCTGCAACAGCCAGAGAGCCTTGGCCCTGGCCCCTGAGCTGACCTTGGTCACACACTGAGCCCTGACTCTGGTCATAGATTGAGCCCCTACCCTGGTCCCAGACTGAGCTCTGACCCTGACGACTAATTGAATGAAGAAAGAAAGTATTGAAAGTAGGACCATTGCCTAAGGTTCTAGTAAGAGAAGGTTAAAGAAGTGCCTACCATGTACCTGGCAAATATGCTAGGAATGCCTGCATGTGTGTGTTTTGTGTGTGTGTACATGTGTGTGGTGTGTGTGTGTTTCATAATTTCATCATCACGTAGCCCTTTGGGCTAGGTAAAACATGGTCTCCATTTTACAGGTGAGGTGACTAAGGGCTCAGTGAGTTTCCGCGACTTATCCAACATCACAGAACTAGAGAGTATCCAAGCCATGATCCAGGATCCCAAAATCTCAGAGCTTTTTCAACCTCACTCCCTGACTTGATCTTCATGCTGTTGGTCGCCCCTCTTAGAAGGGGACTGTTGGCACTGGGGACTGAACCCAGACTTCCAGAGAAGAGCCAGGGACCCATCTGAAGACCCCTCCTGGGATCTGGATTGCCCACATCTTCCCCCATCTGGCTGTGGGCCTTGACCAAAGGCCGCAGAGGGCAGGGATTTGGGCCGAGTGGGCAGAGGCCTGGCATGACTCACAGATGACCTGGGAACTGTCTCAGCAGCCAGAGGGTGGAGCTTAGCAAACGCAGCGCTAATGCACAGCCCCAGGGATCCTGTGACAGTCCTAGGAATAAAGCAGCCCTCATTTGCTGACAGCGACCCCCCTGAGCTCTCACGGAGCTTGCTTCTCCCTACACTTCAATACAGTCTATTGAAGGCAATACAGTATTGCCTTCAATACAGTCGCCCTGGCAGGCAGGTTGCTTAAGCCCCCCATGTGATGGCCAAAGAGGCCAAGACCCAGGGGCATGCAGGGACTTGTCTGAGGTCACAAGGCTGGCCAGTGGGAGTGGGGCAGACCAAGGAAAGTGCCTCTTTTTGGCCACTAGGAACTCACCAGCAGGACGCTTGCGGAATAAAGGCACAGCCCAGGGGAGAAGGCCCAGGGGAGGCCTGAGAAGCTCATCTCCCCTGCGGGATCCCCAGCCTAGGGCGTGGCCTGGCCTCTCTACACCTGCTCCAAATGATGTCAGCCCCTGAAGGCTCAGGGTCTCCGATTTTCTGCTCAGTGAGAGCGTCCCTGTCTCCCAGGGCTGTAAACACAGCTGGTGTCCCTGGTGGCCTGAGAACCCCCCAGCCAGACTGCAGCCACAAGGATCCTTCCAGATGTTCTCCTATCACTGCCGTGCAGGGCCCCTGCACACCTGAATCATGCCGATGCCAAAACCCTGAGTTCTTCCCTGCAGGCCCCGGGATCCTGGAGAGTGGCCCAAGGGGGCGGTGCTTACCAAGAGAAGCAAGTTTTAATGGGAAGATTTCAGGCACTGAGACAGGCTGGTAGGGACCCTCCTGGTGTCCTCACTGCCTTATGCACACGCTGTCTCTTCTGCTTACTTCTGAGCATGGACACAGCTGCTGACAGGGCCCCCTCCTTCTGCCCCGGACATCACAAGTGGCCAGGAACCTGGGTCCAACCTCTAGGCTCAGTCTGGCTTCTGCCCCCCTCGCCTCCCACAGAGGCTTCCAGATCAGGAGTCTGGCATCCATCCAAGAGGGCTGCAGGCCACCGGGCAGGGGACTGGGTCTCAGGTTCCAGTTCAGCTCCTCCTGTCCTCGTGCTGTTCCCCTTTCTGTCCCCTCCCCTCCCCAACACATGCTGAGCTTCCATCGGAGGGAGTGGTACCGGAGGTGACAAAGTCGGTACCTTCAGGCTCTATGGATGCCAAAAGCAGCCGGTTGTGTGAGACAAACAGGGGCACGGGGCTCCTCTAGAAAAGTGGCCCCTCCCCCCCGGGGCTCATGTCCTTCCAGGAATCTGTGAAGTGGGGAACACCATTACGGGGAGACGCTGAGCTCAGAGATGTTTGAAGGATGAGCCCACACTGTCAGTAGGCAGTAAGGCTGGGACTCGAACCCATAGCCTGTGAGGCTGAGCTCTAATCCATTCTCTCCTGCCTTCAGCGTGAAGCTCGGGGGGCTATGGGGTTTTATCCCTGGGGAGGACAGACTGTGGCTGCCCTCAAACGAAGGTGAGGACAGATCTGCTGCTGGCCCTAGGTGAGGAGAGAGGCCGGTTGTCCCGCATCTCCCTCCCGCATCACTCTGGGACCCGTGGGAAGGGCCAGGTACATGCTAGGGTGCTCCAGGGGTGTTGGAGAAGCAGAGCCTGGGGCCCGCCTACGACTGTGACTGGGATCCCTTAAGGTGGTCAGTGTAGCCAGGGGGACCAGACCCAGGATCTGGCCCCGGGGCCCCAGGGCCTCGGGGGAGCCCAGTCTCCGCAGCTGGGCTCTGCTTCCCTCCTTTTGAGGACACGCTCTTGGGCTAGAACTTGAGATCTGAACCCTCCTCCCAGCCCAGAGCTGCTCCTGGGGCTGGGCCAAGAAGCTGCCCAGTTTAGAACAGGGTCTCAAAGGTCTGGGCCAGGGGGCTGGCCTCGTACAGCTGGAGAGGAGAGGCTGCCTCCATCTCCGTTCGCGTCTCCAGGTGTCTGTCACCCCTTCCTTTGTTCAACTAATATTTGCTGGGTCCCACTGTGCCAGGGGGAGGGGGTGGAGACTGGAAACAGCTCCAGCAGTGACAAGCCCCCCACCCGGGAGCACTCACCGTCAGAGTCCAGTGCCTGGGTGGGCACTAAACAGATAATACTCACTCATCCTTTGCCCACATCTCCCAGGCAGAAGGCAGCTGAGCAGGGTCTAGACCCCAGCACTTGGGCATCAGGACGCCTTAGGGCAGACTGGTCTTAAGAAGAGGACAAGAGGCAGGGCTCTACGTCTGAGATGCTAGACTCCCAACTTGGACTAAGCGCCCCGCAAGTCAGGCCAGAAATAAGAATCAGGGTGAGTCAGGTCATCTCTTGAGGTGGGGAATTTTGCCTGTATGGCTGCCCACATTCCTCCTGCTGGAAGACGCAGCCACGAGAAAGGTGACACTGGGAAGAGGGGGGTGTTCCCAGTGACCCATCATGAAGGATCTCAAGTTGTGGAGAGAGAGGGGCCTCCCAGGCAGGGCTGTTTCACCCAGGCCTGTACTCCACCAAGGGACCACCGGTCATTCCAACCCTTAGGGCCAGAGTAGGGCCTAACAGCTGGACCCTCCCCCCTTTGCCTAACAAGATGGTTCTCAGGGCCCTTCACCAAGCTAAGCCATGGCATGGACCACAAGGGGACGCTCCAAAGACTGGCAGACCACACTTGGCCACGCACCGCGTCCCATCGCTTTCCAGTTTCTCTGGAAAACAAGGAAATCCTCTCTGGGAGAAGACAGAGGGTATGACCATCCCCGGCAGACCAGGGCTTGAGTCTGGCTTCACCCCCATCACCATGTTCTGTGGGCTGAGGTCTTCCCCTGGGTCGTGTGGAAGGAGTTCGCCCACGTGGCTGCCTCCCTGAGCAAGGACAGGGGTACATGGTTGAGCACGAGGAGCTCCCCTGGAAGCTGGAGGATTATTTCAGATGAACTATGGTAAGGAGGTGGGGAGCAGCGTTCCGGCCTTGTAGGAAAAAGTTTCCCTCTGCCAGAGTGCTCATCTCAGAGTTAGGGATGCCTCGTTTCTGATTCCCGGAGCTGTCCCCACTCCCTGCGGGAGGTGCAGAGGGGGGCATCTCGCCCACATGGATGGGGGGTTGGCTGGCCTCCAGTGTTCCAGCGTCCGTTACTCCTTCCACCAGGCCCACCTGTAGCGGTGTAGCACCATCAACAATTAGTGATGGTTCATTAGAGTCCAATTAATAAATGAAACCCAGGATGAGAGCCATTGCTTTGCTAAGAATAACAGCCCTGCTCATGCCTGAAGTGGCAGCCTCCCAAGAGCTCAGAACCCACAGGAGCCAGCTGCACTGGGGGCTGGGAGAGGGGCACCCTCGGAGTGGGGGGCATTGATGTTGATGGGCTGTGGTCCGTTAAAGGGGGAGGAGGAGAGAGGGGAGCTTCAGACCCAGCACCCCTGCCTGGGATCTTAGCTCCTCTTTTTTGGAGCCCTGGCCGTATCTTCTGGCCCAGCAATCCTGGGGGAGCTTGGCCAATGCCAGAGGTATGAGGACGGGGCTTTGCCCTCCTTCCTGTCTGGCCTCGGCGGACAATGCACACGGGTGTGGAGAGAAGAGGGCTGGAAAAGGAACGAGGTCAGAGAGGACCCCAGACCTCCCCAGGGGAGCCCGGGTGTCTCTGTACACGTGTGTCCATGCGTGAGCACACATGCTTGTGCTGTGGGGCGTGGGGGGAAGCAGAGGAGAGGCTGGCCAGGGAGACTTCCGAGACAGGGACAATGGCGCACACGGGTCCCACCCCTAGAGGTGTGGGCTCTGGAGGGCATTTCAGAGGCTGGCTGGCGGCTGAGCGACTCGGGAGCTTGCCCTCACCCTCCCCGTCCATGCCCCTTGCGTCCCCCCTGCTCACCTCCCCGACAGCTGCAGCCCCAGGAGCCCATGCACCTCCCTTAGTTACAGCCTCAGAGAAGGAAAGCAAAATCCATCCTCTTCCTTCCCACTCACAGATGTGCCTGGGCCTCCCCCCAGCCCCCACCTGAGTGGGAGTCTGGGAGCCTCCTGGCTGCTTTGCCAAACATCCGCCTATCCCTCCAGCGTGCTAGGGGGGCTGGGCCTGGCAGAGAGGGGTTTCCTTTTCCTGGCAGCTTGGGACCCAGGATGGCTAAACTGTGCCTCTGAACCCAACCTCAGCTCCATCCTGGTGTGACTGCCCCCCCCCCCATGGCTGGATTTAGTCTGAGCCCCAGGACAGCAGGCAGCACCCTGCAGCTCCCCCAGGACTGCCCTGCTAGAGCCAGGAACGGGAGGGAGGACCCCGCTGTTACAGCTGGGCCATGTGGGGGCAGGTCCCAAAGAGGCCCCCTGGACTCCACAACTTCTCTGGGAGACCTGAGCCCCATCAGGGGCTGGAGGTCCTAGAACCCAGCCTCCCATGTGCCCAGCTGGGGGTGCAGAGTGGGGACTAGGAGCAAGGAGTGAGCTGGCCCCTTCACCCCTCTAGATCTTCAGTCTCTAGAATAGCAACAAGGCCTGAAGGAGTCAGCTGTGCCAGGAAAAGCCATTACCCTGACAGCCTCCCTCCACCTGCTAAAAGCCTCCCTCCCTCCCCGGGGGCCTCACCCCTCCTGAGTTATCTCGCCTCCACCCACCTAGTCCTGGCAGACCTCTCTGGTGCATGCTGAGCAAAGGGAGGAAAGGGATGCTTCATGCTTGCTTAACCCCTTCTATGCCTGAGCACCAGCAGGCTCCCTTGGCCTTGTCCATGGCCCGTCCCCATCTCATTCCACCTGGAGACCTTCCTACCAGGAGCTTATGAGAAAGGGAGGGGACAAGGGACTGAAGACCTCTCAGGAGGGGGGTAGACAGGCTGGCAAGTACAGGTCTTGGGTTCCAACCTGAGGCCTGTCACTGCACTGCATTTGACTCAGGTCCCCTGCATAGCCCTGCGTCTGTCCTCCCTGGGTGCTAGCAAGTCCCCAGGGACACACGGGACCACATGCCCACACAGGAGCAGGTTGGGTGTTTGCAGTGTAGAGGACTGACTTCGTCCTGACACAGAGTACAAGGCCAAGGGTGCCAAGAGGAGGGGCTCCCCCTGCACCCTTGGGTGAGCAGAGGTCACCAAGTCAGAAGGAAGGGAGCTCCATACCTCCCAGCCTCAATGGCTTCTTCTCTCCGGCCTGGCGGCCTCCCACATACCCCTGAGCCAGAGGGGTCCCCTTTGCAGGTGTGGGGAGGCAATGTGTCTGGGAGGCGCCCCCCTCCGCATCTCAGCCCTCCTTCCGTACTCCCCAGGCCCTGCCAGGCTGCCCTGGGTCAGTGGGCTTTGAGAAACACCCAGCTTGTCTCCCAAAGGAGGGAATACCATGAAATGGGGCCTCATGTGTGCCCGCAACTTGACACGCTTTTTTCTCAGTCCTTACAATGGCCCTGAGAGGGAGGGCAGGACACTGAGGCTCAGAGAGGGCAGGGGGCCTGGGCAAGAGGTAACTGTGGCCTCAGACCCAGGTGCGTGTGGCTCTGAAGCTGGTACTGTCTCTAGGACTCCACACCTTGGTCACAGCAGCCAGAGACCCCCCAGTTGTAGACCCAGAGTTGGGGTCCAGGTGGGAAGACCCCAGCCCAAGGGCAATTAAAATGACTACGATTATTACTGTTCACACCATCGTGGAGCTTAACAATATGTCACAGGCTTTACACATATTAATTCATTGCATGCCCCCAATGGCCCTGCGTTATCAACCCCATTTCACAGATGAAGGAAGTAAAGCCCAGCAAGATTACATACCTTGCCAAAGTCACACAGCTACTAAGGGGCAGAGCTAGGATTTGGAAGTCCAGGGACCCTGCTGTCATCGCCATGCGGCACTGCCTTTCAGCCGAGCCAGAGGGGAGTTTTCAGTTGACCCCTGGAGCTGGGAGACAGGACTCTCACAAGAATGCTTGTCCAGGGGAGTCCTGTGGACAACCGGGGAGCAAAGATCCAGGCCGCTGTGTCTCTCGGGTCCAGAGGACACAGGGAGCCATGAGGACCTGGGGGATGAGGGGAGCCAGAAGTCTTCCTGGAGGAGAGTAGGATGGGCTGGGAAGGCCACGGGCTGGTTTAGCTACCACGTGGGGCACATCGGCTTGGAGTTTCTGGGCCAACTCTCCTGCCCCACACTCCCTTTGGGGGCCTCTGGGGGCGGTTCTGAGGCTGGTGAGGACACCATCTGTGCTTCTGCCTGGGGAACTAGCAGCGGCGCCTCCCCCTCCCTAGTATGTGCTGTGGCTCCCCTGCTCTGGGATGATTCCTCAGCCATGATTGCTGCAGTTAATGTAGCCGTGCCATTTACAGCCCCAACATAAAAACCTCCTCAACAGAAGAAGGATTAACTCTCCACTGAACTGGTTGATGGCTCGGGAGCTCAGGGACACTTAGACACCTGTGGGATGTACTGGGTGGCAGAGGGCTCAAGCTCCCATCTCACCTTGGACAACTGGGCCCTGCACGACCCGTCACTGCCCCCTGCCCTGTCCCATGCCCAGCTCCCCATGTCCAGCCCAGGGCCCTGTGCACAGTGGGTGCTGCCGAAGGCAGTAGCTGGCATGTGCTGCACTGGAAAGGTTCAGAGCCCGGGAAGCGGGGCTGAGCCTCGGGAATCTGGGCCAGCAGCTTAGGGAAATGAAGGTCACAGGAGAAGCCAGCCAGGCAGGCACCACATAGCCGCCCTGCCCAGAGTTTCCTCCCACTGGAGGGAACCTAGAGAAGAGAGTCAGGACGGGGAATCTCTGCACACAGGCGCCTGATGGGGAGCCCTGGCCAGGCAGAGGACAGGGAGACAGGCAAGGCGTCTCTCCCTGCTTCCATCCCCACCCCTGGCCTCTGGCGCCTGAGTCCATAGAAAGGCCTCAGCGGTTGTCAGCAAGACAGTGTGGTCACCCAGGCTGTCAGAGCAGCCGAGGACAGGGGTCCGGCGTCCCCTGGGCCTGGGATGACTGGAGTGTGTCTGCCTGGGAGGGAGCTCTTTATTCTTCATCCACCCTTTGCTTAGATTTATGGACAGTGTGTCCAGCAGGCAGGACACCCTTCCTCTGACTCAGCCTGCTCCTCCTATCCCTAGGAAAACCACATCAGAGGACACGAAGAACCAGAATGCTAAGGCAGTCACATCTGTGGCCTCCAAGCCCACCACAGCCCCCATCTGGGGGGACACAGTCAAGGTGGAGCTCCAAGCTGAGGATGCGGGGCGAGAAGGTGAGGCAGGGGTGAAGGGGAGCTGGTGTGCATGGGAGGGGTGTGAGGCAGAGGCTGGCTCCCTCTCAGTTCAGCTGGAAGCCACCCGAACACCTCTTTGGGCTCAGTTAAAAGCACTTTAAAGAAAAAAAAACCATAATACTGTCACGCCTCATCTCCTCAGTCTGCTCGAAAAATGAGTTGTTCCACATAAATGAATTTTCCAGACAATGAAAGCTTATCTTTTTATGGCCGCTGTTATCATTTTCATGGTTGTCATTACTACTGTCTCCCACTGAAACAGCACATTACAGCTTCCTGGCACATCCCCACACATTGTTCATTGGAATTACACCTCCTGCGAGAAGCCATGTTGCTCCCATTGCTTAGATGGGAACACTGAGGATCAGAGAACTGAAATAATTGGCTCAAGCTCACGTGATGAATAAGTGGAGGACCTAGGATCAGCATACATGTTCTCACTGCAGCTGCAGGGCTCTAACTGCTTCCCTAGACTGGTTTCTTATCCTGCCGTCTCCCCAGCACTGCCCACTGTCAGACAGCAGTGTTCTTGTGCTTCCTGAGGGTCATGGTGCACTCTTGTATAAACTGCCTACTAGTTCTTGCTCCTCCAGCCCCAGATGCCTTTCCAGCCCCTGTCTTTCAGCAAATTCTAACACCATAGGTAATTTAAGCTTTTTAAGGCAGGGCTCATACTGAAATCTCCAGGTTCAGGCGTGCATGCATATATGTGTGCACTCGTGGTTTCTGCTCTTGGGCGAGAGCTCAGGCTGGGCACACAGGAGTATTGACTGGCAGGTGCCAGGACAGCGATGGACACTGGCATCAGACTTAGTCAACACAGACCCACAGGTACCCACGATATCTTGCTCAGGTTCCCATCTTGTTTGGTGGTCCTTCCCTCAGAGGACCGGCTTTACTTCTCCCCTTGAAATCTCACTGGGGACTTAGAACTCCTGTCTGCTTCACAAAGAACAGAAAACCGGCGGCTAAAGATGGGAGAAGAGGAAAGAAGCAAAGTGGGAGGAGGCACATCAATAAAAAGGGAAGAGGCTACTTCTGGGTCAAGCCAGAGAATATTTTTCTGCCTGTAAAGGGATAGGTGGGGCTGCTGGGTGAGTTAAGAATATGTGGGAGAGGAGGAAAAATTAACCTAGGATTGCATGCACATGTATGTGTGTGCCTGTGTATGCATGTGTTTGTGAATGCCTGCCTGCTGGCCCGCGTGTATGTGTGAATGGGGTGTGTGTGACTATGTGCTTGTCCCTGAGCCATAGGCTTGCATGTCTGTGTGTCGTGTGTGTGTCTGTGTGTGTGTGTGTGTGTGTGTGTGTGTGTTTGTGTGTGTTGCAATAGTGTTTTGTGTCTGTGCCTAGATTTATCTGGGAGGTGGTGTATGCCTGAAGTATGTGTGTGTATAATGTGTGAATGTTTGTGTGTTAGGGGTTGTGGTGAATGGATCTGGGATCCCATCCCACCTTGAGCTCTGTGCATTTGGGGTGACTATAGGAAAGGACATGATGAGTCAGTGGCCTTGGGGCCCATCTGTGCAGCAGAGAGGGGACGGGACTCACTGCAGAAAGGGCAAGAGGATAGGGAAGGCCTACTGGATAGGCAGGGAATATTGGCAGGCGCCTCTTTGCAGATTGAAGTAGCTGGATGCTCACTGCAACCTGGTTGGAACCCGTTGCTGTGGTGATGTCTGTGGTGGGGGTGGGGGAGACAGGGGCCAAGCCAAGAGGTGATGGGGAGGGAAGGAGGTAGCTCAAGGAAGTGTTAATGAAAAGCAAAGGGGAGTTGCAGACCCATGTCAGGGCCAAAGCAGGCGGGTGGCAGAAATGGCTTGTTGGCCACACAAAGGGAGCCGTGGGAGGCCGGAGGGGCACAATGCCCAGAGAAGAAGCTGATGAAGCGTGTTTGTAGCATAGAGACAGGAACAGGGAGGGATGGCTGTCCATTCCCCCCAATTACAGCTCATCTGCTGGCTGCCCACACACAGCTCTGAATATTGGGGTAGGGGGAAAAATGCAAGACATTCACCCCTTCTTACAGCCTCAACAAATTCCAACCAGATCTGAGGACTCAGGTCCCATGGGTAGTGGCCATGAGGCTACAGCTTCCACAGCTCCTGTTGAAGCTCTGGCTGGGAGCACTGGAATCCTCCAGCTGAGTTTTCTCAGTTCTGCTCAGGGCTGGGTGAGTACACGGAGAAGTACAGATGGTTAATGAGGAGGAAAATAGTGACAGCTACAAAGAGCATTTGCTTAGAATTTCATAGCTTGAAAAACACATTTCCCTTCCTACAACAATAGTAGGAGAGGGGCAAGGTTTTTCCTTTTTAAAATATTAATATTTTGCAGAGCAGGTACACGAAGCTCAGAGAGGTTAAGTGACTGACTAAAAGGTCACAGAGCAAGTTGGTGTGGTAGTACAAGGACCCAGGTCTCCTCACTTCAAATCCTTTGTCTTACTCTATTTCCTTCAAGGCTACCTCAAGCTGTTGGGTACCCATTTCCCTTTCTTTCCTTTTAGCACAGATCCCATATGGCCAGCTCTTGAGGGACTTTGGCAAGTGTCTTTCCCTCTCTTTGTATCCAGGGTAGCTGTGGGGAAGAGGAAGAAAGGAAGAGTAATTAGCAAATGCTCCTCCTCCTCCATACACTCATCCATATGACCCACCCAGGAGCACCTGGGTGGCTCAGTTGGTTAAGTGACTGCCTTCAACTAGGGTCATGATCTCAGGGTCCTGGGATCCAGCCCCGCATCAGGCTCCCTGCTCAGTGGGATGTCTGCTATTCACTCTCCCTCTGCTTGTCCTCTCTCTCTCCCAAATGAATAAAAAAAAATTTTTTTTAAATGCAAATGACCCATCCAGCTCCAAGTGACTGAGCCAAGGCTCCAAGTGACCCAAAGCTCCCAGCCTTTTGAACCTACACAGCCAGCAGCTGTCCGTGGTGCTGATGTGTCTTTGTCTCAAGAAGGAGGCAAAGGGCAAGGATCTACTCCAGTCTCTATCAGGTACACCTGTCCTTCCCATCCTCCCTTCCCCATTTTTCTCTAAATCTTTTAGATCCTTCCTTCCTCTGTCTCTCTCATTCTCTCTCCCCTTCCTCCCTCCTCCTTTTCCTCTTTCTCCATCTCCTCTTCTTCCTCAAACCACAGATTTCCAGAGTGGAAAGATGCTTCCGGGATCAAAAGCCCAACTCTCCCATTGACCATTTACTATCTCTGTGATGGTGATCAGGTTATCTAACCACTCTCAGCTCCACTAATCACATTGTAAAAACAGAGATGGTGATTCCTACTTGAGGGTTTGCAGTGGAGATTTGTTGGAATAGTGACTCAGAAGCACTCATTTCCGTATCTGGTATACAGCAGGTGCTCACTAAGCGGGATTGCCGTGTTTATTTCCAGGTCATTGTCATTCCCCTTGGAGTTCATCTTGAAGTTCACGCATTTTATAACAAAATGTAGTCTCTTTGGAGGGAGTTTTCTAAGTGGTGCATCATTCTTCATGTTAAACTAGTTTTCAGGGGTGCCTGGGTGGCTCAGTCGTTAAGCATCTGCCTTCGGCTCAGGTCATGATCCCAGGGTCCTGGGATCAAGCCCCGCATCGGGCTCCTTGCTCAGCAGGGAGCCTGCTTCTCCCGCTACCATTCCCTCTGCTTGTGTTCCCTCTCTCACTGTGTTTCTCGCTGTCAAATAAATAAAATCTTTGTTAAAAAATTAGTTTTCATTTCCTGGGAGTAGACTTTTGTTGATATTTGTATTGAAAGATTTCTTGAGCATATCCTGTTTTCTTACTGAGCCTCAGTTTCCCCCATTTGCACATGTGGGAGGTAAGCCCTCCCCTTCCTGCCTGAGGAGCTGGTGAGAGGTCTGTGACTGAGGGAAGCAGCTCCTAGGAAGGGGTACTATTCCTGCTTGTGTGCTTGTCTCTGGGCCATCATATGTGTGTCTCTTGACATGGGGGTTCCATTCTGGGTGTGTCCATCTCTGGGTTGGGAGTTTCTGTACTGCAGGACAGAATTGCATCTTTGAATTCTAACAGCACCTAGCATGGAGACTTGCCCTGGGCCAGGGTTCAAATGGCACTTGTGAATGTGTGTGTGTGTGTGTGTGTGTGTGTGTGTGTGTGTGTGTGTGTGTTGTGTGTTGGAGGGGTGGGAAGGGGTGTCTCATATGTGTATATATGTGCATGTTGGTTCCTCAGCGGGGCCCCTGCTCTCTGCTCTGGGCAGCATCTCACCTCCACCTCACTGAGAGGGACACTGGTCAGCTAAGCCCTTTTTTGACCTTGTGCTCCTTTTTTCTCTATTAAGATGTGATCCTCAAGGTGATGGACAATAAAAAGAAAGAGGAGTTGTTGTCCTACCAGATCCCTATCAAGTACCTGCGTGTCTTCCACCCCTACCACTTTGAGCTGGTGAAGGTGAGTCAGGTCCCTGGGATCATGTGGGGCTGGGATGGGTAAGGGACAAGCAGGTGGGAACCAACTTGATGTCCCCACCTATTCCCTCAGAGCCTCCCATGCTCACCCTGCAGTATGACAAGTCTTGGAACATATGGGGCTCAGGAAACCCAGCTCCTGGCAGGTAGACAAGAATGATTTCCATGAGAATTTGGAATTCTCCGAATTCATCTCTGTAAAACAGCCCAATAGCTTGGAACCTCTACTTCATTAAATGAATACACCAATGAAAGATACATTCCGATTTCATGTATGTTAAAAGTGGGACTAGATCTAAAAATAAAAGAAATACAGTATTTCCAGAATACCCACTAAGTCCCCGGTCCTGGGCCAGACACCATCTCTAATCCTCAAGGTGAATTACATTTTGCATACATAGGACTGGGAACCAGAGAGAGGAACCCTCTCAACCTGGGTGACAGAGCAAATGAGTAGCAGAGGGGAGGGTGAGCCCAGGTCACCCGTCTCCCAGGTCATTACTTTCTGCGTTGCCACACACTGCATTGGCAGGAAGAAGGTCCAGAAGATTTGGGGCAGGTGGGAGAGAAAATGCTCCCCGGAGGGCACCCCTCTAGTAGGCAACTGGGCGAGAGCCTGGAGTGGGGAGCCTCAGGTGTCCCAGTCCATGGCCATGACTTCCCAGGACAGCTCCCCCACCCACTCCCTCTCCCCAGTGCTGATTGGTAGAAGGGAGAACTCACTCTCTCATGGCTCAAGTACTTAGTAAGTACCTACTATGTGCTAGGCACTGGGCCAACATGAACAGAGCACTGCTTTCCCCTCAATGTGCACTCCAGGCCCCTATCGTGGTTTGGAGTAGAGAGCAATGTGACGCAAGATTGCCTGGGTTCCAACCCTGGTCTGGCACTTGCTAACTGTATATCCATAGGAAGCTGCTTAACTCCCTAGGCCCCCACTCCTCACCGGCAAAACAGAGAGATAGTGAGCGTGCATTTGGACAATCAATTGCAACAATGGGCCCAGAGACCCTGGCAAAGCACCTGCCACGTGGTGGGTGCTCAGTTTGGGTTAGTTCCCCTCCTTTCTTCCCACCAAGCCCTGCACTGATCTTCTCTCCAAACACCTCCTCCACCATGACTGAGGGGTCTTTACCTTCCTTAAGCCCCTTCCCTGAGCCTAGATGAGGAACCCGGGGCAGGCAGGGACACGAAGGGCCAGAGAGATGAGTGACTCAACCTGGCTTCGAGCTTTAGCTGTGATTCTGCGATCATCACCCAGGCCTCCTGGCTCTCTGGCCACTTAAAACCCAGGCCCTGTTATCACATCTTCTCAAAGAGAGCAGGCAAGCCGTGGTCCTTGTGAGGGCGATGAAATATTCAAATAGAAAAGGGAAGATTTATTATATTGATCTTGGAAGGGCTCGCAGGGACCATGAGCTTTAATTATCAGCTCAGAGCCCCGGTGGAGCAATGCCAAGAGATGGTCTGCAGAGGGCTGGATTTATGGCCAGGGGCTGCCCCTTAGTCATTCGCCTCCTGGTGTGTCTTCTTCCCTCACCCTGTCCCCAGTCCACCCAGTCTGGAGAAGCTGAAGGAACCACGACCAAGACCAAACTGTATGCGACCGTCGTTCGGAAGGGGGGCTTCTTGCCCCGCTACGTCGGCAACAACCACACAGCTCTGGAGGTACCAGGACGGGGGCCCAGGGTTGGCCAGGGTGACGAGCTTGGAGCAGCCCCCAGGCCCTGCCCTTCACCACCTCCGACTGGCTTGACTTTGTGAGGCAGGGAGGGGCGTCTGGGGAAGAAAGCAATGGCGCCTTTCAAGAATAGCCAAAATACTTTGGGAAGGACAAGCTCTGGGATGTCAGGGATGTTGGGGATAGGGATGGAGATGAAAATGATGCCTAACTTTTCCCAAAGTTTCCGGGCCCACAGTCCTGCCCTAACTCGGCCACTTCCTGCTCTGCTCCACATACTATGCAGGCAAGATGGAAAAGGGGGGGCTTCCAAAGCTTGGCGTCTGTCTGAATCTTATGGGACTGAGGGGGGGGGGATGGTATGGGGAGGAAAAGCTGTTTTCTCTCCTAGTCTGTCCCTCTTGAAGTAGTGACCCTCAATCTAGGGCTTAAAACCTTCCAAATTTAGGGCCTCTCCCCTCTTCTTTGAGTCCCACCTCTGAAGAAGTTTGGCTGACCTCCTAATCAGGCATTCATTCACCCATTCAGCAACTGTTTATACAGCCTCCTCCAGGCCTGGCCCAGCTTGGACCTAGCTCCCACACACACCACCCCCAACCTTCCACCCTTCAGCCTTTCAGCAGCTTCAGGAGGATAGGCTTTGCTCCAGAGATATGTCCAAATATGACCTACCTCCTCCTCCCTTTCCCCCATAGCCTTCAAACTGCCCAGCGCTGACATTCAAATGCAGCATTGGTCTGAATAAAGGCCAAGTAACCAAGAAGGCCCAAACTCTGGGCGTCCCCTGCCCCAGCCTGGCTGATCTAATCTACCCACAGTACTACAAGAACTGTTCTTGAGTCCCATTTCACAGCTGGGGACACCAGGACTCAAGAAGAATGAGTCTGGGATGCAAGTCTGGAGCTCCTGACCCTCATCTCTGCTTCCCCATTGGATGCCTTCCTCCTTACATCACGCCCTTTCCTGAGACCCGCCAGCGATACACACACACACATGCATGTGAACTAGGAAGAATGGCCACAGCTCGGCCAGCCCACACCCCACAGTGAGAAGGCCATACCCTCAGGACCCAGCAGAATCCCGGCCTGCAGGGGTCTCCAAGGATCTGCCCTATGCCTACCCCAGCCCCCAGACTTAACCTGGTAGAGTCTCTAGTGGTCCGCCCACTCCCTGGCCCCAGCACAGAGGTCTCCCCCTTCCGGTCCAGAGAGCAGACTGGAGGGCACAGTGGGCAGAGAAATTGCTTCTGTCACTCACCGGCTGTCATGAGCAGGTGTGCTTGGGCAGCTGTCTCATTCACACCTGACCATTCAGCTCAGACCGGGTGTAAATTAGCCACCAGCCCCCACTTCTTGAGACCTGCTCGCAGCCCCCCTGTGAGCACGAGGGCCTGATACCGCCGCAGCAGACTCCCTCGGCCCAGACTCCCGCCCCCGCCCAGAGCTTGAAACACACCCAGCAGATCCAGTCCTTTGCATCTGGGACAGGGATTCAGCCTCCAGGGGCCCCAGTGAGCGCTGAACAGCCCTAAGCACTGTTATTTGAGGGCCTTACTAGTTCACACCTGCGTGCAGTGGAGTGGCGGGCCACCAGCTAAGATGGGTCCTGGCAGAGGGGCCCAGGAGGGAGAGCTCGGGGAGGTGGAAAGAGAGAGGAACCAGAGAAAGCCCTGCTCCCAGGCACTAGGAGGACCGGGGACAGTACGGTCCCACCCCTCAGTGTATAAGCTGAGATCAGCAAGCCCTGAGTAGAACGGGGACCGGCCACAGTGACCCAGCTGTTGCGAGGGGCCCCTCAGCTGTGTTCATAGCCCCTTCTCTTTCTGTTTTTCTTCCCCTGCACACCCTATAGTTAGGACCCCCATCTACCCCCCAAGGGCAGCTCAAGCCCAGCCCCTCCCTGAGGCCACTGCCTGGCCCCTCTTCCTCCCCTCCCAGGCATCAGAGGTTCTGTCTCTCTCTCTGGCTCAGAAACACATTCAGCCTCTCCCTCCCCTGTGCTCTACTTTTCTCCTCCATCAGTGGAGCTTATTTCTCCCCCAAGCACATAATGAGCTCCTACTCTATGCCAGGAGCATTTGTTAATGCTGGGGATACAGCAGTGAATGAGGTAGATGTGGTCCCCTCCCCTGTGGAGCCTGGCTTCTACTCAGATGGACAGAACGTTAATGAGAAAGAAATGAGAATGAACACAAGCTATGATGAGTGCTATGGAAGAGGCAATCCAGGGTATAGAGTATGGGGTGGGTTACTTTAGTAAGCGTAGTTACAGGGGCCTGCCAGAGGTGGTGACATTTAAGCTCTAAAGGAAGAGAAGGAGCCAGCCACTGAGTTGCTGGGAATGGGATGGTGAGTCTAGGCAGAGGGACCGTCATGTGCAAAGGCCCTGAGGCAGAAACAAGTCAGCATGTTGGAGGGGTGAGACAAAAGAGGCTGGAGCAAAGGAGGACTTGGTGCGGATTGGTGCGGATGCAGGCCAGGGGCAGACAGGCCAACGCATGCAGGCTTTGGCCATGATGGTAAGAATTAGAGAATTCACTCCAAGGGCAGTGGGAGGACAGTCATTGCTGGTCTCAAGTAGGAGAATGACATAGTTCAATTCATTTTTACAAAAGCAGGGGTTTTTTTGCCATCATGCATCAAATTGCCTGAGAAAGGGGATGGCAGAGTAGAGGCCAATGATGGCCTCATTCATGGGGAGTCAGAGAGGTAAAAGGAGCCACAGGAATCACAGCTGGGGGAGTTAGGGTGAGGACTGGGGGGAGAGTGGGAGCCCATTCTGCGGGTAAGGGGTGAGAGGGCCAGGAGCCGGATCAGGAGTCGCTTGGGTTGGCAGTGGGGGTATATGGGGACAGAATCTGTGTCTTCTCCCCCCGCCTTCCCAATGCCTAGCCCAGAGCCTGAAGGAGGGTGGCAGAGAAAGAAACAAGTGAGCAGATGGAGGCAGGGATGAGCCCATTACTGGGGCGAAAGATGGCAGGTGGGTTGGCCTTGTCCCCGAGAGGACCCAAGGCTCCCCAAAGTTCACCTGCCTCTTCTCTTCCCCAGGTCTTCCTCCGGGGAGTCAACGAGCCCCTGGTCAACAACCCAGACCCCATGGTGGTCATTGCCAGGGTGGTTCCCAACTACAGTGATTTTAAGTGAGTGGGGCCCAGCTGGGTGCGGGCAAGGGGAGGGCAGGGAGGGCAGAGGACGGAGGAGGGGAAAGGCTGTCCTTGCCACCACAGGCCATGATTCCAGGAGCCCCAGAAACGTGCCCTCCACAAGGCCTTTCAAACCTCCCACTGGGTATGAGGTCCCAGGAAGTTGCCCACGGTCCCTGGAAAGGGGTGGTCTCTCGAGAGCAGACTGCAGAGGAGCCGGCGTGTGGAGCAGGTCCTCAGCCCCTCCAAACCTGCCCCCCATCCAATACCCACCATGTTGCAGTCCCCCTCCTATTCTAGTGCAGGGCCAAGCCTCCAGCCAGTGGTTGTCCCCAAAGAAGGCAGCCTGTGGGTCAGCTCAGAACTTCATGATCGTTAGCCCTGCCCATGGGTCCCCTTCCTTACCCTCCTGAGGGTCTCCCTGTCCCCAGCTGAAGCTCATGCCCCTCCTCCCCAGGCGAC
>CM053609.1:24014286-24034283 GCA_028646535.1 Procyon lotor | reverse complement strand
TGGGCACCTGCCACACTCGTGGGCTGACCCGTGTCTCCTTGCCTCCCCAGGGTCAATCAGGTAAAGCAGGACCCGGCGTCCGTGGGGCTGCCCATCACCCGACTCTCCTTCCCTATCTCATCGGTGATGGACTTTGATGTTCCTCGGGTCAGCCAGAATGGGTGCCCTCAGGTATGGCTCCTTCCACCACACACCTTGGCACTGGGCTCATACCTCCTGTGTCTCATCCACGGGTCGATTCACTCCCTCAGTCAGCTTGTCCCTGGACCATTAAGGAGTTGACTGAACCCGGCTCTCACCCAGAACCAGGCCTCACTGCGCTACGGAGGAGCTGCCCTCGGGGCGCTGTTGGTCTCGTGAAGATGGGCATCACACGCATGAAAAGCTCAAACGTCAACACAAGATAATTTATAACCTAATAACGAAGCAGGAGGGACTGTCAGAGCTAGAAAATTAAGAGGAGACGAGACACAAAAGGACAAATATGGTCTGAAGCCACTTAGATGAGGTTCCTAGAGTAAGCAAATTCCTAGAGGCAGAAAGGAGAATGGTGGTTGCCAGGCACTGGGGGAAGGGGGACAGTAGGGTGTTCTTGTTTAATAGGTACAGAGTTTCCTGTTTGGGTTAATGAGAAAGTTCCAGGAATAGATAGTGGTGACAGTTATACAACATTGCGAGTGTAAAATGCCACTGAATTGTGCATCCAAAGACGGTTAAAATGGGACAGTTCGTGTTGTATATATTTTACCACAATAAAAACTTTTTTTTTTTTTTAATTCGAGGCAAGAGGGATGTGAAGCTTGGGGGATTAGGGTAGGTATCCAGACATAAGACTCTTGAGTTTTTAACAGGGGAGGGATGGTGCAGGGTGATGGAGAACAAGATCACAGGAGCGGAGATAGGATGCACAGGATATTGGAGATGTTGGGGTGGGGGGTGCAGACTGTGCGCATCCGTGTCAGGGAATAGGGTCGGTCAGTTCCCATCATCTCTGCTTCAGCTGGAGCTTACCCCACAGGATGGTCCCAACATTCCTAGAGGCCTTGAAGAAGACAGGGGTGCCTGGGAAGTCCTACCTATTGTCTGCCCACCACTGTTCATGTCCGGCATGGCGAATACAGAATGAGGCACCCCTTTGGGTCCCCAGCCTTCATTTAAAGGCAAGGACGTTTGAAGGCTCAGACACAGACAAAAGTGATGGTGGCAGGGAGGGGCGGGACGAAGGGGGACACTGGGGACAGAGGCTTCAAACCCAAACCAATCCTCGGCCTGATTTCCCCAGAGTCATCTCACACATGGCCCTGCATTTGCCCAGAAAATTATGAACCAATCAGCAGGCGGTCCCTGGGGGGGCAGGAGGCGCTGGCTGCTTTAATGAGGTAGCCCCCTTCTCATCCTGGCGCCCCCCTCTGGCTGCCTTTGCTGCCTAACCAGTCTTGGGAGTGGAGGCGCCCCTAGTCACAGAGACTTGCTCCCAGAGCCTCCTCCATGGGTGGGACTCAAGGCCCTCGGTCCAGTGGTGGCAGACACCTGCTGAAGTTCACTAGGCAATGTGGCAGTCTGGCCAGGTGGAGAACTCCCAGAAGTGAGGGACAGGGTCGGGTTTCTGTGGTACCAGGTGCGTGGGCGGAGCTTTACCTGAAAGGGTACCAGTCAGCAGCTGACGTACTCCCCTCCCCCTCCCCTTTCCGCACTTGGCCTCCTCACCTGACTGGAGGGGTGGTGGTTGGACCAGGTGATTTCTGTGACATCTGGAGTCGCCGTGGTTTCCCACCAGCTGCCCACCATGCCAAAGCACTGCAGCCGGGGATTTGAGGACCTGGCCCACCTGGGTTTGACTCCTGCTCTGTGACTTAGTAGCTACCTGATCTTTGTTAAGCTTCTCGGTTTCTCCAGTTCCAGATTCCTACCTTTACTGGGCTGTTAGGAGCCCCTGAAGGACTCAGCTGGTCACAGCGTCCAAGACCAGGGCAGAGGCTCAGTGGGCTCCGTCCTATTCAGAGCTGCCCCTCCCCTAGTGTCGGATGCCCCCGACATTTGGCTACAAGTAACCCCATGGACTTAAGCTCTAAGGATATGTATTGATAACGCTTGGCGAGGGGTCCCCGTGTAGGATACTTGCCAGATTGGTTGATGCACCATCTCAACAGCGTCCTCAGGACTCAGGATCTTTTCAACACCCCTGAACTGCCATCTTCAGCCTCATAGAGGCAAAATGTTCAGGGCACCCCACCCAGACAAGACCAGGACCCGAGAGAGGGAGCCTCCCCTTCTCACCTGTGGCTTCTGAAGGGCTGGAAACCTCCTGCCCGCAGCCCCTCCGCAGACCTCCCTTCTCGTCTCATTGGCCAGAATTGGATCACATGCACTGCTCTCAGCCAATCACTGGGGAGGGGTGTGGCATCACCTTGCGGAAGCAAATGTGGACAGGCGTGGAGAAGGGGGCAGAGAGAGAGAAATGGTTGAGGGGCATAGTGTCTGCATCACCCCTTTGGGAGCCTGGTGATGGTGGCAAAAATGGTCAGTGAAGGGATAGTTGGGCCGTCAGGCCTGAAATGGAGTGGGACTTAGGAATCACTCGTACCCTGCATCCCGCACCTTTGCGGGGGGCCATTGCCCATCAGCCTGCTCCTATTGGCCTGCCCTCTTTAGAGAACTGAGGCAGAGATCCTGGCTGATGAAACAGAAGCAGAGGAGAAAGAAATTGTCTGTGCCTACCGTCGTCTCCCCTGTCTCAGCCCCCAAGGCCAGTGGGTCCCCAAGGGCACCCATTTCCTTCTCGCAGACCTTGCCCTGTTGCTGGCCTCATCTCTTGCGGGGACCACTGCAGCGGCATCCACTCAGGCCTCTCCCGTTCAGCCTTGGAGAAACAGCCAAGGCAAGCCTGGCCCAAGTCTAGACCCTTCCCCTGGACCCCTGACCCTTTCATGCACAGGATGAAGCCCTCCCTGGCAGTTGGGGACACAAGGCCTCGTTCCCTGGAGCGTCCTGGCTCACGGTCCCAACCCCCACAGGCTTTCTGCAGGCTCTCTGGATGCCCAGCTGTCCTCTCTGGGCTGCCAGCCTTCCCCTCTGCTGCACTCAGCCTAAAATGGACCTCCTCCCTCGGATCCTCCCTTCCCCCAGTCAAGGGTTGCTGCTTTCTTCTCCAACATCCCAGCTCCCACAACCCACAACTTGCTTAGACCTCCGCATGGATCATAGGAGTGTGTGTGTGTGTGTCCTATCACCTGGGAAGATGGTGAGCTCCAGAGGGAGCAGGGGCTGACTCTGGCTCCCCCATAGGCCCCGCAGCAACCTTGAAGTGTAGAGCATGGAGAACTCCAGTCAGCATTGGCTGAGTTCAATTGACTTTTGGTCTTGATGGCAAGGTATCCATTGTCTCCTTCAGCCCACACAACAGCCTCCAAGGCATAGAGCATAAGGCATTTTCCAGTGGACAGTGACATCTTGAGTTCCAGCGAGGGGAGGGGGCTTGCCAGAGGTCATGCAGCAAGGTTGAGGCAAACCTGGGCCCAGAGCCAGGGTATCCTAGCTCCCTTGAGGCCCCCCGGCATCAGCCACTGGTAGCCACCCTTCCCAGGATGGGAAGCAGGTAATGGTAGGTGTGGGTGGATATGGTGGGCCCAGGGGAAATGGAAGGAGGGCCTATGGGCCCATGTAATGGAAGCTCTGTCCCTAAGGAAGGCAGGGCTGCCTCAGTGGCCAGGGGTTAATGGCTTTGCTGAAGATCACAGCTGAAGGTTAATCATATTCCTTAATTCCACAGCCCGCTGTGGCCTTTCCCATTAGCCTCTGTAGTCAGTGACTTCCCCGCCCCATGCCCTGCCCCTCACCCTCCCACACATGCCACCAACACCTTCACCAGGGCCCTGGCATCAGACTCCAGAGGTGGTTTAACCTTGATTCCTTGCCCCTTCCCCTCCCCCACACAAGAGACACTGACCCGCTCTCCCCAGTTGTAGGTCTGAAGGGATCTCTCTTGGAAGATTCATCCCAGGAAACCATTCAGGGAAAGACCTGTCCTTCCCGAGCAGTCAGACACTATTTCGTGTTTAGTAGACTCCATTTAGACCCATTAATAGGCCCCAGAGAGGACAGCCAGCATCCATTAAATACCGCCCCCTTCCCGGGTGGGAGCAAGGCATGGGGGCAGCAAGGGACTGAGTCACAGGTCCTCCTTGAGTGCCTCAGGGCCTGGCAATGGTCTAGGCGATGGGGAAGCCCCCCCCGGCACTCAGTGGGGTAGCTCTGGGACGGGCATGGTTTGGGGATCAACCCTGAAAGACCATTCCCAAGCCCCACAGAACCTGAAGGCAGCCTCTCTGACCTGACCTGGGGCCAAGTGACTGTCCCTGAGCTCCCTCCAGAACTCATTCTCAGGAACAGTCCCATTACCCCAGTCCCTGTCCCTGTGTTCAGGACCCCTGGCCCCGAAAGTGACTGCACCCCATGTCCCCCGGGGGCAGGGGCCAAGGCAGACACAGCTGAGCCTCAGGCGGGGCCTCGGAGACAGACACATTAATGTGACAGGCATCAGAGCCCTGCCACCACGGGGGGAGTGGACCCACACTGATATTTCAAGATCCGGCGTCAATAGCTCCTGGAGCCAGTGGAGCATTTGTGCTGACCTTTCTGAGCAATGACTGGTTCCCGCAGGGAGCAGAAGGTCGTAGCGGGTGTGTGTGCTGTGTGGCTGACAGCCCCTGGCTGGGGACAGAGGCAAGGCGGCCACTGGGGGAGTCTGCACCGGTGACCCCAGCCCCTCCCTGTGTTGGGACTTCAGGGCCTTCCTCGGGTCCTACTTCCTGCGAGATGGCTTTCGTGGCTGTCCCTGGGAATGTCTCCTGGAGCCCCTTATTTGGGGGCTCAGGTCAATACTGTAGTGCCTTAAAATGTACGTCTTTTTTTTTTTTAAAGATTTTATTTATTTATTTGTCAGAGAGAGAGAACACAAGCAGGGGGAGTGGTGAGCAGAGGCAGAGAGAGAAGCAGGCTCCCCGCTGACTGAGGAGCCCGATGTGGGGCTCAATCCCAGGACTCTGGAATCATGACCTGAGCTGCAGGCAGACACTTAACCGACAGAGCCACACAGGTGGCCCAAAGTGCATGTCCTTTAATTCAGCATTTCTGTTTTGGGTACTTGGGAAGTAATCTGAGACTCAGAAATCCACATCAAGGAGTATTCAGTATAGTGCTGTTCTAGGAAAACATGGGAAGGGAGAAACCAGGGCCCCTGGACATGACAAAATATCCTGCAGCTACAAAGATCATGGATACCAAGTGTTACTTGTGACCCTGAATATGCCTAGGTTTTCACAGTAAATGAAAAACGTAGTATGTTAGGATGACAATTATCTACAAAATACTCTTAGGAAAAAACAAGAAACACACAGTCTTAGCATAGTTATCTTAAGTGTAGGAATGTCGGGTGTTTTGGGGGATATTTGTGTTTGGTTTTGCTTTAAGTAGGCTCCACACCCAGCGCAGAGCCCAACTTGGGGCTTGAACTCATAACTCTGAGAGCAAGACCCGAACAAAGATCAAGAACCAGACATACATACATACATACATACATACATACATACATACATTTATTTATTTATTTATAAAGATTTTTATTTATTTGACAGAGAGAAACACAGTGAGAGAGGGAACATGAGCAGGGGGAGTGGGAGAGGGAGAGGCAGGCTTCCCGCTGAGCGGGGAGCCCAATGTGGGGCTCGATCCCAGGACCCTGGGATCATGACCTGAGCCGAAGGCAGATGCTTAATGACTGAGCCACCCAGGCGCCCCAAGAACGAGACATTTAACTGACCAAGCCACCCAGGCACCCCTAGGGTTTTTCTTTTTCATCTTTCTACTTTTCTGTGTTTTCCACAATTCGTTCATTACACGTATGTTGCTTTTACAATCGGGACAAACACCTGTAGACACAGATGGGTATGTCTGGGCATCCCTTCACTGGGGAGAAGCTGTGGCCCCATCGCCTTCTCCCACTGTCTCCTTTTAGCTGTCCAAACCTGCGGGACCCCCGGAGCTGCCCTTTTGGAACCAATCCTTCATCTTCCAAGGCCGAGACGGAGCCACCAACTTCTCAGAAGACGCAGCCCTGGTGTTGGAGTACTACTCGTCGGCTTCCAGTGAGTGTCCCTTGGGTGCCGTGCGAGGGCAGCCGTGCCTCAGGACATACGTGGGAAGGATGCTCAGACCACCTGCCTCTGCCCATTGCGAGGATGGGTGAAAGAGACCCGGTTCGCTGTGCATGCAGGCAGGGGGAGGAGCACCTGGCTGGCTTCCTCATCCTTGTTCCGTGGCGCGGGCCAGCACACATAGGTCCTATTCCCATATTAGATCCGTGCATTTTTATCACACCACTACCCCCTCCCCATGGACCTGTCACTGAGGAGGGAGGGATAGATCCCCCCAGGGCTCACAGCATAGAGGAGAAACCAGATTCAGAGACCCGCTGATCTACGCTCTGAATTCCGCATGGAGAGAGTAAGCCCCCAGGCCAGAGACGGGAGATCCATATACACACCCAGAAGTGCAGAGTGTGTGGAGAGTTGGTCTTGAATTCAGAGACCCCCCCCCCCAAAGTTCAGAGGAGGAGACTTGTGCAGGGCAAGGCCAGGAGGCGGGAACGTGAGGCACTGGAGGTTGGGTCCCGAAGAACTGGGGTGCCTGCTGGGATCCTAGGGGTCTCGGGTGGGGGCTTTGGTGGGAGCCCCAGCTGGTCCTCCCCCTACAGTGAAAGGCAGTGAGCCATGGACCTTCGGCAAGCCCCTGGGCATCTCCGTGTTACCGCTAAAGAGCCGTCTGTACCACAAGATGCAGGCGGGAAAGGGTCTGAAAGGGCTGCGCGTGGAGAAGCTTCACATCACCGTGAGTGCCCCGCCCTGACCGAGCCCACGCCGGGTGGCCCGCTCCTGCCCCGCCCACCCCATGCCACCTTGCTCCACGGATGCCGGATACCGGTGGCTCTGGCTTCTCCAGCAGCTTCCACCAGGGCCCCCACCACGGAAGCCAACCACGGTCAGGTATAAGGCGCTCCCCTGAGCTCCTGCCCTGAGCAGCGTGAGGAGAAGCCCAGGGAGGCCCCACGGGACAGTGGCGAGAGCTCAGGTCTTTAACCAGCGAGACCTGAGTTTAAATCCTGACTTGCCCTAGTTCTCACTGTGCAACCTGGGGCAAGTTTCTTAGCCTTTCTGAACCTTGGAGTGCCCAGGCTCTAGAACCTGACTGTCTGGGCCCAAATGCTGGTGCCACCCACCCCTTACCAGATTACATGACCATGGGAAAATGAAAGTGCCTCAGTTTCCTTGTCTGTTCAATAGGTTCATGATAATAGAATTTTTCTCATAGCATTGCTGTGAGAATTTTTTTTTTTTGAGGAAATACAGGTATAGTACTTAGAAAAGAGGAAGTTCTCAATAAGATTTAATACATTATTATATCGTCATTTATTTCTATGCTACCTTTTCCCCCTAAAATACTTCCGGCCATCCTGATGTAACAGACCTCAGTCAATGGGAGTTTCCCCATTCTGCCAGGAGCCAGGTCTAAAGTGCCAACCAGCCCTTCAGTGGCGTTAAGAGGGGGGGTTCGAGGCAGTGAGGGTAAGCAGAGACAGGGGACCAGATCCTGCCTCCCTCTCATTCCCCAGGCAGAGCCCCCAGCAGGCCCCTTGGGGAATCCGGAGCAGTGGGCAGAACAGAGGCAGAAACTGCCCTGGCCAGCACGGGCTGACTGCTTCCCCCTCCTCCCCAGGATACCAAGCTGAAAACCATCAATGGTGAGGCCCCCACAGTGGATATCTCCTTCCAGCTGCTTTCCTCTGAGGTAAGCCTGCAGGGTTGGGAAAAGCAGGGCCCGGCAGCTACCTACCAGGTCCGCAGTGGGTTCCAATGTCCTTCACAATGGTTGGCCTCGTTCGGGGGCCGGGGCCAGGGGCTTCTCGAAGGAGGGGGACTGCTGCCTTGGATAGAAATGTCTGAGGGTGATTGAGTCTCCAGAAAACGAGACAGAGAGCCAAGATTAAGAAGAGGAGAGTTGAGAGCAGAGGGCCACTCAGACCTGGGAGTCAGCCTCTAACCCAGCCCAAGCAAAGCCTGGCTCACCGGGATCAAGGCTCTACGAGGGTGAACTAGGATTTCAGCTTCTGTTGCTGCGAAACAAACTACCGCAAACCTAGAAGCTTAAAATGATGCCCATTTGTGGGCTCGCACTTCTGAGGGTGGGCAGTCTAACAGGGCGTGGCTCAAATTGAGATGTTGGCAAGGTCACAGTCCTTTCTGGAGGCTCTGGGGAAGTGTGTGCTCCCAGACTCATTTAGGGGATCATCAGAATTCAATTCCCCACAGTCGTGGGTGAGACCAAGGTCCCTGTTTCTGCTGGCTGCAAGACAAGGGGCGCCTCAGCTACTAAAGGTCCCCTACATTCCTTCTCACGATGACCCCCTCCATCCTTCGGCCAGCAGGCAAGTCAAACCCCCCCCCCCACTTCAACTCTCTGACTTTCTCCTTTGTCAGCAGCCAGAGAAAACCCTCTGCTTTTAAAGGGGCTCATGTGATTAGGAGAGGCCCACCCTGAGAATGGCCCCATCTTAAGGTCAGCCATGCCGTGAAACACAATCACAGGGGTCACAGCTCATCAGAGGCATGGGTCCTGGGGATTAGGGTGTGGAATCTTGGGGGCTCGTTTTTGGACCAACCCACAGCTGGGTTGATCTAAGTGGAAAGATACCACAGGCTCTGAGCCCTGCCAGACGGATGGGATCTCTTCCTCTAGCCAGCCCTCCCCTCGACTCTGAGTCCCGGTTGAACCCGGGTCACTTGGTTCCAGTGCTCCTGGCCAGCACCTTCTGGAATTCTTCCCCTCTTCGGTCTGTGGTGCCAAGACAGGCACAAAGCCGGGACACGGGCAGTTCAGGACCACACCCAGGAACTACTGGTTCAGCCCCCTCCCACCGGCTTCCCACACCAGGAAAAATCACCACCAGTGCTGGGGTAATACTTGGCCTGTGACCTGACCCAGGGAAAACACAGGGAATTGTTTGGTGTGGGGTACGAGGCAGGTATCTGGGAACGTAGCCATCTGGAAATGTGTCCCTGTAAGGCCTCTGATGAGTACCTGGGACCGCCATCAGCACTTCCACCTATGGAATGTGCTGCATTGTCTTCTGATTCCTGATTCTTCTAATTCCTGGTGAAAGAGAGTTTGTTAGAGACAGCCTGATGCCCACCCTCACCCCCACCCCCACCACCACACCAGGTGTAGGACCAAGAAGGTACAGAGAGGGGAGGACACAGACAAAGCAAAAGACCCCAGGAGAGAAGCAGGGTCCTTGGAGAAAATGTCACCGATTTCCCAGATCGGAGCTCACCCCTCCACGGCCTCTTCTCGGGATCTAGAGTCTGTCAGTGGCCACTGCCTGGCCCTTCCTCGCCTCCCCCTGCCTCCTGTCCCTTCACGGGGACACATGTGTCCTGAGGACCGAAAGGAGCATCAAGTGCCCCTGGTCAGGCCACTGGGGGACCCAGCAGGCAACAGGCAGGTGGACAGGACCCTTCCGCGGTTGCCCAGGGGCTAGGCACAAAGGTCTCAGTGATGAATTATTCACCGGAGCTGTGCTAAGTGCAGAATTAATCCCTTTCCTTCCAGCTGGCGGCCTCACTAAATTATCCCTCCAAGTCATGCGGGAAAACGCTGCCGAATTCATTTAGCGGCTGAGTGTTTTGATCTGGGCCTTGTGATTTTAGCTTCCCCTTCCCCCAGCCCCCCTCCCCCTGGAGGCGGGTAAAAAAAAAACAACAAAAAAAAAAACCTTTCGGTAATGGATTTCCGAGAAGAAAGGAAAAGAAAGCGATCAAGATTGGGTGTGTACCAGGAAAATAGTACTAGAGGAAATTCAGATTCTGCAGCCAAGCGCTCAGCACACACACAGTTCCACACACGCACGCTGTCTCACACCAGCTTGTGCGAATACCCCCACGTGGATGGTCCCGTGTGCACACACACACGCACACGTGGGCACACATACACACCCCTTTGCATGGACACACACGCTCAGTCCACAGACACACACTCACATGCACACACGTGCAAACTGACACACAGACGTTTTCATACCCGCCCTGACATACGCAGAAGCTCCGTCTCTTTGTGGCTCAACTGTTCCTTGGTGACACTATCTGTGAATTGGCCGAGAACTGACTCACTTGGATTCCAGAATCTTGAACTCCAACTGGGGGGCTAATGCGGGGGGCTCTGCATAGGCTCTTGCGGCCAGGGCACCCAGCTGTTCGTTCATTCTTTTATGCCACATATATGTGGTGAGGACTAGAATTTTGGCCACCTTTGTGGATTGCAATGAGGGGGAGGGGCCAGCAGCCATGGAGCCCATCTGCCTTGAATTCCCCCTCATCGGGCTTGGACAGGGCTCTCGGCTCGCGTCTGAGCCCTTTTGGCACCCTTCTCTCAAATGGGGTAGTGGGGGCGTGTTGAGAGTTGATGAACAGGAGGATGGCCTGGCAGCTGAGTGCAGAGGGCCCTTCCCAGCTCCGGCACTCCCCGCTACCCTCACTGTCACAGCCCCGATGTCCTCTGTGCCAGCGCAAACATCGGGCACCTGCTACGTACCGGATACCATTCCAGTTTTAGGGCTCTTACACGTCCTCATAAAGCTTGTGCTCTTAGAGGGCAGGGAGCGTGGCCCAGCCAGTTAAGCGAGTCAGCTCCTGAGCAGACAGCAGCTCCTGGTAAGAGGCTGGACAAAACCCAGTGACAGCAAACTCCTGGCGGGCTCTGAATTCCTTCCCTCTTACGGGTCCACTTAAGATGCCATCTGCAAGTTCCCGGAGGAAGGTACCTGGCCTTCATGTCTGCATTCCAGCCTGGGGGACCAGCACCATCACTTCTTCCGTCTTTTAGATCAAACACTGATTGAGGCTCCAGAAGCCTGGGATCTTAGAGTCCCGTGGACACTGGCTGCGGGGGCACTTGGGATAACGGGCCTCTCAGGCCCATGTGACTGACAATCTCATCTTAAGGGCAATTCCTTGCCCGTGGCCAGATGTGCCACTGAAAGGTGGTGCTTCGGGAGAAATAAATATGCATGCTCTATCTGGGTACCCCCCCTCCTGAGGACACATCCTCTTTCCCCTGAGCCTTTACGGGCAGACGAGATATCCTGGTTAGTTGAAGTCTGAGTGAACACCGGCTCCCCCACACCCACTGCTTCCATACCACCTTTTCTTCAGAGCTCTGAGAACAAGATCGTGATGGAATTTCCAGATACGCCGAGACCGCCCAGGTGTCTCGCAACAGCCTGCCCGGGACTGGATTGTCCTTGACAGTGTCCGCCCAGGTGATCTTACTTGCTCTGCCATGACAGGAACCTCACTACCACCAAACGTCCCTGTCCCGTGGTTCCGTGGCCACAATAGACAGAAATGAGCGCCTCGCCCTGAGCCCACCCTCTCTGCGCCCCCAGGCTCCTGGCTCTGCCATCGGGGGCTGCAGGGCGACCTTGGCAAGCCTCTCATGCTGGTCGTGGGGGACACTGGCACGTGGTCAGCCATGCAGTGTGCTGGCTGGCCCACCGGCCAGCAAAGCCTGAAGTTTCTATGAATGGCGGATGGAGTGGCCTCCTGGTTTGGGGGATAATGCTGGAAGCTGGTTCTGCTGGTGATGGGTTAAGCTTTATCCCTCTGATGAGACTTCTTGACAGGCACCTGCTGCTCGGAGTGATCTACTTCAAGCTAGAGTTGTGTGTGTAGGTGAGCACGTGAATTACTACACATGGATTCACAAAAACTAAAAAAAAATGGACACCTGCCCATAGGTGGCCAACTTCCCTTTATCGTGCATACAGAGGGGGTCCCTGACCTTGGGGGTTCTGCTCAACTCTAAGAATCCACAAGCCTATGGCCGCTCCCCATATACATGTACGAATAACCCTATCTCTTCTCCATCCTCCCTCTGATATTGGCCTCTGCTCTTTGAAAAGTGCAATCTGGTCCCCCAGGAGTCTGTGCTTCTCCAGGCTAAGCAGTCTGCCTCTTTTAATGAACTGGTGTCAGGATCCTGCTGCATCCTGGGTGCCCTCCAGCTTGCAGGAAACCTCTTTGAAGTGAGGCCCACACTGAGCAGGTTTTCCCGGCTGACCCGTGTGGACTGAGCCCCGTGTTCACATGATAGGTGCTCACAGCGCCGGTCCCTGCCTCCTCACATGGAAACGTGCCTCCTGCAAGGTGGGACGAGTCTACGCAGTCATCTGGGTGTTTGGCAACAGCGTTCCTTCTCGGGCTGGGATTTGGAATCCAGAGTCTTACTCAGGCTGAGCACCAGGGCACCAGGCAGAGATGGGACCCCTCACATGGGCGGCTGCCTCCTTCTCAGCCCACAACCCCGAGAGATGCTAGCAGGATGCAGGACTTGTAACCCGTGGGTCGCCTTGGATTTTGACACAGGGTGGGTGCCTTTGAGGAGAGGAGGAGGTGGCACCCGCTGCCACCCACTGAGGGAAGGGGTGGCTCCCACAGTCCTGTCTGAACTTCCCCCTTCCCTGTTCTCGCAGGGAGAGGCGGGGCAGGTCTGCTATGTTGTGCCAAGGGCTGCCCTGGTGTTTTTATTCAAATCAGTTACAAAGCTCTCTGGAGACCAGACCAAAGTGGGGACAAGTGGCTGTTTAACAAAGGAGGAGGGGAGGGCGGGGGTTAGGCAGAATCATGCTGGCTTTTGATGAATTTTTATAAATTTCTTTGAAAGCCGCGTATGAAAGCCCTGGGCTGGTCCTCAGAGAAGCCCCAGCACAAACCTGTGTCCATTTCCACACCGAGCACAGCTGCCTGGAAGGCCCAGTGTTCAGGACCGCACGAGAGCCCCCTCGGCTGGTTCCGTCCTCCGGAGGGTTCTGTCCCCACCCCCAAGACCCCAGCTCTGAGAACGATGACAGATCCAGAGAAAAAAGACCCTTCCCCTTCCACAACCTCACAACACCCTGCCTGTCTTCCCTTCTGCCCCACGTCCCCTACACAAGTCTGGGCTTGGGGCAGGGGTCTGGGCTTGAATCTTGGATCTTACACTGATCTTCGCCGCCCTGAGTCCCACCTTCATCATCCACAGAAGGGGGCTGTGATCCCTACCAGCCAGGAATGTAGTGAAAATGGAATGAAGGAGCCCGTGTGAGTGCCCAGCCCAGTGTAGTTTGCTGACACACGTGCTGAACTCATCAGACATGGGGACGGGGCTCCTGGGGGAGGGGAACAACAGAGCCTTGCTAATCCATCACTCGGCGCCCGCCCCTCGTGACAGCCGCTCCACCAGACTCACATCCATAAGGACATCAGGAGTCCTTGTCAGGTGCTGAAGGCAAACATCACCAGCCCCACATTTGGTCTCACAGCAGTTTTTCAGAGAATGAAGAAATGGAGGAGAGAGAGACAATCAGCTCTCTGGAGGCCAAATTTGCTGAAGTCCCCAGTGTGCCCTGCCTTGAGCTGGGGGCCGTGGAGGAGAAGACCCGCTTCCTGCCCTGTGGGTGGGCAGGGCTGGACCAAGAGCCGTACTGCAGGCTCATTCCAGATGCCTTGCCCACCGCAGGGCTCTGCTGCCTTGAGAATGCGAGCCCGTGACTCCCAGGAGTCAGGATAGAGAGATGGCTAAGGAAGCTGGATGTCTTGGCACACACACACCCCCTGCCCCCCGGCCTGCTCTGCTCTCCTGCTCTCCACTGGGCTGTGAGCCCAACGCACAATTGGTGGATTGAAGAAGGGGGAGGGGAGGAGAGAGGGCAAAACTTCCAGACCAAACTACTCAGAGAGTGGGGGCTGCTCTTGGGTTTCTCCCCATCCCAAAGCCACACTGCCATAGCCTAGACCTCTCTCCAGCCAAATCAGATGCACCCCAGCTCCACCCAAGCTCATTCAGGCATGAAGTCATTAGCCTTTCTTTGGATCCCTAGCCTGTGCCAAGCAGTAAAGCGCCCTGACAGATCGTTACCACCCATCTTGCTAAGGGTTCCGACTGAAGTGCATCAAACATACAAAGGTCAAGGGAAGAGTCACAGAGAAGAATGGTTTGAACTCTGCCTCGAAGAATGGCTTAAAAATTGGCAAAGCAAGGGTGATTCAGGCAGAAGGAATCACGGGTGCAAAGGCATGGAGGCATGACGGTATCTGAAGCACATGGGGCATATGGAGGCTGTTGTGGGCAATGAGACTGGAGAGTTAGTTGGGGTGTACACCGTGGAGGGCCTGGATGCCAGGATGCAGGGTTTAGACTTAATGGTGGTTCAGAGTGGTTCGAAGCTAAGGAAGGTCTTTGGGCAACAGTAAGATGTGATCTGACTTTTATGTTGGAAAGCTCTCTCTAGATGTAAATGGGGGGACTCAATGGGAAAGCTGAAATGCAGAAAGCCCAGATTCCAAACTAACAATAGCGAGTTCCCAGACTGTCCAGTGAGCGATGGGCAGGGCTCTATTTAATACTAAAATCCTTGCCAGAATTGTTAAATATCCTTATCACCGGCACCCCTCTCCTGATCCCACAACTTGCTTTTAGATTAACCCTCTGAAAATCATTTTCTGGAGAATGAATCATGGCCCCAATGAACATTAACACTTGGGCCCCTCTTTGCTGGCAGAGACTCAGAGCTTCAAACCCCACTGCAGCTTCGAGACTGTGCAGGATGCCATAATGAGGCTTGCGATATGCATGGGACGCAGCAAGCCCTCTTGGAGGGCCCCCGTTTTCTGAGCCTCGCCTTCAGCTGAAGAGATAAGAACCTACAACTGGGGCCACAGGAAATGACAAAGCAGTAACTGATCAGGGAGCTGCTGCACAGGGCTCATTATGGTGCTTGCCAGCAGGCGAGACACCCTTATCAGGGAGAAAATTGCATCAGGCCTCCTGAATTACTAGCGATTGGAAGCAGATTTCTTGGGACGCACTTTGTTAGATACCTAATGAGCGGGATACAGGCGGGCAGAGCCCAAGGCCGGCGGGGCGGGGGACAAATGTCTTTGTTAAACAGAATTTGTCAGTTTCCGCTCCAGGTTCCCTGGGGAGGGTTCAGGGCCAGCTAATTGAATTAAGAGCCTGTATGCTCCAGCGAGGAGGCTCAGGGCGGGGCGAGAGGCGGGCAGGCCGGAAGGCGGGCGCTTTCAGCACCAAGGACAGCAGCTGCATCCTGGCTAGTCTGTAATTGCCAGGGCAGGCTGGAACTGTTGCATTTTGCATGATCAGGGATCTAAGGGACGGAGCGGGTAGGAGGGAGGCCGAAGATGTTAGGGAAGGAGGAGGAAACAGGTGACCCAAGAAGCCTCGAGCCTGTGATGCTATTGGCCTGGTCTGTCTCAACAGACCCTCCTCTGCAGGCAACAGCCAGGGCTGAGAGGCATGAGGGAGGGGAGTCTTCTCTCCACCGGGACGCTCACGTGGTGTGGGGCAGCTGCGGCAGCACAAGGAGTGGTGGGCTTCGCAGCGACTCTGAGCCCACACATGGCTGTGCATTGCTTCAAGCTTTCAAAGTAGGTCTCCAATTACAGCCCTAATAAAGCAGGACATGCTGTAGCCACGAAACCAGAATGAGGGGCCACTTGTCAGCCCCAAGCTGCCTCAGCCAGCAGGGCAAGGCCTGCCAAATAGAAAAGCAAACAAGCAGACTTGGGGGGTGGGCTCGCAGCCTCCACCCCCACCTGGAAGAAAGGGGGAGAGCTAGGTAAGCCTGGGCTTAAATGGGGAGGAGTTAGTCCCCAGGCCCTACTCTCTCCTCATCCTCATTTTAGCATTATTCCCCTCCCTCATCCTCCACCCTGACCACCCACCATTTCGAGCAGCCTGGCCCCTTCCTGTGGCCCCAGACAAGCTCCTTTCCGATGAGAAGCAAGGACGAGAGGGACAGCTGCCTCCCCACAACATGGGCAGACTGAAGCTCAGTGGTCTGAATAGGCAGTGTTAAGGAGGACTGAGGCACTGTGTGGGGTATTGGGAAACTCCTGATGCCACTTGCCTCATATGACAAGAGCCACTGCCTCAGGACCTCCCTTTGGGGCTTCTACCAAATGGGAACCTAAAGATTATTCTATAGAAGCCACTCGATCACTTGCACCAACTCCCAGACCAGGATGGATCCTCGAAAAGTCGATTAGAGCCAGAGATTAGAATCCCGGGCAGGAGGCCGGCAAGGATGGGTGTGGGAGGTGGGGAGGTACTAGAGCGAAGCAGCTGTGGGATAAGACACAGTCCAGGGCCAGCCGTGGAGAGCGCAGAACAGAGTAGATCCTCTGAGTCTGGCAGGGGCTGCAGGAAGAGCCCCTAGGAGTCAGAAGGGGCAGAAGAGTTGACATCCATAAATACTCTACCTTTCCTTCCCTCCTCCTGAGAACATCCTCTTCCCACAACCTGCCTACCAGAGACTGACGAGGTGAAGTCACTGGTCTGGACTGAGGGGTCAGTGTCATTTTAATCTTCGTAATGAAAAATTAAATGAATTACGATAAATTTCAGAATCCACATAAAAGTACCTGGTGAATGGATGTGAGGGGGGTGACCCGGCTGCAACATCTCTCACCCCACTGATCACCAGGGTTGGCTCAGCTGACCTGGCTGGCTAGGCAGGTGTCCCCTTCCTCCCTCGCTGTGCTCTGTAGTTGGAGGAGGACTGTTCTTCCATCAGGGGTGTACGAGCGGCTGCCTTCCCCTGCTGGAACCTCCCTGTAAGCTCTCAAGGTTCAGTCGTAGGACTAGCCAAGCTCCCAAGACTCCAGACACATCTAAATGAGGCACCACACGTGATGATCTGTCTTGTTTGTGGGAAAAAAAATTTTTAAGTACCTCGTAAGTGCCCAGCTCTGATCAGGGGCCCAGTACATAGTACCTGTCAGCTCTGGGTCACTGGGTTTACCCGGCTGGTGCTGGGCCCACACAGGGTAGATATGAGGGGGACAGGCAATGGGGGAAGGGACTGCCTCTGCAGTGTGTCCCTGCTTTCAGAGCTGATGAGGCACCTCTGGAGACCTCTCCCTTGATTTCATTACTTCCACTTCCTCCCCTAACTGGATTAGAAGGCAGTCTATGAAATCCAGGGCAGCGAGATTGGCTTTCTGCCTGGAAATGAGGAAAGATGTCATTACAGGTCCTGAATCAGCATCTCATCCCAGTCCCCGGGGCCACCTGGTCAGTGGGGAGTTCTTCGCCCCGGCTAGCTGTTCTTTCCTTCCTTCTCTCCTGTACCCGCCTACCCATGCGTCTGTCCAGTGTGCATGCTGTAGTCCTCCTTCTCCAGCCAGTCTGGGGTTCAGCTGTTCCAAGCAGGAGACACAGGTGGCGCTTTTTTTCCATCTAAAGCACAGAGACAACAAAACCACCCCGAATATTCAGATGCTATACAGAGGCACTGGGGTGCTCAGTGGGGAGGCTCTCCATGAATCTCATCCTCCTTAAACCATAGCCCCCAGGAGAGGCAGATGAGAGAGATGGCCAGGCCTTAAGCCCAGGGACAAAACAGGCCCAGGAGTTGGGGTTATGAAGTACAATAGGTGCCCAGATCAGCCTCAAGGTCAGCCAATGCTTCTCTCGTCTCATTCCAGAAATCTTCATATAGTTCCTTTCTCTTTGGAATTATCTGTCCTTATACCCATCTGACAGGGTAGGCGGGAGATGAGGCCCGGACTGGACTGGGTACCTCTGTGCTTGTATGACGATCCCTGACTCCACCAACATAAGCCTGAAAAGACTTCATGTTAATGAATTTCTACATACCAAATTTTATTTTTTTAATTTATTTACTTTATTAGAGTAGGGGGAGGAGGGACAGAGGGAGAGGGAGAGAATCTCAAGCAGACTCCCTACCTAGCCCGGAGCCCGATGAGGGGCTCGCTCTCACGACCCTGGGATCATGACCTGAGCCGAAACCAAGAGTCCAACGCTTAACTGACTGAGCCACCTAGGTGCCCCATGAACTTCTGCAGACAAAATTTTACTATAAAAGGGAATAGGAGCCCCTGGGTGGCTCAGTGGGTTAAAGCCTCTTCCTTCGGCTCAGGTCATGATCTCAGGGTCCTGGAATCAAGCCCCGCATCAGGCTCTCTGCTCAGCAGGGAGCCTGTTTCCCCCTCTCTCTCTGCCTGCTTCTCTGCCTACTTGTGACCTCTCTCTCTCTGTCAAATAAATAAAATCCTTAAAAATAAAAAAAAATAAAAGAGAATAAAGGAATCATTATATAAAGTATTCAAGTGGTAAATTGAAGGGTCCTTATCCTGATTCATCCGGTTCATATGTGTGGGTATTTATAGAGAGAGTGTCCACTTCAAGGGAGGCCCACCCGTACTTGTTCTTCCTCTGTTTGTTCAGGGTCAGACATTCCGGCACCTCTAACCCTGAGCACATCCTGTGCTGGCTGACACTGTGCCCATTGTTCTATCTGCTTCTAGCACAGATGGTGGCATATTTATCTGCTGTGTGACCAAGACAGAATTCCAACAACTGATGTAGGGTAGAAGTGGGTCATCTTGGAGCTCCCTAGAGCCTTTGAACAACATGCACGTGTTAGGGCTGACCGTGGATTTCCAAGAGAGCTTTAAAGTAACCTCCAAGGGAGCATCACACAGGTCCCTAAGCCCGGGGAACTTAAAGTTTGGACATCAAAACAGAAATGGCAGTTGAGCCTGGGATTAGAGAACAGTGTGAGACCAGGGAGAGTCAGCTGGGCTGGAAGATCCCAGAAGAGCTTTGAGTAAGTGTGGGTGGGGGCCACCCACCCACGCTTGGCACCACATTTCCTGGAGATGCTGCTATCCGAGTTCTAGCTGAGTTCTAGACCAGCAGAGATGTGAGCTGCAGTCATGCCAAGGCGAGAAGGGAAGAGGAAAAAGAACCTACAAGGACAGGGAAGGAGGCCCAGCAGAGCAGAGAGAGGGGAGACTATTTAACAGGTGATAGATGGGAGGCTAATGGCAGACGTGGGATGGAAAAGAAATCTTCCCAGCATAGGGCGTTAAAGGAGCGCGGCAACGTTTGAGGATATTGTTCCCGCACCACATGTGAGAGTCCTGATGGCATGGTTGGTTGATTTCTGTGACAAATAGTTATCGAGCACGTACAATGAGGCAGACACCGGGAATAAGCAAAGTCTCCGCTTACATGTCACTTGCATCCTAGCATGGGGATCAGAGGGAGGCATGCGGTAAACAAGCAAAATCAGTTTCTGCAAGTTTAACTTTCTGGTGGAGGTAAATACCATGAACGCAAAATGAGATGGTGTGAATAGAACATATATTAGAGGAGGGACGACTTTAGAGAGGATGGGCCTCTCTCTTGAAGGCCAGGGCCTCTCTGGGAAGAACATGTCTGGGCAGAAATCTGAACTCTGAGAAGAGGACAGCTGTGGAAAGACCCATGAGGCTCTCTGGGCAGAGAGCACAGCAGAGGGAAAGTCCCTGAAGTAGGAGAGGTTGGCCCGTAGGAGGAATGCCAAGAGCAGTGTGGTAAGGCCCCAGGGAGCAAGGGGGCAGGTGGTAGGCGGCAGACAGGGGCCAGACGTGCCTGGCCTCCTGAGCCATGAAGAGGAGAGGCTTGGGGGGTGGGGGTGGGGATCTAGAAAGGACATTTGTGGTAGAAAGACACAGAAATTTCCTTGCACCTTCTCTTCTCAGAACCCAGAAAACTTCTTGACGCCAAACAACAGCCAGGCTCTGCCCATCCTGGACCCCAAGATCTTAGATGAGAAGCTGGGTACCATCCGGGAGTCCTGGTCCAAGGCCACAGTGAACTCTACAATGGACTCCAGCACGTCTGCCTCTCAAGAAACAGAGATAGAGTCTCAGGTGCCCAAGATGTCCCATGAAATGGTGAGTGTCTCCGCCCAGTGCTGGGAGGGCTAGAGCAGTGACAGGGGTCACAGGGAAGGGCTTTGACTGTGACCTGGCTCACTCCTCAAGAGTCCTCCCTTCAGGCACACATGACATACGTGTGACTTACCCCCAAGCTAAACT
>CM053609.1:23933784-24013786 GCA_028646535.1 Procyon lotor | reverse complement strand
AGCAGAAACTGATGCTGAGTGAGCTGGAGCTGAAGAAATTGAGGGACAGAGTGCAGCATTTGCAGAATGAGCTGATTCGAGTGAGCTTGGGCTGGGGGTCGGGGGGGGGCGGGTGGAGAGGGCAGGGGGAGCAGAGGGGCATCCAGAGATGCGTCTGGGAGCAGAAGGGAGAGAGGCTTGGAGGGAAGGGGGCACCGCAATGGAAGACTCAGCGGAGGAGCCAAGGGGTAACCCCTTCTTTCCCCCCCTTCCCTCCCCCACCGTCAGAAGAATGATCGAGAAAAGGAGCTGCTCCTTCTGCACCAGGCTCAGCAGCCGCAGGCGGCACTGCTGAAGCGGTACCAGGACAAGCTGCAGAAGACCAAGGCGCTGGAGGAGACCGTGCGGCACCAAGAGAAGGCAGGTGCTGGGGTGGGGGGGTTCGCCAGGAGCCAGCCCCCCACGGCAAAGCGGGTGCGGAGCTTCCCCGGCCAGCCCAGCCTTTGAGCTCTGCCCTCCAGGTGATCGAGAAGATGGAGCGGGTGTTGGAGGACAAGCTGCGGGACAGGAAGGAGCCCCTGCTCAACAGGCTGCAGGGCAAGCCCACCATGGGTGAGTCCGCTCCTCAGCTTTTGTCCCAGTGCTGGGGGCCTGGCCTTCCAGAGCATCGGTTTCAGGAGCAGAACTGGGCAAAGGATGCTAAGGCAGGCAGTGAGGGGCTCCCAAAGGTCCCTTGGGCTCAAGAAGCCCCTCAGGACACACGGGGACAGTGTGTGAGCCAAGCTAGAAAGATAGCAGGCCTTGCTCAGACCTGCAGTCTGGAGTGAGCCAACAGCCCGGGAAGAGGGGCTGCCCGACCCCTTCCCCAGCACTTCCTCATCTCCCCATGCCTTCAAAGAGTCTGCTTCTACAAAACAAACAGCGCTTGTTTGTTTCCTCCACTGACATTAACCAAACCCACCTAGAATGGCCAGTCTGGGCTCTGATGAGCGGGGGAGAACCAGGTCCCACGGTGCCGGGCCGGCCTGGGCAGAGGATTTCCCTGAACCCCCGTGTGCCCAGCCCTGTGGCAGACTTCACGGCAAGGGGTGCATTTCTGAAGGGATGAGAGAGGGGAAGGCAGCCTAGCGAGGGCAAAGGCCCAGGGAGTGACGACGGCAGGAGCGGAGAAGGGAGGAAGGAGAGAGGTAAAGAGCTAGGCCGGGGACCAATGACCGGGGAGTGGTTATGGAGAACACAGGGTCAGATTCTAAAGAGCTTAGAAGGATGGCCTGGGGAGCAGATCAGGCTGGGGACGGGCAGGCAGGAACTCTCGTCTCACGAACAGCTGTGGCCACGTCTGCAGCCTTCCCCGTGCTCTCGGCCTCTGGCCTTCCCCCGGGGCCTACGGGAGAGAACCCGCCTGTGGACCTGTACTCAGTCTTGCTGGCAGAAAACGCCAGACTGCGGGCAGAGCTAGAGAAGAACCGCCACCAGTCAGCCCCCATCATCCTGCAGCAGCAGGCGCTGCCGGTAAGAGCCGCCGGCCCTCGCCGGGCCTGGACCTGCCCGGACAGGCCGCCGGGTGCCCAGCAATCACGCACAGCACCATCCAAGTTGAAGACTACGATTGGGAGCTAGGCTTCCCAGGGTCTTCAATGCGCTCAGAGACTCCGCCTCTTTCCTCCTGGGGAAGGCTCATGGGTCTGAAAGCTCCACCTTTGCCCTCCTCTTGCAGCCTGGGAGAAAGCTAGCCCCTAAGGCCCTTGACCTTTGATCCCTGATCCCTTGGCCTGCACTTGGACTCCGCACAAGCCTCTCTGAGCTCCGTCCTGGAGCATTTCCTGGGATCGGTACAGCCTTGGAGAGCCCTTTTCCCCCATCCCAGGTGGACCCCAGGGAATTGGGAGCAGGAGGAGACCTGGCAGAGAGACTGCAAGAGACAGATGGCCCAGGCCACTCCCAGGGCACAGAGGCCCTGCCTGCACAGGTGGGTGCCCCCGCCCCGCTCCATCTCCGAGGCTGCTGCAGGCGCCCCTGCTTTACGAAAACCCGAAGGCAAGACATTTGGAATTACAGAAGAGAGGGTGGGCAGGGGACTCCGGAGGGCTTATCTCGTCATCCCAGGACTTACAGGAGGTAGTTCTGTTTGAAAGCACCCCTGATGCATGGACATCCAGGTAGAGTGTGGGGACAGGGGAGCCCTTTTAAGATTTCTTTCTGTGCGCTGACGCTGCCTAGTGCGTTTTATGTTTAAAAAGTGACGTGCAGAAACTTCACATAACTAAAATCCGTGGGGAGAACAGCGGTGGCCTCCCGTCTCAGGTCAACTTCGGGAACGAAGGTTTGGCCCGGGGTCTGAGGCTCTGCATCGGGGAGCTGAGTCGGGAACTCAGACCTGGCTGGTTTCTGCCCCAGCAGCTCCCTGCCTCTTGAGCCCACAGGGTGGCAACTCCCCGCGGGGGCCTGGTGTGAGCTTCTGCTTTGCCCACAGGATCTCCTTGCCAGCACCTCGGACAAGTTCAACCTTCTGGCCAAGCTAGAACGGGCTCAGAGCCGGATCCTATCCCTGGAAAGCCAGGTGAGCGAGCCAGGCAGGGGTCAGTCAGGCTGGGCGGGCTCCCCACTCAGCGGCCCTCGACCAGAGTCGGGCTCCAAGTGTGTGCCCAGGATCAGGGCTCAGTATGTTGTTGGAACTCAGGGAGGGTCCATCTGTGCCTTAATCAGACTGCCATTTGGCCCTCCCCACCCACCCTGACACGCCCGATGTCTCCGGAAGGTAGCGAGCCCACGTTGCCCGGGCTCTGGTTGTCCCACTTGCAGAGATGGGCCCTGCTGTCCAGCAGGTCCCCATCTGTCCCTCTCTGCATCTGCAGTTAGAGGACTCGGCCCGACGCTGGGGACGCGAGAAGCAGGACTTGGCCACGCGGCTGCAGGAGCAAGAGTACTTGAACTCCATCATCCCTGACCTGCCCGTGAGTGGTCTCTCTGAACAAGCTCCATGGGGTGAAGGCAGCACAGCTGGCAGCCACCGCCCCCGGCCCCGAGTCCCTGGGCCCTGAGAAGAACTGTCCGCGGGGCACTCACTCCCTGCCGAAGTCAGAAGACCTGGCTCAGAGCCTGCCCTGTCACCAATCAGGAGCCCTGGCCTGGTCTCCATGCCCCCCACCTGCCCAAGGGGAATGGAAAGCTGCCCCCATCCAAGACTACCTGCTTCCCATGGGTGGTGGCGAGAATCAAGGGGACCCGTCCATGGATGAAGGGCTGCCCCCCGTAAACCTTTCTGGAAGGCTCTGGTGCTGGCTGTGCTTTAGCCCTGGGTTTGCTCCTGGGCAGAGTCGCTGTGGCCCACACCCCACTCTGGGGCCCCTAAGGCTCTCCCCTGAGCGCACCTTCTCTGCCCCCTCGGTGCTACCCACCCGCCGGGGGATGGGGGCGTGGTGCCCGGGAGAAACACTGCTGGCTTCTGGTCCTCTCCTTTCTTCTGTCCTAGCTCTGGGAAGTAGGCGAGAGGACCATGGCTGAGTCTGGTGCATCAGCCATCAGGACAAGTTGAACTTGTCCGAGGTGCTGGCAAGGAGATCCTGTGGGCAAAGCAGAAGCTCACACCAGGCCCCCGCGGGGAGTTGCCACCCTGTGGGCTCAAGAGGCAGGGAGCTGCTGGGGCTGAGTCTTGGTTCCGAAGAACCAAGTCACAAACAGGCACAAACAGGCCTCTTCTCAGCTGCCCCTCCAGCTCAGCCCCAGACCCCCGAACCTCCCAGAGCAGCCCCCAATCACACCTGCTCGCGGGCCCGCAGGGTCCTGCTCCTTCCCAGGCCCCAGGAAAGGCCTGAGGAGGATGGGGGGCCTGTCAGGGAGCACGGGGCTGCCTTTGCAAACTCACCCGCTGAGACCTGGGGGCTCTTGGAGAAATTGGGCGGGTCTGCTGTAGTTAAACAGGTTTGGAGCCCATTGTGAAGGCATGGCCCACCGTGTTTGGATCCTCTGAGGCCCGGCTTGCCAGGCAAGGTGCTCTCTGATGGGTCTGCTCCCCAGGGGCAGGGACGTACTCGCCTCCCTTTGCTTTGCGTACCACAGAACTCCTTGGCCCACACCAAAGACCACAGGCGACCCTCAAAGCTGGACCCCCTGATGCCCAGCTCGGAAACTAACCTCAACAAGCCCTCAAACTCCGACAAGACCTGAGTCTTAGCAGACCTGAGTAGCTGGGGCAAGCCTCCCTCTCTGTGTGCTGGGGAGTCTCACTCCAGCCTCCAGATGACCGGATTAAATGCCATAGGTCAGTGAGCATTCACCTCTTTCCTGGAGTAGGGCAGCCGAGGGGGCCCAGCTTCCTCCTGCCAGACCCTATTCTGAACCCGGGCCCTCCGCCGCAGCCTTATAGCCTCCTGCCTATCCCGGAAGCTACCAGTTTAGGAGAGCCCAGGGCCATAGTGGACCCAGGAGGGTGGGAGAGAAGAGGCCTTCCGAAGCAGGAGCCCTTCCAGGCCTCCAGAAGAAAGGAGAGGACCAGAGGTCAGCTCTCTTGGGCAATGAGAGGGAGTCTGGGACTTGCCGCCGAACATCTCATATCTGAAATCCCTTCTTTCAAGTTTGATTTATCTGTTTCTTGGGAACGGAAAGACTTAGAGCCTGCCTGTGGCAATCAATTACATGTTGGTGTGAAATACCCCCATTAACCGGGCCAGGCTGAGCTAGCAATATTGCGTCCAAATACAGCCAGGAACAGGAAAGCGGGTGGGGCCTGGGGAAGAAGGCCTCCCCCGAGAGTCAGGAGGCCTGAATTCTAGCTACAAGCATGCTCTGTGACCTTGAATGACTCAGGCAACCTCTCTGGGCCTCCATTTCCCCGTGTATCCCATGCAGAGCTTGCCTTCTCTGATGGTAAAGCCCTTTCCAGCTCTAACATCTCTGAGTCAAAGACAACTCGGGCCCAGAGAAGAGAAAGGAAGCGGGAAGGAGAGAGAAAGCCAGTAAGAAAGGATTGTATGGTAGGGAAAAGCAGAAAGGCTCCAAGAGTAGACTCAGCCTGCAGATGCTCATAGAAGAGACAAGGCCACAGGGTGAGTGGGGTTAGCTTCCCCCGTCGGCCTGCAGGACTCAGACCTCGCCAGCGGAGGGCCCAGAGGGGTCAGGCACTCGGTCAGGTCAGGAGTCATGGAACTCAGAAGGGATTAACAGGGCACAATTGGGATCAGTGTCCGACAGTCCAAATGATGCACCAGACTCAGCCATGGTCCTCTCGCCTACTTCCCAGAGCTAGGACAAGTGGGCACGTCTCCCTAGAACAGGAAGCTGAGGCCTGCGGAAGCCCCAAGAAAGGTCAGGTGGGGCAAAGAAAGCATGCTGGCCTCTTATTCTCTAGGTCAGCCACCTCACACCAGAACCTCAGTCACGGGCCTTAGCCGCCCCCAGGACTCTAGCTCAGCCTTGGCAGGAAGTCCTCAGACCCCACAGGGAACGCCCACCCAAGGCTCAGCCAATCAGAGCCCGGCAAGAGCCTCACTCCTGCCAGGTAGCCCTGCCTGGCAGCGCCTCTCAGGCCTCCCGATGCCATCAACACAAACCGTGTCCTTTGGCTCTCTGGTGGCCCCCGCATGGTGGCAACAGCCCACCGCCGGCCTGCTCTGCCTCACCCCTACCCCAGACAGCAAGGAGGTCGACCCTACTGGGTCCTGAGCTGCTGTGGGGGTGCGGGGGGTTCCCAGCAGAGAGGGCTTCAAGCGCAGCCGCCTCGGGTCCCCGGTTCACGCTCAGATCTCCCCACTGACACAGGCCAGAGAGCATCTCCCCTGGAGCGATGAAAACGCTGGGAATCAGAGAGAAATGAAAACACATCACGTAGTTCAGCCATTTATTGCCTTCCTGAGTCAGGCGAAGAGCGGGGAGAGGTGGCGGGCAAGACGGGACCCCTGGCTGAGCTGAGGCAGCCAGAGCTGGTCCAAAAGGAACAGGGGAGGGGGACCGAGGACTGACAAGCTGACCCCACCGAAGGGGCCACCCCACCGGGCCTCCCTCCAGCACCCCTGCTGGCTCGATGGGTGGCAGAGGTGGCAGAGGTGCCCATCCTGTCTAATCACACCCGGGGTGGGTCCTGGCTGAAGGGCCTGAAGGTGAAGAAGATGGGCCGGTCAGGCATCAGGATGAGGTTGAACGTGGTGCCCACATCAATGAGATGTTGAATTTCAACTCGGAAGTTCTCCAGGATCTGAGAAAGAGGTGGTGGGCTTAGGGGAGAGATGCGGCGGGGCTGTCTCCCCCGGGGGCCAGGCTCATTCACCGGTAGGAGTTGCCTGTTGCGTGCAACTCAAGGATCTCTAAGAGGTCAACCGCCAGCTCCTGTTTACCCGGCCCAGTGCATGAAAATACACGCCTAGTGCTTTGTCCCCTTGATTCACCTTAGCTTCGACAAAACCTTGTCCCACCCCACACCCACCCTGTCACCACTTGGAGGGAACAGATGGCCAAGGGACACCCCTGGGTAATAAGCAGATTAGCCCAAAAGAGGAGGCAGCAGGAGATTAGTCCAAAATTATGGGGGAGGAGCAGGGCAAGTCAGGGAGACAGATGTCCCCAGCCCTGTTACTCCCTGGGCTCCGGACAGAAGTGGGAGTAGGAGGGTCAGTGCCCTCCTTTGGGCCACAGCCAGCCCAGGCTGCCCCAGTGTCCCCAGCAGGACTCACGTGGATGAGGAAGAGGGTCATCTCAAGCTCTGCGATCCGCCGGCCCACGCACTGTCGCACACCCCAGCCAAAGCCCAAGTTCCGGAAGTGGATGAGGTCCTTGTCTTTACCCAGCCATCGGGTTGGGTCAAACTTGATCGGATTGTGGAAGAAAGTGGGGTCCTGGCCCATGGCATAGGTGGACACCTGCACCAACGTCTGGGGACAAGGAGGGCAGGGGCCTGAGCATAGGCCTCCCAGCCTAGAGCATAACTCAGCTCTCCGCTCCCATCCGTAGCCAGGCTTCCCAGCACAAGGCGCTGCCCGCTGTGTGACCGTAAAAAACGCCCTAGCTCTCCCTGAGCCTCGCCCATCAAGTGGGCCTGACCGGAAGACTCAAGGCCAGGGATGGCCCCAGGGATTGTCCTGCCCTTGGCTGAGCCCCAGAGGGCTCCTGAGACCCAGGAAGCCCATGAGGCCTCCCTCCTAACCCTGAGCTCGGGCAGCCTTCCAGAAATGGTCACCCACTATGCCCAGCACCCCTGCCCTTGGTTCACACTTGGACTACTGCCACCAAGGACCCCACCCGCCATCTCCAGGAAGAAAGAGGGGACAGAAACCCCCACCGCCACCATCTGCGTGTGACTGCGGTCGGCCCCCGCCTCCTCTCTCTGACTGGCAGAACCAGCAGCCCCCGGCTGCCCTTACCTTGGCAGGGATCATGTAATTCCGAAGAACCAAGTCATTCTCAAGATATCGCTGCAGGGTCACGGAGATGGGGTGGAGCCTGCCCGAGGAAGGCATTCAGGGGCTGATGGCCTGAGGCCCGGACACCCTGCCTGGCGTCTCAGCCCTAGCCACCACCCCCTGGGGGGACTCCGAGACAGGACCCGTACCCTTATTTCCTCCCTCCCCATTCCCAACTGTCTCTCCGGACTTCTCGCTGCCTGCCACCAATCCCCCGCCTCGCGCCCTGCCCAGGGATCTGGGGGAGGTGGGGGCAGGCAGGGAGGGGCGGGCTTGCCTCAGGGTCTCCTTGATGCTGGCTTTGAGGAGCGGGACCAGGTGCAGCATCGCGTTCATGTCTCCCCGGGCCTGGCGCCGGGCCGCCAGGACCTCCTCCCGCAGCATCTCCTGTACCCTCAGGCTGCGTGCCATCTCGTAGAGGTGCCACTGCAGAGTCATGGACGTCTGGAGGGGAGCGGGGGCCGGGGGTGCGGAAGACAAGGAGGACCTGTCACTCTGGGAGCATTTAAACCCAGGCTCAACTTTCATCTCCAAGCGTCTCCGCCCTCCCTCCTCCCCGTATCCAGAGACCGCCATCCGCAGAAGCAAAACACAGCTCTAAAGGCAAAGGTCCAACATAGCCTTTCTCACCGCCCAGGGCAGAAATGTCTGGGGCAGTGCTTGTCCCTGTCCTCATCACTGATGCCACCGGAGCCCACCCGTTTCTCCAGCCGGTGGAGTCACCCATACAGCCGATGCCTCCTTCCAGAGGACTCCCAGAGGGCTTTGGAGGCCAAATCCTACTTCTGTACGGGTTTTCATCCCAAATGACTGCCGTCCCACCCCTCTCCCGCTAGACCTTCCCCTAAACCTCAGCCTCTGCCTGCGGGAGCATAAAATAGAGTGAGGCCCGAAGATACAGAACCCAGAAGAGCCCGACCTTTGTCTCATCAGTGTTGCAATTAGCGTGGGGCATATCCCAAGACAAATCAGCTCATCTGGGTATTAGCGGGAGGCAGTGACCGTTAGCCCTACACTGGAGGCATCAGGGTCACTCGTCCAGCCCCACAGCCCCAGAATCTTCAGTGGTGGAACCCCAGGCGGGGTTCCCTCCTATGGCCAATACATGTCATCTTACCAGGGATCTTGTTTTTGTCCAAGAGGTTTGTGCACTCCTTCTGCCCTCCAGCAGGAGCACGCAGGAAAAAATGCTAGGTAGTCACCTCTCAGCTTAAAATCCTTACTTGGCCCCAGAAGCTCGGGCCTGGCCCACAGGGCCCCCCAACACCTGCCTACCGCTCCCAGCCCTGCTGTTCCTCTCTCTCCAACATGCCCCTCACGCTCTCACTGCACCAAGCTACGCGCAGCTCCCGGAGCCCAGAAATCTTCCTCCTGCCATTTCTTCTTTCTAGAATTCCCCTCCCCAAAGCAGGAAGCAAGGATGTACTCTCTCTCTAAGGCTCGGAGCAAACATGTGTGTTTGTCTTATTATCTCCAAGGCCTGACACAAGAGTGGCTACTCGGGAGATATTTGAGTAACAAAGTAGTCAAATAAGTTCCTGGCTGTGTGACCTTGACTAAGTGACTTAACCTCTCTGTGCCCCGGTTTCCTCATCTAACACCGAGGGATAATAGTGACGTATCTGTCAGTGTCGTTTGTGAATACTCAGTGAGTTAATACATGTGCAAAGCTTAGGTCCCTGCCTGCCATAGAGAACAAGCTTCATAAATGCTACCCAAGGATGCGGCTTGGGTGCAGGTGAGCGATCTGGCGGATGTCTTCTACATAACTGACCATGTTTAAAATATGCTCAAAGGCTCATCTGCAGCCTGTCCCGTAGACCAACAGTCCTGTGTTAGAGCACAACACGAAGATGACATCGGGGCAAGAATGTTATTAACACGGGGCTTAGACACCTGCTTCTCCCTGGTCTGGAAACTCTCCTGCTCCTCTCTCCTCCTCGGCACTTGCCTGGCTGCCTGGCCCAACACCACGGTGCGGTGGTCTGCCTCCTTGTCGCAGGAGGAGCCGAGTCCCCGCCGAGCTCCCAGGCTGAAGTCCTAACCCCCCCAGAACCCCACAATGTGACCGTATCGGGAGATAGGGCCCTTTACAGAGTGAAGTGAGGTAACACGAGGTCCTGTGGGGGGTCCCTAGTGAGTAGGGCTGGCATGCTTCTAAGAAGAAGAGTGGGCCACAGGCAGGCACACAGACCGTGCGAAGACACAGGGAGAAGACAGCCATCCACAAGCCACGGAGAAGAATCGGAAGAAACCCGCCCAGCCACGTGGATCTTGGCTTCTAGCTCCAGAACTGTGAGAGAATAAGGCTCTGGTTTTTAACTCTGTTACGGCAGCCCGAGCACTCATATCCCCTTCCTCTCCGAGCCATTTGGGACATTTGAAGTCTCTCGTAATTCATCTTTAGAGTCTCAGTGCCTGAACCCCAGCGAGTCATCTTCAACACTAATTAACCCTCCCTCTCACAGCAGCGTGTTGGGAAAAGGGAGATAGACAGGCCAGAGACATCCCAGAAGTTTCTGGGGGCATCGTCCTGCCTGTGGAGAGGACGTGAGGGAGGCACCACAGAACATGCCTTCAGGCATTGGGGGTGCCAAGGGGGTCTGAGGTCTGGATGGGGGAAGGATGGTGGACAATAAATTCCGCTAGCCTGCCTGCCTTCCTGAACCCAGTGCTCCGTGTCCTCCGCCTGTGATGGGAGGGCTCCTCCCTTACGGACCCCACACACGACCCCCGCCACCTACACCTAGACGGTCCCTGCTCACACACCAAGAGAAAATGGCGGATCGGCCTCAGGCAAGCTCCGTGGGTGCCGGGTGTGACCTCGCCCTTCTAGGAGATCAGTATTTAAGAAATGCAGCCAGGAAAGGGGCACCCACCCCACATGGGTAGGGTTTCAGGCGACAGGGTGGACTGGCGGGAAAGGGTCCCAGGAAGGGACAGGACGCGCTGGGGGCCACCTCACCGTGTCCACACCCCCGGCCAACATCTCCGTAATATTGGCCTTGACGTCCTCAAAGAGCAGCTTGTTATTTTTTAGGAGGCGGTGGAGGATGCCGGGGTAATTGTTGATGTCTCTCTTCTGTCTCAGGTCCCAGTAGAAGTTCTGGGTGTAGATCTCGGCTGTGCAGGGGGGGAAAATAAGTGAGCTCTGTGCAGGTGGGGGGGAAGGTGAGAGGCGGTACTGAGGGCTGGGGGTTCAGGGGCCCAGCTTTCCAGAGGCCCCTTTGCTGAGTGCATTCGCCCTGCTAAGCCCTTCGTCACCATCTAATCCCTGACCACAGCTCTAGGGGGTAAGTGATGTCATCCCCACTTTACAGATAAGGAAACAGAAGGCCTAGAGGGTAGCGACTTGCCCAAGGTCATGGGGGTGTCAGGGGCAGCATGGATTTGACTCTGGATGTGGCCTCAGCACCACACCCCAATCAGCCTTCTCCACCCTGCCTTACCGACCTCTCCCACCAAAGTCCTAATGTCACTGAGCACAGCTGTGTCTAAAGCACTGGTCTTTAACCCCCTGGGGATCCCGGGCTCCTCTCGAAGAATATGAGGAATGGCTCTGATCCTCTTTCTCCAGAAAAATCCAACCATCTCCAACACCCAGGCTTTAGCCCTCCATGGCCGGGGGCTCCGGAGCCTGCCCACCAGAGGACAGAGGCTTCTTACCTCTCTCCCCAGTCCCAGGCCTGGGTTTCCCGCCCTCCGAGGTGGAAAGGGCTGCCCTGGCCCCCAGACCTGGCTCCCCAGGATGCGGCCTTCACCTTTACTGAAAATCACATCCCACGCGGCCACGTGGTCTCTCCAGGTCTTGGTCTTGAATAGACGGAACAGGTCCGGGGGGAAGGTGAGCATGGGGACACTGGTCTGGAACATCTGGTAGACGGCGTCGATGAACCGCTGCGCCTCAGGGTCCACTCTCTCCTCCAGCATGCCCAGGCGCTCCCCGAACATGACGTTGGTGATGGCTACGGGGGGAGGGGGGAGGCAGGAGAGCCCCTTCTGAGGGCCTCGCTCCCAGGAAGCTCACCGCCGCCCCCACCAACACCCAGGATCTCCCACGCCCAACCTCAGACTCCTCCAGCCAAGAAACTGAGGCCTGAGTCCCCAGAGGCTGAAATTGCACGGCTGGCGACCACGCGGGTCCTTGAGAGGGGACACGCGGAAGACCCTCCAAAGTGCGGTGGGAAGCAGAGTCCCCGGCACAGCTGAGAAAGGGCTCGGGAGGGGCTGAAACTTCTCCCCCCCCCCCCTCCCCCAGCACCCGAGCAGCCTCTGGGCTTTCCTCCTGGGAAGAGACACAGCTTCTTCTCATCCATAGTTGACCGAACTGGCTATTTCCTGAAAGAGGTCAGACGGGAGACTAGGGAACACAGATCCCTGGTGATGAGCCATCCGAGACCCACTCTGGCCGGACCTAAGAAGTCACAGCCAGCCCAAGTGTTTCCTGCCTCCTGGGTCAGGAATTTGAATGTCGGTTTCACCCCAAACTCTGGGCATCCCAAATCTGCAGGGATCACACGATCCCCATCAAGCCACAAGGCCTTCGCACGCACTGTTCCCTCTGCCCATGCTGCCTGACCTCCTTACCCTATCTGTAAAACTCCTACACGTCCTCAAATACCCAGCTGGAATTAAGCACCCAGCCCTCCCAGACCTCGAAGGTCAATGTCCCAGGAGAGAGAGGTGGAGGATGGGTCAGCAGCTCATCCCAGAAGCCAATGGCAATGCTTCTTCAGGATCTATGTCCAGTCTTCAGGTAGGAGGCTGGGTTCTCCCACCCACAGGACCACCGCCCGTTAGATACAAGCCCCTTACACTCAAAGGCGAAGCGAAACAGGTCGTCGCTGATGTCCCCCGAGAACTTTCCGGAGCCCTGCTGCTTGATGCGCCGGTGTAGGACTTTGACAAAGTCCTGAGACACTGGGTCCAGCAGGGGAATGAAGTTCTTTATGGCCTCTGGGGCCATCACCTCCTGGTTCAGGGCCAGCCGGTCTTTCTTCCAAGCTCCTGACTTCCTGAGAAAACACAGGCCCTCAGGCCCTGATGGTGACAGACCCCACGCCTGGCAAACACAGAGGGGGCTGACTCTTGGCTGAGCCACAGCTCAGAGCCTCGCACTTACTTCCACCCCCAGCGCCCTGGGCTCCCACCTCCCAGCTGCTGCCTGGCCTGGGGAGGGGAGAGGAAGGAAGAGAGCGAAGGAGAGCAAATCCCCCAGCCCTCCTCCACTCCCCCTGTGGCTGCGTGGCCAGGAGCTCCTGTTCTTAGGGCCTCTGAGTAACTTCCAAATCCTCTACTGTTTGCCTCCCTGCAGGCCTGCCTTCCCTCCCTCCGGGTTGATGCTCGGCTCCTACCATTCGAGCGCCCCTCTAGGTCACCTCCTCAGGCCGCTGCACAGACGCAACTGACCGATCTCTCCTCCTCAGCACCCCCAGCGCGTCCCGTTACTGACGCTGCTAGGGGACCTCAGGTGCCCTGAAGTGGGTTCATGAGAAACCTCAGCTCACGGCCCGTACTCGAAAAGAGATCCTTGCAAAGCCCTCTTTGTAGTTTTAGGACTTTGCTGTTGGTAAGGATGTCATCACAAACTCACCAGGCAACAGAGAAACTAGAACTTGACCGACGGTAACTTAGAGGAGCCTCCGGTCCTCCCACCCGCTGCCACCCTGGCTCAGGGGACCACCCGCCTGACTCCCTTGCTTGCTTTTATATACGGTCTCATCCGTCTTAAATAGTATACTTGTTTTCAGCTTCTTAAAAAGGCTGTCCTGCTTGGCTTTTTCCGCTCGATTTTCTATTTCTCAGCATCGCCTGGACCGCTGCTGGCCACTGAGTCCGTTCGCGGGGACCAGTGTGGGCCCCGCTCACGCATGCTCACTCCCGCAGGGCGTGTAGCTGGCTCCCTGGGCTTGGCGGGGGGAACAGCACGGCCGCAAACATCCTAGCTCATGTCCCTCCCGGGGCCCCGTTCTTTGGAGTCTATCCCTGAGCGCGGAACTCCTGTCTCGCGGGTGGGTGAATATCCAAGTGCAGGAGGGAGTTTCCTACCATTTTCTGAGATGATGGCACCAGCGCCCACTCCGATTGGCAAGCTGCGAGAGCCCCCGTGCTCTGTGCCCTGGGCAACACCTGACGTGCGCCTTTCAAATTTTTGATGAGCCATTTGGTGGATATGGTATCCATTACTCTTAAATACACGGACCTGTGTGCGTTTCTCACTGGCCCTGTAGACTCACTGTGGCGGGGCCCTGCCCTACTCGTCACTGTATCCCAGAGCCCGGCACACAGTAGGTGCTCAATAAAATGGGACTTAATGAATGAACCAATCAATGAGAATTTCTCTAGGGCTTTATTTACTCATTACGATCTTCAACCTGAAGGCTGGCGGTGTAGTTCCCCGGTGGCTGTTTTATGGAGACAGGAAGATACCAGGGATTTGCCTAGAGGCCCCAGCCGGAAATGGCAGGGCCAGCTCGGCCCAGCGGTGCCCCTGCCACAGCTCTCGGTCATGTCCCTCCAGCCCCCGGGAGGTGGCCCAAGACTCACTTCAACAGGACGCCGAGGGGTCTCCGGTAATACTGGTGATAGGCCACCCAGGGCGGGATGCAAAATCGTTCTGGAGTAGGACCCTCGAACTTAAAGAGGAGCGCCACATCTTCGGGGTCGATGATATAAACCGACTCCACGCTGCCCAGCTTCTCCCTGGAGAAACGGAAGAGAAGGGCTACGGTGGATTCTGGGAAAGCCAAGCAGGCCCCGGGCAGGACAGGAATAAGCGCCTCAGGGCCTAGAGCACAGGGCAAACAGTCTTGGGAGTGGATCCCTGTTCCACAGCCTCCTTGCTGTGTGACCTGAGGCAAGGCGCTCACCCTCTCTGAGTCCCAGTTTCCTTTGTTATAAAATAGGGATACGGGGTTGCTGAAGGACCGGATGATAAAGTCGGTGCATGTGGGCCATGAGGGCATTCTGTAAGTTACAGTTTTTACTCATCAGCGCAGTAGCTATTACCCTACCAGGCCGTGTCCCCAAGGACCAGCACACCCGCCCCCCGCCCCCAAGGACCATGGAGTCCTCCCTCTCTGCTCCTTTTCCTACGTGTCCACGCCCTCAGCACCCTCCCCCCATCACAGCCACTGCGGAGCTCGGAAAGGCATGGTCATGTCACCCCTGGAGTGACTCGGTGTAGACGGCTAGGTAGGCAGTGCGGACACCTGGCCAGCCAGTCCCTTCTAGGCTCTAGGATGGCAATGCTGGGAGTGGGCCACCCTGCCTCTCCTTGGATTCCAACAAAGCATTTTTGCCTCTATTCAAACAAAACCAGGGTAAAACCTCAAGCCTCCGGGGCAAATGTATGTCACAAAGCACTTCATAGCGGGTCTCTGTGGGGCGAGGGCAGAAAAGCCCACTTCTCGTGCACTTGTGCCTTTTGCATAAGCAAGTTAATTCAAGATACACTATAAGGCAAAATATAAAAACATACAGATACAGGTATAAGCCAGGTTCTCTCCCTTCCCCCTTCCCCAAAGGGAGGGAGGAGGAGAGGAAAGGAGGGGAGAGGAAAGGAGAGGGGAGGGCAGGAGGGGAGAGGGAGAGTGCTCTTTAACCACTGACCCATTAAGCCCCAGCCTACCTTCCCGAGTCTCCTTGAACCCTGTCCATGGCCTCCCAGAAAATTCCCTCAGTGTTTTTCCAAGGGTCCTCACACCACTCTCTCCATCCCGCCCACCCCAGCTCAGCAAAATCCTTGAACTGCCATTATTATTACCAATTCCACCTCTGGGAATCTAGCCCAAGGCAGTGATCTGATGCGTGGCAGTGATGCACCGCGTCTAACAGCAAAAGATCCCAGAGAGGGCTAGAGGTCCGCTTTACGGAACTGGCGGCAGTCACGTGGCTTACCCACACCACAGACTACCAGGCTGCCTTTTCAAAATCCTATTAAAGAGAGAAAAGAGGAAAGAAGTCATCCAGATGTTGTCGCGGGGCCCCGCCAGACAGCGTACGTAATATATTCACATTCTTGATGCTACATAAATACAATCAACAGGGAGATTGCATCTGATTGCAATTTCCATTTGTGCTTGCCTATATTTTTCTGAATTGTTTAATCACACGTCTTCAGAAGCTTATCGTTTCTGAGCCGTAAGTTAGAACAGAACAGGGACACCGAACTAGAGTCAGACAACTGGGGTTCCAAAGACAGCCCTGGGTTTGCCCTGATGAGCTGTGCGACCTTGGCAAGGCCCCTCGCATTCCCGGCCTCAGTTTCTCCATCTGTAAAACGTGAGTAGTCATGTCAAATGAACACCAGATGATAGTGACTCAGAAAATAGAAAGGGGCTTGATAAAAGAAGGAGTTCCGACCAGAGGGAGAGGAAGCAGGGGAAGAAGAGAAGGAAGGGATAGGAAGAAAGGAAGAAGAGGGAAAGAGAAGGAAGCAGGAATAATGAACCATCTCCTGGAAGTGAGAAGCCACCTTCTCCCATCTTGACACTGAGCCCAGGAGCTCCCTGCCTCCAGCCAGCTGGGGGAAAGGCACTTGGGATTTCCAAAGGGCTGTGGGAGGGGGAAGAAGGAACCCTGACGAATGAGGAATGAGCGGCTGGGCCCTTCGGCCAACATGCCTGCCCTCCCGCCCAAAGCCCACTGTCAAGCCAATCAACCTGGCTCTTCAATGCCCTTTCCCCGCCTTGGCGCTTTCACTTAAAGTAAAACGCACTGTCCCTCCTGGTGTCCCCGCCCCACCCCCAAGTGGCACCTCCACTACCCTCTACGCCCTTAAGTGTCCACTCAGAACAGAACCCAGGTGTGGCTTGGTGGCTATGCACCTTGGATCCCCCTTCAGACCCCATTCAGAGGCTAAATGACCAAGGCAGAAACCAAGGCAGATGCTTAGAGACGAGGAGCTCTAGCCAGGCCAAGTGGAGGGGACAAAATGAGCTGTTCCAGATCTGCACGGGGCTGAGGGGTGAGGCCAGCTTCCCAGGGGGACAGGGATCTAGCTGGGTGACCCCGGCAAGCACGCCCCCGCCTCCGAGCCTCAGCTGCCTCCGACAGTGGGGGTGGTAGCTTCGCCTTCCAAAGTGTGTTGAGGATAACTGGCTGTAGGGAGGCAGTGAACAGAGGGCTCTCTACACCTCCCCCTGCCAGGAAAGCTTCGGAGGGTGCAGGGCCTGCGCGGCATTGAGGCCTCGGGTCTGGGAACGGAGCCCACTCTCTGGGAAGCCTTCTCCCTTCGGCCAACGTCCTCAAGCACGGGAGAAATCAAGTCAGAAGTAAATGAGAACAGGGAAGCCTGGCTGGCGCAGTCAGTTAATCGGCTGACTCTTGATTTGGGCTCAGGTCATGATCCTCAGGGGCGTGAGGTCGAGCCCCGCATCATGCTCCGTGCTGGGTGTGGAGCCTGCTTGGGGTCCTCCCCCGCCCCAGCCCCACACCGCCGGGCTTACCTGTAAATGGGGCCGTACTTCTGGAAGTTCTGGACCTGGTGGTAGTGGATTTTCTGTGAGCCCATCTCCCTCCAGAAATTGTACAGATTTAGCCAACCGTTGTTTCCGGGGGTGGGGATCTCACTGAAGGGGCGAGGGATCTGAGTGGAGATACCGGCCCCCTCCCCACTGGGCGTCCTGGGGTGCCCCGGACCCTCCCGCACGGTGCTCAGGACGGGCGGGCAGCCTTTGACCAGGACCGATCGAAGAGGAAGCCCCTTGGCCAGCATGCTGTCCCCGCGGCGGCCGCAACCACTGCCGGGGTGACTCGGGTCCTGGGCCCCCGAGGTCCGGCTTATAAGCACCAGCTCAAGGCTAAGTGAGCTGACTAAGCAGTTAGCCTCCGTCCTTCTCCTATTGGCTCCAGCCCACACACAGCCCCTCCCAGACTTGGGGTGCCAAGGCTCCAGCTGGGATTTCTGCCACCAGAGAGACTTCCCAAAGCACGAAGGTGTGGAGTTCAGTTTTAAGTAATTAATTCTAACCGTAAGTTAGTGTACATTACCATTCCTCCATGATAGCCTTCATTTTAAGCCAGAAAAAGACAGGCCTAAGGTTATGGGCATGCCAGAAAAAAGACAGGCCTAAGGGTATGGGCGTGAAACTATTCCTGGAATTTAGACTCTTCTGCGCTTCCCTGTGTGCCACCTAGCCCCTGAGTTGCTCAAATGCACCAATGAAATGCATAGATTTAGGTAACTGCCATATAAAGAATAAGGAACTCGCCTACGTGTGTAGTGACCTATGTGCTTGTTTATCCGAGGGCGTAAAAATGCTGCGAAGGGGAGAGAGACAGGGCTGCTCACCTTAGCGCTGCGCTGCATCGTATGTGCTGGTGAGAGCCCCAGCTGGCTGGAAATAAGTCCTCCTGCTGTTGCATCCAGCCTGCCTTTTGTGGGTTCTTTTGGGAGGGTCTCGATCTGGACATAACAAGGGGGTCCCCCATCTATGTCATCACTGTCAGCCCCAGCAGGCCCCTGAAGTGGCCAGGTTTGTGCCTCCTGTGCTGGGGCCTCTGGCTGCCCCCTGCAGTGGGACCCAGCCGCTGGCAGACACCCCTCAGGACGCGTGGACAGCCTGTTGGGGGTGCTTATGAGGGGCCCAGAAGGAGGCCACCATGCAGCTCTCAGGTGGCCCATTTTTACAAAAGACGATAGATAGGTACATCCATACGTGGATATAGAGATAGAGATGATTATAAACTATTTTTGTGGGGCGCCTGGGTGGCTCGGTTAAAGCCTCTGCCTTCGGCTCAGGTCATGATCTCAGGGTCCTGGGATCGAGCCCCGCGTCGGGCTCTCTGCTCAGCAGGAAGCCTGCTTCTCCCTCTCTCTCTGCCTGCCTCTCTGCCTACTTGTGATCCCTCTCTCTCTGTCAAATAAATAAATAAAATCTTTAAAAAAATAAACTATTTTTGTACAGTTCCCTGATTGTTAAAAATTTAAATTCAATTAATTAACATATAATGTATTATTGGTTTCAGAGGTCAGTGATTCGTTAGTCTTATATAACACCCAGTGCTCATCATATCATGTGCCCTCCTTAGTGCCCATCACCCAGTTACCCCATCCGCCCACCCCCACCCCTCCAGCAACCCTCAGTTTGTTTCCTATGATTTAGAGTCTCTTAAGGTTTGTCTCCCTCTCTTGTTTCCTCTTGTTTTATTTATCCCTCCCTTCCCCTATGATCCTCTGTTTTGGTTCTTAAATTCCTCATATCAGTGAGATCAAATGATAATTGTCTTTCTCTGATTGGCTTATTTCACTTATCGTAATACCCTCTAGTTCCATCCACCTCATTGTAAATGGTTACGATTTCATTTTTTGATGGCTGCAGAGTATTCCATTGTATATATGAACCCCATCTTCTTTATCCATTCATCTGTCGATGGACATCTGGGCTCCTTCCACAGTTTGGCTATTGTGGACACTGCTGCTATGAACATTGGGGTGCAGGTGCCCCTTCGGATCATCACATTTGCATTTTTGGGGTAAATCCCCAGCAGTGCAATTGCTGGAGCGTAGGGTCAGTTCCCCAATTTTTAAAGTTCTACTTTTTCTGCTTGGAAAAAAAACAAACAAAACAAAGCCCGTATTTTCTGAAAATGTTATAAGTGGCAAGTATTGTTATCATTATTTTTAAAAAGATACTATTATAAGAAATAAGCTAAATCACAGTCTAGGTTGCTCCTTGTAGAATACTAAGGAAGAGGACCAACAAGAAAAATCAAAATCTCCCAAGCCTCTAATGTTAAGTGAAAGAACCCGGCATGAAGAGCAGGTGCCGTGAGACTCTGTCCCCCGTGAATGGAGAATGGGGGAAATGAGCATGTGCGTTAGGGGTGCTCCTCCTGGGGCTCGGGGGTTGGTTAGGTGTCCGACTCTTGATTTCAGCTCAGGTCATGATCTCAGGGTCCCCTGGGTGTTGAGCCCAGTGGGGAGTCTGCTTGGGATGCTCTCCCTCTGCCCCTCCCCCGCTCATGCGCAAGCACACTCACGCGCGCGCGCTCTCTCTCTCTCAAATAAAAAAATAAATCTTTTTAAAAAAGTTTCCTCCATTTCTTTTTTAAGATGGGAGTGGAAGGGGGGGAAGCAGAGCTGGGAGCCTGACGCAGGGCTCAATCCCAGGACCCTGAGATCATGACCTGGGCCGAAGGCGTCTGAGCCACCCAGCCACGGCTCCTCCATGTTTTTTTAAAAAAAGAAAAGAAACGCTTCTCTTGTGGGGTGATGACCAGGGCGGGGCATGAGAGAACTTGCTAGGGTGCTGGAAATGCTCTCTGTCTTGATCTATGTGTTTACAGATGTAAAAATTCACCTGAGCTATACACTTGGAATATTTGCCTTTTATGGAATATAAGTTACCACAATAAAATGTAAAAAAAAAAAAAAAAAAAGCCCTTTTTTCTAACAGACTCTACCTCCTATCAAAAAACAAAACAGGGGCGCCTGGGTGGCTCAGTCATTAAGTGTCTGCCTTCGGCTCAGGTCATGATCCCAGGGTCCTGGGATTGAGCCCCTCATCGGGCTCTTTGCTCAGCAGGAAGCCTGCTTCTCCTGCTACCATTCCCTCTGCTTGTGTTCCCTCTCCAGCTGTGTTTCTCTCTGTCAAATAAATTAAAAAAAAAAAAAAATTAAAAAACAAAACAAAAAAACAACGGGCCTTTACAAAGAGGACGTGGCCTCACAAAGGAGGAGTTAAACCCAGCTCAAGCTCTGGGGTCCCTCCCTCTCCCTAAGGTAAGGAGGAAGGAGAAGGAAGTCCCCTGGGTCAAGGGAGAGCAAAGAGTCACTAGGGACAGAGCACGCCCCCACCCCCGGGCCCCGCACAGAGAACGGGGAACGGTACGGGAAGCCTTGGCCCCCAGAAGCTGTGTGGGTCACTGCCCCCATCTGGGAAGGGGCAGCAGTCCTTCCGGTGGGTCCCAGCAAGCGTGACGGCCACACCCCAACCTCTGTCCGCTGCCCCAGGCGGCAGCCAGTGGCCTCTCCCTGTATGTGGGGCCGGTGAATGTGGTCCCAGCTTTCTCCAAACCCACTGGGCATCCAGGTGGGGCTGCCCAGACACAAATGCTCCCAGAATGGGTTTTTTGGAGACTCCCCCCAACTAAGGACTCTACACTCCGCCTCCAGGCAGGAGCCGGAATCTCCCCCTTTCCAGCGTCGCTTGTGACCAGGAAGCAGGCAGAGAGCTTGGGCTCCCCCAATCAGAGCCCCCTCGGGAAATTTTGGTTGAGAAGCTGGTGGCAGCAAGAGGCCTGCCACCTCCTGACTCCACCATCGGGAGATAAACACAAACCCCAGTTAAAAGCACGCTCCTGTATTTCCTTCCAGTCCTTTTCAAGTGCATTCTTTTCTGTTTTCTTCTTTCTTTTTTCGAGAGGCTGAAATTTTGTTTACTTTTAATTCAATGTATAGTTGTATCCCAATAATCTATAGAGGGGTTTAAAAAGTCAATTAGCACCTGTATAAGACCGGGCTCAGGCAGAGAAGCAGAACTGGAGGGAGGGGTAGTTTGCGCAGTGCTAGCTGCGGGGACGGTGCAGGATTTCACCAGGGAGGACTCTGACAGCTCTCCAAGGTCAGCAGCTACCTGACTTTCCAGGTCGGCTGCTCATTTTCCCTGAGGAACAATCTTCTACATTTTCAGCACGGGACCCCTCGCTTGCCTCTCTGTGGCTGACATCCCCAGGGCCAGAGCCTTCCTGGTTCAGTGAATCCAGAAAGCAGACCTCACGGCGTTGACCCAGAGCCCCTTCGGGTGGTCCGTGCACACAGCCCAGGTCATCGACTTCAACGATTTTGTGCCCTACTGTGCCTTCACCCAAAATGTCATAAGCATTTTCCTTATTATTCCTTATTATGAAGTGCTCCGAACCATCTCTTGAGAAAACCTCATCACGTTCTGTGATTGTGCTTATCTGTGCCTTATTCTTTTATGTTCAAACCTCTAAGGTTCAGAGGTCACCTTGGGTGTTTAGGAAGAGCCAGACTGTGCCGGTAACAACCAAGGGGGCAAGGGGACAGGAGCATTGATTTTATTCTCACACCTGCAGCATTCCACATCTCTATGCCAGGCCCTGGGCTAGGGGATGGCACAGAGGGGAGGGACACACGGGCCCTGGCCTCGGGGAGGGCACAGTCCAGGGAAGCAGCATGAAATTGAGGGCGCTAGGAGGCTTCTGGCCTCTGCGGAGAAGGATGAAGTGGGATTTGTGGGCTGGGGCTCAGCGGGTAGGGAGCAGGAGAAGATGGGAATCCTTTGAGGACTAAGGAGGAGCCCTTCCAGAAGGCTGGCGAGGACCAGGGGAGGGCCATATTTCAAGAGGAGAGCAGATAAGCTTATGAAAGCCTACAAGGGAATGGCCATGGGGCTGGATCAGCCGGCGCTGAGCTTCCATCGTGCTTCCGTCGTGCTTCCGTCGTGTCGTCCGTGCCCTGCGCCCTGAACTGCTCTTCAGAGGCTGGCTAAGGGCACCCCCCACAGCCGGCTGGTCTCTAGCCCACACCCCCTCCCGAAGCAGCTGTGGAAGGAGCAATTCCAGAGAGGAAACGAGACACGGAACAGGAGGAGTTAGATGGCAGCCTGGAAGGAAACCGGCCTCTTTCTTACTAGTTGGAGTTCCTGAGACACTGATGCGTCTTCTCTGAGAGTTCCCCTCTGCGCCGTGGGTTACCTGAGAGGGTCCCTGGAGGTCGGAGGACACTGTCCTTGGAAACCTGTGCACAGACCTTGCACTCCAGGGATCATGGCTGTGGACCTCCCCCGGGAGGAGCACGGGGATGGGACAGTACCCGGATGGGACTGACAGGTCGAGTCAGCATGCCCTTTATTTCCCTCTTCCTGGGCAAAATCAGGGGGACCTGTGAGGCCAGGTAGGAGGCAGGGCCAGGAGAGCACGTGGGCGGGCCCAGAGCCTGGGTGGAGGGGACTGAAGGATTGAGGGCAAGGCCAGAGGGGACAAGAGGGCGATCAGCTCCACAGAAAGTTCTTCTGGGTCACACTATGCCTGGCAATGATGACCAAGGCTCGGGATGAGAGAGGGGGAAATGGAGGGAAATGGGCACTGTGTCTCCAACTGGGGCCCCACCCCCAGCACGCAGCACCCCGACAAGACAAGAGTGAAGAACTTGGCCCCCAGTGAGCAGTACACACCTTGTCCAATGTCTGAAGCTCCGTCCGCAGGCCACCCGCATCCCTCGCTCAGCCCAGCCCCCAGCCCAACCCCCTTCAACACGTGGCCGAAATGGAGCAAACCAGACTGGCCCCCAATAGAAGTAGAGAAGAGTGCGCCCAGGCCACCAGCCTGCCAAGCGTCCAGATTTGGGAACACTGAGAAGATCCTAGTTTTCCATTTCTGCCACTGGGCAAGCCCCACGACTTCCCACGTCCACCTCCTAGACCAGAATGGACATTTCCTATGTGCAGGCGACCTTGCATGCATTCCTGAGGGCACCAACGGAGGGCAAATAATGAACACTCTGCATACTAGAGGCCAATGACCAAGTCCCCTCAACTGACCTAGCTCTCACGGGCTGAGATGGAAAGGTCCTTAGGGATCATTTCTTTGGGCTCCCATTATACAGATGAGAATACTGAGATCCATAGAGGAGTAAAGACTTGCCCTGAGTCACAAGAGCAAAGCAGGGACAGAGGCAGGCCTGAAGCCTGGCCTTGAGGCCCCAAAGAGCCACAGAGGCCCAAATCCGAAGTGGCCATTTGAAGAGGCACGGCCATTTCCTCCCCACAGCCTGTCCTGTGAGGTCAACCCAGCAATGTCTGTGGACTTGCAGAGCGTGGGCACCTGGCTGATGATAGATGGGAAGTCCAGAGGAGGAAGAGGAGGGAGGAATGAGAAGACCTTCATCCCCCAGGCCTTGAAGAAACTTGAATCAAAGGAATTTCACCTTGAACCCCAATCCTCGTCATCCCTCCCCAGCTGGCCCTGGTCTGGAGCCAAGATTCAACATGGCTGACTCAGAAGGAGCCCTGGGTCCCTTGAGTGAGGTCTGTGGGGTCTGAGGTCTGAGGTCTGGACTCACTCCAAGATCTTGGCAAATCAGGTCACCACCCAACCTGGGGTGTCAACTTCTCTCTCTCCACACCGAGCTCTCTGGTCTGTCTCCACAACCCTTACCACTCTACCATGCCCCAGGCCCATCCCAACCAAGCTCAGCCCCCCACATATCCTTCCTACACCCAAAACCTTCCCAGACAGCAAAGATCTATCATAAGAGACTTTTGACAAAACGACAGCCCACTTGCTAGAAGTGTGTACGTCGGAAAGCACACACATGCCATGGAGAACATTTCATGACAATAATCCACACTATACCTTATGTTTCATGTTGGACGATATGATTTCTCTCCATTTTTTTTTCAGATTCTTGTTGCTGGCAAACAAGGGATATATTTAAAGCACGCCCAAAAGGGACAGAAAGTAGAGTGGTGGTTGTTTAGGGGATGGAGCTGAAAGGTATGGAGTTTTAGGGCACCTGGGTGGCTCAATCGTTTGGGCTTCCTATATCTTGATTTTGGCTCAGGTCATGATATCGGGGTCGTGGGATCAAGTCCCACGCTCAGTGGGGAGTCTACTTAAAATTCTCTCTCCCTCTCCTGCCCCGTCCCCCTCTTATCCTCTCTCTCTCTCTCAAATAAAGAAATCTTCTTTTTTTTTTTTTTAAAGATTTTATTTATTTGACAGAGAGAAATACAGCGAGAGAGGGAACACAAGCAGGGGGAACGGTAGCGGGAGAAGCAGGCTTCCTGCCGAGCAAGGAGCCTGATGCGGGGCTCGATCCCAGGACTCTGGGATCATGACCTGAGCCGAAGGCAGACGCTTAACGACTGAGCCACCCAGGCACCCCTAAAGAAATCTTCTTTAAAAAAATATAAATAAATAAAAGTATGGAATTTCTTTTTGGGGTGATGAACACGAAAATGTTCTAGAACTGATTGCCGTGATTGTTGTCTGTGAATGTACTAGAAAATATTGAACTGTGCAGCTTAAATGCATGAACTGTGTGGCTTGTGAATTAGGTCTCAATAAAGCTGTGACACGCACACACCCAAGCTGACGTCCTCCCGACCCCTTCTGATGTGTTCATCAGCCCACAGAAGGACCCACAGCGAATGTTGCCCCTGTACAGACGCCTGACCCAGGATTCAAACAGTGTTGGACCATTTCCAACAACTTTAGAGCAGCAGTTTTTTAGGGGGGGGAATATATATATATTTGCACTTCTCCAAAGTGATTATTGCTCTCCCCAGAGGTGGGACCACCGGCCCCTCCGGGCATGGACTTCCCGATAAAGAGAATTCGGAGGCAACTGTTTTGCTTCATGGCTGACCTCGAGCCTGGAATGACATCAGCCGGGGAAGGCCACGTCTCACAGGCAGCATTGGGGCAATGAACCTCCACAGAGAAAAGCAGTCAACTTGTTTTCCCTCACAGAACCACAGAACCAAGGTAAAATTCATAAATTCCCGACTGAAAGCCAAGCACTTTGTTTTAAATGCCCCGCCCCCCAACTTCTTCCTCCCTGGGAGGAGCTCTGTTAGGCCCGGCAGGGAAGACCTGTAGTCCTCTTCTGGGCAGCAGCACCCCAGATTTAGTCAGGCCTCCCTCCACAGCTGCCTCTCAGTGCATGCGTCTCAGGGAGTGACCCCTGGGAGTCCCCCAGGCCAACGTTTTCAGCCTCATCCCACCCCCCTGGCCAGTTGTGGAATGAAGGACAGGCCTGTGATTAGTCTGGGCCACTGAGACGTGAGGAAGGGCTTGCAGAGGCTTCTGGGACAGAGGCTTCTTCCCTTCTCTGGAAGAGCTTCTAGAAGCACATCGTTTTCCCAGGACACACTGAGTATGGTAGTTCTCCATTGCTGGTTACCAAATTATTCCAAAATGGTGGCTAAAAACAACAAATGCGCCTTACCTCACTTTCTATGGGCCAGGAATCCAGAGACAGATTTGCCTGGTGGCCCTAGCTCATGGCGTCTCAAGGAGGGGCAGCCGTCCCCTGAGGTCTGGCCGGTGCCGAGGACCAATTCCCAAGCTCATTGGATTAAAGTGGCCTGACTGCCAGATCTTTCAGTGGCTGCCGTCAGGGGACTTAGTTCTCCCTGGGTGTTGGTTGGAGGCCTCAGTGTCTCACCTCGTGGGCTCTTCCAAGGCTGTCTGACCATTCTCATGACATGGCAGCCGGTTTTCCCCAGAGCGAAGGATCCGAGCAAGAGCAAGCAGAAAGCTGCATTCTCTTTCATGCCCTAGTCTCTGAAGCTCTGCCATCCCTTGGAAGAACATTCGAGGAGCAGGGAATCTAGCTCCACCTTTAAAGGAGGTGTCAAGGAATCTGTGGACATGTCTTCATCTGCACTGAGGAAGCTTACGGCCCTGGGGACTGTGGGCAGCCATCTTGCAATTACAAAGGGGAGCCAGTTTTTAGAAAGATGTGAAGAAACCAGGCCCCGATGCTACTGTAGAGATAGTGGATTAAAGCAGCCCTAGACCAGGCCTACTTTGAGACTTTCCAGCACATAAGCTGATAAATCGTCTTCCTAGTTTTAGCCAGTTTGAGTTGGGCTTTCTGCAGCTTGGAATCAAGTGTTTCCTGATCCCCTTAGAAATGAAGAAGATGGGGTGCCTGGGTGGCTCAGTGGGTTAAAGCCTCTGCCTTCAGCTCAGGTCATGATCTCAGAGTCCTGGGATCAAGCCCCGCATCAGGCTCTCTGCTCAGCGGGGAGCCTGCTTCCCCCTCTCTCTCTCCCTGACTCTCTGCCTATTTGTGATCTATCTCTCTGTGTCAAATAAATAAATAAATAAAATCTTAAAAAAAAAAAAGAAAAGAAAGAAAGAAATGAAGAAGATGGTACGGAGTCACATAGTCTCATCGCCCATGGTGGATTATAAGGGCAGGAGCACCCACTGCCTCGGGGCAGGGGTCGGGGGTCCAGGACACTACCCACCCACTCACGAGGCTGTCCTCAGCAGAGGGGTGGGCTCTTCCCTAAGTGACAAGCAGCATAGGCATGCCCTCCATCTGAGGAGGAGACCCAGTTCAGAAGACACTCTAGGACAGTCACACATCTGGCATTTTCTCATTTTGTTCCCCAGAGAGAATGCTCAAATGTCGGATTTTTTGAGATCAAGCCAAAGTCCAGGAGACGCATGACTCGGGTCCCGGAAACGAGAGCGGGTCCGTGCACTCCGGCTTCAATGGGTCCTAACACCCTCCACACTACACAAGCTCGTTCTGGAAATGCCTTCCTAGGACTCCCACCTCCAACTCAGACAAAGCCCCATATGTAGTGGGAAAAGCATCAATGCTTTTCAGAATCTGACAAATATGTGGTCAAGTTTCATATCTACCCCCTACCAGCCACGGGGCCCTTGTCAAATGCTCAGGCTCTTCCTCTGCTTATGGAAAAATTAGTACCCACTGCACCGGACTATTGCAGGAAATAATGGACTCATATACTGTTTCTTCCTCTAACTATCTACCTATCTATACACATGATATATACATACGGAGAGACACTGGGTGGTATAGTCATTTGAGCTACCAATTCTTGGGTTTCAGCTGGTGTTGTGATCTCAGGGTCGTGAGATCGATCCCTGGGTTGGGCTCCACATTCAGTGTGGAGTCTGCTTGGATTCTCTCTCCCTCTAGCCCTCCTCATGCTCTCTCTCTCTCAAATAAATAAATACACACATACACATATATATAATTTTTCCTCCCCCTCCCTCTGTTCTTGCCAGTGCCCAAAGGGAAGCTTTCACCACCTCGAAAGTGATAGCAGCCAGTGTCCACCCTCACCAAGCCCTTTACAATGGAAGAGGGATTTCTCTGATGGATGAGGCCGGACCCATGAGTGGGGGTGCCTGAGTCCTTCCGGCTCTCCCAGGAGGGCTGGCCAGTGCTTACAAAGCCTCCTCCTCCTCTTGCCTCCTGCACTCCCTAACTTACCCTGCAGTTCTCAGAGTGGAACTAGTACACGCTTAGATCCATCGAGAATGTTGCTAGTGACCAACACGGTGATCAGACTGACCGGGATCCGATTGGGATGGATAAACAGCAAATGCACAGTGCAGGCTTCCCCACAATAGGAGCCTGTTGTCTCTGACACACAGGGAGCCCCGAGCTGGGCCGTCTGGAGCTGATGCGTCAGCCCTATTGACACCCGAGCTCCGTCCTCCTGCTCCAGGTCTGTCAGTTCCTGGCTTGGTTCTCCTTGGCCACATCTCAGCCCCGGATGCAGCTAGAGCTCTACTGTGTCGCTGGCAAGAAGAAAGAAGAGCTAAAGAACACAGAAAGGGCCCTCCCTGCTGAGGAGCTCCACTGAAGGGACCTTATTCCAGGTGCCGCACGGACCCAGTCACGTCTCATTGGCAGAGCCCAACTACACGAGGGCACCAAGCTAAGGGGAGGCTGTCATCACTTGGCTGGCGACATGGCCGCTAGCAGGCTTGGCCGCAGTACATTGGGCTAAGTCAGGAAAGATGGCAAGGGAGGGGCGCCTGGGTGGCTCAGTGGGTTAAAGCCTCCTCCTTTGGCTCAGGTCATGATCTCAGGGTCCTGGGATCAAGCCCCGCATCGGGCTCTCTGCTCAGCAGGGAGCCTGCTCCCCGCTCTCCCTCTGCCTGCCTCTCTGCCTACTTGTGATCTCTCTTTCAAATAAATGAACAAAAAAATCTTAAAAAAAAAAAAAAAAGGAACGGCAAGGGAGCCTGGTCCTTCCATCCAGTTTCACCAAGAATGAAGCTGAGAATCTGACCCTGTTTGACATCTGGCTCTTTTGTTCAACCCCTGCAAAATTTTCCGGGGGCACAAATGTACCTGGAAAGCCCCTAGTACCATGCCTGACACAGTACTTTCATTCCTGTGGTAGATACTCTATAAGAGAGTTCCCTGTCTCATGACGAGCCCCTCTTCTCTGGGAAAGACCTTCAAAACACAGAGGTGGGTCGCAAGCAACCCTCCCCTCTGGCCACAGATGATGGTCCTACCTGAGTATCAGCTGACCCAGATCGGGCCACTCATGGTCCCTTCCAGAACCTTCATGTAGGAGACAGCATCAGTCCTTCTGTGGTGGCCAGATGCTGAGAGGTAAGGCCGTGTTCTGTCCACCTGGAGAGAAAAAGCCAATAGAGAGAAGAAAGCCAGAGCCAGAGCAACTCAGAGAAGAGCACTACAAAGCCCACGAGTCGTGGCTGGGACTTCGCTCCTGTTCCCAGAGCCCCCGGAGGCCCAACTGCCCCTCTGTCCTTCAGTCCAGTACAGAGTGGACAGGGACCCAGCCCTGTCGCCAGGGGCCAGCAGCCTCTGGGGTTGGTGGGGGCCTCGGGAACCACACAGGATGAGGGAAAGACAGTGAACAAAGGCAGAGAACGCTGGGCAGACCAGAGACATAATAATACAGTTTTACATTGTGAAATAAACAAAGGCTTTGGAGCTGGATGGACACGGGTCAGATCCCACGTCCACTGCTGAGTGGTTGTGTGGCCTTGAGCAAGCTCCTGGAGCCTTAACTTTTTCATCTTTAAAATGGGACATCACAGGGACACCTGGGTGGCTCAGTGGGTTAAAGCCTCTGCCTTCAGCTCAGGTCATGATCTCAGGATCCTGGGATCGAGTCCCATATCGGGCTACTTGCTCAGCCGGGAGCCTGCTTCTCGCTCTGCCTGCTCTGCCTGCTGCTCCCCCTGCTTGTCCTCTCTCTCTCTCTGACAAATAAATAAATAAAATTTAAAATAAATAAATAAATAAAATAAAATGGGACATCACGCCTGCTTTTCAGGATCGTGGCAAGGATTAAGTTAATGAGGCACCCCGAAAATGTGTGGGCTCTCAGAGTAGCCTAGTTAATGGATCCTGGTCTATTCCTTCTAGCCAGAGAGAGTGAAATAAAGCAGAATATGGGACTGAGTTGACAGAAATTTTGGGGTGGAAGTAAAGTCCGGTGGGGGAGGGGAGAAGATGCCTCCCACCACAATCCTCCTATAGGAATTTGCTCCACTTGGGCCAAGCACCCATGTGGACTTCCCATGGGGGAGAGAGAACGCCTGAGCCCTAATCTTCATTCAGGGACCCTGAGTGGCCCCTCCCTGCTCCGATAAGACCCAGGCCCTTGTAGGTCCAGAGGAGCCCCTGTACCCCAACTTGAGGGGTTGAGTAGTACTCCCTGAAAAAGCAAAAGGACACTCCCCTGTCCCCTGAGACTTTCCTGTGCCCCATGGCCAACCCCAGCCCCTCATCCTCCCTGAGTTCCTGTCTCCTGCCTCACCCTAAGACAAAGAGCTGTTTTTAGGACCTCTGTAAGCCCTGGCATCTTTATTTTTGACAGCTTCACCCCATTACCAGTGCAAACATATTAAAATATTAAAAACCTGCTATAAAAATTTTTGAAAGGATATTTATAATTTTGCTCTTGAAACCATTTGGCTAGGAGTAACTGATTTAAATCACAATCGGGAATTCTTGTAAAACCCAGCCCACACATTCCTTCCAATGTAATGAAAATTTTATGAATCCTAAATTTAACCATTAATGAGGTTGATATAACGTTACAGACGGACATTTGATAAAGAATGTATTGATTTCAGTTTCAGGGTGTTCTTATTTTGGAGCCAATCATTTGGTTTCAGCTGTCAAATATTCACAGGGTCCCCTTCGTGGGTTCGGGCCACGGGTTCCTCTACTGGGTAACACAGAAGTAATCTGGACCCGTAGGTCTTCCCTATCTTCCTCCCAGGGCATACATACCTGCGCGTGCGCGCACACACACACACACACACACACACACGCACCCCTCTAAGGACAAACATCGCCTTGGCTGGACTGGGGAGGCACAGCCCGGCTGCACATGGGAAAGACAATGGAGCCAGTTAAGGGAGGGAATGTCATGTCAATTCCCATCACGTAAGAAAGGACTTCCTACTGCAACCAGTGGTGGGAGCTGCTGAGGACACGGAGCCCGAGACAAGGCAGCCTCAGAGGTTGGCCCAGACACTTCTTCCCTCCTGAGGACGGCGGGTACGGGCGGCAGAAGGGACCACTCACCCTGATTTTCACAACCAGACACAGCAGTTGTGCAAACCTACGTGCGGACTAGAGGCAGGTGGACACCGGGGCTGGAGGGCTGGGAGAGGCTTCTCCATGGCACCAGGGCAGTGCCCCACCAGGAGGGCGGGAAAGGCTGACACAGTGGCACGGACAGACGGACAGACGGACAGTCAGACACACAGAGGGTGGTGAGAGGGGGGACAGAGGGACAGAGGGAAGGAGAGGAAGGGGGTGGGAAGAGCAAATGACTGAGAAGAAGCCCAAATACAGGCAGGGAGAAAAGCGAGAAGAGGGCTGGGTGCCAGTCCTCAGGGGAAGGGGAGCATCTCTTGGGATTGTGGGGGCCCTGAGACAGCAGCAGCCCCAGCTGGTGTGAAGGCCAGCCCAGGGATGGGGGTGCAAGGGCACCAATTCCTCAGAGTCCTTGCTTCTTAGGTCACCAAAGCCTTCTGGAGGCAGAAGGTTTTGAACAGGCTTCTGTGCTTGGCAAGAACGTCCCCAGCACCCCAGGCTCCCCTCGGAACCAGAGAGAGGGGCTGGGCCGAGGCAGAGAAAGGCCACTTTGTGCTCACTCCAAGGTCACTGGGGTGTCCCGAGGTATCCGCAGCACACCTGCCTGCCGCAGCCTTCGCCCCCCAGCGGGTCAGCGCCTCGGAAGTTAAACATTTCGCCACTAGGTGGAGCCAAAGTCCACGGCAACGGCAATCGGCTGCCCGGGTTTCAGAGGATGGTGGGCTCGCGAGGCAGAGGACTAAGGGAGAAAGCGGCTAAGTCTCGGCCCTACGGCGAGGCCAGGGAGGGGACCGGACAGCCGGCCCCAGCTCCGAGTGGGCTTACGAGACCTACAGTCAGCCTTAGCCGTAAAGGTTAAACGGTCTCATAGAGGACCGGGGCGGGAGGTGGCAGTGGGGGGGAGCGCACGGGAAGAAGGTGCCACCTCTGAATAGGGCGATCCCGGGAGCGGGCACTGGCCGGGTACATGTTTGGCCCCGGGGCAAGCACCCGGGCCGCTGTCCCTTCCAGCACCCGCAAGAGCGGAGCGGAGGCCCAGGATTCCGCGGACAAGCGCAGGTGACCCAGCAGGGGAACACGCACACCCGCCGCCGCTGCAGGTGGAGGCGGCGGGGCGGGGCGGGGCTCAGGCCTGGAGGCTCTTCATTGGACGTGGGGGTTGCTGGGGCTCTCGGATTGGCTGGAGGCGAGGGGCGGGGCCAAGGGCGGAGCCCAGAGCCGTAAAACCCTGAATAGAGGCTATGCAGGGAAGGTGCGCAGACCTGGCGCAGGTGTGTCGCGTTCGTTTCAGGCCGGAGCGTGAGCTCCGGAGCTGAAGCGGCGTCGGGGGTAAGCGTCGGCCATGTTGTCCCCAGGCACAGGTGTGCGGCGGGAGACCAAGTTGCAGGCTCCTCTTCGGGGAGCCTCCGGGACAGCCTGAATCCAGGACTCTTGCTGCCCCTCCCCGTGGCCTAACTGATCTCCCTCTGCCCAACCAGGTAGGTGCCCCGACCTTCGCCAACCCTCTCGCCCCTTCTCACCAACAGTGATGCCCTCCCTTTACCTTCATCTTTCCCTTTAAATAAGTCTCCTCTCGGAGTCCGTTAGCGCTCAGCACGGAGCCCGCCCGCTCCCCGTAATGCCTCTGTAGATCCTCCCCTTTTGTGGTGGCCCTTCCACTAGGAGGAGGGAGGGGCCCGGAGCCACAAGGCCACATGGCTGCCATGAGCGCATTCCTCATTCCGCAGACAGGTACACGTGCCAGCCCCTGCAGTGGGCACCAGAGCAAATCAGACACGGTCTCTGCTGTTCCCCAGTTTCCACACCAGGCTGTAGGATGAAGAAGAAGAGACAAGATTTGAGGAAAGGGACAGGTTATCTCCACACTGGGGGCATCGGTGATAATGTTTGGCTTCAACCGTGGAATAAGGAAGTCTGCAGAAATGCATTGGGGTTAAAGGTGATCGCACCTGTAAAAACAGAAAATGACTAATTTACATTGACATCAGGAAGAAAAATTGCCCCCTTGTAGCTTTTCCGTTTCACCGCACCGGCTGCAGGGAGATCTCGCCGGGTGACCTGAAACAAGCCGTTTATCCAGCTGCCTTCAAGCAAACCAATATGCAAATACCAACCCAAAGGTGGCTTCTCTTTGGGAGGGAGGGGAAGAAATTCGTTGTTTGACTTTACCCAGGAATCAACCATAAAGTTTCCTTACATGGCAAATTTCCTTTGAAATCCAAAGGAAGAAATGACCCCTGTGGACACACCGAGCGTCCCTTCAGGACAGTGCAGCCAGAGCCCACTAGAGGGCAGCAGAGAGCTGGAGGTGCTAGAGAGAAGAGCCACGGGTAGTTCACTCCTAGTCCAGGGGACATGAGTAGCCTAATAGAAATACTAATAATAGTTCACATTTATTGAGTGGTCACTCTAGGCCAGGCAACCTTCTAAGGGTTTATAAAAAATTACCTCATTTGATCCTCCCACCAACTCTACGGGGGGAGGTCCATTCAACAGATGAGGGAACAGAGAGGCTAAGTAACTTGCCCAAAGACACACAGTCAGTAAGTACTTGCCAGATGTGAACCCTGAGGTGGAGCTGGAGAGCCTGCATGCTTCACATTATGCAGTTCTGCTTCCTGGGAAGAGGGCGAGCAGGGTGGAAGACGGGAGGAGGCAGCTGAGGTCCCTGCAGACGTAACCCCCAGGGAGCTCTCCAAGGCTAGTTGCAGAAACAGGCACCGGACAGGGGCTTTTAGCTAATAGAGGACCTCAAGTCCTCTGTGAAGTAAGGTCGGAACATCTGAGATTCCCATCACAGATACCCCACATGCCTCACTGGGAAGTGGCCCCAGTCCACCCCATCACCAGCAACTGGACCCGGCCTGCCAGTGCCCATTGCCATCACATACCTTTCCAAGCGCTGCGGCCTCTCGGGCTTAGATGTGGGAAGTTGGCTTCAACCCACTGTCTCCCTTGTCCCTTGGGCAGCCCCCAGCCCGCCTACCCCCACTATGAGCCTGGCTCAGGCCTCCTCACTGCAGTCGAGAAGGGACTGGTCAGAGAGGTTGGGGTCCAACAAATATCAAGAAGACATTGATGAGGATCCTGTCCAGGACAACCTCAAGAGGCGTGTTAGACCCAAACCCAGTCCTTTCTCGTCCTCCTGTGTGCAAAGCACTGTGCTCACCGCACCGGCTGCAGGGAGATCTCGCCGGGTGACCTGAAACAAGCCGTTTATCCAGCTGCCTTCTGTCTGTTCCTCTTCCATGAACTACGAGGTGGGAGGCCAGGGCTTCCTGACTGGGAACAGACATTGCGTGGGAATGCCCCAGTACGTCTTTCTAGATGAGGGCTTCTCAACTGTGGCACTGTTGGTGTTTTAGCCCAGATCATTCTTTCTTATGGGGGCCTGTCGTGGGCACTGGCTGTCGTGGGCACTGGCTGTCGTGGGCACAGTCGGATGTTTAATAACACCCAGGGCCTCTCCCCACCAGATGCCAACAGCGCCCCTGCTCCCGATTGTGACAGTAAAGTCATGTCTTCTGACATTGCCAGATGTGCCCTGGGGGTTCAGAAACATTGCAGAAGCGGGGCACCCAGGGGGTTCAGCTGGTTAGGCGCCTGACTCTTGATTCCAGCTCTGGTCATGATCTCAGGGTGGTAAGACTGGGCTCCACACTGAGTGTGGAGCCTGCTTAAGATTCTCTCTCTAAAAAAAAAAAGGAGAAGAGAAACATTGTAAAGGAGATACAGGAAGCCCCTGCGCGAGGTGACCTGCAGGTTCCTCAGCACCCCCTCCTGGCGCCCCCTTCTGTTCCTTGAGGGGAGAGCGGGGCTGCCTGGTGCTCTGTGAAATGAGGCAATGGGTGGGAAGCCCTCAGCCTCTGTCTCCTTCCTCATCCCTGACCTTCTGGGCTTCTCAAGGGTCTGCTACCCACAGGGGGGAGGGGATGCCACTTTTAAGAACGAACCTGAAAGGGCTGACTTTTTTTTTTAAGATTTTATTTATTTATTTGACAGAGAGAGAGACAGTGAGGGAACACAAGTTGAGGGGCGGGGGCGGGGGAGGGAGAAGCAGGCTTCCCACCAAGCAGGGAGCCCGATGCGGGACTCGATCCCAGGACTCTGGGATCATGACCTGAGCCAAAGGCAAACGCTTAAGGACTGAGCCACCCAGGCGTCCCTGAAAGGGCCACTCCTTACCCCAAGTTTTCAGAGAGGGGAGCTCTTCAGACACCCTCTCTGAAGCCAGCCCAGCTGCATGGCCTTTCCACCTGCTCCCCTGCCCCCCCACGGCTGTGGCCAGGCCGGGAGGGGTGCGGGAGGGTGGCACACGGCCAGGGACCTCCCCGGGCCCCACTCTCTGTGTGCCCTGCCAAGGCCGCCCACACCTCCCGCCTCCCTGGGGCCCCTCAGCCCTGGCCTGGGAGAGCTGGCTCCCCTCCACCCCAGCACCCACAGACACAGGCCCCAGCCGTAGGCCTTCCCTGTGTCCCCAGGAAAGCCCCGGGACGAAAATGGGGTACGGGTCGAGCCAGAACTTGGCAGTAGACGCTGGAAGCTGACAGCCCTGCTCCCCGAGGCAGACCCTGCCTTCTTTCTGTCCTCTTGTTTGGTGGCCGTTATGAACCACCGTGCCCCGCGCCCATGGAAGGGCCGGAAGGTCCGAGGTGAACTCAGTGGCGTGCCGCAAAGTGCTTTGCCCCCAGCTCCCCGGGCTGGAGAGAGGGCCCTGCCGTGTGGCCCGAGCTCACGTCTGCGGCGTCAGCATTCCCACCGCGGCGGGGATCAAGGCGCCAGTGTGATGGCACCAAACGCCGAGCGGGTCCCCACCTTTATTTCCTGTGCATCAGCCCCCGGACACAGTAGCCATAAATAACCTTAGTTTCGATAACAGTAAAGTCATTGGGAAGTGATGCGTTTTTTAGTGTGTATTTCCCTTTTTAAGACAATGTGTTTAGTCGTAAGTTTGTAAAACCTACTAACGATGGCCGAGTTTAACAGCCAGTTCAGGAAATTCCTAAAAATACAACCACCAGCTCTCAAAAGCCACAGCCAGCCAGCCCTAGGGCCCCGCTAAGAATCAGATGTGGTCCGTGACCCCGACATCACGCTAGCTAAATAAGGAAGACAGGCCCACCCAGGGTGGGTCATCAGTGGGGGGTAAGGGGGCGGGCAGAGTGGGGCTGTGGAGAACCTGAGGAGGCACTGACCCTACCCAGGGCTTCAAGGAAGGCTTCCTGGAGGAGGTGGTGTCACACACAAATCTGAGGGAAGAGTAAGAGGATCCCGGAGAGGGGTGGGGAGTGTGCCAGGCTGAAGGGAGTGCTGCCCAAACACCGGAAGAGGAGAGAGGGCTTGGCACGCCCCAAAAACCAGAGCGGGAGGCTCAGCCTGCTGGGGGGGCAGGCTGGGAAGGCAAATCCCCTCCCTTCTCCAGGCATCTTCCTTCTGTCAGACCGGGGCCTTGAGCCAGATGGTCTCCAGGCCTGTTGGCTTTCTAGAGCCCCCAGGAGTCTGTGGAGGGGCTGGCGAGGGGCGAAGGAGAAGGGCCGGCCCGCAGGACACCTGCAGCCAAGTCTTTACCTCTCTTCCGCCCACCCCCCTCCCCCCGGTTCCCCCAGGTGATGCCCGAAACTCGTGGCTTGGCTGCAGAAAGTAGCTCTAATTACAGTCATTTAGAGAACTGTGCTGCGTCTCCTAATTACCAAGCCGCGCAACCCCAATTACATGTCTAAGGAAGCGTCTCAGGAGCCCCCTTCCTGGGGCCGGCCTGCCAGCTGCAGCCCCAGGCCAACCAGAAATGGGGGGGGCAGGCTGGCAGCTGCTGCCAGACCCCCCCCCCCATAGCTCCATCCGTGCCAGGCCGTGCGGGAAATGCTGGTTCAGAGGCCTGCCCTGGAATGGGCATGGGGTGAAGGGAGGCAGGGGAAGCACCCCCGAAAGCGGGGCTCGAGACCCCGGGAGGGCCCAAGGCAGGAGGCCTCCGAGTACACAGCGGGTGCGCCGGCCCGACCACCGCACGAGTCAGAGCCTGAGCCAGGGAAGGCGGCTGTTTAACGTTTAGGAGGCGAGGCCCTCCGACTAGATGCAGATTCTCTGGCCTCGCGCCATCGCCACCCACTGCAAGGGCCCCCCGGAATCAGCCCTCCCCCTGCAGAGGGGCCCTGCAACCCTGCCTCGCATGCCTGCCGTGATGCGGACTCAGGACCCCAAAAGGATCCCAGGAAGAAGCCTGCCTTCTCTTTGAGAGCTCCCTCTGTGCTGTTCCTTCCCCCCGGGCCCAACCCAGCCCCCTGGGGCTGCTGTTCCCTCTGGCCCTGCAGTCTCGATGGAGGCCGCCCGCTGGTCCTCTCTCAGGCAGGTGTCCGGCTCCTCAGCCAAAGCAGTTTCTGAGAGGACCCTGATTTGTGGCTCCCGGGGACTTCTCCCTGAATACGCACTCCTGGGTGCCCACATCCAGTCCCTGGGCACCGGGCTGACAACTCCCAAGTGGCTCCCGGCTTGAGTCCCTGCCTCCCAACCCCTCCCACAGCCCGGCCGCCCCAAGCCAGCCCCACAGCTCTGCCCTGCCCGCTTTGTGTTCAGTCCTCACAGCCTCACAGTCTGTCCCGCAAGTATATCCAGATCCCATCCCTCTCCTCCAAGACCCCTGGTCCCGCCGCACTCAGGCCACCATCCTCGGTCACCTAGGACCCCGCAAGGCCCCTAGCTGGTCTCCCCACTGAGTCCCAAGAGGCAGCGGGGCCTGGACAGCAGGTGCATGGCCCCATGGATTCCATCGCTGGCTCCTCCGCTCCTAGCTGGGCTCCAGGCCTTGAGCGAGCTACGCAGCATCTCGGTACCGGTATCTTAGCACTGGTATCTGTCTCCTCGGTACCTGTGAGCAGGGTGGTTCCCGAGGAATTCAGAGTGGCCAGTAGGGGGTGGGACGGGGGGGGATAAAATGAGGCAGAGAGGGCACAGGAGCCAGGTCTCTGAAAACGTCTGTGTTCAACAGACGTTCAAGGCCCATGAACCTGCTCCTGAGATGAGTGGAGAGCCGTCAGGATAAAATCTCCCACCAATTTTGTATCTGAGTTGGTGCCCAAGGGATGTCCTATCTGGTCTCCTGCGGAAGCAGAGAGCCTGCCCGCCCCGGCGTGTGACGGGTGGGGGGTCTGGCTGCAGCCCCCACATTGGCTCTCCCTGCCGGGCACAGCCCTGCCTCTCCCAGCACAGGGACCCGGACGGGACAAGCTGAATCCCAACCTGGGACAGTGGGCCTGCGGCCGGGGGGCACCGCCTGTGTGGGCATGGCCCTGGGGGCAGGGGCCTGGGGAAGAGTGACCTCACATCCGCCACCTGCGAAGCTCTTGTGCAAACATACTATTAGCTTGTTAATTAATTCTCATAACAGCCCTGGGAGTTGGGTGTCATTATCCCATTTTTACTACAGGCTCACTGAGCATTGGTCCTGTTTGGATAGTTAGTGCCTGTGTGGGAGGGAGGCTGAGGGTCACCCCTGCCGAGAGTGAGGCCCGCAGGTAGGAAAGGGGTCACAGACAGGTGGGGGCGGCCTGCCAGATGCCAAGAAGAGGGGTGGGGAAGGGCTGAGGGAGGCTGAGGGGCTCTCAAGGTGAAGTCTGGGGGAAAGCTCCTTGAGTCCTCCTGATTATTGCTCAGATGGGGAAACTGAGGCCCAGGTGGGAACAGAAACTTGCATAATAAGGTCACTCAGCTTGTCCTTTAGGCTGGGGCTCCACCTCCACCCAGGGTGTCCTGAACTGGCCGGAGGAGTGGGGTGCTGGTGGAGAGGGAGGCCTGAGGCCCTGTCCCAGGGCACACCCAGCTTGGCCTTGGGGAGAACCTGGGGCCGCAGCGGCTCGCCCTGAGCTGACCAGCAGGCACTGATGGGCTTCCTGGCCTCTCTGGGTGGCTAGCAGAGGGTGGTGCTGTCCTGGAGTGAGAGCTCCCGGGAGTAGGAAGAACATACAGGGCTGAAAATCAGGATCCCTGGGCTAGTGCTGATGCCAGTCCCCTCTTGCCTAAGGGTCCAGTTTCCCCAGCTGAGCACCAGGGAAAAATCAGCCCTTTTTCCCCTTCTTCATGCCCACCGGCTTAGAAAAGGTTTTGGAAATGTACCCAGCTCCATCCAGCTTCTACTCTCCGGAAAAGAGAATGCATCCCAGGCTGCGGCCCTGCTTAGAACCCTTGCAAAAGAGGCTAGACCTAAAGAAGGTCTCCACAGAGTGTGCCCAGTGGATTCCCGATTTGTCCTTTTACCGAAATCCTACTCTGGGGGCAAGAAGGATGGTCAGACTACCGTGGGGAGGGAGGAGCTGGATGTCTCTGCCTCTGTCTCAGGTGAGAGGAGAGAATTTTCCCCAGGGCAGCTGAGGGGGGCGGGGGGGCGATGAACCAGTCCTGGCCCCAGAAGAAATCCCAGTACAGAGCGATTGGCCTGTTGTGAGAGGGCTCCCCATGTCCCCAACAACCTACAACCCTTCCCACTGGTAAGTTTCCTAAGACCAGTCTTCTAGAATCTGGTCGCAGCAGCTACCTCTGCTCTGAGAGCTCACCATATCTGCTGAGGCCTCCGCACCAAGTCCCAGCGGTCTGGCTTCTAGGGGCAAAAGTCCCAGGACAGAAGGCAGAGCAAGATCTGAGGCCCTGAGGATGCTGAGATCCCCAGGTCAGAGATCCCCAGGTCAGAGAGAACCCCCAGCCCTGCCTCCCCCTCCCGAGATACATGCCCAGGAGGCTGGAGCCTGTCATCCAGGTGTGCTGTGCTTTGCTGTGGTAAGTCAGACCCTCTCTGGTCTTCGGCACCCAGCCTGGCTGTGTCTGGTGGGGGACAGACCAGGTGGTCTCTCGGGGGCCCCTTCCAGCTTACGGTCCTTGGGTTCCCACTGCTGTTCCCACATACCCCCATCCAGGCACTGTCTCCTGGAAAGCCTCCTATAAAGGCCAGGTGTCCCGCCGTCAACCCTACAGTCCTCATGAGCTGCCTGGCTCCTCTGCCCAGAAACCAGACAGGGGGCGGGGGGTGGGGGGGGTCCCAGCGGGCAAGCAACATGGAGATGGGGACCTGGGGGGGGCAGCGTCCTGGCAGGTAGCAGGCTTGCACCACGGAGAGGGGCTGGTGACTCACAGGGACCCAGAGGGTCATTTCCTCCCCAGGCGAAACCAGACAGGGAGCGCCCAGACGGGGAAGCACAGGAGGGAGGGACACATCCTGCAGCTTTGTTCTCCCAGGTGCGCTAGGCTAGGCCAGCATTTCCGGGAGTCACAGGGACCCTCCTGCTGCCTCATGCTGTCATCAGAGGCTGTCCCCTGCCCTAGTGCTCTCGATATTACAGTCAGAACACCACCCCCCTCCATCCCACTGCCACCAACACCCTGATTCAACCACCGAGTCACCTCCGGCCTGGACCACGGAAAGAGCTGCTTCACATCGCCAGTCTCCTCCCTGTTCCGGGCTTTCATCCTGGGGTCCCCCTGCGGCCCCACCCCGCCACCTAGCTCTTCCTCATACTTGCCTGTTTCAGACCTACCCTTCGGGTTCTTCTAGAAGCCTTCCTTGACCCCCTCCCACTAAGTCAGACCCCCCCGCCCCCGGCACATTATACCCATCTCTGGAGCCCTGGCAGGAGCTGAGTGTATATTACGAGGTTTAATCCTATGGTCCGTGAGGAGTGCCTGCGTCCCTCGCGAGGTCAGAACCGGGTCTAGCGTCACCTCTTGTCTCCACGCACGTGGCACAGTGCCAGGCGTTCCGTGAACACTTGCTGAATGAAGGGATGTCCCATGGTGTGCCTACAGCCCCTCACCTGCCGCCCCACCAGGCACCAGCTTCTCCCGGTAACCCAGATCATCTGTGATCCCCGGAGCCTCCTACTGGTTGGGCTCCGTGGTGGGGACTGGGCAGACTGCACCCCCAGACCTCAAGATCAAGGCCAGACTCAAGACCCCTGTAAATTCCCCAGCAGGTGCCGAGGATAGCCTCAAGGACGCCCGTTGCCATGACCTACTGACTCAGAGGAAGCCAGTCCTCCAGAACCCAGCCCCCCAACAGGAGGAGTCCCAGCTAGAATCAGATGCCCAGAGAGGGTCAGGGCCCAGCCCAAGGTCACACAGCAAGGCTGCCACAGAGCTACACCAAGAATCCAGGGCGCCAGCTCCGGCTTAGGGTTCTCCCCGCACTATAATAAATGTGACTATTTTTAGGAAACTAATTAGCAAGTCAAATATGACTCCTGCTAATAATAATACCACCTTTATGCTTTTCAGTCTCTGGATCACCTCATTTGCTCCTGCAACAGCGGGGTATGCCAGGCAGGGAAGTAGGAGGTGGTCTCATTAGAAAGGTGTGGTCAGGAAAGAGGAAGTGACTCCTTCTTCAGCCTGTCTCACCACCTGTTTAGTGCCCCAGAGGCTCTTGTCTCGGGGGCCTCACAGGTGGGCTGCTGTCCCCCCCTTGTAAAGCACCCGACCCCACCCACCCAGCTGAAGTCAGCCTCCTCTCGGCGGTCCCCCACTCCCAGCTGCTGGGCTTCAGGTGGTTGAGGGCTGGTCTCCACTGGGTAGATTCTTTTTTTTTCCCTGCAAACCTCTAGCACATGCAAAGGAGAGCTCTGGGCAAAGAGGCACAGGCAGCCTAGCCGTATATAGCCTGGGCTGTCCATCCCCCCAGCTTGGGACCCCTGCTAGAATGGAGGACATCTTCATCCCAAGAGGGGCCGGGGTCAGGTCCAGCCTCTCGTCCCGCAGGCCCATCTCCTGCCCACTCCCCCCTCCCCCGCAGAAGCTCCTGGGACAGCTGGTGGCACCGGACAGGGCTGGGTGGATGCGAACATGAGGTCAGATCCTCGATTGCTTCCTGCGACCTTCCCAGAGGAGAGAGGCAAGTCCCACCAGAACACAGCTGGGCTGTTCCATCGGGGAAACGGGACGGAGCCAGCTGTGACAGAGCCCCTGTTTCTCAGATGGGCCGCCGAGACTGAGGCCAGAGGGCTGTGCCCCTCACCTCTAGTAAGAGCCGGCACTGAACCCCAGGAGCCCAGCTCCTGCCCAAGAGGGTGGTGGGTGAGACCCAGTTTCCAGGCGTCTCGGCTCACTGCTTGTGGTAGGTCCCTCCCCCGGACTCAGGCTGGGGAGCTCTACAGTCAGGAGGGCTTCTCGGAAAGGGGGCGCTGGGGGGGCTCACGGGCAGTGAGACCAGGTGCAGCAGGTGCAAAGGAGAGGACGGGCTCCGTGGTCACCTCTCAGATGAAGGCCCCTGGGCTGTGCCCCATCTCAGCTGGGTAGACTGGCCTGCAGGGGAAGGTTCTGGATTCCTGGCCCCCACACATTTGGCACGAATGGGCCCCCAGGTGTGGCAACTGCCCCTTGGAGTCTCTTCACTGGGAAGTCAGGCTATGGCTACGGGTCCCTGCTGGGCCAGCGGGGGGAGAGGGAGGCTGCTTCCTGGAGGGAGACAAAGGCCATCCCGATGAGAAAGAAGTAGAGGCCCCCAGGGTGGCCCACAGATGCCGTGGAGGCAACGGGTGCCTCTTCCTCCCTCCCTCGCCTGGTGGGATGAGGTGGGCACCCCCTTCACCCGGTCTCAGACCTGGTCCCCGCCGGCAGGGAGACCCCACCCCAGGGGAGCTGCGTCAGCTGCAGGACAGCGACCCGCCTGGCTGGGGACAGCAGTGATGCTGACACGGCAAGAATAGGGCTATCAGTGAACAAAGGGAGACGGGAAGGGGGCTGCGTGTGCAGGAACGGTTCCTGAGCGGGTGGCCGGCCAGCCGAGTGTCTGAGGGGGGAGGCACGAGCTCACCTCTCCCCCAGAGTTCAGTCCAACATGTTCTTGATCACAGCCCTGGAAGCACGGCTGGCGTAGGCCCCTCCTCGAGACGTATTTCAGCCTTCCTGGGAAACCCCTGTCACCCCCTGCCAAGGGCCCTCCGCTCCCAGTGAATGGGAGGTCTCTGAATTGCCCCTGAACCCTGGTAGCAGGTGTGTTCGCCACCCCCCCACTGGGGTGGGAGGGGGAACGTGCATTAACAAGGGAGCCCAGAAAGGGCCGTCCATGCTGAACCCAGGGGCAGGGAGCACCAAGGAGCAGGGGCGCTCAGACACCTAGAGCCTTGCGGCCCCCACCGCACCATGAGGGAGGGAGCCATAGCTGAGCATCGGGACAGGGGCAGGAACCCTGCGGTCGGGCCTGTCACCCAGCATCAGAGAAGGGGCTGCCAGCACCGGGGAGGGTTAGGAGCCTCGGGGAAGCTGTGGCTTTTCAGCTGAGTGAGCAAGAAGCATTGGCTTAAAGTAGAGTTGGTGCCCCACTTTCTGGCACAAGCAAGGGAGGGCTGCCCACCGCCTGCAGGATCCAGGACGGACGGGTCCACAGAGCCTGGTGAGGCAGCCAAGGTCAGGGCCCCAGAGAGGTGGAGGCCAGGTGACAGCAGATACCGCTCCCAGATCCCACTTGAGAAAGGTGAGGCCCCCTAGGTAGGAAGGCGGGGGCTGGTGCTGGAGAGGAGCCCTGATGTCCAGGGGGGTGGGGGGCCAGCTCCCCAGACCCAGAGGTCAGCAAAGCACAGTGGCCCCCGTCACCCTGGTCCAGTGAGGCCCAAGTGCTGGGATGCAAGCAGGGTGGGCACGTGAGCTTGGGAGCCGGATCCCGGGGTGCGTCAGCATAGCTTTGAACTTGGACCCAGGCAAGAAGGGCCCCTGCCCTGGGTGCCACGCTCTAGGCACCTAGAGTGGGTGCCACCCACTCTGTCCCTCCTCAAGCTTCAGGACCAGCCAAGGCCCACGCCCCTCCTCCCAATGCAGGACCCCAGAACTCCCCACCCCACAGCCTGCAGAGGCCTTTCCCCCAGCCCTGCTGCTGGCATATCCCGGGCCTGAGGGGTGGCCGAGGGCAGCTCCTGCCTCATCTGTGGATGACACCTGACCGGGGGTGGAGGACAGGCTCTCCCTGTGCCGCCACATTCCAGCAACAGGACCCCAGGCGTCCAAGAATTCTAAGTGCAGCCTGGCCTTCCAGGTGGCTCTCAAGGAATGCTTATCCACGTGAGAGGCTAGACTATATCCTATTTATCAGTTTGTTAGCTTGATTTATAACTTATCTAGATACACATTGCGTGGGCCTCCACCTGTCCTTGTGCCCCAAGCCCCACAGCTGTTAGGGGTGGGCCTAGCAGGGTATCACGTACAGGTCCTCACCACCTCATTCTTGCTCTGTGGCTCATGGCCTCCTTCCTCCGGGATGCCCTGGAAGGGACATGAGCCCCAAACTCCCAAGCTGGACCATCAGCAACCTGAATGAAGCAGGGACCAAGTCCTAAAGCGCCACTCCTTGCTTCATTCCCGAGCTGACTCGGGCCCTGCACCTAGCAGATGACCGTGGAGTTCATCCCAGGAAGCTGGGGGCCTGGGGGAAAAGAAGTAGTACTTACTGAGCACCTGTGAGCTAGGCTGTGGAACCGTCTCCCCTAACCCTCAGGAACCCTCTGGGGACATTGTCATTGTTAGCACCCTTTTGTTGCGGACAAGGAAATGAAGGTTCCAAGACCGTATAGACCTTGCCCAAGGTCACACAGGTGCTGCGGAGACTCACCTTTGAGCCCCAAGCCCATGCTCTTTGCATTTGAGCAGGCAAAGAAAAGTGGGGGGCATCTGTGGCTGGGGCATTTGCGGGAGGATCAGGATGAGCAGAGAGCAGGCTTCTGTGGGTCAAAACGGGGGAGCCAGACCTAGCCAGCATGCAGTGACCCCAAGCCCTGACCGCCAGCCCCTTAGGAACCAATCCCCCATCCCCAGCAGGGTGCTCTAGGGACTGAGGGGGGTCCGCAAAGCAGTCCGTGTACCAAACACCCTCTCAGAGCACGTCTCAGGCCCCGAGGGCCTCTCCCCAGAGATGATGGAACTCTCACGGGTCTGCGAGAGCGACAGGAACCCCAGGCATCCAGGAAGCCAGCCCCCGAGATAAAAGGGGAGATTAGAGGTTTACCCAGCCACATGGAGTGTTCAGCCAGCCCTGTGCAGGGGACAGATAACGCCGTGGCCTGGTATCTCGGCACCTCCGTGTCGTGGCCCTCCATGTCACCGCACCACGTGGCCTCGAGCAAGTCGCCAAGCCTCCCACAGCCTCAGCTTCCACACTTGCCAAGAAGGAAAAATAACAGTGTCCTCTCCGTGAGGCCTTTTCCTCTCAGGTGAATAATAACAAGCCAGGCCTCGCACTTGCTCCCACTGTGCGTGTGTGTGTGTGTGTGTGTGTGTGTGTGTGTGTGTGTGTGTAGGGGGAGGGTCGCAGGACAAAGATTAGTTCCTTTTCCCAGAAATTAAGAGGTAGTTCCGATTTTCAGAAAAGAGGAAGTAGACTGATCCCTGAGAACCTGCGACCGGAGGGGACTTCAGTAGGTGAGGTCCCCGTGTGCCCGTGAAGGGCGAGGGTAACCAGACACGGGCTGGAAAGCCAGCACCTGTCCCCGGAATTCTCGCCCACCTGGCCCTGCCTCCACACGTGCGTCCCCTCCTGGCGCGTCCGGCCCCAGTCCCGGCCCCCGAGCCGGTGGTGAGCTCTGGGGGTCTCCCTGGCAGGGGCGGGAGGCAGACGCAGGCCCAGGGAGCATCTATGGCCCAGTGGCGCTCAGCAGAGCCCCCGCCTGGCAGGCCGGGCTCCACAGTCAGGTTTCAGTCCATCTGGTCCTGCCCCCCAGGAGCTCCCCGGCTCCGAGCCTTGGCTAAGGTGGCCCTCCTGTCTGGCCCACCCTCCTGCTACTTCCGTGTCCGCCGGGTTGCCCCACCTGAGAGCCCAAGGGGGACCTACACCTGCACGTTCCAGAAATTTGTTCCAAAGACACCTCTGCTTTCCCTGGTTTCCCTTCTGGGCTTCTCACCGCCACGGGTCTGGCCCCGTCTCAGAGGCTCCGCGACCCTGCGGCCCCACCTCCCCCCACCTCTCCCCCGCTGCCTCTTGGCATCAGACCCTCTGCTTTCTTCCTTCCCGTCCTCCAGGAACCCTCTCCCAGCCTCACTTCCCGCTCTGCCCTCACAGCCACCCGCCTCCCACCTCCCCTTGCCCTGAGCTCTGACTCCTGCCGCGCTCCGCCCAGGGCCCCAGGAGGCTCTCTCTTGTTCCCCCGCCCGCCTCCTCAGGGTTGTCCCCACTGCTGACCTCTCCCACCAGAGCTCCAGACCACATAATCCCCCTGCCTACTGGACATCACCTCTGGCTGCCTCTTGGGATCGCCCCAAAACCTGTCCTCTGTCCCCCTCCTCTCTGTCTCATTGACCCAGATGCTGAAACTGAGCACACCTTTCACTTTCTCCCACCAGATCTCATCCGGTCTCGAGGCATCAAGTGCCTTCTCTGCTGTGGACACCCGAATGCCCACAGATGGCCCGCCATCCCCCGTCCGGAGGCCTCTCCAGTCACCCACGCTGTGATCCACCCCTAACAGGCCCCATCATTTATGTATCATCGCGTTTACGGCCTGACACCACCAGCTAGAATGAAAGATCCTTATGGGCAGGGATGTGTCTGTTTCGGGGAGGGAGACAAGCCCGGTTCCTGGAAGGTGCCTGGCACACGGGAGGCATTCAGTGGAATTTGCTACATGAGTCTCAGGCTCCTCCTCTTCTGCGGTGGCCACGCCCCACTCGCCACCAAGTCTGGTTTCTAGGATTCTTCATCCCCAAAGCCACTCCCTTCCCCCAGGCCCTGTGGCTCCGGCTCTGGGTTGTCCAACTCTCCCTGGCCTCCAGGCCACCACGCTGAGAGGCGGGACCCAGCACGAGTTCTGGAACCAGAGTGGCTGGGTTCTCTCCCTATCTCTGCCGGCTACTGGCTATGTGACTTGGGGCAGGTTCCTTAACCTCTCTGTGCTCTATTCCCCCATTTGTGAAAGAGAGCTGATGATAACAGCACCTCCCTTGTGGGGTGGGAGTGGTGGAGAGGTTCACATGAGACAACGTGGGTAAAGCATATTGTAAATGGGGCTTACTGATTTTTTGCAGTTACCAGATCTCGTTACCAGACAAAGCAGAGCCCTACCGAGCCCTACCCCTGGGCTCCTGGTGGTTTTTGGTTTCTTCTCAGAAATACAGGGACCCTCCCAAGCTGGCCCCCATCTGACTTGCCTGGTGTTGTCCCTTCATTCCGATCACCCTAAATTCCCCAGGTCTCCCGAGGCGTCATGCTGCATCTGCCCCTGCCTGGCCACGGACCGCTTTTTCTGACTCGTACTTGCTTTTTCACTAGACAGAAATCCCGGAGCTTTTTTGCACCTTCACACACCAAGTTTCCACAAAAAGCTGTTCTTTTTACAGCTGCACAGTGGTCTGTCCCAGGACCCGTGATTCTGTCCCACGCCGATGCTTACACAGGGTGTCCCCAATCTCTGGCCGCCACAATGGCTTAGTTGTGAATGCTTGTGTGTGTGTGTCCACGGCGCGTGGGTGTCTCTGTGGGACAGAATCCCAGGGGTGGGCTCACCGGGCCAAAAGTAACAAGGGGGTACATGCTTCTGCCCGACCCCCTCGCTGCCCCAGCTTTTGCCCCAGCAGAGCCCAGAGCCGGATGCAGAGCATCGGGACTCCGATCTCCTGCCCTGCACCCCCATACCAACCTGCAGCCCTCAGAAAGCGGGGCCTCAGCCTGCAGCGGGACCTAAGGCTGGCTCTGCTTCCTGCCTCTGTCGTGATTGGCCTCCTTGAGCCTGTACGGAGGGATCCTGGGGACCCAGCCAGGAGCATGGCGGGGGCGTGAGCCTTCATGCATGTCAGGGGCCCGGGGTACGGACTCCCGCCCAGGGTCTCCCCACCTGGGTCTCCTCTCCTGGCCGCTGCCTCTGACCTACCGGTCAGCACACACGAGCCCCTCAGAGACGGAATAGGGCTGGGAGCTGGTGAACAGGGAGCAGGCTCCGTGCCCAGCTGGACCTGGGCAGTCGGACAGATCCCTGAAAGAGGGACCGGCAGAGCTCTGAGACCCTGAGGCCCCAAAGAGCCAACCCGAGCCGTGCATGGCTCCTGCGGGCAGCCTCCCACTGGCCCTCAGAGGCAGAGCCCTGTCGGCTGCCATCCGCCATGGGGTTGGGGCTTCCGGGCCAGCTGCACGCTTGGCACACATATGAGGGGCTCAGGAGGGTCTGGGCTCTCCACCCCTTGGCCGAGGGCTCAGGGTCCTGTTGGAGCCCCCCAGCTCACCCTCTGCCCTCCTGTCCCCGCACAGACACTCCATCACAGTCGGTCATATGGAAACACTTGAGTTCCCCACACAGGTCATTCTGCTTCCCACGTCTGTGCCTCTGACCGTGCAGTTGCCCTTGGCCCCGTCTTAGCCTGGCTAACACCTACTTTTCCACAAAGACAGAATCCAAGAATCACTTTGGCTTTAATGCCCCCCTCCCTGGGTTCACTGCTGCCGGAACTCTGGCCCCACCAGACGGCTCGTCCCAAGGGCACCGACGTCTGTCCTCACGGCACCACCAGCCTGAGGAGCTAGGCCCTCTGTGGGGCTTTTCGCCATGCCAAGCCCTTGGCCTTGCCAAAATCCCCCACCTGACGGTGCCGCGACACCAGGGCAGCCCCAAGGAAAAGCCAGGCCTTGAGGCCCTTTGCTAAAGATCCAGAAATTGCCCCGGAAGCCCCACAGGAGCTCTGTGATGGGGAAGTGAGGCCTTCCGGAGGCCAGGGTAGCAGGAGGCCTCTCAAGGACATCATCTTCTGGACTTTCCCGTGCCCCCATGACGGGTGTCTCCACAGCCTGGGGCCTGCGAGGGAATAAGATCAAAAGATAACGTCAGCCCGAGTGAGCTGAGCAAGGGAGGAAGAAATGAGGGGGAGAGACAAGCGGGCAAGGTGGACTTGAGAGCCGCAGGGCTCCCAGCTCACCCACCTGAGCGCCGGGGCCAGGCTGGTCCCTCCTGTCTAGACCCCATGGACAAGACCACCACCGCCTTCAGCAGAGCTGAGGGTGCTGGCGAGAGGGCCAGAGCTCCTCCCGGCTTCTGGGAGAACAGGGGCTGTCTCCACCGTGTCCCCGCATCCCTCTACACCTGATCTGGCCAGGAACTTACCCAGGGGCCCCATGAGTCACTGAAAGCATGAGGGAGAGGGTGAGCTCATTTCAACTTAGTCCTAGAAAGTATGAGTTCATCAGGCGGGTATTCCCCAAACCTTGCTTCTAAGACCAGCCCCTGGAGGCTCTAGGTTGTGAGATATGAATGCCAGCCAGGCCGCCGACTCTGCCGGAGGATGGACCCAGCCAGGCTCCAGCCTCCTCCCTCAGACTGCAGGACCTGGGACAGGAAGGCAGGCTGCCGGAGGTGGCTCAGACTGCCGTGGTGGGTCCATCCTGCTGCCCCCAGCCCTGGGGTCCCCGGGGGCAAGTCAGGCAGAACTGAAACTGGGCAGAGGAGAAGCTGGGCGGAACAGGCCCCAGGGACCTCTAGTGCTCAAGGTTCACCCACACACACCGTGCCCAACCTGGGCAAGTCTTCAAAGCTTGGCTTCCTCCTGCCACCTCCCCTTCCCTACCCCCAGCCCCTTGCTCCCGGGGCCTCACCCCATCCAACCTGGAAGGACCACGGGCTGGGGGAGGGGTTCAGGGCTCTGGCCTCCCTCCTCCACTGCCTTCGAGGGTGGCCTTTGGCAGCTCATTCCCCTCTCTGAGCCTCAGTTTTCTCATCTGGCCTGGGCTGCTGGCCCAGGATCTGGAGATGAGGACTCGGCACAGAAGGAGCAGGTCCCATGGGCAGAGGTGAGGCAAGGAAGGGACTTCTCGGCCAGCAACACCGAGGCCCTTGGCACCTCGACTGTCACCCTTCCCAGGAACTGGAGTGCTGGGACAGGGCAAAGGCGTGGGACGCGGGCCATGGCAGAAACGGTGCCGCCTCTGGGGCCTTCCTGCCCCTCCCTCACACGCACAGAGGGCCCCATGACTCTTCCTTCGCTCCCCTCGCCACGAGTGAGCGCCACTGTTTTCAGTCTGTGTCCCCTCGGCTCTCCCAGAGCGGCTGGAGCCTCTGTTCCCCCTCTCCCCCGCACCCCTACCGCAGGCTCAGGCCTCACACGGAGTGGGTGCTCAACAACATAGGTGTGGAAAGAAGACAGGCATGGAAAGGAACAAGTGTTGGTGAGGAGGTGGAGAAAACAGCCCCCATCGCTGGTGGAGAGCGATGTGGCAGCTCCCCCAAAACGAATCACCACGTGATTCCGCAACTCGACCCCCAGGTAGACAGATACCCCGGAGAATGGAAAACCTCTGCTGGCAGGAAAGTTTGCACACCAGCTCTACCCACAGTAGCCCGAGAGTGGGAACACCCCAGGTGCCGGGGAACTGGGGACGGGCAGGGGCACCGTGGGCACTCAGGCACGAGGGGAGGGAGGGTGTGAGTGACGGATACGAGCTTTGACGTGGGGGAAGCTTGAAAACAGTTACAGTAAGTGAAAGAAAACCGGACTCAGAGGCCACATCGTATATGACTCCATTGATGTGAAATGTCCAGAATGGGCAAATCCCTGGAGACAGAAAGTAACTTCGTGTGGGGAGGGGGAAGGGGAGCGACCACGAAGGCACAGAGTTTCTTTGGGGATGATGGAATGTTCTGGAATTAGATGGTGGTGATGGTCGTGCAACATTGTGAATACACTGGAAAGCACTGGATTGTATACTTTAAAATGTGATTTTTTTTTTTAAATCTCAGTTAAATATAAAATAACATAGCATAACATAAAATAAAGGCAAACGACCGCTCTAGGGATGAGTTGGAAGGCCAACCTGTCTGGCTGGCTGGTTTGTGTTTGAAAACACCACTCCACGGGAGCCACTCTTAGCCCTGGGAGGGCCCCACCTGCTCACCGCACCCCTGCCCCCACGCCTAGCCTGGGAGGGGTATGTGGGCAGGGCCCCAGGAGACCCAGTGGGCCTTGAGGCGGGATGGAGCCCTCTCCTTGTGTCCCGGCTTCAGGACAGGCACCCCCATGGCGAGGGGACTTGAGGCATGGCTACGGTCCGGTCTCTGACACCGGCCCTGTCACCTCCTTCAAGCACAGCAGCAGTGCGCCCGGCACGGTAGGCGACAATAACCAAGCCTGAGGACTGGGCAACCCCCTACACAAACGCCTCTCCTTTGGCTCGCATTCCAGGCGTATATGGACCCGCAGTTGGGAAGTTCTTCCTTCGGTCTGACCGTAACATCTGGCCGGGAGTCAGCAGTGGGCAGAGGTTTCTTGTGAGTCAGTCTGACTCAAGGTTACTCAGCCTCGGGTCCCCACACGGTCCTCACCCCACAAGGTTTGCCTCACCGTGATGGAGCAGGATGTGGGCTCCCTCCAGCCCCCTTTGCAGCTGTTTCCTGAGGGGGTGCTGGTGGGAACCAGCGAAAGGGGAAGGCCGGCCCACCCACCTGCAGCAGCCCCCCAGCCAAAGCGGAGGGGCCCCCACCCCTCCCTTGGAGGAGGCACTGGCGGGTGGCCCTCTCCTCTCTGAGCCTCTCAGAACAGGTGGTTCCGTCACCTTCCTCTGACGGCGGAGCCGCGGGTCTAAGAGGATGGCGTGTGAGAGGTCCCTGCCCCCTCAGGCCGCTTCTGTCCCAGACCTGACCTTTATCATTTTGCCAGAGGGACCCCCCGTGTCTGCTGGTCTCCGCTGTGCACATCCTGTGTGAACCACAAGCCCAGCAAGGCAGAGGAGTTTAATAAGCAGCTACGGAATGTGTAAGCGAGATCAGATCAACTGCTCTGAAACCCATTTCTTTTTTTTTTAAGAACATTCTTTTCTTTATTTTTAAAGATTTTCTTTATTTATTTGACAGAGAGAGAGAAAGCGAGAGAGGGAACACAAGCAAGGGGAGCGGGAGAGGGAGAAGCGGGCTTCCCGCTGAACAGGGAGCCCGATGCGGGGCTCGATCCCAGGACCCTGGGATCAGGACCTGAGCTGAAGGCAGCTGCTTAATGACTGAGCCACCCAGGTGCCCCTGAAACCCATTTCTTGAGCACAAAACCCAGGGGCTTTTCTGTGCAGTGTTAGTAAATTACTTACCCTCTCTGTCCTTCAGTACCTTTAACAATAAAATGGAAACGATAACCGTATCGACCTCATAAGGCTGCTGAGAAAATGAGGATAATTACGTAAAACCTCTAGAATCGTCTCAGGCCTATGCACCAGAGGCGGCATAGGGGCCCCACTCTGACTATTCGTAATACTCCTCATGGTCTTCCCAGTCCAAGCTGAGCCAGGGCGCTGGCTGACTAGTGCCCCTCTCCGGCCAAGGGGGAGGGTGGAGATAAGTCACCCCTCTCAGAAGGACCTCTGGGCTCCACCCGGGTCAGTCCCAGGCCCTGGAGGGGCTTTTGCTCTTGCCCCATCAGGAGCAGGTGCCCCGTTCCCAAGGGTCCAGTCGGGGCTCCTCCTGCCCCTCGCAAGCCTCCTCCACACAGAGCCTGTGCTTCATGGGGGCTCAGGAAGCAGGCTGCTCACAACAGGGACAGCCTCTGGGGACCGCTGGAGCCCAGATGCCAGCACACAGCAGGTCCTGGGTGACCCCAGGGGCTTCCTGCCCGCCCAACATACCCCCACCCCACCCCCGTGGGATCACTTTGACCCTGGGAGACCAGGAAGGCTAGGCATTCCAGGAAAGCCCTGATCTGCCCAGGAAACTCAAGTACCTGGTAGGGCCTCCTCTGACCCATTGTCCTGAAAGGACGGAAACCAAGGCCTGGGTCACCATGAACCTCTCCCAGGCACATCCAGTCCCCAGCTCTCCATGGGTGGGGGTTCAAGTTCAGCCTTCCTGCCTGCAGCCTCCTGACCCTAGGGCTTCCTTCCGTCCAGTGTTCCTCTGTTCCCAGCTGCCCAGGGCCAGAGGGCATCTCAGCAGAGCCCCAGGGCTGGGGCTGGGGTCCCTCTGGGTCCCTTTGTGTCCCTCTCTCCCCTGCTCACCTCCAGGGCAGTCTCTCTGTCTCTCTGCAGGCCACTGCAGGTGGCCCACTGATCCCCACCTCTGACGTTCCCCAGAGCCAGAGACGAATGTCCTAAAACTGACACCTCATGGTGGCAGATGTGCACACCATGGAGGGCCCCCACCTACTGGGAAATGAACACGGCAGTGGAAGTAGGAAGACTTCAAGAGTCTCGAAACCTCCCCAACACCTTTATCTTGGCCAAGAAGCATCTAGATCACACCCACCGCTGCTTCCTTGGGGGCGGGTGCAGTGCAAGAGTGGGAAGAGACAAAAGTCTTGGGTTCTGCGCTAGGCTCTCATGGGCTATGCAGCTCTGGACAAGAAGATCTCCCCCCAGGCTTCATCCCCCCATCTTCTGCTGGGGGACAGTAATGCCAACCCTGGCACTCTGCCTCCGAGGGCCTTGGCCAGCCTATCAGGAGAGGTTGGGGCAAGAAGGGGCCTTGGTAATAGGATTCCCGGAACCAGCTATGAGAAGATCCGCCCCGTGAACTCAGCATTTCCCCGATAGTCACCGTCCAGAAGAGGAAAAAGTGACTTCCGCTACCCCCACTTCCTGCTGCTGGGAGTGGGGAAACCGACACGGGCCAACAGTGTCACCTGCTCACTCACTCTTGCCACCAGGAAGGCCCTCTTCAGAGTGGGCCCCCGACCCCACTCTACAGACTCAGAGCAGGTGTGCTCCCAGCGGCGATCATTCAACCACACCACGGACTGAGGGTGATGAGACCCAGCAGAGCGTTAAGACACGGAGGTGGTGGACCCAGCTCCAGCGGGCATTCCGGATTGCCTTGGGTACCTCCTCTCTCCGGGCATCAGTGGGGAGTCCAACCTCCCCACCCGCCGCTTTATCAGCCGGCGGGATCCCCAGAAGCTCAGAGATGGAAGGCACGAGGCTCCCCACGAATCAGATATGCATGGCCCAGATGGGGAGATGGCCGGCACTGGGAGTCCCCCTGGGCTCTACACACAGTAGGGATGGAAGGACAACAGCCCTCCCACTGGCCACAGGGTCTGAGTAGGGCAGCCCCCTCTCTGTGGGGCAGGAAGAGACAGCTGGAGGACCCATGCATGGGTGCCAGGCCCCAGCACTCCAACCTGTTCAACCAGACCTTCCACACCGCCTACCCTTTCCCACGCACCGTAGCCTCTCACACTGCTTGGATTTGCACCTGCTGGTTCCACTGCCTGCAACACGCTCACCCTGACTCTGTCCAGCCAATATGCATCCCCTCAAAAACGGGCAAGTGGGGGGCGGCTGAGTGGCTCAGTGGGTTAAAGCCTCTGCCTTCGGCTCAGGTCATGATCTCAGAGTCCTGGGATTGAGCCCCGCATCGGGCTCTCTGCTCAGCGGGGAGCCTGCTTCCCCCTCTCTCTCTGCCTGCCTCTCTGCCTACTTGTGATATCTCTCTCTGTCAAATAAATAAAGTCTTAAAAAAAAAAAAAAACGGGCAAGTGGGCAAAGGGCCTAGGGTTTGGGGGTCCGGGGCAGTGGTCCGGGCCCAGTCTGCTTGGGAGGGCAGAGCCGTAGGCAGAGCCTCAGCAGGCCCGACAGTGGGAGCACTGAGCTCAGGGCCCCCAGGGGCCAGGATGGGACCGAGGCTGAGGAGAGGGGGTTGGGGGGGTCGGTAGCTGGGGCAGCCTGCAGACAATCTGGGCTGTGGAGGAGCTGGAGGGCGCAGGGCCCGGCTCGGCGCAGGCGGCTGTGGGGGAGGCTAGAACAGCATCCTATTTTTAGGCTCCTGCTGGATGGAGACACAAGGATGCTCCAGGCTATAGGCCCTGCTCGCTGGGGAAGACGAAAGTGGCCCCAGTTGCCCCTAGAGCTCAAGAGCTTCCTATTTTGTCCCTAGAGACCAGAGGTGGGGCCAGGAAGTAGACTGAAAGCATCCCTCCCCCCAGCACCCCAGGGAGGCAAATTGCCTCTGAGAGGTGATTTCCATATCATTTGCTTGCTGCCCTGCTTCCTCATCAGAAGGAACCAAAAGTTCCCTTTCAGAGGACCAGTCAGTGGTAGGGAAGAGCCATCACCCAAATCCGCCTCCAACTGCCCCTTCTGGGTTTTGAGAGTCCAGAGAAGGTGATCCTTGCTGTAAAATTCGAAAGCATAAATGGGGATTTTAGCACCTGGAGCTGTTGCATAAGCTCAGGGGGACAAAGGCCTTCCATCAGATTAATTGGCGGTGATTCCCAGAAGAGCAGTGTCGACAAGGATTCATTCATTCTACAATTATTGAGCACCTATTATGTGCCAGACAGTAATCTAGGTGGGGATTTAGCTGTGAAAAAAAAAGAGAGAGAGAGAGAGAGAGAAGGGGCGCCTGGGTGGCTTAGTCGGTTAAACGTCTGACTCTTGATTTCTGCTCAGGTCATGATTTCAGGGTCATTGGGTCCAGTCCCACGTAAGGCTCTGAGCTCAGAATGGAGTCTGCTCCACATTCTCCCTCTCCCTCTGTCCACCCCTACTCATGCCCGTGAGCACACGCTGTCTCTCAAAAAATAAAATAAATCTTAAAGACAACTTGGTGCCTTTCTGCGGTGCCTGGGTGGCTCAGTGGGGTAAAGCCTCTGCCTTCTGCTCTGGGTCTCAGGGTCCTGGGATCGAGCCCCACATCGGGCTCTCTGCTCAGCGGGGAGCCTGCTTCCCCCCGCCCCCGCCTGCCTCTCTGCCGACTTGTGATTGCTCTCTTTCTCTGTCAAATAAATAAATAAAATCTTTTAAAAAAAAAAAAAAGACAACGTTCCCTGTCCTCACAGAGCAAATACTCTACAGCCGTGCTGTCCACTAGAAATATCTGTGAGCCACACAGATAACTTTTCAGTTTTCTCGTAGTCACATCAGACGGACATTAAGAAAAACAGACGAGGGGTGCCTGGGTAGCTCAGTCGTTAAGCGTCTGCCTTCCGCCCAGGTCATGATCCCAGGGTCCTGGGATCGAGCCCCGCATCGGGCTCCTTGCTCGGCAGGGAAGCCTGCTTCTCCCGCTACCATTCCCTCTGCTTGTGTTCCCTCTCTCATTGTGTTTCTCTCTGTCAAATAAATAAAATCTTAAAAAAAAGAAAAACAGACGAGATTAGCTTTTACAATATATTTTATTTGACCCAATATAGCCAAATCATTTTCATTTCAAAGTGTCATCAGTGTCACAAAGCATTAATAACTTTTTTTTTCCCCTCTTAACATCTTCAAAACCCATTATGTCTTTGAAGACTTACAGCGCCTCTCAGTTCAGGTGAGCCCCATCCCGAGGGCTTGGGAGCTCTTGAAGAATGTCATTCCGGAGGAAATCTGTCCCTGAGCTCAGGAGAAAGAAATGCAGCCATTGATTAGTAATGTCTGCTGTGGACATGAGTCAGAGGCATGATCTGGATGAAGCAGGCCGTGTTAGCCCACGTATTCGAGGTTACAGGCCAAACCTGAAGCCTGGGTTCTGCTCTGCCTAAGCCCTCTGAGCCCATTCTCGGGGCCCCACCTGACTAAACTGCCCGCGTGTGAGGCCAGGCCTTTGGGGACCTTATTCAGGTGCTGGCACCGTCCTACAGAAGGGCACCCGCCCGCCAGCAGGACAAGTGCTTCCCGGGTGTGGTTTTGTGCTCTTCCCTCTTGCGTGGGCTGGCCTGTGGCCACTGGCGCCCCTGGGAATGTGGTTTTGTTTTTGTTTTCTTCCCAAGGACTCTTCCTCCCAGAGTTAACCAATATCAACATGAAAGTGTTTCCTGAGCCTGAGTTAGCCACAGCGGCCCCACTCCACCGGCCCACGCCCACAGACCTCCTGGCCGGAACCCCAGCGGGGAGGGCCCCGTCCAGACAATGAAAGACTAAAATTGGGCCGTGGAGGCAGCTGGAAATGGCTGGGGATGGGAGAGGGGGTGAGCTGTGGGAGCTGGAGGCCCCCATCAACCCACTCAAACCGCCCGCCAACCACCTCCTTCCTGGGATCATCGCCATCCAGCCCCACCTCTGCCTCCCCTACCAGGCTTCGAGGGTCTCAGGGGCAGGGGCTTAGCCAGGACCCCAGGACCCGACTCACCCTAAGGCTCCATCTGCCCCCTCCCCATCCCACAACTCAGGACCAAGCAGGCTGAGGCATCAGGGGTGCTGGCGGAAGGGACAGTTCAGGGCTCCTCTGGAGAGTTCCAAGTCGTTCTGAAATCTCTGCCTGAGTAGGAGTAGGATCACCCTACTCCTGGCATTCCAGGGGAGAGATTCACAAGGGCAAAGGTGGGTCAGGGACTGAAGGAGGCGAGGATGGGGAATACAAGGGTGTGCAGGGCTGTAGATGGCGGGTCAAGGACATCAGGCGGCAGAGAGACTAGAAAGCTGGGGTCTTCCTGCAAGGGAGCTAAGCCAGCAGGAGGTGGAGTCCCCAGGGTAAGCCTCAGTGGCCCTTTCGAGTTATAAAGGAGTCTTCCATTCCTTCTAGCCTCCCCAGCAGAACTGAGCTTCAGTCTTTAACAGTCTTAACTCCCCATTTTGCCCAAAGCCCTCCTCCCCTCAGGGTGGCAGGGGTGATGCACAAGGAAGAAGGCAGAAGGACAAGCCTGGCTCCTGCCCCCAGCCTGGCCCCCAAAAGGCTGATGTTGGTGCCCCGATATTATGGGGCTCTCCATGCCTCCGGGCCCAGCCAAATGGTCCTAATGGGCCACCACCATCCAGGGCCCACTGTGCTTCTTGCCCACGGAGGGAAACAGGTCAAGAGCCTTGTGCCCGGCTTGCCCTCTCCCCGCCGGCTCATCTATATGGATTTACAGGGGCTCATTTCATGCCTCGATGCACACGGCTTCCTCCTGCCCAGCCTCTGCGGGCACCTCTGTAGAGACAAAGGAGTGCATTCTGTCCCTCCAGTCTCCTCCCAGAAGCCCATCCAGGTACCCAGAGCATCCCGGCTGGAAAGAGGGAACATGCTGAAGTCCAGAGAGAGCAGGGACCAGGTTGGAGGTCACCAGCAATCCGGGCGGCGGTGGGGCGTGAGCCCACACTTTCTCCACTAGCTGCTCCTAAAACCCACTCCTTCCACCATGGGGCAGGGGGGCTTCCTGAGGGGTGAGCTCTGCCGCTAGTGCTGCTTAGCTGTGAGCTGGGAAAACAGACAAGATCAAGACATAGACTCTGAGGTCCTCCAAGACAAAGGAAGTTGGACTTAGAACCCAGAGCTGCGTGCAAGAAGGGGTCCCACAGAAGCGCTGGCCAGCCCCTTCTTACACATTAGAATGAGTCTCGGGGAAGGTGAGGTCTGCCCGGATCAGGAGGGTAACGGTGGACCCCCATCTCTGCCCCCAGCCCAGAGCTCTTCTGGGCTCCCCCCCCCCCAGACTCCCAGACTCCTGGCCCCAAGCACCTGCTGCTGCCTTGGTCATCCTGGGGAGGCTGGGGGTGGGGAGGAAAGAACCAGGCAGAATCTTCAATCGGGGGCTGGCCCGGGAAAGCACAGGGCAGACTGACAGGGAGGGGGTGCCACGGGTGGGGGTGATTCTAGTCCTGTGGCCATCCACCAGAGCCACCCAGAAGCAGGGCTCAGACTCAGAGAGGGGAACCATCCCAAATCTGCCACATCCCCCTTTCCAATCTTCCACAAACCCCAAAAAGCCTGTGTCCCTTCCACCAGGGGCAGGTGAGAAAGGGACAAAGGGGAGGCAAGGCCTCGGGGAGGGCCTCCAGGTTTCCTCTTCTCTGCATCCCTCCCTCTGGGCACCCCCATTTCTGGTCCTGCCCTCATCTGGCCCACGACCCCTCTGAAGAGCCTAACTCCCCTCAGCAGCTTGGCGGGAAGTACGCTGCTCTGGACATGTGGGTTTGGATCCCGTTCCTGCCTCTCATTAGCTAGGAGCTCTGCTCGGCACTTCCTGGGCTCCAAAGACAGAGACGGTAAGTGTGTGCGATGCTCGCACAGGCAGGAGGTACTGGGTCCTAAATAGGAGCCCCCCGCCCCGCCCCAATGACCAGGATGGCTTTGTAGGCAAGGAGAAGGCACAGGTAAATAAATAGTCTGTTTATTAGTAATATGTTACATTATTAAAGTGCATTGAGAAGAGATGCAGGGGCCAAAGCTGGAGGCCGCCGGCCCCAGGCCCTGCCCTGGGCTGGCCAGACACAGCCAGAGAAGGGCCCGGCTCTCTGCTGAAATCCACGGACAGGGCTGGGGGCAGAGCCACACACCTAGAGGGCTTGGCCCAGGCTGTCCCCACCGGAATTCACAGTTTAGCCTAAGTTATAACATGTCCTGAGCTGAAGGTGGGAGACTAAGAGCATGGAAGCACAGCCCCTGGGGAAGGGGGCTGAGGGGAGGGGAGGGGACCCCCCGCCCCCCAACCCCCAATGCCAAGGGCAGAGTCCTGGAACCTCCCCCTGAGGACCTGGCTCCTCCTTCTATATGAATGTGGTGAACCTAGGGCTCAGTTTCTCCTCCGTTCTCCCCTGTCTCCCTCACCCTACCCCCCCAGAATCGCTCCCCCATACCAGGAGACTGGGACCGCGTTCCCCTCAGACTGGGATCCCAGGGCAGAGCCAGCTCATGCCACTCTCCTCGAACCCATGCCTGTCCCTAGACTCTCATCCCGTCCCCAGAGCCTCAGACTGGGACCCCCCACCCCAGCCCGTGTCTTCCCCAGTCCCTCCCTGTCCCACCCCACCCCCAGCATGTAGTTTTGGTATTTTCATACAGATGCAGTCAGAATTAGCTATACATGAAATAAGCCTAACATAAAAATAGAGCTTTTTCCGTCCTTCCGTCCGGAAAGCAAACATCCTTCAATAAACATGCAAGGCCGCTGCCCGGTGGGACCCAGGTCCGGTGAGAGAGCCGCGGAAGGCAGCCCTGGGCCTGCGGGAACAGCGGCCAAGTCCGGCCACGGCAGGATGGGGGAGGAGGGGGCAGCTGGGACACGGAGGGTCCGGAAGGACTTGGGCCTCGGCCCCAAGGTCCAAAGCCCGGGTCCCAGCTCCCCTCTCCGAACCCCGCTCTCTGGCCCACGGGCTCTTGGGCTGGGGGCATCGCTGCCTTTAGTCGAGTTTGAGGAGGGGTGTTTGAAGAGCAGTCTCCAGAGATAAAAGTCTGAAGTCCCCGATGCCCCGGCTTCACAACAGCGCCTTGCTTCTGTGGCCCCCAGCCCCCGAGCCCCACGCGGGCCCAGCAGCCGCCTGCGGCTGGCCATCTCCAGGCCTGGTGTCCTTCATCGGGTTGCGCGGTCCCCCTGGAAAGAAGCAGCGAGCCAGGAGCTCGCCGGGCCCGGTCGGCTCCGGACGGAAGACTCTTGTGGGGCCCCTGAGGCCGCAGGAACCGGCGCCGTGCCCAGCCCCAGGAGGCCCTAGTGGACCAGCAGGCCAAGAGCGAGCGTGGGCAGGACACCCAGCCAGAGGGAGGTGGCCAGGGCCCGGGCGCGGCCCAGCAAGTGCTCGGCCGTGGCGCCGTCCTCGGGCAGCAGCTCCCAGTGCTGAGTCTCCCGGAAGTAGGAGCCCTCCTGGGCCTCGCAGCGGTAGTGGCCGTACTGGCGGGCCGTGAGGTTCTCGATGAACAGGATGCAGTTGGGGCTCTGGTGGCCCGGCTCACAGCTCTGCTCCACGTTCTGCTCGTGGCGCCACGAATAGGTAGCATGACGGGACTCCACGGGGCAGCTCAGGTAGTAACGGGAGTTCGGAGCAAGGGAAACCTTCTGCAGCGGGGCGCTGTCTGGAGAGGGATGGGGGAGGCAGCCGTGAGGAGGGGGCCCGGGGCTCCCTAGGCGGGCTGTGTTCTCCCCGGCTGACCAGGCCTCCAGGGCCAGCGCTTCGAAAGGAACACAGTGCCCTACCTCCTCCCAACTCTCCCCTGCCCCCCTCACCATTCCCCTCTCCACGACCAGTCCAGACGGGCGGGGGCCCCGCTCCGCAGGACTGTCCTGCCCTATCTTGGAGGGGGGCCCCGGCACGGCCAGATCAGGTACCTGGTTTGGGGTTGGGGCACTCCGTGTGTGGCTCGGCTGGATTAATGGACTGCAACACTGGCCTGGAGTTGGAAGGGGGAGAGAGGCTGAGCGGGCAGGAGGCGCCACCCGTCCGGCCCCTTCCTGGTCCTCGCCCCCACCCAGGATCAGCAGCAGTGTCCCCGCCCCCCTAGCCCCACCCCGGCACCTCTGGCAGCCCACCAATGCCACCCCCACTCCCGTGTTGACCTGCCCCCAGGGACAAGGAATCCGGGCCCACGTACCCTGGGGAGTTGTAGATGGAGACACAGCGGCCCTGGTCCCAGCCACAGTAGGGGTCTCGGGCCATGAGGCAGCCGTGGCAGCCCCCACTGTAGACCTCACAGAGGTCCAGGGGCACCTGGCTCACCTCCCACTGGGAGCTCACGTACAGCTTCCGCTGGAAGGAGAGGACTCAGGTCAGGCGGGGGCCTCACCCAGCCCAACACCAAGTTCCAAGTCACCAGGCTGGCCCTGCCTTGGCAGGCCCTGGGGCCCGGGGGCTCTTAAAAGGACGTGCAAATCACATGCAAAGGAGCTCTGTTCTCCAGCCCCTGGGTAGCCCCGCGGGCTGCAGTGGGCTGGGGAGGCTCACCCGCTCGGTGTCCAGCGACATGGCCTGGATGGTGGCCGGCTGGTGAAAGGGCTGGATCTCCATGATGTTGAAGACAAGGCTGTGTTCCCGCTCCCCCGACTCCACCACCTTGTGGATGGTGCCCCTGTCTGGGGGTGAGGGGCAGAGGGTCAGAGCCGGGCAGCCTCCCTCTGGGCTGGGCCGACCAGGAAAGACACGTGGAGGAGGGCTGGGCAGTCAGGGCTCAGGCGAGGGTCACAGGACTGGGGCGGGGTGGGGAGAGTATGACTGAGGAGGGATGTGGGAGCCTGAGGGCGACCCAGGGAGCTTCGGAGGCTGGGCCACAGAGGCCACCCCAGAAGGCCCAAGGCTCCCCGAGGCCGCAAGGGCAGCTGGGCCATGAAGAACAGGACCGGCTGTCCTCGGTACTGTGTGGGACCTCTGTGTGTTAGCCTCCCGCACTGTTTAATCCTTACGGTTAAACACCCTTAAGAGGTGGGTATTATCTTCCCAATTCCGGGACGAGGAAATGAGGCTCAGAAAGGCTGAGCAGCTTAGCTCAAGGTCACACAGCCGGTGACCGGAACCCAGACACGTCAGAACCCCACCCCTCCGCTCCTTCTATGATTCTCCTGCTTCCTGGATTCTTTGGGGATGTTTGCTTTAAATACACTTTTCATCTTGGAATATTTTTAGCTTTACAGAAAAGTTGCAAAGATAGTACAGAGTTCCCGAATACCCTTCACCCAGTTTCCCCCAACGTTACTATCTTACGTAACTGCGGTACATGGTCACAATGAAGCAGTTGAGATGGGGACATTACGATCACCTCAACGACAGACTTTATTTGGATTTCTTGGGTTTTTCCACTAATGTCCTCTGTCTGTTCCAGGATCCAATCTAGGACTCCACATTGCATTTAATCTTCGGGGATTTTTAAATTTTTATAAAATCTTTGATCGGAAAAGGACCTTAGATGCCCCAGAGAGATTCCCAAGGTCAGAACCAGGCTGCCTGCCTCCGAGGCCGTGCTGTCTCCATTCATACCTGTCGGGGACTAATGGGCATTCTGACCCCCGGGGTCCTCCCATTCCCACCTCACCCGCTGTCCCAGTTTCTAGAATAGCCTCCCTCCCTCTCCCTCCTTCCCAATTTCCCAGGGCATCACTTGCCCCAAAAAAGCAGTCAGATGATCACCCGCCTAGAACGTTCCTCTGTGTGTCTATGATCCCCCTCTGCAGGCTCCGAGATGTGCCCAGACGCTCCTTTGTCCTGACAAGCCCCCGGTCTCGATGCTGCCTTCACGCCCACGCTGCCCTCCGCCGCCTCCACGGCAGCCCCGTGAGTGCCTCCTCGGGAATGAGAGCCTCCCACTCTCTGCAGAGGACTCAGAAACTTCTATTTCTTATCTGGCCCCCATCCGTCCTGCTGCAGGCTCCAAGATGGTGCCTCTCCAATGGCCCTCATGGATAAACCGGGACAAGGGCTTCATCCTGCAGGTGCGCTCGCCTCCGGGGACTACAGGTAGGGAGCCCACGGCCCCACCTGGCTTTCCTTGTCCTGTCTCCTGCTCTCAGTCCTGTACTGTGTGACCCTTCCTCTCCTGCACCCCACCACCTGCCGGCCACGGCTGAGCGGAGTGAGGACAGGGGCCCATGGGTACAGCTAGGATGAATGGAGGCATAAACAGTAAGGTCTCAGGACCCAGAAGCTAGGCCCCTTAGGGAATTCCTCTCCCTGAAGCTTCCAGAAGTCAAACCACCACGAAGGTCACCAGGGCCCTGAGAAAGCCACAAGGTGAAGCAATAAATAGCAGGAAGCCACATGAGGGGAGGTACTCGAGGGCGGGCGCCTGAGGCCCTGACTTTGTGGCCCCAGACTGCGGGGCCCCTGGGGAGACCCTTCCCTTTCTCATGACACCACCATTCGGTCTCAGGGAAGACCCGTGGCCCCTGCCCACACTGATCTCCGTGCCTGCTCCCCGGAGCCCCCTTGCCCACAGACTGGGACCAAGAAGTTGCCAGAAACTCAGCTCGGGGCTAGCTCCTTCACAGCTGGAGACTTCCCAGAATACAGGGGTATCTCCCAGGGCTTCTGGGGTCAGCAAAACTCTGACTCCCATGGAAGTTCCCTCTGTGGTCCTCTGCAAGTCTCTGCAAAGGGGGGGACACCTGGGGGGCTCAGTCAGTTAAGCACCTGCTTTTAGCTCAGGTCATGATCTCACAGTCCTGGGATCGAGCCCCACATCCAGCTCCCTGCTCAGCCGGGAGCCTGCTTCTCCCTCTCTATCAGTCATCTCACCTGCTTGTGCTCTCTCTCAAATAAATAAAATATTTTTAAAAAGAGAAAGAGAGAGAAAGAAAGACTCTGCGAAGGCTCTGCTGTCTGGAAATCCTTTCCATGTCTCACTAAATTCTTGGCATCCCCCATCAAACGTTTCCCGTCACCTGCATAGTCCCACAGACAGGGAGAGAGACCAATTTCTTCATTCTGCCTGGCAGGGGCCCACGGGATACCAGTGGTATCCTTCCTCTTGACTTTCCACGTTTCTTCCTACCATCTTCCCTGGGTCAGACATCTGGACCAAAGCTACACCCAGCTTGGCTCAGACTTGCTACACTTCTGCCTCTGAACCCTCACGCAGGCTCTTCTCCCATCCTGGGACACCCTCTCCTCTTCCCTCTGCCCCCACCTCCTCCAAGAAGCCCTCCCTGCCTGACTCTTCCACAGCCACACATCCTAACCCCTGACAGCTCTCGGTCAATCAATTCTTCCTTCCAGGTGTAAAGATCTAACCAGATGTTAGTTATGTTATTCTTTATCCATCCTTACGAAGCAGGCCTGAAGGTCCCGGGGTGGCTCCTCACCTGTGGTTAGGTAAAGCACGTGGAAGGTCTCCCCGCGGCTGGCCTGCATGCGGTGGACGACCACTTTCTGGTAGTGGTACTTCGAGTGGAACAGCGGCGTCTTCAAAGGCCCCATGGGCTCCACCCTCTGGGCCACCTCCGGGTGACTGTCAGCCACCTGGAAGGTCTCCGTGGGGATGGGCTGCCGGTCTGGGAGACACTGGGCAAGGAGGACAGGTCCGGGTTAGTGGCGCGGCTGGGAGGCGGGGCTGAGGCCCGGGGCATGGTGGGGGTGCCGCTTACCTTGCCAGGCCGAGGGTTGGGAAGGCTCGAGTGGTAGCCCTTGAGCGAGGAAGTACGGAAGACCTTGTCAATGTCCCCAAGCGAGTACACACAGACGGCCGAGTAGTTCCTGGGGGACACAGAGACCACCTCAGTGGGGGGCCCAGGACCACCCCCCCACGCCCCGACTCACCCAGGCCAGCCCAGCCGCAGACAGGGGCATAATCAAGCCCCCTGGCCTGTGAGCTCTGAGAGGACAGGGACTATCCCAGGGGCCAAGTCCAATGCCTAAGATTCTCAAACACCAGGGAAGGAGGGAGTGGGAGAGGCAAGTTCAACCGCATTTCTTTCTATGGCAATCAGAGACCCCAACCTGTGTTCTGTCACAGAATGACACAGAATGAGCTCAGAGGCCAACCCTGGGGCCAGAGAAATCCCAGCATGTGCCTTCCAGCTGGGCCATCCTCCGACCTCTCTGTGCCCAGCTGCAGCCCAATGCAGCCGAAGGAGGCCAGACTCAGGTCCCCAGCCCAGCCAGGCCAGGTCTACCTGCCTGGGAGCAGCAGAGCAGAGGTCCGGCCTCCCCACCGTGTGCTCCAGCTCTGCCCGCACACACCCAACCCACACAGGCGCCTGCCTTGTTTTCAATCAACAGGAGTGATTAAGAGGTGTGAATGATTGGGTGGAGACCGTGCCTGAGAAGGCGTGATAGCTCCCGGCCACCTCTTCCCAGCGCCCCGGCCCCCCAGCTCAGCACATGGCCGGGGGACACGCAGGCACAGGTGCGGCCATAAGCACGCCCATGGCACGTGCGTGCACACCCGTGTGCACAGCCTCACAAACATTCCAGGCTCGCCTCTCCCCGAGCACGGGCTCTCCCCCACCCCCGGCCCAGCAACAGCCCTGTGCACCCCGTGAGCCTTCTCTCGGTGAGGCCCAAGCCTTCTGAGCCCCGCCGGCCACCTCACCGCGTCACTCACCAAGGGTTGGAGAAAACGCCATACACTCGAGTGTCCCTCCACTGGCCATTGGGGTCAGGGAGCAGGAAGACGTCCTGCAGCCTGTTGAAGTTCTTGTTCGTGGCCGCGTCACTGCACACCAGCATGGCCTTCAGGAAGGTGTTCCACTTGGAGACTGACAGGGAGCTCTCACCGCCCTGGTCTCCCTGAGAGGGTGAAGAGGAGGAAGAGGCCCCTCAGCCACTGCCCCGGCTGCCAGGAATGCCGGCTTCCGGGATGCAGAGCAGGCACGGAGGCCCAGAGAGGGGCCACGACCCCGCCACCGGCCAGGTTCCCCAGGCCCAGCTGGGCTGTCCTCTCCGGCCGGGTGCTGGCGCCGGGCTCCAGCCACAGGCCCGGCTGATCCAGGGCACAGGGATGGCGGTGGGGGACCCGCAGGCTCCGGGTGCCAGGTCCTCATGGAGCAGAGCAGCTCGGACACGCCTTTGCCCGCTCTCACACGCACACACTCTCGCCCACTCTGCCACCCACTCACCCTGCACAGCTGGGCCACGCGGGACACGTTGAGAGGGGCCTCGGGGTTCTTGTCGGGATTGTCCTCCCGGAAGAAGTAGTAGATCTTATCGTCATAAGCTTGGTCTTGGTGCACGATGGTAGCCTTGATGAACTGGGGGTCTGCCAGGGACACAGGTGAATGGGTGTGAGGCTGGGGGTCTGCTCGGAGGACCCACCCCTGTGTGTACCCGCCCCGTGTGCAGGTAAGCACACAGCACCCCCCCCCCCCAGCTCTCCACAGACAAGCCCGGGGCAAATCAGACCTAGAAGAAAACTCAGAACAGCAGGTCCTATAGCCCAAGGGGCCTGAGACTGCAACCCCAGCCCACACCTGTTTTGCCCTCTCCTACAAAGATGTCATCGGCCCGAGAGCAATGACTTCATGCCTGGGGACTGGGGCGAGGTCCCTGGGGGCCCCTATGTCACTTCTGCCTAATTGGCAGAGCCCTAATGAGGAGGGAGGAGGTGTCGCCGCCCCCCCCCCCACCTCCTCGCCATGAGCTCAGCAGAGGGATATGCTCTGGCTCCTGGGGAACCCACGCTGGGTCTGCGGCTTCCTCCATTTTGCTCCCAGAGTGTCCTGGGCCCACCCCTCCTCCACACCACTGCCTCTGTTGTTCCCCTGCTCCCTTCCAGGTCCACCTCCTCAGCTCTGGCTATACTCAGGCCCCTGGTTTTTTGAGTGGGCTGTGGCCGCAGTGGCCCTCGGGGAGCCCCAGGAGGACCCCATCCGCCACCCTGGGCATTCACACCCCTCCAGCCCCGCCAGCACCCCCAGAGCCTGACTTACTCTGCATGACAGTGTCGCTGGTGTACAGCTCGATCTCGCCCTGGATGCGGCGGAACCGGGGGATCTTGCCGTTGTATTCCTGCTTCCGGATGGTGGAGTACACCTCATCCCCTGGGCACGGTGGGAGGGCCACGGGTAAGAGCAGATAGCTCCCGGGAGTCCCTCCTCTGAGCCTGCACCGCTGGGCACGGGGCCGACCGCCCTCCCCAGCCCACGGCCGCAGCCCTACCGTCGAACAGAACCAGGGAGTTCTCGTCCGGGCTGAAGGGGGCATAGCCTCTCCTCTCACCAAGCGACTCCACGGTGCCATTCACCTGGGGGAGGCCGAGGAGGGTCAGACAGCCACGTGACGCCATGGCCGCCAGCTTCCCAGCCCGGGTCCCCCTCCCAGGGATTCTATACAGGGTGAGGCCAGCCTCAGAGTCCCCCCAGCTCCTTCCCAACACGGAGGGCAGAAGCCCACCCAGACAAGAGTGAGCTGACCGGGTCCGCGGGGAGGGGCCCTCTCACCAGGCTCCAGCAGCTGGGGCGCCGGGCGTTGGTGCCACAGATGAGAAGTCCCTCGCCCTGCCTCTCCAAGAGTGTGATGTAGTTCTCGCAGTCCTGTCCGGGAGAAGGGGAAGGAGACAGGTTGGCCGGAGGCCCTGGCAGGCCTAGCACCAGGACCCTCAGTCTCGGGGAAGGAGGCATCAGAAATCCGAGTACAGGAGGGACCCTCCAAAAGGAGAGGCCAGAAGTGGGTGCTGCTGACCCCAGCCCCCCAAGAACAGAGAATTCTGAGGCAAGGTTACCTCTCTCCTCCCGGACTGTGGTTCCTAGGGCAGGTCCATGCCTCCTTCCCCAGACTCTCGGGGAGTCCCATCCCTCTTCCGAGGGAGTCAGCCTCCCCTCTGTGTTGCCTCTCCCCACTCACCCGCTTGTCCAGGCAGGACCCCTTCGTGGAGCCAATGTTAACCTGGGGGAGAGAGGAGAGCGTTAGTCCACTGTCAAGGCCAGTGGCCTGTAAGTACTTTCCACGCACCTCTCAGGAAGAGCTCGTTTTCCAGATGAGGGCTCCGAGAGCCTGAGTGATTTACCCAAGATCGCACAGGCTGTTTGGCCTGATACCCGCAGACAAAGCCCAGAATCAGCCCAGAAATCTCAGAGGATAGGGGCCCTGGGGTTGTCGAGCCCTGCTTCCTGTCCGGGTTCCCCACAGTAGCACTACCCACTTGGCCAGGGGGGGCTAGCTCTAGGCCTTTCTCCTTGTCACCCCAACACCCGCGCCAATCTGGACTACCTTGGGGGAGCCTCTCCCAGGGACTGTTTATGGGATATAATAGGGGCGGGCCGGTTTAGGAAGAGAGCAAACTCCCACGGATTCCCCGAGACCCCAGAGGGGAAATAAGGAGAGAAATGGGGGGAGGGAGGAGAAAGGGAGAGGCTCAGCTCTGTGCAGGGGGCCAGCAGAGGGATCCAGGCACAGGGGTCGAGGCTCACCGTGCGCACGGAGGCATTCTTGCCCTCGGGGAAGTCGAAGAGATAGACCTTGCCACGGCCGCCCACCCACACGGCAGAGCTGCCCGGCTCGTGGAAAAGCACTATGTGAGGCTCTGCCAGGCCGAAGTCAACCCAGTCCTGTCCTGCGCGGCCTGGGGAGGAGGCAGAGAGGTTGAGGTTGTGCCCTGGGCAGGAAGAACCTTTCCCCATTCTCCCCCAGGCACATCAGCACCTGCCTGACAGCTAGCGTTTAGGTCTGGACTGAGTAGCCACTCCTCCCCTTCTCTACAGATGGGAAAATAGAAGTCCAGGAGTCGGGCCGAGGTCACAGGATCAGTGGCAGGCGCTGAATGACACCCCGCGCTGCAGTCCCCCAGCTGCCAGGGACAGGGGTGCCGGTTGGGAAGATCGGCCCTCTCTCCCCAGCAGCTCTGGGACCGGTAGCCCTTCACAGAGCACAGCCTGGGCCTTTAAGCAGAAAGGCTGACCAGGGCAATTTTTCCCGAAAAAGAAACTGTAGCCACTACCTCCAGGGAGAAGATGTCTCATCTCCGGTGACATTGCTGAGGTCGGCCCGGTTGCAGGACTAAATTACAGAGATGGGACGGCCTGTGGCTGGGCCCCCCACAAGCAGCCCCCGCTAGCATCTTCCACCCCTGACCAGCCTGGGGCTCACCCCAGAACTCAGCCGAACGCTGTTTATTCAGCTGCAGCGAATTCAGGGGCAGCCGGCTTCCCAGGGACACAGCCCAGCCCAGACGGAAGAGGGCTGCCTTTTCCTCACGTCTGGTCCCGCGACTGCCCCGGGCCCCTTCGTGGTCATATGAGCCATTTCTACTGAGTCTGCATAGAATGGGGGGCGCACCTTGCGACCCGCACCCGTGATCCCTTCCCTTAGGCTAGCGCCCTGCACAGTCAGGTCCATCCTGGAAGTGGATATTCCCAGTCTTCACCTCTGTTGTGGCCTGGCTCGCGGCACAGAGGAGAAACTCAGGGCCTCCAGGGGGACACACTAGCCCAAGGTCACACTGGGAGGGAAGGCAGACTGGCTCACGGTATGGGTGCTCCGAGAGGCGAGAGGCGAAGCGCTGAGCTCACCGCCCTTGACTTCCCCCAGGTCCCCTGGAGCGCTCCCTGCACAGCCTGAGCAGCTCGGCATGATCCGGAGAGTCCCCCCTCACTGTCCTCCCCAGGCTCCTCTCTGCTGCCCTGGCTGCGCAGGCCAGTGCCGGGAGCCCAGCTCTGCACTGGGTTGGGGCTGGGGGTTGCTGGCCAAGGCTCGGGCACCGCATGGCTGGCAGGTCTCAGCACCCGGGCACCGCATGGTTGGCAGGTCTCAGCGCCCGGGCTCCCCCGCCTTCCCAGTTGGAGTAAAATTAGAGTGCTAGGGTCAGCTGCTGGGTCAGCTCCCCTTTCACGGGCAGGCAGCCAGGGATCCAGACAGTCTGCGGCTGCTCCCCCTTCCATTCCCCTTGGCCAGCCGTGGCCAGGAAAGGCGGCAAGTCTGCATCTGGAGATGGGCTGGGGCTTGCGAGCTGAAGCCCTTAGAAGCCTACCCCTCAAGCCACCCCGGCCTCAGTGGAGGGGCCTGCAAGGCCAACCACAGTTGTGGTATCCGGGAAAGAGGCACTCGAGTCGGCCCCGGGACCAGCTCTTGTCAGGGGGCGGGGTGCAGTCCTGCCCTGGGGAGTCAAGCCTGATGGGAGAGGAGATCCGGCCCTACACTGAAAACCAGACAGAGTGAGATGGCCACCAGCAAGCAAGCCTCCCCGGATCGCACGCAGAACTGTCCCCGTGCAGAACTCAGGGCTTCTCACCAAGTATCTTTGAGGGCACAAAGGGAGGGAGGGTGAGGGCCTGACAGCGTGGGGGGCTTCTGACAGCGCCAGCCCCAGGACTGTCCCCGCACAGATCTTCGAGCCTGAGTCCCACGCCCTTCAAATCCGGGCTGCAGCAGCCCGGGGTCGGGGGAGCAGGGACTGTTCGCCCCATTCTGCAGAAGAACAAGCAGGGGCCAGGCCGCATGGCCTCCCTTGACCCCCAGGCTCCCCGCCCCCCCCAGTCTGTACCGGGTGATGTGTATGGGTAGGACGGCACCAGCTCAGCCTGAGGACGAGGCCTTGGCCCATTCTCCACCCCAACCCAGCCTGGCTCCCGAGCTCCCAAGGCCCTCAAAGGGCCTGATTGTGCCGGGGAAGTGTCTGAGCGGCAGCAGCTCGATGAATACATGAAAGGAAGCTTTGTTCAGGTTGCCCGAGCGGGGGCTGGGGGGCTCAGGGGCAGGAGGGCTGCCTGGAAGTGAAGGCAGCACCAAGGCTTCACAACCAGGCCCCGTGGCCCCGTGGCACCATCACAGAGAGCTGGGTCGGGGAGGGGCGGCCTTCAAGGCTCGCCCAGCCGGGGCTGAGCAAGGCCGGAGCTCGCCCAGCCGGGTGACCAAGCGTCCCCTCCTTAAATGCGTCTTTTTGCTTCTCATTGAATCCAAAGGGCTGGGGGAGGCGGATCAAAGCTAGATGGGTCAGGAAGAGGCAGGAAAAGAAGTCCAGACCAGGGCAAGAGCTGAGCCAAGGTGGGGAGGCTGACTGAATGGGGGGTACCTAGACCCAACAGCCCTGAGTGTGATGGGGCGGGAAGCCCCAGGACACTGCCCTCCCCCCCTCCAGGCAGGGCTAGGATCCGGAGAGCCCCCCCTCCTCCAGCATCCCCCCTGCTCTCCCTGCCTGACCAGCTCCCTCTGCTTCCCATCCTGGATGTCTAAAAGGAGCACCGTCTGGCACCGTGACTCCCCTCTCACTCCCCGGCCTGACGCATTAGTGGCTGACTAAGTGGTAGCTAAAAGCTCCCAGAATAACCAGGGGTTCGGGCAGGGGAGGGGGCTAGGGGCCCAGGCGGAGGGCACGGCCCCGAAGGTGGGTCAAGGCACAAGACCCCCACCCCCATCTCCGTGTGACTCTGAGCCAATCCTTGCCTCTTCTGCACTGAGAAAGAGCACACTCGGGCTGCCCTGAGCCCAGCTGGACTCCATGGTCCCGAGTCCCCACCCCCTTCAGGGTGGCAGGAGCTGCTGGCCGGCCCCAACCAGAGAGGAGGGTCAAGACCATAGCTGAGTGTAGGAGGCCAGAGGCCACTGAGAAGAATCAGACCTGATTGCCCACATCGCCACCACCCTCTCACCACTGTCCCAGTGGCCTGATGGCTGGAGGCTGGGTTTTCCTAAGGCCGGCTGGCCTGGAGGGGTACCATTCCTCCTCTCCTTCACCCTGGGTGCTGTGAAAGAGCGGGGCAGCCCAAGAGGGGGGTGGGAGCGGGGGCTGGAATGTAGGGGATGGTGTTGTCCATGAAGGCAGCAATAAGGACAGGCCCCAGGGTCCGGCCTCGGCAGGGACAGCCTTTCAACCTGACCCACTGACCCGACAGGCCTTGAATGCTAACCTCAAGGAATGCTTTGAAAGTGGGCATTGAGGCAGGCTCTAGGAATGGTAGGAATGCGGGCACCCATCAGGGAATGCCTGAGTCAGGCCACAGGGGAGGCCCAGGCACGGGCAGGAGCCAGGCCGACCTCAGACTGGGGACCCAGCCACACCCTCCCCAGCCCCACCTACCCTCCCACACCACACCCTCTCCTACCACACACACACCTGACTGGGCAGGGGAGGGAGAGCCCATGCATGAACCAGGGATTAGGGCACAGCCTCTCCACCCTTTGCAACCCATACCCCACGGGTCGAGGTGAAAGGGAGAGGGTCTGAACTGTCACTTTGCTGAGGGGGCACAGAGGCTGTGCCGTTGGCCCAAGGAAGCAGAGGGAGGGCCAGGCAGCAGGCAGGGCTTCGGGTACCTGCCATCAGCTCAGCCCTCCAGGACCGCATCCCCAACCTCCTTGAGAGCCTCTTGCTTCACAAAACACTGTATATCGCTTCTCTCTCCTTCGCTGGGTCATCTCCTCCTCCCCATCCTTCCCTCCCTTGCCCACGAGGTGAAAATTTGCTGGGCCGAAGGGACATATCCTCCCACCCACCAAGGTCAGCTCTGTGGGGGAGGGGAGCACACCTCACGTGGCAGCTCAGCCCGGGCTCCAAGAAAGCCTGCACTCCCTTTGGCAGCCCCGTGGCTGGTGGGTTGTGACCAGGGCCTTCTGGGTTCAGTTTCCTTCTCTGTGCATTGAAGGGGCTGGTACCTGCTAAGGTCTAAGTTTTATGACCCAACCATGGTTTTTAGGATAAGTCACGGTGTTGAGTCCACGGGTCATTTGGGGGAAGCGTGGGATTATGAGTCCTGGAAGAGCCACAGACAACTTTTTGAATGGAAGTGGGGGCAGCAGAAGAAGCCAACATCCCCCTCGGCCTCTATCAACTAGCCTGCAAATTCCCAACCACCCTGCAAAGAAGGCAGGACAAGTGTCTGCACCCCATTCTATAAACGGGAAAACTTGGGCCCCTCCAAGTCAGCAAGGGCTGGGTGCTCCCTTCACTCTGCCACTGTGCTCAAAGGACCAGCAGCCTGGCTGGTAGGGAGACCAGTGCGTGCGTGTGTGTGCGCGTGTGTGCGCGTGTGTGTGTGTGTGTGTGTGTGTGTGAAGGCTTCAGGGGACAGGGCTGTGTGGGCGGCAGGGGGTACAGGGCTGAGCCAGACTCGGAGGACTCAGGGAGGGAAGGCTCCCCTCCCGAGGCCCATGTGGAGCCAGGAGGAGGTTCCAAGGCCCAGGGAAGGCAGGAAACCCAGGATGGACAGCACATCCTGCCTACATTCCATCTGTTCTTCAGCCTGGCAGGTTCCAAAAGCCCCAGAGTGAGGTCAAGGTCAAGGGGTAGCTTCTTCAAAGGAGGGGATGGGCAGAGGGGCAGGGCCTGCCCTTGGGCCCAAAGCCAGGGCAGAGGTTGGGGAGAGGGCAGAGGATGACTACACCACCCCAGGGGAGGAACAGAAGGCTCCCCGGCTCGGCCTTACCCTGGGCTGGCGGGGAGGGTGAGGGTAGGCAAGGGCACCCCGCCAGCACAGCCGGTGAGGGAGAGCGGGCAGGACCCAGACTGCCAGGTCTGCATCTCCCCAGAAATCAGAGATGCCAAAGGAGGGGACCAACAGCGATGGCGACAGAGGCATCCCGACCACCTCACCCTTCCACTGCACTTACTATCCGCCAGGCTCTCGTCTGAGTGCTTTTTAGATACATTAATCCACTTAATCATTGCTGAAACTCTAAGGTGGGTTCTCTTATTACCTGTATTCTACAGTGAGGGCAGCGAGACACAGAGGACCTGAGAAAACTGCCCAGGATCACTCAGCTATTAAGTGGTGGAGTGAAGGTTGACGCTCAGGCAGATTGGTTCTGGAATCTATGCTCATAGCCCTGCGCTCTGTAGAAGGGCCCATGGAAGCTTCCAGGCCAGTGCCTCCCACACAAAAGAAGACCGGAGACCAGAGTGGGTGGAGCCTGGTCAGAGGCCTCCTGGCACAGAGAGGCCTGACCTCTATACTCGATGCCCTAAAGAGGGTGAGCGTGGGCGTGCAGGCCTGCGGCATGAGGAGTCGGGGGTGGAAGGGATCTGGGGGTGCAGCCCAGCACTGAGTGCTGATCAGCGTGACTAATGGGGAAGACAAACCCCTTAAGATCCCTGTCCAAAATAGAAAACAGACCACAGTAAAGGGCAGGATACGCCCATGAACCCTTCTTCACTATCCAACCAGCCAGGTTCCTACCCAACCAGCACCCGTCAAGAACATTCAACTCCACCCGACTCCTCAGCTCAAGAACCCACCATGGCTCCCAAATGCCTAACCCAGCGGGGCCCTCCCCCTCTACCTGGCAGTCAAGGCCATCTCTGCTCCTCTCTGCCATGGCTCTTTCCCTCCTCCCACCCCTCTGCTTGTGCTCTCCTTTCCCTGGATAGCCCTTCCCCCTTCTGTCTGTGCACACGATCTTACCTGTCCTTGAACACCTGGCCTCCACCCACCCTGGCTTTAGGAAGAGCTCCCAGCTGCTCCAGCCCTCCTGCTCCATCCTCCCTCTGACCTTGGGCCACACACCATCTGGCACATGCATCATCTTCTCTCAGATCACTCTGTCTGGTGGGATTTTGCCCAGACTGTGGTGTCCTCAAGGTGAAGGCCAGGCCTCCTCTCACCCCCATGGGCCCTGCCAAGCCAAGGCTAACGTTGGACAAGTGAGGAGAGCTCAGGTAGTCGGGAGGGGCGGACAGGGGCAGGAGGGCCAACTGCCATATGCCGCGGGCGTAGACATCTTGGAACAGGTTCCTGGGCCACTGACAGGGCGCCGAGCTTATCACGGTGACCTTCCTTCCTCGCTAGGTTGGGCTGAAGCCCTGGGTCCAGAAGATAACGGCATGAGTGGTTCTCCATTCCCCGCTCTGCCCTCACCCTATGCACCTGCCCTTCACTCTCGCCTGGCTCTTTCCCTCCCAAGGACATGTCCCCTGGTTGTGCTGCCCCGCACTGACCTGTCACAGTCCTTGGCTATAGCGACAGGTTCCGGATCTCCCAGGTGTCCTCCCTAAACAGGCACCTGTGTGCTCCCCAAGGGCAAACCCAGGCCCTCTCCTGCCCTCTGCCCTCCGGCTGTTGGACACAGACGGCCCCAGGCATGGGGCCCGGAGCTGACTGCCCTCCACAGTGAGAGCTGTCCCTGAGGGCGTCAGCGCAGAGCCCGAGCCCCCGACTGCAAGCCAAGGGGTACAGGGAGTAGGATCAGCCTAATCCCAGGCTGCCGTGACTGTTAAACCCAGATTAGCCCCAAGCCCTGACAGATCAACGTGCCCTCGAGACCTGAGGCCCAGCTGCACTGAGGAAAAGACCAGAAGAGGCACATAGAGCCAGCCCAATCTACGGTCCCGAATGGAGGAGAGTCGCGGCCGGTGGGGCTCCTGAGAGCAGAGAGCACTGGGGCAGGAAGAATTTGGGCTCAGCTGAACTGGCCAAGCAGGAAAGGGCTCAGGGAGCCCCAGGCCTGGGGAAGGAGCCTGTAGGCAGACAGGCAGGCAGGGGGAGACCAACAGCTGGGGCCAAGAGCAGGCTTGGGTAGAAGACACAGCCCCGGTCCCAGCTCCGCCTGTGTCATTGGGTGACCTTGAGCCAGTCCCTGTCATCCTTGGCCTCAGTCTCCCCATCTGTGGAATATGTGGTTGGCCCAGCTGATCTCTGACATCTGTCTTCTGCGTCCTAAGCTCTGCCCCCTCTGGCTGCGGGCTGGAGTCATCCAAAGTTTCCTGGAGGAAGTGAGACAGAAATGGCAGAAAGGAGAAGGGTGATGGGGGCAACCACCAGCAGGGCAGGGGCCCCGAGGCAGGAAAACACGGGTGCTGGGGAGAGGCGAAAACGGATGGATGGGAGAAAGGTGGGTGCCGGGCACAGTCACCATGCAGCACGGGGGAAAGCGGTAACTGTCCCTGGGCATTCGGTACAGTTACATGGAGGGCTGGGGGGCCGCAAGGGGACGGGTCTCCCGGTCCCTTGTGGCCTGGGCTAGCTAGGGGAGGGGGGCGCGCCTGTTCTCTGACAGGGGGACTAATAAGGGACCACCAATCCTCCAGGCTCTAGGAGGACCCCTTCCTCCCCCACCCTGGGAGGGAGGAAGCTTCTGGGGGTAGACAGGCCCGGCCAAAAAAGGAAACGTAAGAGAAGGGGAAGTTTTCCGGCCTCAAAGGGACCAACCAGAGCAGAGGAAGTACGGTGAGTCTCTTGTGACATAGCCAGACGCCGTGCAGTGGCTGAAATGAGGGTCACGGGGTTGGTGGTGGAGGACAGGACGTCAGCTGGGACCTCAGCTGTCAAACTCCAGGACCACCCACTCCCACCACTGCCCACCCCCCTGCCCACCGCAGGCTGCTGGACCCCTTCCCCTGGTCCGAGCCTCGGCTTACCGCCCACACGTGAGGGGCCCTGGCCTGGCCCTTTGCAAAGAAGGTTGCCCAGTTCTCCCTGTTTCTCCCGAGGGATGGAATGAGAAAGGGGTGCACAGCTGACACAAGCATGCCGACCTCCTGTCCTCACCTGCAATCCACTCCCCCCTCCCCCATAGCCTAAGGAGTGATCTACCCCGCCCCCGAGGAGGTGAGTGTTCCCAGAAGGGGAAGCTGGTCACAGGAAGGACATCTGCCCCGCCCCCACCAACAGTGCCTAGCCGGTCCCCGCGGAAACTCTTCCCCACCATGCTGAGATATAGGCTGCCTTATCTGGAGCACCTCGCAGTCAGGAGTTAGGCAGGAAGCTCCGGTATCCCCAAACCCAGGCCTGGCTTCCCATCAGGGAGCTATGACACTCAAGCAGCCTCCCCTGCCAGCGATGGTCCTTTCTCCCACTGGCCGTGCAAGGTCAAGTGGCCCAACTCGGATGTCCCCTCCTGCAAGAAACCTTCCTGGAGCCCCCAGGCCCTAGCTAACTCGATGTCTCCTTCCTGGGGGCACCCATTCAGCTCCTCTTCTCTCCCTGGTCCTAGTTGCAAGTCTTTGGGTCTGAAATCCTGTCACACCAGGTACTTCCTCCTGTCCTTCCCCTCTCTGGTTGGCTTCTACACCTCCTGCCATCCCAATGTACTATCTCTTCCAGGAAGCTCTCCCTGATTGGGTAGACTGGGTTAGGTACCTCCTCAACCCCCACGGCTGCCCTGTTACAGGTTCTGCCACATTTTATTGTAAGTGAAGGCTGGCCTGTCTGTCTCCCCATCGACACTGAAAAGTCTACCTTTCTCATCCCCGGGGTCCCAAGCCCTGCCCTGGGACCAATAGAAGGTGGGCCCCAGCAAATGTCAAATGTCAAACATGCTAAATTACTATGTCACCTCTGAGACTACAAACTAATGAACCACTTCCTCCAGCTGATCTCAGCTTTCAGCTCATGAGACAAAAAGATAGGCAAGAACACAAAACTCGAGGATTTCCCCTGACTTCCCAGGTTTCGATTTCTCCTCAATGCTCAGGTTTGAACCGGCCACCACAGCCTCTGCCCATCCCAGAGAGGCCGGACTCCCAGGGAATCCATGCTCTGATAAGAGGAAGCTCCCCCCACCACTGGCTTTGGACATCTGGGGAAACTGAGCCTCGGAAAAGGCAAGTACCTGTCCAGAGTCACACAGAAAATCAGGTCAGAGCTAGGACAGAGCCAGGCACCTGACCTCTGCTCTCTTCTCCCCACCCCATGGATGTCTTAGGCCTATGCCAGCATCCGTCCCACCCCAGCCTGCCCCTAGAATCTTCTACTATCCAGGACCGATACAGCTTGGCCGGACGCTCCCGGTGACGTCACCGAGTAGCTCTCCCAGCTCAGGAAACCCCCTCTCTCCTCCTGGGAATTGCCCCCCTTCCCCGGTTCTGTAGGGGGAGTTCACCTTGAAGCTGATGAGTACATCTAAGTCCCCCAAGAGGGCAAGGATTTCCACTGGAAATGCTGATGCTTGGGGGAGCCCCAGCTGTGACCTCACCCCCTGGAGGAGGTGACGACAACCCCCTGCCCTGGGGAGTCGCCCCATAATGGCTCCCCCAGCAGCCGCCAAGTCAACAATAACATCCTGTTGTTTAATTGGATAAGAGAGAATGCAGAACCAGCTGGGCAGGTGGAAACCGGAGACGGGGCTGTGTCTCGCTGTGGACATGCCAGCTCACCTCTGATCTTGGAGGTCAAGGCCTTCCCGGGCTTCTCCATCTCCCCCGAGCAGGGACGGAATGAGAGAGGGGTACACTGCTTACGCAAGCAGGCCAACCTTCTGCCCTCACCTGCAACCCACTCCCCCCAAGTCTCTGCTGGCAGGGAGGTCGGGCCCACACTTTGCATCCGTGACTGGTCCATGTGTCGCTGGTGTCCTCAGAGGACAATCTCCAGAGCCCTTCCCACTCTGGTGAGCTCTGAGGGTCAGAGACAGGTGCCGAGTTCAAGGGCACCTGGCAGGTCAGTGCTGACACTGAGAGAGACATCCGTCTCTCTCCGGGCCAGGCCTTGTTCATCAGGCTAGAGAGGCATCGACCCCCTCGCCAACAAGTACAGGCTGGGAATCTCTCAGAACTCTCTGATCAAATCTTTCCCTGGGGCTTAGGAGTCTAAGCAACACAGAACAAACGACAAAGAAGAACCCTCCGTCCCTATTCCCATCCCCACATCTGTCCTGGCTGAAAACTAAAACCCCAGTCTACACCTCATAGAAAAGCGGCTCCAGAAACACCATCATCTTCGGTCTAGCCATTGGTGGAGGTCCACCCCCTGGAAGACGGGGACCTAGGTCTATGGCAAGGCTGGAGGCCTTCTCAGCCTTCTCCCCGGTTTGCCCTGCCCGAGCCCATTCCTGTCCGACTGCCATGTGTCACCCCACAGGAGACAGGAGGCAGCTGTCAGCCGGGCATACCATCACCAGCTGGTGGTCCTGGGGGAAAGGCTGATGGCAGGGTCTGTCTGGCCAGTGGGGCGCCTGGCACTGGCGAAGATGAGCAAAGACTGCCTTCGGACAAGATAGGTGAGGGGGTGGCAGCTCCCAGCAGGGATCAATAGTGCATTACCAAGCGGAGGGCCAGCGTGGCACAGTCGTGAACTGTGTGCACTGGAAAGAAAAGGTGGAGCTGGGCTGGGAGCTTGGAAAGTGGGTAAGAGGGCTGAGAGCATCTTTAAATAGCCCCAGGGTGGGGACTAAGTGCCCTGGATGTGGAGGTTCACATTAAGTGCCAAGCAGCGCTGTGCATTAAGTATGGGGGGAGGGGTCTCAGGAAGACTTGGGGGTAGAGGCAAGCGGAGCCAAGTGCAAGCGGTTTGGTGCAGGGGGAGATTCCAGAACACTCAGATACGGCCACGTGTCCTCTTCAGGGTGCCCAAACGCAGTGCTGTGCAGGACAGCCAAGGGGACTGAGGCAAGGCGAAGATACTGGGAATGCAGAGAAAGCCTGGGCTGGAGCTAGTACGAGTGAGGGTGTCCACCATGAACAGATGACCAGAGGTCCAGCTGCCTGCTCTACTCCCACCGCGAACACCTCTGGCTGGGTAGCAGAGCTGGCCCCCAAAATCCCTCCCTTATGGCCAAAAAATTGCCTAAATCCTTCTCCCCTCCCTAACTCAGAACTAGCTGTGGTCCAGTGCCAGATCAGAGCCCCCAGTCCGCACTGTGAGCTCACACACTGCAGAGTGACCTTGGGCAAGTCACAATCATTTCCTCCGCTGCAGTTGCAGATTGGGCCACTCGTTTTGTGTGTGGGATTTTTTTTTCCGCTTTCTGCTAAGAATACCTGCCCCAGATAATGCTCTGGCTCTGGTAATTCCTGCAACCGCCTCAGGCATCAAAGACTGTGGGCAGGGCCAGACCAGACCAGTCCCCCAACCCCCACCGCGAGTCCACCGCCACCACAGGGGGGCCGCAGTGCCGCCAAATTTGGGGGACAGAGCCTTGTCGGTCTAGGGGAGGGGAAGCATTTGTGTGCAATGCAGGGGAGGGGAGCTCGGTCCCTCGAGGCAGAAAGCCGAAACCCCACCTAGCCCGCTTTCTGACCCATTGTACAGGGGTCTAAAGTGAGGCACCCCGGGTGGGGGGGGGGAGAGAGTCTGGTCCCCCAGGTTCACATATCCATCGCGGCCTAAAAGCTGCACTTCCACCCCAGATCCGCCGCCTGGGGGTCCCAAGGACCGTGCCCCACCCAACGGGCACTGCCCCCCACGCTGGCGCCGATTCCTGGTGACAACTGCCACGTGCGGACAAGGGGGGAGCGGCCGGTCCCGGCATTGCGGAGGCAGCGCCCGGGTGCCCCAAGCCTCCGCACCGCACCGGGGCCCGGCTCGCCACAGGGTGCCCACCCCTTTACCCGGCCCTCGCTCCGGGCCGGGGCGGGGGCGGGGGCAGGCATCGGGGTCTTTGTTCCCGCAGCCCGAGCGCAGCGGCGGCGGCAAGGGGTCCGCGCCCCCCTTGCCCGCCCAGCCTGCGCCCCGCGCGATAGCAGAGCCCGCCGCTCAAGGAGAGGAGACCTGGGTGGGGGGTCCCGGCCAAAGAAAGGGTCCTGTACAGAGGTCCTGGCGCTGAAGGACCGAGAACGCCCCTCGGCCGAGAGAGGGGCCCTCTCCCTCCCCTGCGCCCCGGCGCTGCGGTTCCCGGCTGGGGGCGGACTTGGAGCGACTTAGCCGGGCTCCGGCCCCCGCCGCTCGCTCACCGCAGCGTTCCAGCCCGCTCCGGCGTGCCAGCGCGCACACTCACACACACTCACCCAGACCCACACGCTCCCCGCGGGGACAGCCCGGGACC
>CM053609.1:23901516-23925639 GCA_028646535.1 Procyon lotor | reverse complement strand
GCTTCCTCCCTGGCCTCCCTCCCTCAAGCCTGCCTGACCCCCACCTGTTCACACACACGGCAGCCAGTGACCTCTCTGAAATGCAAACCTCACTCTCCCCGGATTCGGATGCGATATCTCCTGCGATGCCCCAGCGTCCTTTGGAGAAGTCCCAACTCCTTACGACGTTGCTTAAAACGACCCAGCCTTGGCCTACCTCAAAATCCACCCTACCACACAGGGCCACGGGAGCCCTGTTCTCCCTGCTCCCAGCCCACTCAACACGTGCACCTTCCCGCCCAATTCCTGCTCCCCCTCAGCTCTAGGTCAGGCACCTCTCTCTCCAAGGGGCTCTCCCTCACACATGTCTCCCCCAACCCCAGTGAGCTCCCTTCCTAGGAGGCCCCAAGCCCAGGGGACCTGCCTCGCCGGCTCTCCTCAGGCCTTAGTGTAAACGTCTCTTTTTCTGTCTTCCCAGTGACATGGCTCTGTGACAGCAAGGACCCCGTCAGGTTCACCTGGCACAGAGCAGAGGCTGGATAAATGTTTGTTGAAAGGGTAAAGGGAACAATAGTGAGGAAATGGAAAGCCCCAGACTCCGCAGCGGCACTTATCAGATTCAACATATATCATTTAAAATGTGGCCAAAGGAAGCAAAGCCAACTTGCCAAGACCCTGGAGGAAAGAGCTGACAAAGAAGGGAAAGGGAAATCATGGAAATGGTTCAATTCTGGGAAGCAGTACAACTGGTATTTGGGGGTCAGTTCCAGGGACCAGACAGGGTCACCCAAATGTCCCACAGCATAAAGGGGTGGGGGAGCTCCAGCACCTCTGAAGGCAGTTCCCAGGGGCAGAGTGTGACTTGTCACAAAATGAAACTAGCTCTAAGCGGGCAGTAGTGTGGGGAGAGGAAGGGCTGGGTCAGCCCCATTTGACCAAGTGGTCCCACGAGGATGGAAATGGCCTTTGTTTCCACCACAAACGAGCCAGGGACACTGGGTGCAAAGACAGAGCTTCCTGGGCTTTGTTCCCAAGCACAAGGAGGCAGCTGGGCTCCAAGCAGACCACTGAGGCACAAAGAGGCCCAGCACCAAGAAACCCAGACTCTTCCAGCTGATGCGAAAGCCTCTCAACGTTAATTCTAGGACCGAGAGGGGCCGGGCCGCAAGACTTCATGTTTTCTGGAGGAGGGAAAGAACAATGTGCTATTCAGGCCATATCTGGAACCGAGGGACCCCCCCCCCGCCGAGTACCTCCTTTTAAGAGCACCACTGATAAATTGGAAGGCATGCAGAGTGAACGGGACGTGCTGGGCACCAATATCAGCGTAAGCCAAAAGGGCAAGTGAATTGCCATTCGTCTCCCTCACTAGGGCCCCGCTGGCAGAACAGAGGGAGTGGCGGGTCTGTCTTCGGGGACTAAAGGCCAAACGCCCTGCGGACCAAAGGACAGGGGAGGCAGTCCTGAGGAGGGGGGGACCGCTCGTCCCAGGAAGTGACAAGTGGAAGCCGAATGACCGTGACTGTGGAGGCTGCGAACAGAACGTCTGCCAAAGGCACAGGGCAGGAGCAGACCGCTGTGCTCCTTTCCACTGAAACGTCATCTGAGGGGAAGGATGCGGCAAAGTATTCAAGGCACACGAAACCCACTCGCTCAACTTGGACGTGTCTGCGATGCAGTAGGGAACGCTGTGCCAAGGGGAACGAGAGCTCAGGCAGATGGAGCAGCAGCTTGGGGGTTGGTGCCCTCTCTTCAAGATGAAAGCTGAGCCCTGTTCATGTTGGTGTTGTTGTTTAGTATTGTTATTTAACTGCTCTTGTATTTACGCCTTCAGGACAGAGAAGAGGGCCCTGCCTCCTGGCACGGCTCTGAGGCCTGCAGTCTGGCTCTGGCGTCATTACAGCATCAGCGGCAAAGACTGCCTGGGGAGACGAGGCCAGGGGAGGGATGCGGAATCTTCTGGAAGCCTGCGGAGAGGCAAGGGGCCCTACCTGCTCCCAGTAAAAGTACCCCTGGGCTAATCCCCAGCCTGGGGTCGCGTCAGAAGCACCCGCCTCCTTTGGCCACCCTAGACACTGGGTGGCAGCCTTGCTCTGGCCTTGGGCATGTCGTAAGGATGCCACACCCGTAAGTACCAAAGGGTCTGGGGCTAGCTTCTAGGGAAACTTCTCCTGGGACAGTGTCTGCATCACACAGCATCCCAGGACTCGGGTCTACAGATTTTCCACCCAGGGCTCAGAAGCAGGGCCGAGCTGCGCACCAAGACCCACACGCCGTGCCTGCACCCCTCCCCCACTCCACCAGCTGAGGTCAGCCAGAAGGGCCACGCAACAGACAAGGTCAACCATCAGATGTATTGGGGAGAGGAGAGATGGGGCACCTTCAGGGGTGCCTCCCGGGGGCAGCCACCTTGGCAGTTTGCTGGGGGGGTGAGAAGGAGCAAGGAGTTCAGGGGGCTCCGCCGGCGAAGATGAGCTCCAGGGCTGCCTGGATGTCGCCGCCGGTGGCCTGCAGGGCCCGCAGGCTCAGCTCATCGTCCTGGATGCCCATGTCACGCAGCTGCTGCAGCTGAGGCTGCCACTGGCTCTGCAGAAAGACAGGAGCAGGCAGAAGCTGTTGGCTGTACTCCTGCAGAGAGGGTCTGCTCTCGAAGTGGGGGGGCTGGGGGTGGGGAAAGGTGGGTTCCCGGGGCGAAGGCAGAGGGGCTGGAGGGTTCAGAGAACGAACGAGCAGTTTTCCCAATTAAAAAAAGGAAAATGCCACCGTAAAGATCAAAAGAGAAGGCGCAGATTACTCATAGGCTAAATTTCAAAAAATTAAAACACTTTTCTCCTGCTCTATGTATAGACCGACAAACACGTAGACACGGAATGGAGGGGGGAGGGCGTACATTTTTAAATTAGTTTTGTTTCAGAGCACGACGCAGAGTGAAAAGTCTCACTCCATCCACTCCCATTCCCACCCCAGAGAACCTATTTTACTTGGAGAAAATACAAATACGCGTTCTTAGATCAATCCTTTTCTGAGACCCTTGTTCTACATCCAGCAACCCCTCCCACTTTTTTCCAACATAATTAATGCATCCCAGTGGTCTCTCTATGCCATTAAGACCTTTTCACTAATTTTAAATTTTTGTTAAGATTTTTACTTATTTGAGAGAGGGAGAGAGGGAGCACGCAAACGTGCACCCATGAGTGGGGGGAGGGGCAGGCAGAGGGAGAAGCAGGCTCCCCGCTGAGCAGGGAGCCCAATGGGGCTCGATCCCAGAGCCCTGGGATCATGACCTGAGCCGAAGGCAGACACTTAACCGACTGAGCCACCCAGGCACCCCTAAATAAAGACCTTTTGAATAATTGTACAATATTCCAACCCATGGATATCCTAAAATGTACCATAACCAAGCTGTTTCCAACCTTCTGCCATCACAAACAACGCCACAGTGACTGCCTCTGTACAAATGTCACCTTCTACACAGACGTACCTCCGTGTCCAGGATAAATTCCGAGAAATGGGGCTGCGAGGAATCACATGGCTTTAAGGCCAGAGTACTTCCTTTCCATGAAGAGTCTGCTCCTGCCCTTTGCCCATTTTTCTACAGAGTTTGTAATCCCAAGTTACTAGAATTCTCCATACCAGGAAAGTTTTGCCCTTTGATATGTGTTACAGGTTTTTTTCCCAGTTTGTTCAGCTTCAGTCTTTGCTCGTTTTTTGTTCGTTCGTTCGTTTGTTTGGCTTGCTGTGCAGAAATCTTCACTTTTACACACTCAAAATGTACTACTCTTCATGTAATGGCTCCTGGATTTTGCCTCTCAGCTACAGAAGGCCTCTTCTACTCTAAAGGTTTAAAGAAATTAACCCACATTTTCTTTCAGTACTTTCGAAGCTTAATAATAGGTCTACCTCATGAAGGAGGAAGTGCACAACTTAGGGAAGACAATGTGCTCGCTTGCAGGAAGGAAAAGGCAGTGGGGATGACCGGCAGATTCAGAGAGGCGGGCACGCAAGGGTGAGGCCTGGAGGGCTTTTCGAAAACCACACAAACCAACTCGGCCTCATTTACGGGCCAGGTGGAGCAGCAGAGTGAAGAGGCAGCTGGCTGGGAAGACAAAGGAACGGAAAAGACAAGCTGTCCACAGGTCCTGCTTCTGTTCCCCGCACTGTCCACCAGGGCCACGCGGTTTAGAGAAAACCACAGGCGCTGAAACCCTGTCTTTCCCACTGGATGGCTTCACGACCCTGGACAAGTTCCAGAAATGACACTCGTCCCCCAGGCTCAAGTAAGGAGCAAAGGAAACAGAATGCAGCAGACATTGCTGCATTCTTGGAGATGCGGAAGCAAACAGGGGTCCCTAGGGCCTTCCACTTAGCTGCTAGGGCGACCCTCCCAGGAAGCAGAGCGGCGATGGTACCCTTCCCTGCTGAAAACCTTCCATGGCTCCCTGGTGACTGCAGAATCTAGTCCAGACTCCTTACCCGGGCACTCCAGGCCTTCATGCTCAGGCTCCTGCTCCCCTTTTCACTGGCTCCATCTCAAGATCTTCTCCACGAGGACACTGCCTTCTAGCCCAGGGGCTTGGGTATGCCAAGTACACCTCCATGGGTGGCTGCCTCTGCCTGGATACCGTCCTCCCACCTAGATACCTCCTTCCCCATCTGGCTAACCTCTAACCACCTCTCTGACAATCAGCTCTGCTGGCACCCCTCCGTGGCAGGGATGATGATGGCTTGTCTCTGCCCCAGAAGCCGGACCCAGGTCTGGTGTACGTGTACTCAACACTCAGTCAGCGCTCATGGAATGAATGAACGACTCCTTGACGCAAACTGCCCTAAGTATCCAAGCCACAGTCGTGGAGGCAGGCCGCAGTCACAGGGTACGGGAGCAGAAGCCGTAGGGACAACTGCCCTCGCTGGAAACACCCTCTCCTTTCACACCGCCATGCCCCAGCTCTTTCTGGGGTGAAGAAAGACCTCTGGAGAGCAGAAAGAAGCTGACTACCCAAAGTAGCTAAGAAGCCGCCAGTAACCAGGACACCAGGAGGAGGGAAAACTGACCTGAAGGCTGGGTTGCCCCGAAGCCTGAAGGGCGTGCTGTAGGGCTTGGCTGAAGAGATCGTTGGTGATGGGCGTCCCTGACTGGACCCCAGAAGACATCGGTGAGGTCCCCGAGGAATGGCCCTAGAGACAAATCAGACACCTCAATCTTCCAGCACATACCAGCTGCTGTCCCGGCACCCCACTGTGGGGCCCTAGGGGACCCAACTACCGCCTCTCAACAGAGACCTGCATGAGACAACCACACAGGGTACCTAAAAGCTCCAGGAAAGAGCCCATCCTCTTCTGCTCCAGGGAAATGGAATCAAGCCCCTGACCTAGCCTAGGGCCCCAGCACTGGGAGAGATGCCCTTGGCAGCCAGAGTGACCGTTACCAGGAACACTTAGGCCAGACGGCTGAGCCCTGTCAGGGATGAAGAAGGGCACGTTATGTGAGCTATGAAGTGAGGAATTCTGGACTGTTCTGAACCCTGGAGGCAGAGCCCTAAGGATAAGGGAACGGGGGCAGTCAACGGAGCTGCCGTTAAGGACCCCAGCAGGGCTTGGGGCTGACTTCGGTTCAAACCAGGTGGAGCATCAGGGACGGTACCGCTGTGGGAAGGAAAAGGCAGTGGGGATGACCTCCCTTTGCAGGCCCTCCCTCTGTACCTGGGTGCCCGGAGTCGGCGTGTGAGAGCTGCTCTCAGGAGTGCTGGCCAGGGCTAGGGCGGTGGCCAGCTCGCTCTGGGTGATGGGCCGGGGGCCGGCAGCTCCACTGTACCCCAGGGAGGCAGGGCGAGAGCTGGGCGTGCTGCTGGAGGGCGTGGACCTGGAGCTCTGGAGAAGGGAGGCAGCCGGGGAAGTGGTGCTGTGACGGTCCCACGGGAGCCCCGCCCCCACCGCAGGAACTGCCGCGAGGGACGCCAGGCTCCGAAGGGAAGAGCAGGCCACAGACTGGCCACCGAAGGGGTCAGGACCACCTCCCGGCTTGGGTGTGCCAAGTCCCAGGGAGAGGCGCATCTCTGGCACCCTCTCAAGTGGCAAGCAGCCAGGCCACTTACTGGGTGGAAGTCCTCCTCGTCGTCGGAGAGCCCTTCGAACAGGAAGCCGCCTGGGGGAGGGAGAACAGATTTAGGGAGGGAGAACAGAGAGGCACAGGCGTAGCTCCAGAATCTCAGCTCAGATACTCTCCAAATTCACATTTTCGGCTCTCCCCTTGGAAAATTACAGGACAGATGCACTCCTTGACTCAAACCGAGAGTTCCCAAGGAACGCCCTCTGCCAGGGCTATACATAGCTGCTGAGTAAAGCAAATCCCCGGGGCCACCGGGGGCGCCCCGGGGTTACACCGCCCTGGGGCCTACCGGGCATGTCCCGATATGAGCTGGAGGGCGCGCTCCGCGAGGAGGAGTCGGCTCCTGGCAGTGGGGTGCTGCCAGCCACGGAGTGCAGCACCAGGACGATGGCGTTCACCAGGGCTGGGTGAGCAGACACCAACCTGGAACAGAGTCCGGGAAGCAACAAAGGGTGACTCGGGAGGACCGAGCACCCCCAGCACGACAGAAGTTCTGGGTGCCCGCCTTTCAATTCCTCGGCACCTCCCACCGGCTGCTCTGCCGCCAGCAACAGCGGCAGGCTCTGCGGTCCGCGGGTCCCCTGCGATGCTTCAACCTGCCCTCCAGCAAGGCATGACGGGATGTGTGCAGCCTAGGAGGCTCAGGAGTCCTTCTCCAGGCTCAACTCCATGGTCACTCTCTTCCGGGAAATCTCTGGGAGGTCCCTTCTCTTCCTGGGGTGAGGCTACTTTCTTTGCTTGCAGAATAAGGGATATGATCTTTACTGTCTCCCTCCAGGCTCTGAAATTTTAGAGATCGATGCACTTGCTTCTTTCCCTAAAGTATTTTCAAGGCTCTCCAATGTCTACAGAGAGAAAGCTGAACTCAGCCTGGCCTGCAAAGCCACCGGCCTCAGAACCCGGCTTCATCTCCACATCTCCACATGTCCCTGCCCTTGGGCTTTGTTAGTCTACTAGTAGCCCCTGCTCTTTCTCACCTCCTGATATACTTCACAGGTGGACTCAGCGATAGACGGGATTGGGCTCTAAGAGCAGAACCCAGGGCGACAATGAGGTTTCTGGGCCAACCATCTGGGGAGGGATGGGGATCCTTCAATAAGGTGGGTATACTTACGTATCAAGCATGCTGGGATCAGCGAAGACAGAGAAGAGGTCCTTGTCCTGGAGAACGCCTGGAGGAGAACAGGGCCCACCTCAGAGGCTGGGAATCTAGCCAGATCCAGGAGGGTACGGAGGTTGTAGGCCTCAGAACACCCGGCTTGACGGGGACATAGGATCACAAAGCAGTTCCCACGAGCAGGAGGTGAACGAAGCACAAAGAAGCACCAGCCGGGTGTTCTCCATCTTGTGCCCTGGCAGGCCTCGGACTAACACGCCAGACCCCTCTTCCCCGTATGTCTGGTTTCTTCCCCAAGTCACCAATGTGTGCAGGAAGTCTTTCCTGTCGGGGGCCAACTGCTGCCCCCCGTTTGGCATCCTCACGTCTCATTTCTGATGTTAGGTAGGCCACGACTTCTAAGTGGCACTGGCCGCTCTTGGAGAGCTGGATATAGGGAATGTTTCTTGGTTTCCCCACCTCCCGCAACGAGACCAGTAATTTTGGACAAGATGGTAATTGCCTTCCCCTGGTTTCACCTCCAACAGCTCCTTTTTCCTCTGGCACTTACCGAGAGCGATAGGGTCACTGCTGAGGCCCGGCGTGGCCACAATAATCTGATCCAGAGATTCCTTATTGCTGAGCATCTTAAAGACCTGCAGGAGAAATGGGGGCGCTGGGCACTCAACTAGGCCAATCCACTCAGCAAACACTCGCACGCTGCTGAAGGGCTTCCTCCCTCTAAAAGCTCTCACACACACCACCACAGTGGAACAATAGCCCCAGGAAACAGATGAACCTCTTTTTGCTCTACATTGTGGCTTACTGGAGGGTAAACAATTAAAAAAAAAAAAAAAAAAGCAGGATCACAGTAAACCTTCCATTTCTATTCCTTTCCCTCATCTGTGGTTCTAATGCTTCCAAAATAAAAGCTCTCTTTGTAAGCCCAGTAGCAAACATTCCTCTAGGTCCCAAAAGCCCTTTTCAATCTCTGTAAAAATTATCATTTTGCATGCACACATATGGGGAAATTTGCAGCTCTATTAATTTGGCTTATCCAGGCCCCTACAGAGACACATCAGCGCATTTGCCCAGTGAGGAAAACCAGGTAAGGCGCGGTGGGCAGGCAATTCAGCAGAAAGTCCCAGAACGAGGCCCAGAAGAAACAGTATGTGGATCCACTGGCTGAAACTACATTCATTCCATGAGGCGAATATCAGGAGAGGCAGGATCATTATCATTGGAGGGAATCAACAATACCTAGCTGAGAGAGCCCCTTCAGGGGATGAGTGGGCTCTACTGAGACCCACAGGTATGACAAAAACTCCCTGAGGAACTCTCAGTAGCCATAGTGACGGGCTGCCAGCTCCCACTCGATACCCTCTCCCACCATCCCCGGCCAGAGGCTTGGGCACAGGGGCCCGGGCTCACACTCACCGCCTCCCTGTAGGAGGAGCTGCTGTGCAGGGCGGTGTGCAGCACCCGGAACTCCCTCAGGGCAGCTACTTTGTCCACAGGTTCTGGGGACAAGACACTCAATTACCCATAGCCCGGCCCCGCAACAGATGCAGAGCGGCATTTCGGCGCATTTCCTCAGCACCCGGCCAAGAAGACCAGGGCCCCGTGCACAAACACCCACGAGAGCCACAGAGGTGAAAACTGCGCTCTCTTTTAAGCAACTCCGGCACATAAAACGAAGAGGTTCCAGTTTCCCGCAGAGGTGACTCTTGCCACACGGAGGAGACGGCTCTGATCAGTCTCCCGCTGCGGGAATTCTAGACTTCTGACATTTGCAAGGGGGAAGGTATGATCAATTCAGCAGACTTTTTATACAGTGGTTTAAAATAAGTACCGAAAGCCATCTGAACAATATGGAGTGATGCTGACACAGTATGTTAAGGGAGAGAAATAGAACACAAAGTTGTACATATGTTCTCTAGTAAGAGTGCGTAAAATGTGTCCCGTGTGCACGTGGTCCCAGGCTAGAAGGGGACAGAGGGAAGAACAGAGGTAGGGTGGCACGCTCAAAGCTGATTGTTTCCTCTTTGGTATCTTCTTCCAGGCTTCTGTATTATTATTCTGGATTTGGAAAAAATATACATAAGAAGGACCGAGGAAACACACTATGCTTCCTAGAGTTCTCGACAACCTTGTATCACTCGCCCCATAGCAAGCGCTTCACTGAGACTCAAAGCTCCCTTCTGATCTTGGACACCAGGATTCATTCCCATACATGGGAAAGTTTAGCAGCTATCTTAGTTTTACTTGGTTACTTTACTATTTAGGACATCAGCCCATTTCACAGGGGAAGAAATCTGGGTAAAAGGAGGAGGCGGCAGGAAGTCCCCACTGGGTCACACTTTCAAGTGTGGTTCTCCTCACCTAGGACAGCTACTTGTGATTATACACACTGGGTACTGCCCAACTCCAGGGTCACCAATCCCAAAGCAAAGGTAATGGCACCCTGGGGCCTGGGGCAGCAACCACGCCCTTTCCTCTACTTGTAATCAGTGGTACTTTTCAACAAAGATTCATCTTGAGTGAATTTATTCACCCAATTTATTCATTCAACAAACTCGTACTAAGCCAGGCCTGGTCTGGGGAAAGGCAGAGGAAGGCCAAAAAAATAAGACTCCCTGCCACAACAAGGAACTCTTGGGACAGGAGAAGCGGCGAGACTAGATCACACCCACACACACACACAAGGACAGAGTCGCATGCTGAGCGCTCCCCAGAGGTTCGGACCTCAGGTAGGGCATGAGGAGCAAAAGGCAGACAGCCATCAGGGAGAGGGCGGGCTAGGACACAGTTGTCTCACAGGGGAGACCATCTGAGAGGGTGTTTAAGGCCAAGTAGATGTTTACTAGGGGGAGAAAGTCCTAAGCGTAAGTGAGAACATGTGCAAGGTCACGGAAGCATAGATCAATGACATGCTTTGACAGGACAGCAAGTTGGTTTCTGTGGCTGGAAATCAGGATACACGTCACTGCTAAAATAGCAGGTTGAGTGAGATCCCGAAGAGATCTGTAACCTGCCAGAGAGATCCATCTAAGGGATCCAGGTGGGAAGGGAGGGACTGACAGGTTCTCCTCCTACAGGTGCTAATCTAGTGGGAGATCAAGAAATGTACTTCCTTTTGTAAGAGCACTCAAGGATGAAATATCCAAAAACGCCATCAGGATACTTTCAGCCCGGAGTTTATTTTCACTCACAATAAAACGTGACTTTGTTTCAAAAATAAATCTCCAGGCCAAAGAGGGGAGGAAAAGGCCTCTTAATAGCTTAAGCCAGCCATCAGCTAAGAGTTATGGTTGTCTCTACAACATCCCCGAGCTAATCTCAGTCTCACTCTTTGGAAGTGGAAGGCAGCCAGTCCAGTGGAAAGAACGTGGGCTCTGGAGCCAGGAAAACCTGATTCATATCCCAGCTCATGCACGCACTTACTTTCTAAGTAGGTGACCTTGAATAAATACCTTCTCTTTTCTTTTTCTTTTAAAGATTTTATTTATTTGAGAGAGAGAGAGAGAGAGAGAGCACGCGCACGTGCATGCGTGCAAGCAAGGGAAGAAGCAAAGGGAAAGGGAGAAGCAGGCTGCCCACTGAGCAGGAAACCTGATGCGGGGCTCAAACCCAGGACCCTGAGATCATGAGAGCTGAAGGCAGATGCTTAACCGACTAAGCCACCTGGGTGCCCAATAAATACCCCTTTAAAAAAAAAAAACTTTTCTAATGCTCCTTTTCTTCATCTATAAAATGCTAATGCTGTCATCTGGCCCTGCAGGTCTAATGATTAAATGCGGTATCAAAGAGAAACAATCTGGCTCGAAGGAGCAACAAATGTTACTTTCCTTCTGACAGTGCCCTTCCAGCGAAAGATCAGAGGGGCCCACCTGCGGTGGATCACTTTGGGTTTACTGCTCTGTAGAGAGGAGGGTGCACACCACGGGAAGTGTGGGCACCTCCATCAGATGACATTAGAGAAGACTTAGAGGATCTGGGCTTTGGCTGCGATGTGGGAGGACGTTTAAAGCAGGGTTTTGCTCTCAGGAAGTGGCGATGATTTTATGATTGGCTATCTTAACAATTCTTACCTAGAAGGAAGGAAAACTCGAGCAAGGCCAAAGCTACAGCTTTGGGAAAGATGAAGCAGTCCCTCGTGACAGGGACAGGGATATGTGGTCATTTTTGTGATGTGGACAATGTTCGGGGCTTTGTCTCTTGTTCAGAAATGAGAGGGATCTTATTGTCGTCTTGATCCATTACTTTTTCAGAGTGAGGGGCCTTATAGACGTTGGTGATCTGTGAGATTGTTCATGCTTCAGGGCCTAGCTGAGGGCCAGGCCAATCCCTGAGTGTCAGAGACTGCTTTTCTCTTTCTCATTTCCCACGAGTGGACAAAAGATCTTTTCTTGATGTTTAGAATCGAAAAGAGGGGAAATTTCAGGCTGATAACCAGTCGCAGCCATCATGGAAGTACAAAAATATGTCAAACTGCCAGTTTCACAAAGCTAATCTTTTTACACGGCTTAGCTTTATCCTTGGGAAAGCTTTTAAAACACAGATAGAAAATTTAAATTATGAATTCCAAGCAGCACCTTTTATTAATAAATCAAAAAGGCATTAAAGGTCTTGCAAGTTTCTTCCAAGAGCTACTTTAATACTGTTGTTTTCAGGCTTCAGGAAAATACATTACCAGGATGGCAGGAGTGACCTCAATGAATAAATCACCACCTAGGGCCACTTGTGGGAAGATGTGCTAATAAGAGGACAAACTACCTCATTACAGGAGCACAAGGCATTTCCAGCTTTTTTCTAATGGGAACAACAATAACAAAAAGATACAAAGTTCACTGAGAAATCCACTGTTAATCTGAAGGAGTTTAAAGAGCTACACACTCCCTACCCCACGAGGAAACAGGGGGTAATGAGCTTAAAAAGTAGAGCAACAAACCCCTTTCCGTTAGTTGACACCAAGTAGATCAAAATTGCATTCTATTATCAAAGGTAGAATAATCCAATAAGTAATAAAGATACCCTCCATCACCAGCTCAGTAGATCGCCTCTTTATTCCACCCAGGCCAGGCCTCAAGAACACACAGACCAGGGGAGGCTGGGTGGCTCTGCCTTCGGGTCAGGTCATGATCTCAGGGTCCTGGGGTCGAGGCCCTCATCGGGCTCTCTGCTCTGCAGGGAGCCTGCTTCCCTCCTCCCCCCACCCCTCCCACCTGCCTCTCTGCCTACTTGTGATCTCTCTCTCTCTCAAATAAATAAATAGATCTTTAAAAAAAAAAAAAAAAAAGAACACACAGACCCTTTCCTTGGAGAGATTACAGAGGCTCTCCCCATCTAAGGGCCCTTACCCACCTGGTTTCTGATCAGGCTCCGGCCAGGACTTCCGCAGAACATGGACTGTGGACCCAGGCTGAATGCCGTAGAAGTCAAGGGTCTGGTCATCTTTAAGCTTCCGGCCGCAGTATATCAGATCTCAAAAGAAAACGGTCCACTTATATTTTGCTCCTCAAAACAATGTAGATGGTTTCTGCCCCTAAGAAACTTATCTTGATTGGACAGATAGCTGGAGAATGATACTTGCTTTAAAAAGTACTCTTATTTAATACATACATTTTAATAAAAATCATCAGCAAGTACAAAGTCATAAAATACAGAACCTATGCACAGGAAAGCTCTAGAGCTTAACATCCTGGAGACTGCTCAATTTAAATGAATGGGAAAATGAAACAACAAAAAAGGATGAACGCATTGGATCCCTTAGCTATTATAAATTATGTTTATTATTTAATTCCTTCTTCCTCCACCTAGAATACCCTTGCCATCCTCCTTTCGTTTTTTATTCCCTCCCCTCTAACCAACCAAGCAAACAAAAATCCTTCTAATCATCCCTCAAAACCCATCTTGAATACCATATACCGGGGGCCTCCCCCAACAATGTTATCCTCCTTCTCTAGTCTATCCCAAATTCTTGCTCTTCCGTGTCATAGTTAAGGAACTCTGTGATAAAGTAGCTCAGGATAACGCACAACTGAAATGGCAACCGAGTTTTATTACATGGTTTGTGTTTCTATTCGCCCAACAACACTCACTCCCCCGGACTGTTAACATGATGAGGCAACAAGTCCCGAACTCTTAATTTACCCTGGTAATTCCAGAAGTATCTCCCAGAAAGAGATCAGAGCAGCAGCCCATTCCCAGTCCACAGAGACTCACCAATCAGCTCAGGGTCTGGAACAGACTCCTGGAGTTTGCCAGCAATGAGCTGCTTCAGAAATGAAATACTGTAGCCCCCCAGTGAGTATTCACCCAGCTCTGACTCTGGCAACTGGAGAATAGACTTTGGGGCAAGTGGCTGGTCAGCCAGCTTTACCGCCAGGTGCCAATCTGAGAGAGACATCCTCTCTCTTTCGCGCTCTCTCTTTCTCCCTGTAAAGAAACAAAGCCTTTGTGGTTAAAGGGCAGACCGCCAGCCTACACCACCCCCACCCCGCCAAGGGGATGACTTGTGACACTGGTGGAAAAACACAGGATGCAACATTAGGAGGCCAGAACTAGAATCTGGGGTCCGCTCCTTACTCACCCTATGATAAACAGCACAAAACTTCAGCTCTTAGGGCCTCAGTTCCTTCATCTTTAAAGTGGACATAAAAACACCATCTCATTAGGAGTGTTGTGAGGTTCAAATGAGATCATCCAACCCTGTCCCTTATGTATGCTCCTTATTTCCAATTTTCTTCATCAACTCTTCTTGAACTGCAATAGCTTTATAACAAGCTCCCTGCCTCCTGCCTACCTCCCTATCAAATATCCACGTTGCAAGCCAACGTATCACTTTATTTTTTTCAATTCGGTAGAGTTAACATACAGTGAGTATTCCTTTCAGGTGTACAATTTAGCAATTTGACAATTCTACACATTACTCACTGTTCATCCTGATTAAGTGTACTCTTAAGCCCCACCACCTATTCACCCATCGCCCTACCCAGCTGCCTTCCAGTAACTAACCATCTATTTGTTCTCCAGTTAATCATTGCTTTAAAACACAGACCTTATCAAGTCATTCCTCTGCTTAGAACTCCACCAATGACGCCAAACCACTTGTACGAATAAGTCTAAACTCCATACAGCCTGGCTGATGATAAATTTTTTTCTGTTCCCTCTGCCCGCCTTCCTTTCCCCCAACCCCCAACAGAGCCTTGCCCTACCCTAACCTCCCCAGCACGCACACTGCATGTAATTCCTCCTCCCTTTGGTCTCTTAGCAAACTCCTACCAAGATCAACTCAAATACAACCTCCTACGTCCCCTCTTCCTTTCCTCTGAGGTTCTCACGTTCCCTCAAGGCAAAGGGTTACAAATATCTATTTAATTCTCGACCGTCCACCTCCAACCCATTCTAGGAGGCCCTGGAAAGCAAAGACTAGCATTTTTGCCTTTATTTTCCCAGTACTTGGCAAATGTGCCCAGAAAATGAATCAGGAACTCCGAGGGTGGAAGAATCTCATAGTACCAGGCAAGCCCTCATTATAATCATTCCAAAGAGGCCTCTAGTAGCCAAGAGCTTAAAAAAAAAAAAAAAGCCGTGCGGTTTTGAGGCTGCACAGCAGACCCCAAGGCATCCTCAAGGTACCGATCTACTTTCATACTGTTCAGATTTATGAGAATAAATATATCTTTTTATATACCATATTTCATTTAATCCTCACAATTGTTCCTTGAGGCAGGCATTATCATCCACATATTACAGACGAGGGAACTGAAACTCGGAAAGGTGAAGTCACTGGCCCAAGGTTATAGACAGCTAGTGGTGGGGCAGGGACACTATCTTTTAGGTGACGACCCCACCGCTCCCGCGGGACCAGCTAACTAGTAGACACACGTCTAGCCCGCGCGGCCCGGGGCCCGGCGCCCTCACCCGTCCCGCGGAAGGAACCCGGCCGCAGAGCCGCCGGTGTAAACACACTCCGGTCCACTCGCCGGAAGCCGGAAGCCCTGCGCTGCACTCTGGGAGTTGCAGTTTCTGCTGCAGCCCCGCCCCTTCTGAGGCGCAGGTAGGTTAGTGGCGCTAGTGGCAAAGCTTCCGGTCGATGGGGAGGGCGTGGCTTCTAAGCCACTTGAAATTTCCCGCGCGAGGGTATCTTCGGGGCTTTCGCGGGCGAGGGGCCTGGTATTGTCGGCCTTCCAGGGCGCGAGTCACGGGAGGTGGGCCTGGAGCCGTCCCCGGAAACGTGCAGAGTCCGTCGGCTACCGCGGGCTGTGACGGTGCCGCCGGGGGGGAAGGCCCACCCGCGTCCCCTCCCGCTGCGACCCTGGCCCCTCTCAGCCCCGAGGGCCCTTTCCCCGGCGGCCTCTTCAGACACGCCCAGTGGTACGTCGCCGTCCTCCCCCCCCCCCAGAAAACGGCGTGCCCCGGGGTGAAGTCAGCCTCTTCTGTGTGCCTCTCGTCGCCAACCTACCTGTGGAGGCAGATGGGGAAGTGAAGGATGACTCCCTCTAAACCATGGAGGGGTGTTACTAAGTCGAGATCCTGATACCTCACCGCGCAGTGGCGAGGTTTATATAACAGTCATCCATAGAATTCGGGGAGAGGAATTTCCACGGAACTGTCACGGAGAAACTGCATATTTTAGATGCACGGTTAGTTGTTTGCACGGAAGTTGGAGTTAGCGCTAAAATGTTGAAGAGGGACCGCATCTCATTGGACTCCCTTCGAGAAGTAAGGGCTAAGGAAAGCAAAAACAAAAAACAGGTGAAGTTAATGAGGTCGATTATAGCGGCTTAAAGCTGATCTGGTGTGCACGAATGCAGAAGTGTAATTCCAGAACATTCCAACGTAGGCCCAGGGATTGGGGCAGCCACTGCGCAGGATAGCTAGACTGAGGAGAGCAAACAGACTGCATGGTCTGGGAGGACCAAAGCATTGAGCCCCTCAGAGATTGAAACTGACGCCACTGCATGAAATTGAAAACTTCAGAAAATTTGCACCGTGTGTCAGAGGGCGAGCTGAAAAAACAAAAAACGATGCATCAGCACTAAGAAGACAGGAAATATTTTCTCTGGTTGGGCAGGACTGTACAAGGGGAATTGATGTGTGAAAGAATAGTCTTACCTGAGAATTTGAAACCCTAGGTGTATACTTTGTGCAAGTTTGTGGTCAGACTTTGCCAGAAACACCCAAAATTGGTCCTAGGATCTGCATTTTAACATACGGTAACAGTAGTATATAATGTCCAACGTATAGATGCAGAAACTGAAGCACTCTTAAGAGATTAAAGATTCAGTGGCAGGAGACAATGTGTAGCTGGGTGGCTTTTGTGTGAGTTAAGTTGTTTTGGCTAAGGTCTGCTATTTAATAAGGGGGGAAAAGGCAAATAACATGTCACTTAGTGTCTACAATTAAAAATTTTTAATCTAATTTATTCTTTTACAGAGAGCAACAAAACCCAGATCTATATGAATAAAAAATATAAAACTAAAGGACAAGAGAATAAAATCAGGTAGGATGCTCAAAGTGTTAAGTATTACCTCAAGTTTTGTTAAGTCCACTTTATTTAGAAAGGATTTATATACAATAAAATGTACATTTTAAAAAGTGGTCCTGGGCTCTTGGTAAAGCAAATTGAAATTATTAAAGACATTAACGAAGATATCAAGCCTTTAAGAGTAAGACATGATGAAAAAATAATTTGAGAAGAACAGAACCAAAAAGAACTTTTAGAAATAAGTATTGTCACTGAAATTAGGAATTGCACAAACGTGGGTCCTTATCAAGAATGTATATTGTGAGGGGCGCCTGGGTGGCTCAGTGGGTTAAAGCCTCTGCCTTCAGCTCAGGTTGTGATCTCGGGGTCCTGGGATCAAGCCCCACATTGGGCTCTCTGTTCGGTGGGGAGCCTGTTTTCCCTCCCTCTCTCTGCCTGCCTCTCTGCCTACTTGTGATCTCAATCTCTCTGTCAAATAAATAAATAAAATCTTAAAAAAAAAAAAAAAGAAGAATGTATATTGTGAATATCCTCCCAATTGTGGCTTGCCTTTTTAGACCTCTTAATGGTGTTTTTAAAGCATTTCTTAGATGTCCAATTTATGAAACTTAATTTTGTTGGATAGTGCTTTTTATGTCCCATTTAAGAAATCTTTGCCCTAATTTTGCAAATTTTGATATTTTCTTGTGTTATCTTCTGTAAGTTTTATCTTTCACATTTAGGTCATGATTAATTTCAAATTAGTTTTTATGTGCAAAGTGAGATAAGGAATCAAGGTTTTTATTTTCCATATGAGTATCAATTGATCCTGTCCCCACTGAATTTGTCATAAATAAGGGGACTGTTTTGTATGCATCAATTTCTGATTATTCTATCTCAGTGATGTGTTTGTCTATCCCTGTGCCAATACCACATGACTTGATTTCTGTAGCTTCAGAATAGGTCTTCATATCTGGTAGTATATGTCCTCCAGATTTGTTTTGTTTTAAGATGGATCTATCACTAATAGGTGATGATAACTTTTTAATACTTCTAAAAATATAATTATATTGAATTAGATAAATGCATGTATTCAACAAGATTTAGATTATACTGCACATGTTTAGTAAGCTAAATATTTCCCCATATGCTCATGTTTGAGAACATGACTTTTCCATTTTTTTTTTTAAAGATTTATTTATTTTGTAGAGGGAGAGAGTGCGAGCAAGAGTGGCAGAGGGAGACAGAAAGAAGCAGACTCCCCCATAAGTGTGGAGGGTGATGCAGGGCTGGATCCCAGGACCCTGAGATCATGACCTGAGCCAAAATCTAATCTGACACTCAACCGACTGAGCTACACAGGCACCGCCATTTTTATTTTAAAATAATTAGAAGTTTACAGTAAAGTTGCAAAAATAATAGAAAATAATTCCCTTTTAACCTTCACCTAAAGCCCCAATTGTTTTTTGTTTTTGTTTTTACATCACAACATTTTTTATTATGTGAATTTTTTACAATTCAAACCAAAAAATGCAGAAAGGCAACATAGGAATACAGCTAAATGCAGAATGGTGACTTTTTTTCTTTTCGAGAGGCCAGTAAAATAAAGAGACGGCACATAGGTAGAAATAGGTTGGTCGTTAGCTTCACAATTTTGCCTAGAAATGATCTATAAATGCATTTTCCCCCTGCTACTTACCATAAAGTATAAAAAGGGAATTAAAGGAAAGTTTCCTTGTTGGTTTCTACCATATGAAAGATATAAAGCCCCAATTGTTAACATTTTACAACATTTACCTTTTCATTCTTTCTCACCCTCTCTAGATATATTCTTCTTCTCTCACCCCCATCCCCAAGCCATTTGAAAGCAAGTTGCAGATATAATGCCCCATTACTCTGAAATATTTCAGTGCGTATTTCCTGAAAACAAAGACATGCTCTCCTACATAGCCATAGTATTACCTGTCAGAATCAAGAAATTCATATTAATACATTATTACCATCTGTAGTTAATCCACAGATGAATTTCAAATTTCAACTGCCCTGGGTAGATCGAAACTGATCATGTCACTGCTGTTTTGTTTTCTTTTTTTTTTTTTTTTTAAGATTTTATTTATTTATTTGACAGAGAGAGACACAGCAAGAGAGGGAACAAGCAGGGGGAGTGGGAGAGGGAGAAGCAGGCTTCCACTGGGCAGGGAGCCCAATGTGGGGTTTGATCCCAGGACCCTGGGATCTTGACCTGAACTGAAGGCAAACACTTAACTACTGAGCCACCCAGGTGCCCCGAGATCTGTTTACTTATTTGAGATAGAGAGAGAGTGATATGGGCACAAGGGAGTGTGGAGAGGAAGGGCAGGAGAGGGAGAGGCAGAGGGAAAGAATCTCAGGCAGCTGAGTGCAGAGCCAAAGCGGGGCTCCATCCCAGGACCCTGAGATCATGACTTGAGCCAAAATCAGGAGTTGTGCACTCAACCAGTTAAGCTACCCAGGCTCCCCCTCCCCCTCACTGCTGTTTTCGTAAGTGAGGTGGGAAATTTTGACCAAGTCTGTCCTATTAGTCATTAATCCAAACGGCCTTTGTTTGTTTTAGTAGAGAATTGTATTTAGAATCCAAGTCTGGATGCTAGGTGTGTTTATTGCCACTGAGATGGCATTATTTCCAGTCTGTCTCAGTGGATAGACCTAGGAAATATATGAATATTTACACACACAAACCCATTCATCTGTATTTCTATTTCATACATATATGAAATATGTAAATATAAATTACATATGTTTTAACACCAATACTTCAAATTCTAATCCAACACCACGATTTTTTCTAGTCTCCTCCTCCTCTATAATTTTACTGCTCTTCAAAATGGCTCCCATTTTCCACAGTATATTTACCTGTACTTGCTCATGTTGGAATTCATGGTTCTATACAGTGGAGCCTCTTCAACTTGAGGCTGAGTCCTTTTAACCTATAATCCTGGAAGTTTTTGCTGGTTTCCATACTGTCTGGCATGAAAAGACTTCCAGGCTCATCTTGTACATTTCCTGTCCCAGACATAAGAATGTGTCTTGGGAAAAAATTCCTTCAAGAGCCTCAAATGGGGGGCGCCTGGGTGGCTCAGTCGTTAAGTATCTGCCTTCGGCCCAGGTCAGATCCCAGGGTCCTGGGATCGAGCCCCGCATCGGCCTCTCTGCTCTGCAGGAAGCCTGCTTCTCCCGCTACCACTCCCTTTGCTTGTGTTCCCTCTCTCGCTGTGTTTCTCTCTGTCAAATAAATAAAATCTTTAAAAAAAAAAAAAAAAAGAGCCTCAAATGGTTTTTGGTGGGAAATTGTATTTCAAGACCACAGTCAGCACTAGAGATGCTCACTGCAACCAGACTGATTATTATTTCTAGGCTGCTTTGGTGGTCAGAGCTAGAGAGAGATCTAAATCTATACCTAATTGATATCTAGATCTGTATTCATAGAGATAAAAAGTTTATACTGCTACTTCAAATTTAAGAGTGCAGGGGTTTTCTGTTTTTGTTTTTAAAGATTTTATTTACTTATTTGAGAAAGAGGCAGAGAGAGGGAGTGAGTACAAGTACGGGGGAAGGGGCAGAGGCAGAAGGATAGGGAGAAGCATATTCCCTGCCAAGCAGGGAGCCTGATGTGGGGCTCAATCCCAGGACCCCAGGATCATGACCTGAGCTGAAGGCGGATGTTTAACCAACTGAGCCAACCCTGAAAACCCTGCAGGGGTTTTCTGTAACCTTTTCTGTATTGCATGTTTATTTCCTGTCTTCCACACTGAGAATCCTAGTTCTCAAGAACATAGGGGATAACCCATAATTACTCATTTACGTTAGCCCACGTTACATAAACGACACTCTCCAAAAACAATACAGTCATCACCAATGTAATTATAAAGAATGCTTAAGGAGAAAAAAAAAAAAAGAAATGTTTAAGGGGTGCCTGGCTGGCTTAATCAGAACAGCTTGTGACTCTTGATCTCCGGGTTGTGAGTTCGATCCCCACAATGGGTGTAGAGATTGCTTAAATAAATATATAACTTTTAGGGGCACCTGGGTGGCTTAGTCAGTTAAGCATCTGCCTTAGGTTCAGATCATGATCCCAGGGTCCTGAGATTGAACCCCACATCGGGCTCCCAGGGAACCTGCTTCTCCCTCTCCCTCTACCTGTCATTCCCCCTGTTTGTGCTCTCCCTCTCTCTTTCTCTCTGTCAAATAAATAAATAAAATCCTGAAAGAAAAAGAACTTGGGGCACCTGTGTGGCTTAGTCTGTTGAGTGTCTGCCTTCGGCTCGGGTCATGATCCCAGGGTCCTGGGATCCATCCTTGCATTGGGCTCCCTGCTCAGTGGGGAGTCTGCTTCTCTCTCTCCCCCTCTCACTCTCTCTCTCTCAAATAAATAAATAAAATAAAAAATAAATTTAAAGTTAAAGTTAAATAAATGAATAACTTTTAAAATTAAAGAGAAAAGTTTAAAATGTTTTTGTATATGCTTTTCTTTCTACCCCTTCTACTCGTCTCCACTTCAACAGACATATATTATTTGAACTATACCATTAAATACTTTACCTTCTCCCTTTTAACACTTTTATTTTCCAAAGAAGTTTGTGTTTTTTACAATTGCAACTCATTCTCTACTAGATTTCCCAGGAAGGGTTACTTCCCTGAGCTTTTCAATATTGGTAGCCTTTACATGTGAAAATCAGTTTTCGAAACATAAAATTCTTGGCTCTTGCTCATATCTTATTGGTATGCTTTCACTGTCTATAGGAATATAATTCTCCTTATTCTCTTTTTCTTATAATAATCTTCTATGAGATTTGACTTTCTTTTCTGTTGTTTATCATATATAGCTATCAATGCTTATGTTAAAAAACAAGAAAGGTCTCAAATCAGCAACCTACTTTACAACTTAAAGAACTAGAAAAAGAAGAATAAACTAAACCCAAAGCTAGCAGAAGGAAGGAAATAAAGATTAGAGCAGAGAGAAATGAAATACAGAAGAGAAATATCAGTGGATTTTTGAAAAATCAAAAAATTGAAAAATCAATTTGAAAAAATTAACAGACCTTTAATAGATGGACTAAAAAAAAAAAGACAAATTAGTCAAATCAGAAATGGAAGTGGGGACTTTACCACTGATTCTACAGGAATAAAAAGACTATAAGAGAGTACTATGAAGAATCATGCTAACAAATTGAATAACATGGATGAAAAGGACAAATTCCTAGGAACACAAAACCCAAGACTAAATCATGAAGAAATAGATCTGAACAGAACTATAACCAGTAGGGGATTGAATCAGTAATCACAAATCTCCCAACATCTGAGAACTAGATGGTGCTGAGAAGTTTTGAGTAACACACTTTGCTTAAAAAACAAATAAACCAGCAAGAAAAGCCCTGAACTTAATGGCTTCATTGGTGAATTCTACCAAACATTAAAAAACTAATACTAGGGCACCGGAATGGCTCTGTGGTTTAAAGCCTCTGCCTTGGGGCACCTGGGTGGCTCAGTGGGTTAAAGCCTCTGCCTCCGGCTCAGGTCATGATCCCGGGGTCCTGGGATCAAGCCCCACATCCAGCTCTCTGCTTCCCCTTCTCTCTCTGTCTGTCTGCCTCTCTGCCTACTTGTATCTCTCTCCTCTCTGTGAAATAAATAAAATCTTAAAAAAAGAAAAAAAAGCCTCTGCCTTCAGCTCAGGTCATGATCTCAGGGTCCTGGGATCAGCTCTCTGCTCTGCAGGAAGCCTGCTTCCCTCTCTCTCTGCCTGCCTTTCTGCCTACTTTCTTTCTCTCTCTCAAATAAATAAATAAAATCTTAAAAAAAGAAAAGAACTAATACCAATTCTTCTCAAACTTTTCCAAAGAACTGAAGAGGAGGGAACACTTCCTAACTCAGTTTACAGGGGCAACATTATACTATTTCAAAACCAGACAAAGACACTACAAGAAAACTACAGACCAATATGCCTTGTGAGCATTGATGCAAAAATCCTCGACAAAATACTAGCATAATTCAATAGCATATTAAAAGGATTATACACCATGACCAAATGGGATTTATTCCTGCAATGCAAAGGTAATTCAACATACAAAAAATTATTAATTTAATTTATAGCACATCAACAAAAGGAATTGGGGAAAAACTACATGAGCATTTCAATATAGAAAAAGCACTGACAAAATTTGACACTCTTCTAAGATAAAGACATTTAACAAACTACCAATAGAAGGAAACTACCTGGACAAAATAAAAGGGGCCTTCTTAATTATATCCCCCTCCACTCACATGGAAATGAGTTTGGATTTTCTGAGCAAACACCAGCTGGCTGGGGGGAGGCAGCCCAGAAGGCTGCCAGTTGGGGAAGGAGAAAGGAGAGGGGAGGGAGTCAGGCCAAGATGGAAATTCAGTGTTGGGGCGCCTGGGTGGCTCAGTGAGTTAAGCATGTGCCTTGGGCTCAGGTCATGACCTGGGTGGTGGGATTGTGCCCCACTTCGGGCTCCCTGCTCAGCAGGAAGCCTGCTTCTCTCTCTCCCCATGTCTTTCCCTGTTTGTGTGCTCTCTCTAATAAATAAAATCTTTAAAAAAAAAAAAATTCTGTGTTCTTACAGCAGAGCAATGATTGGGTGCTGACCCCTGCCCTCTGCCTGCCTCCTGAAGGGAAAACATCTTGCTCTTGCTTATAGGCTCAGAGGAAGTGATGTCCACTCCAACCAGCCTGTCCTCTGAGAAACACAACTTCCAGGATCCAAACCACTTAGCTGGCCATTAATGAGATTCCCTGGTACTAAACTTGTCTGCTAGTCTTTTAAGACTCCCCAACTTCTAGGCCATTCCTCTCATGGGGTGGGGGTGAAAGGCTCAGAGAGAGGACAAGGCCACCGATCACAGAAATCCACAAGTCTGTCTTATCCCCGGTGGTCTGGGTTCTCCTTTTGGAATTTCGGGAGAGCTGGAGGAGAAGGTTCCCCGGGGTGGTTGGCATCGCGGACTCAGGGCCAGAAAGGCTTCGAGGGGCGGGGTGAGGTCAGGCGTTTGACTCCGCCTCTCCGCGCCGAGATCTCGGCGGCCCGGCTGCTGGCTGCTGTTGCTCCCTGTCCTCGGGATGCCACCACCTCTGCTCAGATGCGCCTCCCGGCCCGCAGGCTCGATCCCGGCTCCCGCTGTGGCGGGACCCCGGCATCTCCGCTGTCTGGAAGGGTAGGTGGCGCCGCGTGGCCGCTGGGCCGCGGGATCGCACGCCTCGCCCGGCGAGTGCGGAGTGTGCGGGCCCCGGAGGGAGTGCGTGCGCGCATCTGCGGGTCCCGGGCTGTCCCCGCGGGGAGCGTGTGGGTCTGGGTGAGTGTGTGTGAGTGTGCGCGCTGGCACGCCGGAGCGGGCTGGAACGCTGCGGTGAGCGAGCGGCGGGGGCCGGAGCCCGGCTAAGTCGCTCCAAGTCCGCCCCCAGCCGGGAACCGC
>CM053609.1:23880696-23901016 GCA_028646535.1 Procyon lotor | reverse complement strand
GTCTCCGTGCACGAGCTGTCTGCTGCATTCTGTTTCCTTTGCTCCTCACTTGAGCCTGGGGGACGAGTGTCATTTCTGGAACTTGTCCAGGGTCGTGAAGCCATCCAGTGGGAAGACAGGGTTCCAGCGCCTGTGGTTTTCTCTAAACCGCGTGGCCCTGGTGGACAGTGCGGGGAACAGGAGCAGGACCCGTGGACAGCTTGTCTTTTCTGTTCCTTTGTCTTCCCAGCCAGCTGCCTCTTCACTCTGCTGTCCAGCTCAGGAGCTGTCACTGCTTCACCTGGCCCGTAAATGAGGCCGAGTTGGTTTGTGTGTTTTTGAAAAGCCCTCCAGGCCTCACCCTTGCGTGCCCGCCTCCCTGAATTTGCCGGTCATCCCCACTGCCTTCTCTTTCCCACCTGTGAGGCCCTACTTGGAAGGAAGTCTTGACAGGTCAGTTTTAGGGTCCATACTGACTAGACTGCTCCGGTCCCTTCAGACCTAAAGTAGACCCCTTGCCTTTAGCCACTGTTGGAATGGGCAAAAATAACCTCCCTGTTTCAGCCGCTGTTCTCAAAATGGTTAGGCTCTACGGCGAATATCTGCTAACTGTTTATACGAATTCCTCTTCTCAGATCTGTAAGATGCCTCCTTACTTCCTTCTGCTTCTTTCTGCACGGATGCCGATACCCAGCAAGTCTGTGGTTACCAATAGTTTGTCCTCACCAACTTGTACTTTGGAGTTCATGGAAATACCAACACCTCGTATATAATTCTCATAATGCTGCCATGAAAAAAATACTACAGACTGAGTAGCTTAACCAATAGAAATGTATTTCTTACATTCTGGAACCTGGAGAGGCCAAGATCAAAGTTGAGCAGGATCTAGTTTCTAGGGAGGACTCACTTTCTGCTTTGTAGATGGCCATGGTGTCCTCATCTGGCCTTTCGTTGGTGTGTGTTCATGGAGAGAGAGAAAGATCTCTCTCTAATAAGGCCACCCATCCTATTGTATTAGGGACTCATGGCATCAGTTAACCTTAATTACCTCCTAAAAGCTCTATCTCCAGATAATGTCATATTGAAGTTTCGGGTTCAATGTATAAATTTAGGGGGCAAACTGTTCATAACATCTCATAACATCTAGTTTTGTTATAAATATTGTCCTTGGGTTTTGGGGTTTGACCCCAGTTGCTCTGTTTTGGTTTGTTGTTTTTTTTTTTTAAGATTTTATTTATTTATTTGACTCAGAGAGATCACAAGTAGGCGGGGGGGGGGGGGGGGCAGGCTCCCTGCTGAGCAGTGAGCCTGACATGGGGCTCCATCCCAGGACCTTGAGATCATGACCTGAGCCAAAGGCAGAGGCTTTAACCCACTGAGCCACCCAGGCACCCCAGTTGCTCTGTTTTTAATTGGGGATCCAGAGAGATTAAAAAAGGCTGCCCCCCATTATGCTAAGTGAAATAATCCAGTCCCCCAAAAAACAAATACATTATTTCACTTATATAAAGTACCTACAGTAATTAAAGGCATAGACACAAAGAACAAGGGTGGGGCTAGGGTTTGGGGAGGGGAGAATGGAGGTTATCGTCTGGCATAGAGTTTCAGTTTTGCAAGATGAAAAGAATTCTAGAGATGGATGATGGCACATTGCAGTGTGACTGTACTTAATGCTGCAAACTTAAAATGCTTAGAATTTTATGTGTTTTCTAGAACAATTAAAAAAACAAGGGGCACCTGCCTGGCTCAGTCAGTGAAGCATGTGACTCTCAATCTCAGGGTTGTGGTTCCAGCTCCACGTTGGGTGTAGAAATTACTTAAAAAAACAAAATCTTTAAAAAAAAAATTTTTTTTTAAGGAAAAACGGGCAAAACTACCATCACCACCATCATCTTCCAGAATCCTTCTCTCTAAACGTCCAATCTTTACTTTTTTTTAAAGATTTTGTTTATTTATTTATTGATTTGAGAGAGAGACAGAGATAACAGTAGAGAGCACGAGCCAGGGAGGAAAGGGAGAAGCGGGGTCCCCCCAGGGCCGGGGGCGGGGGGTCCCAGGACTCTGGGATCATGACCTGAACTGAAGGCAGAAGCTCAACCCACTGAGCCGCCCAACTTCCAATCTTTAAACAATGTTCCAGGTTAAAATCCATCAGCACTTACTCTTCACATCCTTTTCAGCAATGAGTATTATCTTTCTTTAGTCCATGCCTATTGGATACATTTAAAAAATTAATTACACTGAGGTTTTTAATTTGTCTTAAAATAATGACAAACAAATGTATGTCACTGTAAGCGTAACCATCAGTGTTCTTGGTTCCAAACAACAGACATTAACTCTGGTTAACCTTAGCAGAAAAGGAATGTACTCCTTTTCCCAGAATCAATGAAAGTGGACATAAACATGAAGCGGGGCAAGAAGCAACCTTAGAAATAGCCCATGTCAGTCTGCTTACGGCCTTCCTCCCACAAACCTCGTTTTGAAATCATGGTGCTTGCCACAGCCTGGATATTGTTCCTGAGGTTAATAATGAGATCTGGCTTCATGTCTTATCCTGTTCCTAAGTTCCTGGGCAGATTTATCCCCTCAGAAAACAAGTTCTTTTTTTAAAAGTTAATAAACTAAAAAATAAAAAACCTAAAAAAACCCCCAAAATAAATAAATAAAAGTTAATAAACTAATTTTAAGTAATTAATTAAATTTAAAATTTTAATTCCGGTAAAGTTGATATACAGTGTTATATTAGTTTCAGGTGTACAGTCGAGTGATTCAACAACTCTATACATTACTCAGTGCTCATCAAGATCAGGGGACTCTAATCCCCATCACTTGTCACCCATCCCCCACCCTCTCCTCTTTGGCAGCCATCACTTTGTTCTCTATAGTTAAGAATCTGTTTTGGGGTTTGTCTCTTTTTTTGTTGTTGTTCATTTGTTTTGTTTCTTCACTTCCACATATGTGAAATCATATAGTATTTGCCTTTCTCTGACTGACTTATTTCACATATTCACTTATTTCTCTAGCTCCATCCATGTGGTTGCAAATGACAAGATTTCATTCTTTTTTTATGGCTGAGTAATATTCCATGTGTATATATTACCATATCTTCTTTGTCCATTCATACGTTGTTAGACACTTGGGCTACTTCCATAACTCGGCTATTGTAAACAATGCTACTATAAACATATAGGGGTGCATATATCTTTTCAAATTAGTGCTTCTGTATTCTTTGGGTACATACCCAAGAGGTAGAATTACTGAATCATAGGATAGTTCTGTTTTTAATCTTTTGAGGAATCTCCATTCTGTCTTCCGGAGTGGCTGCACCAGTTTGCATTCCCACCAACAGTGCACAAGGGTTCCTTTTTCTCTACATTCTTGGCAACGCCTGTTATTTCTTGTGTTGTTGATGTTAGCCATTTTAGCCAGGTGCGAGGTGATCTCTCATTGTGCTCATTGATTTACATTTCCCTGTGAGTAGTGATGTTGAGCATCTTTTCCTGTGTCTGTTGGCCATCCAGATGTTTTACCCATTTTTAATTGAATTATTTGTGAATTTTGGTGTGGAATTGTTCTTTAAATATTTTGGATACTGGCCCCTTATTGGATATGTCATTTGCAATATCTTCTTCCATTAAGTGGATTGTCTTTTAGATTTGTTGATTGTTTCCTTTGCTTTGCAGAAGCTTTTTATTTTGGTATAGTTCTATTTTTGCTTTTGTTTCCCTTGCCTCTGGAGACATACCTAGAAAAATGTAACAGCCAATGTCAGGGACATTGCTGCCTGTGCTCTCTTCTAGGATTTTCATGGTTTGAGGTCTCACATTTAGGTCTTTAATCCATTTTGAATTTATTTTTATGTATGGTGTAAGAAAGTGGTCCAGTTTCATTCTTTTCCATGTAGCTGTCCAGTTTTCCCAACACCATTTGTTGAAGAGACTATCTTTCTCCCATATATTCTTGCCTCCTTTATAGAATATTAATTGACCATATAATCATGGGTTGGTTTCTGGGTTCTCTATCCTGTTCCATTGATATATTTGTCTATTTTTGTGCCAGGGCCATACTGTTTTGATTACTGAAGCTTTATAGTATATATGTATATTTTTTAAGGATTTTATTTATTTATTTGACAGAGAGAAAGATCACAAGTAGGCAGAGAGGCAGGCAGAGAGAGAGGGGGAAGCAGGCTCTCTGCTGAGCAGAGAGCCCGAGGTGGAGCTCAATCCCAGGACCCTGAGATCATGACCTGAGCTGAAGGCAGAGGCTTTTTTTTTTTTTAAAGACTTTATTTATTTATTTGACAGAGAGAGAGAGAGAGAGGCTTTAACCCACTGAGCCACCGAGGCGTCCCTGTAGTATATCTTGAAATCTGGGATTATGATACCTCCAGTTTTGTTCTTTGTAAAGATTACTTTGGCAGGGCACGTGGGTGGATCAGTGGGTTAGAGCCTCTGCCTTTGGCTCAGGTCACGATCTCAGGGTCCTGGAATCAAGCCCTGCATCAGGCTCTCTGCTCAGCAGGGAGCCCGCTCCCCCCTCCACTGCCTGCCTCTCTGCCTACTTGTGATTTCTCTCTATCACATAAATAAATAAATTTAAAAAAATAAAGATCATTTTGGCTATTCAGGGTCTTTTGTGGTTCCATACAAATTTTAGGGTTGTTTGTTCTAGTTTGGTGGAAAATGCTATTGGTATTTTGATAGGGATTGCATTCAATCTGTGTATTGGTTGGGTAGTATGGATGTATTATCAATATTCTTCTAACTCATGAGCATGGACTATCTTTCCATTTGTTTGTATCATCTTCAATTTCTTTCATCAGTGTGTTATAGTTTTTAGTGTATAGGTATTTCACCTCCTTGGTTAAGTTCATTCATAGATACTTTATTATTTTGGGTGCAATTGTAAATAGGGTTGTTTTCTTAATTTGTCTTTTTGCTACTTCATTATTAGTGTATAGAAATGCAATGGATTTCTGATCTTGTAGCATGCAACTTTATTGAACTCATTTATTAGTTCTAGTAGATTTTGGTGGAGTCTTTCAGGTTTTCTGTGTATATATATAGTATCATGTCATCTGCAAATAGTAAAAGTTTTTTACTTCTTCCTTGCCAATTTGGAATGCCTTTTATTTCTTTTCATTGTCTGATTGCTGAGGCTAGAACTTCCAGTACTGTGTTGAATAAAAGTGGTGAAAGTGGACATCTCTGTCTTGTTCCTGACCATAGAAGAAAAGCTATCAGATTTTCCCCATTGAGGATGCTATTAGCTATGGGTTTTTCATGTATGCCTGCTTTGTTGAGGGTTTTTTTGGGGGGTTTTTTTGGTTTGTTTGTTTTGTTATTGTTGAGGGTTTTTATCATAAATGGATGTTGTACTTTGTCAAATGCTTTTTCTGCATCTATTGAAATGATCATCTGGTTTTTATCTCTTGTTGATGTGATATATCATGTTTTGGTGTATACATATCATGTATACATGTATCATGTGTCATGTTTTATGATATTGAGGTATGTTTCTCTAGTATCTTGGTAAGAATTTTTGCATCCATGTTCATCAGGGATGTTGGTCTATAACTCTCCTTCTTGGTAGGGTCTTTGGCTTGGGAATCAAGGTAATACTGGTCTCATAAAATGAGTTTGGAGGTTTTCCTTCCATTTCTATTTTTTGAAACTGCTTCATAAGAATAGGTATTAATTCTTCTTTAAATGTTTATTAGAGGGTGCCTGGGTGGCTCAGTTGGTTAAGCAACTGCCTTTGGCTCATGTCATGATCCCGGAGTCCCAAGATTGAGTCCCACATTGGGCTCCCGGCTCCATGGGGAGTCTGCTTCTCCCTCTGACCTTCTCCTCTCTCATGCTCTCACTCCCACTCTCGCTCTCTCTCTCTCAAATAAATAAATAAATAAATAAATAAATAAATAAATAAATTCTTTAATAAATAAATAAGTAAATAAATATGTAAATAAATGTTTGGTAGAAATCCCCTGGGAGACCATCTGGTTTTGGACTCTTGTTTGTTGGGAGATTTTTAATTACTGCTTCAATTTCTTTGATAGTTATGGGTCTGTTCAGGTTTTCTATTTGCTCCTGTTTCAGTTTTGGTAGTTTATATGTTCCTAGGAATGCATCTATTTCTTCTAGATTGCCTAATTTGTTGGCATATATTTGCTTATAATATGTTCTTATAATTGTTTATATTTCTTCAGTGTTGTTGTGATCTCTCCTCTTTCATTTATGATTTTGTTTATTTGGGTCCTTTCTCTCTCTCTCTCTCTCTCTCTCTCTCTCTCCCTCCCTCCCTCCCTTCCTCCCTCCCTCTCTTTTTGGATAAGTCTGGTTAAGGGTTTATTGATCCTATTAATTCTTTCATAGAACCAGCTCCTAGTTTTGTTGATCTCTTCTACTGTTCTTTTGGTTTCTATTTCATTGATTTCTGCTCTAATTGGTATTATTTCTTTTCTCCTGCTGGATTTAGGCTTTATTTGCTGTTCTTTCTCTGGCTCCTTTGGGTGTAAGGTTAGGTTGTGTATTTGAGACTCTTCTTGTTTCTTGAGAAAGGTTTGTATTACCATATACTTTCCTCTTAGAACTGCCTTTGCTGCATCCCAAAGGTTCTGAGGAGTTGTGTTTTCATTTTAATTTGTTTCCATGAATTTTTTAAATTCTTTTTAAATTTCCTGGTTGACACATTCTTTCTTTAGTAGGATGCTCTTTAGCTCCATGTATTTGTGTTCCTTCCAAATTTTCTCTTGTGATTGAGTTCCAGTTTTAAAGCATGTGGTCTGAAAATATGCAAAGAATAATCCCAATCTTTTGGTACCAGTTGAGACCTGATTTGTGACCCAGTATGTGATCTATTCTGGCAAATATTCCATGTGGCCTCTAGGAGAATGTGTATTCTGTTGCTTCAGGATGAAATGCTCTGAATGTTTCTGTGAAGTCCTTCTGGTCCAGTGTGTCATTCAAAGCCCTTGTTTCCTTGTTGATCATCTGCTTAGATGATCTGTCCATTGCTGTGAGTGGGGTGTTAAAGTCCCCTGCTACTATTGTATTATTATCAATGTGTTTCCTTAATTTTGTTATTAATTGGTTTATATAATTGGCTGCTCCCAAGCTGGGAGCATAAATGTTTACAACTGTTAGATCTTACTGGATAGACCCTTTTATTATGATATAGTATCCTTCTTCAGCTCTTATTACAGTCTTTGGTTTAAAATCTAATTTCTCTGATGTAATGATTGCCACTCCAGCTTTCTTTTGATGTCCATTAGCATGATAAATGTTCTCCACACCCCTCACTTTCAATCTGGAGGTATCTTTTGGTCTAAAATGAGTCTCTTATGGACAACATATCAATAGGTCTGTTTCTTTGTTTGTTTTTTTATGCCCTGTGTCTTCTGGTTGGAGCATTTAGTCCATTTACATTTAAAGTAATTATTAAAAGATATAAATTTAGTGCCATTGTATTACCTGTAAAGTCACTGCATCTAATTATTATCTCTATTCCTTTCTGGTCTTTGTTACTTTTGGGCTCTCTCTTTGCACAAAGGATCCCCTTTAATATATATTTTTTAAATTTTATGTATTTGAGAGAGAGCGCACAAGAGAAAGCATGAATGGGGGGAGGGGCGGAGGGAGAGGGAGAAGCAGGCTCCTCACTGAGCAGGGAGCCCTGTGTGGGGCTCGATCCCAGGACCCTGGGATCATGACCTGGGCCGAAGGCAGACACTTGACCATACTGAGCCACTCAGACACCACCACCCCAACCTTTAATATTTCTTGCATGGCTGGTTTAGTGATCACAAATTCTTTTGCTTTCTGTTTGTCCTGGAAGCTTTTTACCTCTCCTTCCATTCTGAATGGCAGCCTTGCTGAATAAAGTATTCTTGGCTGCATATTTTTCTCATTTAGCACCTTGAATATATCATGCCAGTCCTTTCTGGACTACCAGATCTCTGTGGACAGGTCTGCTGCCAGCCGTATGTTTCTACCCTTTTAGGTTAAGGACCTCTTGTCCTGAGCTGCCTTCAGGATATTCTCTTTATCTCTAAAATTTGCAACCTTTACATATAATAATGACCTAACATATAATAATATGTTAAGGTGTTGACCTATTTTTGTTGATTTTGAGGAGGGATCTCTGTGCCTCCTGGACTTGAATGCCTGTTTCCTTCCCTGGATTAAAGATTAACTATAATTTGTTCAAATCAACCTGCCTCTCTCTCTCTCCCTCTCTCTCTTTCCTCTTTCTCTGGGACCCAAATTATTCTAATATTGTTTTGCATTATGGTATCACTGATCTCTCAAATCCTCCCTTTGTGATCCAGTGGTTGTTTGTCTTTCTTTTTCTCCACTTCTTTATTTTACATCATTGTGTCTTCTATATAATTGACTCTCTCTTCTGCCTCATTTTTCCTAGCAGTAAGAGCCACTATTTTTTATTGAATCTCAGGAATAGCCCTTCTTATTTCAACCTAATTAGATTTTAGTTCTTTTATTTCTCCAGTAAGGGATTCTCTAGTGTCTTCTATGCTTTTTTCAAGCCCAGCTAATATCTTTATAATCGTTGTTTTGAATTCTAATTCCCATATCTTACTTGTATCCATATTGATTAAATCCCTGGCAGTATCCATATTGATTAAATCCCTGGCAGTGAATACTGCCTCCTGTTCTCTCTTTTGGGGTGAGTTTTTCCATCTCATCCTTATGTCCAGAAAAAAATAGATGAAAGAGAGAGAAAATATAAAAACAGCAACAAGACATCAGAAAAATATACACTAAACAAATCAGAAGAGAACAGAAACAGAAAGAAAGAGAGGAAAGAAAGAAAGAGAGAGAGAGAGAGAGAGAGAGAAAGAAAGAAAGAAAGAAAGAAAGAAAGAAAGAAAGAAAGAGAGAGAGAGAGAAATCAAACGAGAAGTAGAACAGGACAATAAACTAGATTCTGGGTATATTTTGGTCTGTTTGTTAGAAGAAACTAGATCTCAAAATAGGAGAGCAAGAAAAACTTACACAAAAATAAAATTGAATGCAGTGAAAGGAAGCCAAAAATGAAAAAATATATATAAAATGTAAATGTAAAAATGAAAATTAAAAAAGAATTGCTAAAATAAAAAAATAGCTGAAAAGAAAAAAAAGTGTAAAACTGAAAGAGTAGAGAATAATAAGAAAAAAAACCATGAATGCTATATACTGTTTTCCCCAAGAGCTGGAGTTTTGCACCTTTCTATGATCAGTAAACTTGGTAATAGCTGATGTTTCTCCTGGTGTTCTTGGGGAGGGACCTGTTGAGCTGTTTCTCAGGTGTCTTTGTCCTAGTGGATTGCAACCCCTTTGCTGGGGGGCCAGGATCAGTATAAATGACTCCCTCCAGATTACACTATTTTGCTGTTTTGCTCTCTGAAGACTTTCAGCACCAATTGCTGGGGACGGGGGATGAAAACGATGGTGCCCCAATCTCTAGCCCCAGAGATAAAAGTTTGTGCCCCCCACTCTTCAGTGAGCCCTCACTGAAAAGCAATCGCTCTTGTCTCCCCGGTTTCCATCAGTACCCCATGCTCACCTAGCCTGTGACTGAGGGCTTCTATCTCAGTCACATGACCCCGCTTCGAGTGTCCAAACCCTGCAGACTCCTACACAGTCCACCTGTGCCATTCCTCCTGGGGTGTGTGTGTGGGGGGTGTTTCTCTGCAGTTCTGCCTCTTGTTGGGCCCCTGCTCAGAGACCAGTCACCCGACCCTGCCGCAGTTTGCAGTTTATGGCAACACCGGGCAGAAAGTTGGCGCCTGGATTCACTGTTTGCAGCTGGCTTCCCGACTCTGATGCTTGGGAACTCTGCTGCACCCCATTCTTTTTGTGACCCCAGGGACCCTGAGACCACGTTGTCCTGGGATTCCTCCCCACTTAACTCCCTGAGCAACTTTCAGAGAGATTTCTAGAAGGATTTTGCATTCCCCTGTATAACACTTTCTGGTATCTGGCTAATGGAAACTCCCTCCCCGCACCATTTATCTTCTGATATATTGTTTCGGATTCACATCTCTGCACCTCCTACCTTGCAAAAAGTGGTCATTTTTCTATTTGTAGAATTGCAACAATTCTTTTCTCAGATCTCTGGTTAATTTCACAGGTGTTCAGAATAACTTGATAACTCTCTAGCTGAATTCCAGGGACCAGACGAAATTAGGGTCCCCTACTCCTCCACCATCTTAACTCCTCCCCCCTATAATGATTGTCCTCTTGTTGGATTTTTCCCTTTGTGATTACATAGCTTCCTCTGTCTCATTACAGTTGTCTTAGAGTCTATTTTTTCTGATATAAGTATTGCTACCTTGGCTTTCTTTTCACTTCCGTTTGCATGTTAAATGCTTTTCCATCCCTTCACTTTCAATCTGCAAGTATCTTTAGGTCTGAAATGAGTCTCTGGTAGGCAGCATGTAGATGGGTCTTGCTTTTTCATCCATTCCATCACCCTATATCTTTCAATGAACATTGAGTCCATTTACATTTGAAGTAATTATTGATAGGTATGTACTTATTGCTATTTGGGTACTTGTTTTGTAGTTTTCCTCTCTTCCTTTCTTCTCTTACTCTCTTTTCTCACAGTTTGCTGGATTTCTTTAGTGATATACTTGGATTCCTTTCTCTTTACTTTTTGCATATCTATTGCTAGATTTTAATTTGTGGTTACCATTAGATTTAAGTATAGCATCTTATGCATATAGCAGTCTATATTAGGCTGATGGTTGCTTAAGTTTGAATCCATTCTAAAAGCACTAAACTTTTACTCCTGTCCCCACTACGTTTTGGGTATATGACGCCATACTGTACATCTTTCTATTTTGTGAATTTCTTAACTGATTTTTATAAATATGCTTAATTTTATTGCTTTCATGCTTCCTACTTTTCTTCCCCCTACTTATCATCTCTCCTTTCCACTCAAAGAATTCCCTTTAACATTTCTCATAAGGTTGGTTTAGTGATGATGAATTCCTTTAACTTTTGTTTGTCTGGGAATATCTTTATTTCCTTCTATTCTGAAGGGATAGCCTTGCTGTATAGAGATTCTTGGTTGCAGGATTTTTTTTTTTTTTTTAAGATTTTATTTATTTATTTGTCAGAGAGAGAGAGTGCGCGCACACACAAGCAGGCAGAGTGGCAGGCAGAGACAGAGGGAGAAGCAGGCTCCCTGCTGAGAGCAAGGAGCCTGATGTGGGACTCGATCCCAGGACCCTGGGATCATGACCTGAGCTGAAGGCAGCAGCTTAACCAACTGAGCCACCCAGGCATCCCCCAGGGTCTTTTTCTTTCAGCACTTTGAGTATATCATTCCACTCCCTTCTGGCCTGAAAAGTTTCCATTGAAAAACCAGCCGATAACCTTATGGGGTTTCTCTCCTACATAACTGTTTTCTTTTTCCTTGCTGCTTTTAAAATTCTCTATATATCACTACTTTATGTTGTTTTGATTACTATGTATCTTGGTGTGGACCTCCTTGGGGTAATTTTGTTGGGGGCTCTCTCTGCCTCCTGGCTCTGGATGTGTGTTTCCTTGCCCTGATTCAAGAAGTTTTCAGCTATAATTTCTTCAGATACATTTTCTGCCTGCTTTTCTTTCTCTTCTCCTTCTGGGATCCCTATAATGCAAATGTTATTATGCATGATGGTATCACTGAGTTCCCTTAATCTGTTTTCATTTCTTACTATTGTTTTTTCCTTCTCCCATTTGGCTTGATTACTTCCCATTGCTCTGTCCTCCAGGCTGCTGATCTGCTCGGCTTCCTCTAGCCTGCTAGCTATTCCAGCTCGTGTATTTTAAATTTCAGTTATTGATTTCTTCATCTCGGATTGGTTCTTTTTCATTTTTCTTATCTCTTTCATGAATCACTCACTGATTCATTAAATCACTGAGGTCCTTCAATGTTTTCTCAAGTCCAATGAGTATCTTTATGACCATTATTTTAAATTCCCTATCAAGCATATTGCTTGTCTCTGTTTTGCTCTCTTACTATAATTTTGCCCTGTTCTTTCATTTGGGACATATTCCTCTGTCTTCTCCTTCTCTCTAACTCTCTGTGTCTGTTTCTAAGTGTTAGGAAAGTCAGCTACATCTCCTCTTGCAAGTTGTGGCCTTATCAGACAATATCCCCTGTTTACCAGAAACTGGCACTTCGGGGGTGTCTCCTACATGTGTTGTGTATGCCCTCCACTTGTGGTTAAGCCACCTTTGCCTTTGATCCAATTGTCTGCAATGCTTCTCTTTGCCTGTTGCAGGCAGGGTTTGGTCCCTGTGTTGTTAGTGGGCCAGTCTGGGGACACCTTGGGCTTGAGTTGAGTCAGACCACGTGTTTGCCAGAGATGCAATAGCACCAGACTTCAGGACACTTTTCTCTGTTGTCTCCCTGAAAATCTTTCACTAGTGGGTGGGGCCTGCAGTCAGACCGGATGTCTGCCCCCAGCCCACTGCTAGGAGTACATGAGTATCTTCCCCCTTCCCCTGGGCAGGAGTCACTCTGATGTGGTGCTGACCCACTGAGGCTGCTTACACACTGCCCAGCTTGTGGCTCTGCTTTGGATGGACTCCTGCTGAGGACATGTTGGATCCAGTAGGTCTACAAGAAAGTGTGGGTGTGGGGTACCTGGTGTTAACGAGATCTGCACTGGTTTGCTGTCGGAAGGGATAGAATTTGGAAAATTCCTTCCCAGGGCATGTTGGATGGGGCAGGTCCACAGGAGAACATGGGGGCAGGGCACACTGTCAGCAAGGTAAGTGGAGTGTTCATACTGCACTGGTTCTTATACTTAGTGGAATTTGTTTTGCACATAAAAGGAGCCTATTGGGGTGCCTGGGTGGCTCAGTGGGTTAAAGCCTCTGCCTTCAGCTAAGGTCATGATCTCAGGGTCCTGAGATCCCTGGTCCTGGTCCTGAGGTCCCACATTGGACTCTCTGCTCAGCAGGGAGCCTGCTTCCTCCTCTCTCTCTGCCTGCCTCTCTGCCTACTTGTGATCTCTCTCTCTCTGTCAAATAAATAAATAAAATTAAAAAAAAAAAAAGGAACGTATCACTTCACAATAGCCAAAGATAAAGCAACCCAAGTGCCCATCGATAGATGAATGGCTAAACAAAATGTGGTATGTATATACAATGGAATATTATTCAGCCTTAAAAAGGAAGAAAGTTCTGACATATACTACCACATGGATGAACCTTGAGGACATTATGCTGGTGAAATAATCCATTCACAAAAGACTATATGATTCCATTTACATGAGGTACCCAAAACAGGCACATTCATATAGACAAAAAGTAAAATGGTGGTTGCCAGGGGTTGGGGGACAGGAGGCAGGGAGAATGGACAGTTATTGTTTAATGGGTACAGAGTTTCAGTTTGGGAAGGTAAAGTCCTAGAGGTGGATGGTGGTGGTGCTCACACAGCAATATCAATGTACTTAATGCCATTGAACTTTCACCCTTAAAAAAAAAAGTTAAGATGAGACTCCTAGCTAGTGGAGTCGATTAGGTATCCAACTCTTGATTTCAGCTCAGGTTGTGATCTCGGGTTCCAGGCTCCGCACTCAGCATGGAGTCTGCTTGAGACTCTTTCTCCCTCTCCCTCTGCTCCTTCCCCCCTCCCTCGCATGCACCCATACTCTCTCTCTAAAATGGATAAAGAAAATCTTTCTTAAAAAGTTAAGATGGGGAGCGCCTGAGTGGCTCAGTCGTTAAGCATCTGCCTTCGGGTCAGGTCATGATCCCAAGGTCCTGGGATCGAGCCCCGCATCAGGCTCCCTGCTCAGCACGAAGCCTGCTTCTCCCTCTCTCGCTCCCCCTGCTTGTGTTCCCTCTCTTGCTCTCTCTCTCTCTCTCTCTGTCAAATAAATAAATAAATAATTTTAGAAAAGTTAAGATGGGGGCACCTGGGTGGCTCAGTCAGTCAAGCCTCTGCCTTCGGCTCAGGTCATGATCATAGGGTCCTGGGATCAAGCCCCGCACTGGGCTCTCTGCTCAGCGGGAGCCTGCTTCTCTCCCTCTGCCTCCTGATCCCCATATTTGTGCTCTCTGTCTCTGTCAAATAAATAAATAAAACCTTTGAAAATAGATCTCAAAACAAAAACAAATAAATAAATAAAAAGTTAAGATGGTAAATTTCATGTTACATATATTTTACCACGATTTTTTTTAATTAATTAATTAAGTATTTAAGAGGGAGAGAGGGGGAGGGTGTGCATGCTTGGTGGGGAGGGGCAGAGGGAGAGGGAGAGAGAATCCCAAGCAGACTCCTTACCGAATATGGAGTCCAAGGTGGGCTTGATCCCACAACTCTGAGATCACGACCTGAGCCAAAACCAAGAGTCAGATGCTTTATTTTTTAAAGGTTTTATTTATTTTTTTGACAGAGATATAGTGAGAGAGGGAACACAAACGGGGGAGTGGGAGAGGGAGAAGCAGGCTTCCTGCCAAGCAGGGAGCCCAATGTGGGGTTCAGTCCCAGGACCTTGGGTTCATGACCTGAGCCAAAGGCAGACACTTAATGACTGAGCCAACCGGGTGCCCCCAAGAGTCAGACACAACCAACTGTGCTACCCAGGTGCCCTATTTTATCACAATTTTTAAAATGGAGAAGACCCTCATTACCACGCACCCATCCAAAAAAAGGAACACATCAAAATTTGAATGATCCCATCCATCAATCACTGGACTGGAACTCCTCCAACCCTTCACTTGACAGGAAACTATTCTATGAATAGAAATTATGAGCTCACTGAAATGACTATAAAATATAAAGATAGGTATTGCTATGTATGTGGGTCTCTTCCTTCCTCTGGAGCCTGAAATAAATAGGACTACCTTTATGGCTGAACATTAATTTCACAAATGTTCAAGCGCCTATTTTATGCAAGGCATTACGCCAGCAGCTGGGGGGGAAATGTGAAAATGAAGCACACACAAGAAGTTCATAGTCTGGAAGGGATATGTCCATGCATAAATTTTTTCATGAATAATTTGAGTATGAGATAAAACATGAAATGTTCCCTTTTCTGTGCCCTTAAAGCACCCTGTACTTCTCAATTATGGTATGGGTTTCACCGTATTATCATTAGCTTCAGGTTTCTTATTCCCACACTGTGGGAAATTGTGTTTGTCATCTTCCCTGTATCCATGCCCTTTACCGGGGAACTGTGCAGTGTCTGCCCACCATGAGAAGAGTAACCTGGCCACTCCTTGATTCTAGTTTCCACCGTCTGACTTGCTTTGGCCAGGTAGATGTTAGCAGCAATGATAGCTCCATACGGACTTGAACATCAGGAGCTACCCTTTGTGGCTCTCTGCCGTCACCGTGAGACCATGTTGGGCTGGCCCGTGGTGGACGACGGGTACCCATTGCAGAACTTAGTCTCCTGAATTGCCCCAGCAGAGGCCAGCCCAGGTAGCTGAGTGCCAGATGAACCTCTAGCCAAGTCAGTGAGCCCAGCCAAGAGATGCGTACGAGTTATAATTGTACAGCCTGATGAATTTTCACTAAGTGCACACGTCCACATGATCACCACCCAGATCTGAAACCAGACCGTTCACCACCACTTGGGAGCACCTTGTATGCTCCTTTCCAGTCATTACCCACCTCTTCCTCCAAAGATAACCATTACCTTGACTTCTAACGCCAAAAATTAGACTTTGCCTGCTCTTGAACTTCTTCTGAATGGAATCATAGCGTGTATAGTCTTTTGGTCTGGCTTCTTTCGTTCAACGTTACATTAATGAGATTTTTACCAGTTGTTGGGGACAGCAGCAATTCCTTCATCTGCCTTGCTTTGTAGTATAGACGGTCTGACTGTAACACAATGTATTTATTAATCCTGCTATTTGGAGTGTTTCCCAGTCAAAGCTGTTAGGAATGGTGCCACAGTGAATATTCGTATGCATGTCTTTTTGGTGAGCGTACGTGTGCATGTCTCTCGTATACATAGTTAGGGGTAGAGTTGCCGAGATATAGGATAGGTGTGTGTTCAGCTTCATATATGTTGCCAAACAGACTTCCCACGTGGTTGTACCAATTTACACTCCCAGCAGAATGTAGGGGTCCCACTTTCTCTACTTTCTTGCAAACCACCTGGTATTGTCAGTTCTTTTCATTTTAGTCATTCCAGTGGGTATGTAGTAGTATCTCATTTTGGCTTTAATTCACATATGCCTTATGACTAGTGAACATGAATACGTTTAACTATGAGCATTCGAATATCCTCTTTTCTGAAGTGTCTGTTCACGTAAGATTCAAGTTTGTGCCGCTACCGAAGCAGAAGGACAGCTAGGCAGGTCCCAGGGCTTCTGGCAAGAGATCCTAAAGATAAAAAAAGAACTGTGCCTCAACTCAAACCCAGCCTTATCTACATTAGGAATAATGCAGAGGGATTCCAGCAGAGGACACTGATTGCTCTGAAACTTCAAATCAATACCCGAGGAGGAGGTGATGGGTTGGACCCACAATAACATGGGAATCTTCAGAGGAAAGCCATTGGCTGGTTGCTGATAGATTCACGAGTTTTCAGATATCTTGGAAACGGCAGGACTTCAGGGTCTGAGTCATAGCAACACAGGCTCTAAACGGAGCTTTTGTCAACTCAGTGGGTCAGAAATTAGTATAAAAACCAGAAGGCTGATGCATTAGTTTACACTGTGAGCCAGAATTGCCAAGCATTCTGGTCTCTGATTAGAGTACTCTCTCCCTATAAGAAAATAACTTGGGAGGTCAAATACAATCAGAAGGCTGCATGATGAGCTGGAATCAGAGCACCAGTATGAGAGATGGGGGCTGGGAGTAACAGGAGTGTGCTTCCAAGTCCTTCACAGTAAAAATGGATCTGCCATTAGGACTGGACAAGAATGACCTTGAGCCAGGCTTCCCTCTTCCCCACCGGTGCTTGGATCAATGAATGTTGTCAATGTTACTTTAGAGACTCTCTTTTTTTCTTGCTATTTCCAGTGCTAACTAATCCCCTCTTGATCGATTCCTTCTTTCTTTAGCTGTCCTGGAGGACATTTGTTGATTGTGTTCCTATCATCCATTTCCCTACCTTACTCCCCAGAGGCCCCTGACTCCTTTTTTAACAGACCATAGTTTCCATTTGGGGATCTGATCCATGTAATTCATGGGATGAGTCCATCCCAAATCTACGTTTGGAGCTTGCTACCTAAGCTGAGCAATGAGCACATTCCATTCTCTGAGGCCCCGCTTGGGTTGAGATTGTCAGCTGCAAATGCTGGGAGCCTGATAATCCTCTATTTGCTATTGGGCATGAATGACAAAGCTTGTAGCCCTGGGAGCCATCTGGGGACCAAAGGGGAGTCAGCCTCAGATTATTCTGACACACAAGTAGGCGGACTAGAGAGCTGGAGAGAAATCTGATTCTTGGTGATTTCAGTAAGCTGTTGGATCAAGCTGTTGGACTTTTCAGTTACTGGAGCCAAGGTTTTCCTTTTCTTATGTAAATAGTTTGCATTGGTCTGGCAGACCCAGTGGACTATCCAATATCTATTCTCTTCTTCCTTATTTACGGGACCTCCAGCACCTTCTGTGAATAAAAATATTCAGCTCCTGGAACCCCTGGGTGGCTCAGTCGGTTAAGCTACTGCCTTTGGCTCAGGTCATGATCCCAGAGTCTTGGGATCGAGTCCTACATCAGGATCCCTACTCAGGGTGGCAATGCGGCCAATAAGATGCAAGTGAAATTCACTGGGAAAATTGATTCTGTAAAAGTGACGCACTTCCTGACTAAAAAAAAGAGAGAGAGAAAGGGCAGAGGGCAGATTCACTAGTTCATGCATTCTGCCTCCCTCTACCCCCTTCTTCTGGCCTGCGGAGCAAATGTAACATCCAGAAGAGTGACAGCAAACTTGGGATCATAAAGCCAAAAGACACTAAGGATGGCCAAAGGAGGTAGAAGGAGCCTAATTCTGTGAACAGCTACGCCAGCCCAGACTGCACATGCCAGACTAACCTCCTTAGGCAGTGGTGAAACATTGGGCCCATTTGCTCTTCGATGGGAGATACCCTACATTCCAGCCAAGTCTGTTGTGTTGGGGAAATAACTGGAATGATTCAGAATATTAGCACATGCAGGTCACTTTGCTCCACTTTCCACGAAGTCCTGAGAGAGACCAGTGCCCTAGAGTGATCCGTGCTGAAAGGAAAAGGGAAGGAAGTGCTTGTTTACTGAGTTCTTGCACTAAGGAAAAACACTCTGCCCCCAGGCCTGCAGATCTTTGAAGAAGCCTCTCATAATCTGAAGATTTGCAGGGTTGAAAAAAGATTGTTCTTTCTCTTCTAGAAATAAGAGTGGTGGATGCCAAGCAGTAGCAGTAGTAGTAGAAGATAAGACTGGTGTCCTGGAACTTTCCCTAAGTACCTAAGAGCCACCACCCGACAGAGGAAGTGAGGTCTGCAAAGCATTCTCTTCCCACTCCAGTCGGTTTTTTTGTTTTGTTTTGGTTTGGTTTTTTCCCCCGTAGTCTCAAGTTAGTAAACGTTAAGTTGAAGGCTTGAGGCATAGGCAGAACACAGAGGTCAGAAGCTTATAGAAGAGGACTTTCAGGTTTAAAGACCAGGGCTATGCCGTGCCTGAGTGGTTAAGTGTCCAACTCTTCATTTTGGCTCAGGTCATGGTCTCTGGGTCATGAGATTGAGCGCCATGTCTGGCTCCATGCTGGGGCCATTCTCTCTCCCTCTCTGGAGAGATTCTCTCCTTCCCTCTCTGCCCCTCCCCACTTGTGCTCTCTTTCTTAAAAAAAAAAAAAAAAAAAGATCATGGCCATATAGGAGCTTTGGCTGTGGCTACTCACACGTAGGACCGAATAAGAGGCAAGTAGACCGAAAGCCTACATTTTTGTGGGAATCATATCACCAAAAATGACAATTTAAGAATCTGGCCAGCAATGGTGTAGCATTTTTCGGCCCGTTCTGCTGTGTGTTTTCAGGGCCCCAGAGTTCACTTCTGTTACGACTGAAGAGAACAATGAACGAGAAGTCCTCTCCAAAGAAGATGGCACTTGGACCGCAGAGCTCAAAGAGGGATATCCTCCCAGAGAGTAGGTTGGTGAGTAAGGAAATTACTGTCAGGCAGGGAGTCTTTGTCACTCCTGTCTAGCAGAATCTGATATTTGCTGGGGATGTACTTCCCATTCTTCGCCTTCCTACGTGGGAGTTGTATTTCATTCGTTTTTCTCTTATATATGGAATATGATGGGGGAAAATAACTTGCCTTTTAGTTTGCAGGTTATTGGACTCTGAGGCTTCCCATCAGGGTTACATGGAGGAAACTGCTTACCAGCTAGGGATCTGGACTTTTGAGATGAATGCAATGTCCGGCTGATTCCTCGGCGCTGTCTCCATTGGGGAGGTTGTATATCCTACCTGTGGGAGCACAGATAGCCGAAAGGGCGGACTGTGGCAGTCACTGCTTTTTTTCCTACCCCACAACGATACTCCTTGTCTTCTTTATTAGCAGAACCTTAACTTTGTTTGGAAAAGCAATATGCCCAGCTAAAAACTACACCAAGGTTTTCTGGCCAACGAGACATCAGCAAAGTTCTGCCAAGGATATCTGGAAAAGCTTTGCTTTCTGGCTGGAGGTATCATTCCTTCTCTCCTTTTCGCTTTTTCTCTCTTGCCTGGAACCAGATGGAAATTTGAATCTTCAGGAAGGAATGAGGAGCATTGAAAGTGGTAAATATGTGGATAAATGTCAAAGACTGCTTACTCTTCTTGGTTTTTGTACATGCATGTGACTAGTTAAAAATAATGCAGGAGTTTCCCTTTTCTATGCTCTGGAATATTTTAAGTTGCTTGGAAGGTTTAGGAGATTCTCCTGTGAATCCATCTGGGTCTCGTGTCTTTTTGAGGAGTAACTCTTTTGTGTGTTTAAATTTTTTATGTTTACTGGGGTCAATTTCAGTGATTGATATCCTCCTAGGAAATCATCGTTGGTCTTTGAATGTTTTGGTCTAGACTTGGGAAAAGTAGTATCTTAAGATTTTTAACTTTTCTTCTGTTTCAATGGCTATTTCCCCCTGTCATTTCTTATCTTCCATATTTATGCCTTTTCTTTTTTGTTCCTGATTAGGTGAGCTAATGGTTTGTTTGATTGATTGGATTGGATTGATTGGATTTTTTTTAAGAACCAGCAGTTGGATGGATTTATTCTTTTTAGATTTTTTTCTGCTCTCTAACTCTTTAATTTCTGCTTTTATCTTTATTTTTTATTTTATTTTATTTTTTTTAAGATTTTATTTATTTGGGGTGCCTGGGTGGCTCAGTTGGTTAGGCAACTGCCTTTGGCCCAGGT
>CM053609.1:23853557-23880196 GCA_028646535.1 Procyon lotor | reverse complement strand
TATCCTAAGAGATTTCTAATGGGCCTCCTTCCCCTCCTGTCCACCAGAGTGATCTTTTTTCTTAAAGATTTATTTATGTGAGAGAGACAGCGCACATGAGCGTGGGAAGGGCAGAGGGAGAGGGAAAAGAGAGAAGCAGATTCCCCTGAGTATGGACCCCACAGAGGGCTCCATCTGGGTACTCTGAGATCATGACCTGAGCAGAAATCAAAAGTCTGAGGCTTAAAGCGCCGAGCCACCCAGCCGCCCCCAGAATGATCTTTTAAAACCTTCATCAGATCATGTTACTCTAATGCTCAAAACTCAGGAGCAACTTTCTTTCTCAGAGTTAAAGCCAATGTTCTTCATTTCCCCTTCTACCCATCTACCGCTTAATAGATGCCAGGCTTACTGCGTTGTTTGCCCCTCTTCTGCCAGTGTAACACACCACGCATGCGCCACCGCGGCAACGCACGGGTTATTCTTTCATGGCTGTGCACAAACCTCACTGTATCACCTTGTTGCCCTAAATTAAAAAAAAAAAAAGTCGTTCACCATTCTGTATCGCCCCCTCAATTGAATTCATTTTTCTTTTTGGCCGTAACATGTATCACTGTGTGACATACTGCATATTTATTTGTTATGTATATTATGTATTTATTACCAGTCTGCCCTGCTGGAATGTATACTTCAGAAAGGAACAAAACCCTGTTGTATCCCCAACATTTAGAATAGGGCTTAGCAAGTAATAGGTGCTCAAAAATATTTGTTGGATAAACGAAACCAGATCTGAACAATGAATTAGCATTGTATGGGCTCATTGTTTTATCCTAGAATATGAAGACTTGAAGTCACAAAAAGGTCAACTCCATAAATTTATATACAGTTAATTTCAATTATAGTCTCCACTAGATTTCTTTTTCATTGGATTAGATCATCTTAAAATTCGTTTGGAAAGAATAAAGTACCTCTGAATAGCCAGTAATGTAGGAAGAAGTACACTGAAGGTACACCTGGCTTACCAGCTATTGGAAGGTGCTGTAAAGCTACCATGATAAAACCCACATGAAATTGGCATAGGATTAGACAAATGAACCAGTGTAACTGACTAGAATATCCAGGAACAGAAATGTGTTTAAAGGATAGAACATATGAAAGGTGAAATTCAGTAATAAAAGGATGAATATATAATAAATGAACTAGAGCCCAATTTTGTACCATTTACAAAAACAAGTGCCAAGTAGATTAAATGCTGAAATGTAGTTGGTACTTTAAGAACTCTAACATAAATACAGATATTGTTAATTTTGTCCTCATGCCAAATGAAGACATATGGCTGATTTCATCCCAGCCAGAACTTATAGTGCACATTCTTAATCCCTTTGCTTTAAAAATCCCATTTCGTGACTGGGCTCAGAGTATTGAAGCCCAAGCAGAATGAGGAGGGAGTCTGGTGGGTAGAGGTGGATGGGTAACGATCAAGAGTGAGGGGATGGAGCCCAAGCACAAGAAGTTTTCTAGAATGGGATGGGGACGTGGCAGCCGCCACACCTAGCTGGGATGTCAGAGTCCAAGCCAGGTAAGGAGAGAGTTCATGGAGGGGCAGAACAGTGGTGATACAGAAGATACAAAGGAATTGATCACAGAAGTAAATATGTCAAGGATAATGGAATACTAGGAACCAAATTTCTCACTATCAAAAATGAAAGGATATAAAGTAATGGAGAAGCCAGAAAAACCCTGTGGTGTTGGACTGGGATTGGAATGGGTTTAATGATTTAATATAAACAGGTAATAATGTATGTATAAGTATATGTATGCATTCTAAAACATATAGTCCCTTGATCTGTCCACTGAGAAAGACTGGGAACAACAATATGCCGAAGCAAAAGTCTGCTTAGCACTGCGATCTTAGATTCTGAGTGCTGAGAAGCCTGCAAGAGACCATCTCAATCAAGCAAATCAAGTAATCCAAGTTAACATCACATGTAATGCACCACATTGAAACTGTGCATCACCTGATAAGGAGCAATGGGAAGATATTCCTGCCAGAGTGCATAACTTGAATCTAGGCCTGACAACACATCAGACAAACTCAGGTCAAAACATCTGGCCTGTCACCATCAAAAGTGGTTGTACCAGTCAAGGAAAGACTGAGAAAATGTTCTAGATTAAAGAGGAAACCAAAGAGGGATGAAAACCAAAAACAGGGTGTGATCCTGGGTTGGCTTCTTTTGCAAGGGCATCTTTAGGACCGTTGGTGAAATTTGGATGAAACTTGGTGAAACCTGCTCTAAGGATTCGATTGTAGTAAGGCATCATTGCCAACGTCCTGGTTTGGATGGTTGTGTTGTATGTATGTAAGAGGATGCTGTTGATTGTAGGAAGTACACACAGTAAGGTATTTGCATGGATGCCAGGGCATGTTACTGGCAACGTACTCTTAAATAGCTCTGGGCAAAAAAGTTCTTTGCACTAGTCTAGCCATTCTTCTTTAAGTTTGAAATTATTTCAGGGCACCTGGGTGGCTCAGTTGTTAAGCATCTGCCTTCAGCTTGGTCATGATCCCAGGGTCCTGGGATCGAGCCCTGCATCGGGCTCCCTATTTGGCAGGAAGTCTGCTTCTCCCACTCCCATTCCCTCTGCTCGTGTTCCCTCTCTCTCTGTGTCTCTCTCTGCCAAATAAATAAATAAAACCTTTTTTTAAAAAAATGTTTGAAATTATTTCAAGATGAAAAGGAAGGGGAAATCTTGTTTTAACCACTGATCCCACAGAGAAAAAAAAAAGAACCATAAAACAAAACCGCACAGGTACAATTCGAATTTACATCTTTGTGTACCCCTATACATACCTCAGTACAACATAATTGGCAACTTCAAAAAAGAACAATTTGATGTATTTCTAGAAAGAAAGGAGTAATTGGCATAGAAAACCAGTCTATGGTCACCTGTACTAGTCATCCATATTATACATCTGAGCATAAGTCCAAATACCCGTGGCACACCACTGCCGTTATATTGACTCAATAAATGTTCTATGTCCTGGAGAATGGTACACTCTCTTGTACACTGAGACAAGAATGGTACACTGAGGCAGAGCATTGATTGCCTCAGCTTCAGCTGTGCCTTCAGCAGACTTCCCTACACTATGGAGCAAGCATTTCTCGTATCAGGTACAGCACAGGACATGACCCTTAATGCTTGTTGTCTATTCAATGTAAATGCTAATTTTTTTTCTGTCCCTGTCTATCTGATTGGGATAGAAAAGAGTACATTTGCCAAGTCAGTGGTTGCATAGCATGCACCTGAGGCCAGAGTAACCAGCTCTAGCAAATGGGCCACATCTGACACGGCAGCTGTAGTCAGGGCTAGGGTACCCGGTTGAGCTCATGGTAGTTTATAGTCACCTTCCAGGATTCTGGGTTCTGCAGGGGTGAGAATCATGAATTAAATAGATGTGTGATGGAAACCGGCATCCCTGCATCCTTTATATCCGTAAGGATGGAACTAATCTCTCTTACTCTCAGCACTTTTCTTTGTGGACCCCGAAAAACAAACCAACCCCTGTTATGTACTCAGGGACTGAGAAATGACCATTGCGTGGTCCAGGAACCCAGGGGACTCACTGTAAGGCAAACCTAAGACAGGATAGACAAGATTTTGCTTAATACCTGGTCCCATGTGCCCCTGCCCCCCAGCTCTAACTGGGAGCAGGCACATGATACTTCAGATTTCCAGTATCCATGTCAACACACACCCTGTATCCAACAGACCTTGGTATGTCCCTTTCCCAGTGAAGTTACCCAAGTCAATGGCCGTGGAGCTCTTTGGGAAAGGACCAGGGGAATCATTAGCATGTATTTTTGCTATAGTGTTGAGGATCCTTCCTCCTACGGACCTGGCCAGTTCTTCAGTCATGGTCTGAAAATCGTCTTAGGTCTGGACTCTGGGAAGGGATTGGGACTTTTTCAGGGAGCTAGTGCCTCCAGCCTTCCAGTCACCTAGCCTTAATATTTTCTGCTGGTACAAGCTAAGTTGTCCATCTATTTTGCCTTTCAACAAAGTAGGTTTAGAGGAAACACACCTCAACATAATAAAAGTATATATGAAAAACCCACAGCTAACATCATCCTCAATGGGGAAAATCTGACAGCTTTTCCTCTATGGTCAGGAACAAGACAGAGATGTCCACCCCTACCAATTCTATTCAACCTAGTACTGGAAGTCCTAGGGTCAGTAATCAGATAATGAAAAGAAATAAAAGGCATCCAGATTGGCAAGGAAGAAGTAAAACTTTTACTATTTGCAGATGACATGGTACTATATATAGAAAATCTGAAAAACTCCACCAAAAAACTGCTAGAACTGATAAGCGAATTCAGTAAAGTCGCAGAATACAAAATCAACATACAGAAATCTGTTGCACTTCTCTACACCAATAATGAAGCAGTAGAAAGAGAAATTAAGGAATTGGGGTGCCTGGGTGGCTCAGTGGTTAAGCCTCTGCCTTTGGCTCCAGTCATGATCTCAGGGTCCAAGGATTGAGTCCCACATCGGGCTCTCTGTTTGGTGGGGAGCCTGCTCCCCCCACCCCCGTCTGCCTCTCTGCCTACTTGTGATCTCTCTCTCTCTGTCAAATAAACAAAAATCTTTAAAAAAAAAAAAAAAAAAGGGAAATTAAGGAATCAACCCTATTTATAACTGAACCAAAAATTGTAACATATCTGGGATTACACCTAAGCAAAGAGTGAAAGACCTGTACTCTGAAAACTATAAAATACTAATGAGAGAAATGGAAGATGACACAAACAGTGGTAAGACATTCCATGCTCATGGATTAGAAGGACAAATATCGTTAAAATGTCTATATTACCCAAAGAAATCTACAGATTTAATGTAATCCCTGTCAAATACCAACAGCAATTTTCACAGAGCTAGAACAAATAATCCTAAAGTTTGTATGGAACCACAAAAGACCCTGAATAGTCAAAGCAATCCTGAAAAAGAAAAGAAAAGCCGGAGGGTGGGGGGGAGGTGAGAAAGAAAGAAGGCAAAGCAAAGCTAGAGGCATCACAGTTCTGGACTTTAGGTTACATTACAAAGTTGTAGTGATCAAGACAGTATAGGGGTGCCTGGGTGGCTCAGTGGGTGGCTCAAGTGCCCAACTCTTGATTTTGGCCCAGATCATGATCTCAGGGTTGCCATCTCAAGCCCTGGAGCCTGCTTAAGTTTCTCTCTCACCCTCTGCCCCTCCCCCCTCTAAAAAAGAAACAATATGGTATGGGCACAAAAATAGACACACAAAGCAATGGAAGAGAATAGAAAACCCAGAAATGGACCCATAACTATATGGTCAATTAATCTTCAAAAAAAGAGGCAACAATATCCTGTGGGAAAGAGACAGTCTCTTCAAGAAATGGCGTTGGGAAAACTGGACAGCCACATGCAAAAGAATGAAACTAGACCATACTCAAAATGGATTAAAGACCAAATGTGAGACCTGAAACCATAAAAATCCTAGAGGAGAACACAGGCAGTCATTTCTTTGACATCAGCTATAGCAACTTCTCTCTAGATTTATCTCCAGAGGCAAGGGAAACAAAAGCAAAAATAAACGATTGAGCTACATCAAAGTAAAAAGCTTCTACACAGTGAAGGAAACAATCAACAAAATTAAAAGGCAACCTACAGAATGGGAGAAGATGTTTGCAAATGACCTACCTGATAAAGGGTTAGTATCTGAAACATATAAAGAACTTATGAAACGCAACACCCCCAAAAATGAATAATCCAATTTAAAGATGGGCAGAAGACGTGAATAGACATTTTCCAAAGAAGACATACCGATGACCAACAGTCATCATCAGGGAAATGCAAATCAAAGCTACAATGACATACCACCTCCCACATGTCAGAACAGCTAAAATCAACAACACAAGAAACAGCAGATGTTGGCAAGAACGTGGAGAAAAAGAACCCTCCCTCTTGCACTGTTGGTGGGAATGCAAACTGGTACAGCCACTCTGGAAAACAGTAAGGAGTTTCCTCAGGAAGTTAAAAATAGAACTTATCTGCTAACCAGCAATCACACTACTAGATATTAACCCAACGAATACAAAAATACTAATTTAAAGGGATACGTGCATCCTAACAGTTATAGCAGCATTATCTATGATAGCCAAATTTTGGAAACAGCCCAAATGTCCATCGACAGATGAATGGATAAAGAAGATGTGGTGTGTGTATATATATACAGTAGGATATTACTCAGCCATAAAAAGGAAGGAAATTGTGCCATTTGCAGTGACATGAATAGAACTAGAGAGTATTACGCTAAGCCGAATAAGTCAGAGAAAGACAAATACCATATGATTTCACTCATATGTGGAATTTAAGAAACAGAAACAAATTTAACAAACAAATGAGCAAAGGGGAAAAGAGAGAGAGAAACCAAGAAACAGACTCTTAACTGTAGGGCACAAACTGATGGTCACCAGCAAGGAGGTGGGTGGGGAAGAAGTTAAACAGGTGATGGAGATTAAGGAGTGCGTGTGCCGTGATGAGCACCAGGTGATGTACAAAAGTGTTGAATCACTATATAGCACACCTGAAACTAATATGACACAGTATGTTAACTAGCTGGAATTTAAATAAGAACTTAAAGGGGGCGCCTGGGTGACAAAGTCAGTTAGGCGTCCAACTCTTGGTTTCAGCTCAAGTTGTGATCTCAGGGTTGTGAGACGCTGCCCCATGTGGAGTTCTCAGCGTGGAGTCTGCTTGGGATTCTTTGTCCCTCTCCCTCTCACCCCCTCCTCTCGAACAAATAACTAATTAAAAAAAAAAAAACTTTAAAAAAGAAATGAGTAGTTGGGGCGCCTGGGTGGCTCAGTGGGTTAAAGCCTCTGCCTTCGGCTCAGGTCATGATCTCAGGGTCCTGGGATCGAGCCCTCCATCGGGCTCTCTGCTCAGCGGGGAGCCTGCTTCCCCCTCTCTCTGCCTGCCTCTCTGCCTCCTTGTGATCTCTGTCAAATAAATAAAATCTTTAAAAAAAAAAAAAAAGAAATGAGTAGTTGATCCAAAATTGGGTACATGTAAAAGAGAAAGAGGGAGGGATCCCAAGTCAATAAACTCTTCTTTTCCTGACACTGTGTTCCTTCCCTCTCCCAACCAGCACCCTCAGAATGCTGTTCCACAGGTATTCCCTTTGGCTCCTCCAGTTCATACCGGTTGGTCTTGCTGATCCCACGGAGGAGAGTCCCTTCCCTCCCTTATCAGGCCATGTTGGGCCTTATCTCTTCCGTGTTGGGTTATGCTGCAGCTAAGCTCATAGAGGCCTAGGGGCTAGGAGGAGAAGTGGGGGCAGATCCTGCAGGGGTACCTGTTGCTTTCTTGGGGGGAGCCTTCTGCACTGTCTTCCCGCAGAGAGGGAGCGCTGGATCTCACTAGGGAGAAGTGGGCTACTTCTTCAAGCTCAGAAGATTCAGAGGAATTTGTGGAGTTAAAATCTTCAGGAGCATCCACTCAGACGTTGCCATTCCGTGTGTCATAATCTCGGGTTTTTCCAACCAGGACCCTGACTTTGGCGTAAGAGACCTGCCTTATTCGGAAACTTAACTGTCTTTGAAATCAGTCGCTCGGATTACTAAATCCTGGGCTGAGTCCTCAGCTTCTCTGCCCTTCCACTGCAGGAGATAAGAGGCTTCTCTATATGAACCCAAGATGCCCTCTGGTTTTCATACCCAGCATTACCCTATAGCACATCCACGGGGCTTAGCAAGAGCTCTTCAGTTCCATCATCCTTATAATTACTATTTCCTATGTACATCTCAAGCATCTGGAACATTGTGCCCTTTAGAGAATTCTGTTCTATTGGTTCACTACTGGGGATGCTCTACCTACACCCTCGTCAGTTGGGTGGTGATCCAGTTCCCAAACCCCATCTTATCACCAGCTTTCCCATCCACTTCTGGTACCAACTGTCAGGAGGTCAGGTTCTTAAGAGTTAATGCTGAGATGGAGTTTGAGATTGGAGATCCACACCTATGAAAGGAAGGAAACAAAGGTAGGATTGGGCTGAAGGAAATCTGTGCTGCGGGGTCACCAAAGTCTCGGACAATCAGCAGGTCACCCTCAAGGGAGAGGTCCCATCGGGGTTGTCAAGCATCAAGTCTAAATGGCTAGACCTTTACATCCCTATTTTTTTTTAAGTCACAAATGCAGGCTGCCCCAGGGAGGGCATGACCTCAGGCAAGACGCCCCTGCAGGTTCTGAAGGAACTGACACTGGAGATGTCTGCGGGCCATCATCTCTGCAGCTGGGCAGCAGGTCCTTCCCTGAAGGGGGTCTGGACAAAACATCGCCATGTGTCCCACAGTAACATGGAAGCGCATAAATCCTGAACGTACAGCTTGGCGAACTCACCCAGGTGATCATCACCCAGCTCAAGAAATCACAAGAGCCCCATTTATACCTTAGTGTTTCTCCTTCAAGGTAACTACCTTGAAGGTAACTTCTATCACCATAGAAGATGGTACTTTTAAAAAAATTTTTACCTGCTTTTTAAATAAAATTTTTAATTGTGATCAAATACGAATCACATAAAATTTATCATCTTAACTATTTTTAAGGGTACAGTTCAGTAGTGTTAAATACATTCACATTGTAGTGCAAACAATCTCCAGAACTCTTCCTGCAAAACTGACCCTCTCTGTATATGCATATATACCCATTCACAACTTCCCAGTCTCTCCTTTCTTCACCCACTCGCAACCACCATTGAGACCTTCTGTCTCTGTGATTTTGATTACTCTAGGTGCCTCATATAATGGGATTGTACAGTATTTGTCTTTTTGTGGCTGGCTTATTTTTCTTAGCATAATGTCAAATTTCCATTTTGTAGCACGCGTCAAAATTTCCATCCTCTTTAAGGCTGAATGATATTCCATTGTATGGGTATATCTTACTTTGTTTATCCATTCATCTGTCAACAGATACTGAGGTTGTTTCTACCCTTTAGTCATTGTGAATAATGCTATGAATGAGTGTACACCTTTACCTGCTTTTGAACTTCATACAAACGGAATGAATTGTATCATGTGCATTCTTTCGTGGTTAGTTTCTTCCCTTCAACATTATGTTTGTGAAATTGATCCATTTTATTGCATTTCACAATAGTTCATTCTTTCCCGTTGGTATATAGTAGTCCGTTATCTGATCACACCCTAATTTGCTCATGCATTCTGCCATTGATGGACATTTAGGTTGTTCCCAGGTTTTAGCATTTGTTTATGGTTAGTACTGCTATGAATCTTCTTGTTTAGGTCTTCCAGTACACACATGTACACATATCTCTGGGTTAGTTAAATCGGTGTGGAGTTAAATCGCTGAGTCATAAATTATATATGTTCAGTGTTACTACATTCTGCTTCACGGATGTCCAATGAGCTGTACCAGTCTTCCTTCTCAGGAGCACTTAATGAGAGTTCCAATTTTTTCACACCCTCTAGCAGCACTTGATATCCTTAGTCATCGTAATTTTAGCCATCCTCATTAGTATAAAATCTATCTCATTGTGGTGTTAATTTGTATTTCCCTGATGACTAATGAGGTTGAAAAACGTTTCCTGTTTATCAGTTAATGGCATATCCTCTTTTGTGAAGTGCTTGTTTACATCTTTTACCCTTTTCTTAATTGGGTTGTCTTTTTTTTTAATTGATTTTTAGTTTTGTAGTATTTGTATCTATTTTCCAAGGAGTGTCTAATTCTCCACTGAGGATGACATGGCCTTGCTGCGAACTCCAGGGGTCTCTCTGGGGCTTGTCACAAATGACACACCCCGTCTTCTCCCATCTTCCCCGACCGAGTGCATGTGAATTCTTTTTTTTTTTAACATTTTTATTTATTTATTTGACAGAGAGGAGAGAGACCACAAGTAGGCAGAGAGGCAGGCAGAGGGGGGGGGGAAGCAGGCTCCCCACTGAGCAGAGAGCCCGATGCGGGGCTCGATCCCAGGACCCTGAGATCATGACCTGAGCGGAAGGCAGGGGCTTTAACCCACTGGGCCACCCAGGCGCCCCTGCATGTGAATACTTGATAAGAGTCTGTTGTTGAATATGTGGATTGCAAATACAGTCTCCCTCCCTGTGGCTTGCCTTTTTGACCTCTCAACGGTGTCTTTGATGAACAATAGTTCATCTTAAGAAGTTTGAAGTACCAATCCTTTTCTTTTTGGTCTGTACTTTTCATGTTCTGCTTACTAATTACTTTCAAAATATGCAAAAGAGGGGCGCCTGGGTGGCTCAGTTGGTTAAGCGACTGCCTTGGGCTCGGGTCATGATCCCATGGTCCTGGGATCGAGCCCCATGTTGGGCTCCCTGCGCAGCGGGGAGCCTGCTTCTCCCTCTCCTTCTGCTGTTCTCCCTGCTTGTTCTCTGCTCTCTCTCTCTCTGTCAAATAAATAAATAAGCTCTTTTTAATAAATAAAATATGCATAAGAATAAACATGTATCTATTGAAATAAGAATATTCTTTTGTTGGGGTGCTGGAAACAGTGTGTCAGGAACTATAGCAAATGCTCCTCGTTTTTCCCACCAGGGCCCTGATATTTTATTTATTTATCATTTTTTAAAGTAATCTCTGTGCCCGATATGAGGCTCGACCTCACAGCCCCGAGATCAAGAGTCGCATGCTCCGCTGACTGAGCCAGCCAGGCGCTCCCACGGCCCTGAGTTTGTTCAGGCATCCACCGTCCTCCACATGGCCCTGTGCATCCGGGAAAGATGGCCCCACTCTGAACTACAGGGGAGCATCCTAACTCTCTAATCCAATCATGGCTCCACAGTCCTCCTGCCCCGGGGACCCAGTTCTGGCTAAGGAAGTGTGTGCAGGCCCTGGGGAAGTCATCTGTGCTCCTGCCAAAGAGAACAGAAGGAGGGGCCCCATTTCTTACTTTGGATCTCATAGGGTCTCGGAGCAAATTCCATACACTGAGCACAGAGATTGGCCTGAAAGAATCTGGGCCTTTGATGATGTCGGGCAGCAGCGATCACCTTGTGCCTGACGAACAACCCTCTGCCAGTCTACATTTCCTTCGGATTTAAGCCCATTGTGTCAGTTTCAGTCTTTTCACTGAAAGTACCTAGTGACCTTGGGTGAATGACTGAATGTGGACATCCTTGGTAGATGGTGACGGGCAGGGTTGGCTTCACCAGTGTGTCACTTGCTGTCACGTGAGGCTTCATGCTCAGTAGCACCACTCCGCCCCCCCCCCCGCTTGGTTTCCTGTTTTGCTGTTACTGTTTCAGAATTTTTTTTTTTAAGATTTTATATTTATTTGAGAGAGAGAGACAGAGATAGTGAGAGATAGCAAGAGAGAGCATGAGCGGAGAGGAGAGGGGAGAGAGGGGGAGACTCCCCACTGAGCAGGGAGCCCGATGCGGGGCTCGATCCCAGGACCCTGAGATCATGACCTGAGCTGAAGGCAGACGCCTAACCGACTGAGCCACCCAGGGACCCCTCAAAATTATTAACTTAGGATCAAGGAGCCCTGCATTTTCATTTGCGCTGGGCCCCCCAAATTGCGTAGCTGGTCATAGCAGCATGACATTTCTTATCTCCTTGTTTTCCTTCATCTGCCTTCTCAAGCTTTAAATCTTCACAGCTTCATCTTTAAGACCTTACTCCAGATGCTTCATCTGTAAAACCTCCCAGCTTAACTGGAAAATGAGGAGGTTGAGCTCATCCTTCTGGATACTTTCCAGCGCTGTTAAGAATTTAGCTTCCCCCAACTCATTTTGGTAAGTAAACTTTTCATTGCCCAAAAGGGACCACTAGAGGCAAAAATCCCAGCCCCTTGGCCTAGCTCTCATCTTTTTTTTTTTTTTAAGATTTTATTTATTTCACAGAGAGAAACACAGCGAGAGAGGGAACACAAGCAGAGGGAATGGTAGCTGGAGAAGCAGGCTCTTTGCTGAGCAAAGAGCCCGATGTGGGGCTCGATCCCAGGACCCTGGGATCATGACCTGAGCCGAGGGCAGACGCTTAACGACTGAGCCACCCAGGCGTCCCCATGTCACTCTTTCAACCTCAACCTCCATTGATCTCCAATGGGAATCACCTACTTCAGTCAAAATGAAAGCAACAGAGGCGACTGGTGGGCTCCATCAGAAGAGCATGTGACTCTGAATCTTGAGCACCACGTTGTGAGTTCAAGCCCCACGTTGGGTGTAGAGATTACTAAAAATAAGTAAATAAATAAAATTTTTAAAAAATGAAAACAATTATTATAACAATGAAAACAATGCATGTGAATAGTGATTTACAGACGCCCACATATTACAACCTTTGATCCTTGCAATAATTCTGTGAGATACAATTTTTAAAATTACCTTATACCTTTATTCTATTACAAATAGAATTTGCTGACCCGCATTATGTTTAGCTGCAAAAGTCCACAAACTTAAAGAGTATAGTTACTTGTCACTTTTAGCAAGTTTTGATTTTGAGAATTTCAGACTTATAGAATGGTTGAATGAAGAATACAAAGACCTACAATATACCTTTTATTCAGATTCCTAAAATATTAACATTTTATCATATTTCCTTTACCATTCTTCACCCTCGTATATAATATAAACACACACACATATATACACATATATATGTTCCTTTAGAGGTGAAAAGGCATATCTGTAATTTACTCTCAAAGGGCCTACTTACTCAGGAAATAATTTTATATATTTATATATTCAAATATATAATATACAAAGCTCTATGTTACATATTTATATATTAATATATAAAAATCTATTATTTTATTATATATCTATTTCCTGAACTATTTGAGAGTAAATTGCAGATATGTTGCCTTTTTACCCCTAAATACTTGAATATTTCCTGAAACAAGGGCATTCTTTACGTAACAATAACACAATTACAAAATAACTTACAAACCTTATTCAAATATCACCAATTGTCTCAATAACAACCATTAGAGCAAAAAAGAGAAAAGTCTTTTTCTGGGTCAGGATGCAGTCCAGGATTGCATGTTGTATTTCAACAAGTCTCTCTAGTTGCCCTCAATCTGGAATAATTCTTCAGTTTCTCTCTGCCTGCCATTACCTTGTCACTTGCAGATTACAGGCCAGACATTGTGTACAAAATCACTCCATTTAGTTTTATACAGGTTTTCCCCCCATGATTAAGTTCAGACTATGCATTTTTGGCAGGACTATCGCAAAAACTGATGCTGTGCTCTTCTTGGTTCGTTAAATCAGGAGGTATATGATGTCTATTTGTCTCACTACTGGTGATGTGATGTTAATTAACTTTGATTCCTAGGTTAAGGTGGGGTTGGTCAGGTTTTTCTTTGTCCATTTCTAATTAATAAGTGCCATGGAGGGAGGTATTTGTATACCGTATCCTATTCTTTGTAAAACTTTCACCCACTGATTTTAGCATCCATTCATGCTAAAGTTCCTAATTCTTTTTTTTTTTTTTTTTTAAGATTTTTATCTTTAAGTAATCTCCACACCCAACACAGGGCTCAAACCCACAACCCCCAGATCAAGAGTCACATGCTCCACTGACTGAGCCAGCTGGACGTCCCAAGTCACTAATTCTTTTAACTGAAAAGGTACACATGACTCATGGTTCAAAAAAATCCAAACAACATAATATAGTAAACAGTACAGTGAAAAGTAAGTCTTCTGAATCAGACCCTGACTCCCTCCTCCTGTTACTTGTTTTTCTGTGTCCTCGTGGCAGAGACGATATTACAGGACACTGAAACCCATTTCATTTTCTTCCTTCTGGGCCTACAAGATGACAACACTTCCTACCCTGCCTTGTAGTGAGACTGCGCCCAGGAGGCCAGTTCTGGCTCAAAGGTCACGCAGAGAAATGATATGTGCACTTCCGGGTCAGAACTCTTAGTTCCTGTGTCCAATTCCCTAGCTCTCCCTTCCCTTGCTGCAGTGATTGTGGAAGCCATGGATTTAGATGGTGGAGTTACCGGATGGAACCAGCCCTGATCCCCGAGTCACCACAAGGAGGAGAGCGGCCCTCCAGAGTTGCCCGTCTTGCATTGGACACATGTGTGCTCAAGAAATATAAGCCTTTGCTTTGGTGAGTAACTGATATTTCAAGTTCAATATGTCACTACTACACGATTTAGTTTATCCTAGTAAAAATGTCCTGAAAATCCCTCATATGTTAAAAATATGTATTTATGCCTAATTTTACTGTATGTAAATACATTATGACATAGTCTATATCTTCCTTTTCTTACCTAACAACGTCTTTGAGATTGTTCTACATCAGAATATATGGCTCATTCTTCTTCAGAATTAGGAAGTGCTCTATTACGTGAGTGTACTTTAAGGTATTTGGAAGGTACCTGTCTTTTATTTAAATTTCTTAGATAGGTACTACACACATAGAGTTTAAAAACTGTTCGAAGAGTATGTGTGAAAAACTCTCCCTCCCATGGCTTCCCTGAGCGAACACATTTCCCACCGAAGGTAACCAATGTTTCCTGTTCCGTGTGTATACTTCCAGAGATAGGTTATATGTAGGATGTTGAAATGAACCTCACTTAGTCTCAGGTTTGTTTCAGATCCCCAAACAATGAAGTCACGTTCAAAGTTAGATGCCAATCCACCACCACAGGATTTACAGGGGAAGATTATAGAAAAGCAGCTTTTCACTCTTATTTCACCACCCACCTCCAGCCTATAAAAGATGTTGGAGAGCTTGAAAAAGATAGGACAGTCAAGGTTTTTAAAGAAAGCTATCCGTGTCCTGACTCATTGCCACACCCATCACCTCGCACGGATGGAAGGAGTTTTACTGGGACCACTCAGTAGTACAGAATGTGTGTTCCTTCCAATTTGAGAGACCGAGCGGCCAGTGTCCGAGTTATGGCTGACACATGTCGACGGTGAAGGGCTGGCTCAGGCCTCCCACGGGGTGGAGATGAGGCTATGGTTTTGGCTGTAGCAACACTCCCAACGATGGGTGAAATGGACATGTTTTGTGCTATGGCACATACACGCAGGGGGCCTGGAGAAGTTCGGCCTCGGATTCTGTTCGAGAACACTGCCAGAAGTGACCGCATTCCAGTGGGAGGAAGGTGGAGGCGCATCGCCAGATGCCCAGAGTCTTGAGAAAGAATTATGAACAAACAACGGTAAAAGCCATGCATTCATCTACAAGAAAGAAACCACGGAGATGTGACCCCCGTCAACGGAATGACGGCGCTTTATAGAACTAAGGAATCCAGTCTCTTTCCCAGAGAGAGGAGCGTTAAATCTCTGCGAACTCCAGAGGACGCAGATGCCACTCAGGACAGCACTAGTTAAGGACGAACTTGACCGTCTGCCCTATAACTTCCTCCATACGCTCCACCTTTAACAGGGCCTTACAGTTGTGCAAGTCATTCACTGAAAAGCGTGCCTGGCTGTAGGTGCAAACGGGGGCTGCAATCCAGCCTGCTTTCCACACTCCAAACCATATGTCCTGGCAGGGGGTTGTGTCTTCTCGGAGGAAGAATTGCCTTTTGCTACTTCACACGGAGGTGCGGCTCTCTCCCCATGGGGTGGCAGCCACCCACAAGGGGAACCTCTTTCTGACCTCCACCGAGGCAGCACATAGACTAGCAGCCCCCCAGCGTGGAGTCCTCAGAGGCAATAGCTAGCAAGAGGAAGAAAGGAATGAAAGTATCAAATGAGGGAGTGAAACTGGTCACATGGTCCTTTTCCGTGGGAGGCGACCCGCCTCACAGAGGCCCAAGCTGCAAAGGAGGGAGAAGCCTCAGGGGTTTTCTTCTTGTTTTGTTTTCAAGATTTCATTTACTTATTTGCCAGAGAGAGAGCACAAGCAGGGGGAGTGACAGGCAGAGGGAGAAGGAGAAGCAGACTCCCTGCTGAGCAAGGAGCCCAATGGGGCTCCATCCCAGGACCCTGAGATCAGGAACTGAGCAGAAGGCAGATGCCTAACTGACTGAGCCACCCAGGGGCCCCAAGAAGCCTCAGTTTTAAATAAATTTTAGAGTGATGACTATTACAGGGGACTGGGCATTTTTGTTGCTTCACTGATGCTGTTTGGGAGACTAGTGTTACGGGAGGACTTACGACACGTAAGAGTGATCAGCAAAGTTGAGGGACCCGACCAAGATTTCATCTAAGGGGGCAAGAGGAAACCAGAGCCCCTGAGAATAAATTAAAGGGCCAGTGGAAGAGTTGCACTCTGAAGTGGAGACCTCTAGCTCCCTGCTAACGCGCATCCCCTCCTTTAGGCACAAACCGGGCAGAGTTTCCCAGTGTCCCTTGCAATAAGATAGAATCTTTAGATTCACTTCTCTCCGATGGAATGTGAGACGGATTAGGGTGAATCTGATGGGCGTCCCTTCCAGGACTGGCCTAGAAACAACCGCTCCCCACTTCCCCTACCGTGAAACTCTTTTCTTTCCTCTTCTGCTAACTGGATACAGTTAGTGACGAGGACACCAAGGATGGTAGGCAGAAGGAACCTGGGTCCATATAAAATCCTTACTCATTATGAAAGGAAAAAGAATAACTTTACAGTACAGAGAACTGGCAGACAACCACCTCAACCAAGTGATCAAAGTTAACGTCATCATACCATATGCCTCCCGATACGATGCACTGAAAACAAATGACCCACTTCTGCAGTGTTCCTTCCAGAAATGCACATCCTGCAGTCTAATCAGGCAAACCAGAACTGAGGACATCACACAAAATAAAGGACCTGGACTCTTCAAAAATCGAAGCCGGGGCGCCTGGGTGACTCAGTCAGTTGAACGACCTGACTCTTGATTTCGGCTCTGGTCGTGAGATCGAGCCCCCATGTCAAGCTCCATGTTCAAGGCAGAGTCGGCCTGGGATTCTCACTCTATCTCCCTCTGCTCCCCCACCCCCCACGTGCATGTGTGCTCTCTCTCTCTCTCTCAAATAAATAAAAACTTTTTTTAAAAAAATGTCGAAGTCATAAAAGAAAAAGACTGTAGGTTATTTATTTAAAGGAAAATAAAGAGATTGCCCTTCCTTTTTTAAAAATTTATTTATTCATTCATTCATTTATTTATTTATTTATTTGACAGAGAGAGAGAGAGAGCAAGCACACGCAGGGGGGATGGCAGGCAGGGGAGAAGCAGGATCCCTGCTTGTTGAGGAGCCCGATGTGGGGTTCAATCCCAGGACCCAGGATCATGACCTGAGACAAAGGCAGCCACCCATCCAACTGAGCCACCCAGGCACCCCAGGGCTTCCTTCTTCTTCTTCTTTTTTTTTTTTAATTTAAGGAGGTTCCAGGCCCAGTGTGCAGCTCAGTGCATGGCCTGAACTCAGGACCCTGAGATCAAGACCTGAGCCGAGATCAAGAGTCAGACAATTGAGCCGCCCAGGCGCCCCCAAGAGATTTGACAACTTTAAATGCAGTGTGTGATCCTGGACCAGAAAAACAAGTTTTTGTTTTATCTTTTTTTTTTTTTAAGATTTTTTATTTATTTGACAGAGAGAAACATAGTGAGAGAGGGAACACAAGCAAAGGGAATGGTAGTGGGAGAAGCAGGCTTCCTGCAGAGCAGAGAGCCTGATGCGGGGCTCGATCCCAGGACCCTGGGATCATGACCTGAGCCGAAGGCAGACGCTGAACGACTGAGCCACCCAGGCGCCCTGTTTTATCTTGATATAAAGGATACTTTGGGGGACATTTAGAAAAATGAGAGTATAATCTGTAAGTTAGATAACAATATCATGTCAAAATTTATTTCTAGATTTTAAGAATTGTACAACGGTTATGTAGGAGAGTATACTTGTATTTATGAAACACACACTAAAATATTTGGGATAAAGGGATGTTGTGTCCGTAAATTACTCTCAGATGGTTCGTCGAATATAATAACATGTATACGGAGAGAGAGAATGACGAAACAAATGTGGCAAAATGTCAACATTTGCAGAATCTGGGAGCAGTGTATATGGGAATTCTTAGTACTAATTTTGCAACTTTTCTGGAAGTCTGACATTATTATCAAATAACTTTTTTTTTTTTGACAGAGAGAGACAGCCAGAGAGGGAACACAAGCAGGGGGAGGGAAAGAGGGGGAAGCAGGCTCCCTGCTGAGCAGAGTCCAGTGTGGGGCTCGATCTCAGGACCCTGAGATCATGACCTGAGCCGAAGGCAGACACCTAACCACTGAGCCACCCAGGTGCCCCATCAGATAACTTTTCGATTATATACACTTGAATGCCTAGAGTGGAAAATGATGGCCAGTAGGACAGAGAACAAAAGCATGGGAAGAAGGACCGAGTGGTTCTTGGCTTTGCACTTCATACCGTCATCAGGTTGTTCCAAGGTTCCCGTGTTCAGTAGCAACTTCTAAGGATCATCTGCTTTCTGGCAGCTCTTGGGGAACCTCGATTTCAGATTTCTGGTAAGTGCAATTTTCTAAATTTTGTCGTTACTGTTGTATAACAGATAATGTCATCTTAGCTGAGGAACAAGAACCCAAAGATCAATCCTTTGGAGTTTGACTGCTCTAAGATTCTTTTCAAGCACAGTTTAAGTTTCTTAGATAGTTCCAAAATACCCAGCCACCTGGTCTAAGGGCATTTAGAAGCTGGATAGGTGGCTGGCAAGGGAATGTGACCTGTGGCTTTACTGATTAGACTGAGTAGATTGGGTTAATCCTTTGCAACATGCAGCCAGCTCTGCCTATAAGCAGTTAGAATCCAGTAATTCGAATCCAGTAGATTTCTGGCCAATAGAATCCAGTAGAATCTCTCCAGTGGAGAGATTCCTAGTTATATGGGCCTGCGTGCCAGTGACAAATTCACAAGGAGACAATCTGAGTTCCTGAATGGGAAGACCATTGAGTCTTTTTTTTTTTTTTTTTAAGATTTTATTTATTTATTTAACAGAGAGAGAGAGAGAGAGAGCGTGCACACACGAGCACGGGGCACGGCAGAGGGGGAGGGAGAAGCAGACTCCCTGCTGAGCAAGGAACCCAAGGCAGGACTCATCCCAGAACCCTGGGATCATGACCTAAGTCGAAGGCAGATGCCTAACTGACTGAGCCACCCAGGCGCCCTGAGAACGTGGAGTCTGAAGCACCAAGGACTTAAGTCCCAAGTACTTAAGCACCAAGTACTTAAGGCCATGGGAACTCAAATGGTGTCCACTAATCTAGCTAATTAAAGTATCAATATTTCTTTTGTTCTCTCCACTTCTTTTTTTTTTTTTTAAGATTTTATTTATTCGACAGAGAGGGAGACAAGAGAAGTAATACAAGCAGGGGGAGTGGGAGAGGGAGAAGCAAGCTTCCCGATAAGCAGGGAGCCCGAGGCGGGGCTCGAACCCAGGACCCTGGGATCCTGACCTGAGCTAAAGGCAGACACTTAATGACTGAGCCACCCAGGGGCCCCTCCCCACTCTTCTAGGTGACTGAGAGTTATAAGGGCACTGAGTCTCCTACATGAGAGGCAATACTTTACATAGCTGGAGAATAATTGCCCTAGTAAAATACGTTCCTTTATCATGAGATGCCAAGTTTGGATATTCTATGGAGGGAACGCCAAGTGCAGTAGTTTCTTAGTTACTGTGAGTGCTGTGGCTTTTTGACAGGGGGATGCTTCAGCTACCCAGAAGAGAAACACACTATTACCATAAATACTCGTGACTCACACAGGGCGGTTATTGTGTGAGGTCTCTTTGGATATATTCCAAGGGTCTCCTAGGACAAGATCTTAATATATGTCCCACTTTTATAAGGTTTCCTGGGTTACCTTGTTCACTGGTGAGGCAGGCATCGACCATGTCTTCTGCTGTCTCAGAATAAGTTTCCCCATCAATGTTTAATATCATGGCCAACGTGTCCCTTCTGTGGCACCCAGTGTCCATTTGAAGTTTTCTGGTGCTATGGACGCTATCTTTCTGGATCTTGCAACCAATCTTGTGCACACATGATGGCATTCTTGAACCTCTCTGTAGGCTCATCATTCTGTTTTTGAAAGAAATCACTGTGTTTAAAGACTTCAGATAGAGCAGCTTATTAGCATAATGATCTGCAAAGTGTTTCCTCTAATTTTTTTTTAGCATGGGCCTCTACTTCATGACGGTAATTTCCAAGACAACAAGAAACTCGCTTATTTGGTGTCCGTTTTTAATAGGGACACTTGAGGAGGTAAAAAGAAAAAACGTTCTCTTTCTTTCCATGGTTTTCTGAAGTCATGGACCGTGAGTCAGAATGTCAGAGTATATTGGTAGCTCCTTGCTGTGTTTAACAAGATACCATAAGAGGTAAGCTCAAGCAGGAACGTCCTGGTTCGCAAGCAGACATGAAAAAGAATCGAGGGAGCCCAGAAGTGGAGCCTTGTGCCCCAACAGCCGGAAAAAAGACTGAAGAGGTTATTCACGAAGACATTTCATTCAAACAGAGCACTCCAGCATAAGTGCAAAGAACAGTCTTGAGATTTCCTTTCACCTAAGCCTTTATTTCATATGGTTCCACTATAACTGCCATTAACTTGGAAGAGAGAAGCGTGGAGTAAAGAGATAAATGAAAGTTGGTACTTCCATCCTGAACAAAAATCTTTTAGGCATGATTTCTGGCCCAAGAAGCTGCTTAGAGGCAAATCAACCTGAAGGTTCTGAGGGAACTGTATTGCCAAAACCCCACCAGCCTGGCCTGAATAAATCAGGAAAGCCATGCATTAATACCTGGGTCTCTCGACTTGCACCGTCGGGAAGCAGGCTGTTAGAGACAGGTAGTCCCCAGGGAGGGCACGGCCCCACTTCACTTATAGCCAGGGAGAGCGATGGCAGAGGGCCGAACCAGGGCATAAGGAGAACAAGGACAAGAGAATTTTTCCTAGAGAGCAAAATTGGGTCTAACCTAGGAGCTTCCTTCACTACCAGGAAAGGGAGTCTTCACAGTGTCCGTCTAGCAGGATTCCATGACTGCCTTGGACATGACTGTTTGCGTTTCCCATTCTCCCTCTTCCAAATAGTTTTTGTGGCACTTTTCCTGTCCCCTCTGTCACTTCGTGGTGGGGTAATGGTGAAGTGGCAACAACTTGCTGGACCTTGAGGAAATTCACTCAGGCCAATTAAAGAAGACTGAGATCCAGATTTTGATATGGATATGGGACTTCTTGTGGTCTCCCTTAGGAGAAGGATGAGTATATTTGGTGACCAGAAAGACCAACTGTATCCGAGACCTCTTGCTTTCCACCAAAAGCCATTATTCTCTGCAGGCACACGGCTAGACTCTTTCCCATATCCCTTTCCAATTCAGGAGTGGCCGTATGACAAAGTTTCTCCGATGTAACGTGAGTGGAAGCAACGTGTACCACTTTGTGACCTATGGGGTGGTACAGCACATGAAGGAAGGAGCCTAGGGTCCTCAATGACAGCAATGAGAGACAGCCATGTCCCTGACTTGAACATCTGCCCAGGACTGTTAGGTAAGCAAGAAATAAACTATTTTGGGACACCTGGGTGGCTCAGTCAGTTAAGCATCTGCCTTCGGCTCAGGTCATGATCTCCAGGTCCTAGGATCAAGCTCCACATCAGGCTTCCCGCTCAGCAGGGAGTCTGCTTCCCTCCCTCTCTCTCTCTCTCCCTTTGCCCCTCCCCACTGCTCACTGTGTCTCTCTCTCTCAAATAAATAAGTAAAAATTTTTAAACAACAACAACAAAGAAACTATTTTGCTGAGTCATGTTTTGGATCTATTTGTTGCAGGAGTTTAGAGACATACCCAGTGAGTCATGCTTGTTCCACATAATGATTACATATGTACATCCTATTAAAACACAATTATTAATGGTAACACACTAACCACACTGTAACAAACCTTGCTTTTTTTCATTTAATGTCTTGGAAAGTGTTCCATATCAGTCCATTAAAAATTTCCACTTTCTTTTTTTTTAAGATTTTATTTATTTATTTGACAGAGAGAGAGAGAGATCACAAGCAGGCAGAGAGGCAGGCAGAGAGAGGGGGGGAAGCAGGCTCCCTGCTGAGCAGAGAGCCCGATGTGGGAATCAATCCCAGGACCCTGAGATCATGACCTGAGCCGAAGGCAGAGGCTTAACCCACTGAGCTACCCAGGCACCCCTCTTTTTTATTTTTTGATAGTGTGTTTAACTATTTAACCAGTTTCTTACTGATGGACATTTAGGCTGTTTCTGATCTTTTGTTAGACACTCTCATGCTCAAGTTCTTTCAACTGTTCCTCTGCAAATGCAAGATACAGGTCAGCTTCAAGTTCAGAATGCTCTAGTTTTACTCTCTGATGCAGGACTTTGCTTCTTTTAGCCAAACTGCAAAGTTAATATGTGACATTATTGATTCTCCATGGCACATTATGATAAATCGTATACTGAAAAATAAATTCAAACTTTACAAGTCAAATATTGACACTGCTGGGAGGAACATGGCATGGTGGTTACCAGCATGAATTTTAGTCAGACAGCCCTGGGTTCAAATCCCAGCCCTGCTCCCTATAACATGTAACTTAACCTAGGGCAAGTTACTTAACTCTTCTGAGCATGTTATCTCATCTGTAAAATGGGCATTATTGTGAAGATTAAATGAGAAAGTGAAGCACTTAGCGACAATAACTATCAGTTAAGAAGTACTATAGATTTTTCCTTAATATAGCATTTTTTTTCTAATGACCAAAGAAAGCAAAAGTTAGACTTGACTCTGAGATTAGGGCATACATCATAAATGCTTTTCTTAAGATGGGAATTGTTTTTCAAAAGATTAAATCATTCAAGTTTTTTTTTTCTTTTTTGAAATGATTTTTATTTTACATATTTTTCTGTAATTTGGTAGTTTCCTTTAGAATTTTACCATTGGGGGTGCCTGGGTGGCTCAGTTGTAAGCATCTGCCTTCAGCTTGGGTCATGATCCCAGGGTCCTGGGATTGAGCCCCACATCAGGGAGCCCGCTTCTCCCGCTACCATTCCCTCTGCTTGTGTTCCCTCTCTCTCTGTGTTTCTCTCTGTCAAATAAATAAAAAATCTTTAAAAAAAATAATAAAATTCTACCATTGGCATCTTCCTAAGTCAGTAGGAATTATGGACTTCATTGTTTTTAATAGCTATACCCATTTTGGGGGTAACTATTCATTTTTCATAAGGTCAAAGCCCTCAAATCTTTTGACTATTCATACGAGTTTTCTATCAGACGATTAGGGTTCGACTGTATTGGGTCAGGGCTGATCCCATATTACAGGTCCAGGAAATTCAGTCAATGTCATCATTGACGTTACAGCAAACGGACACAGAGACTTCATTGCTTTGGGGAGTGAGAAAGGAATTGTAGAAAACGCATGCAAATGTAAATGCCATTCTCCTAGCACTTGAATTCCAGAAGTGAAACTGGATGGCAGAAGTGTCCATATTAGGAAACGACTGGTTGCTTGATGACCACACAGTTAAGCTCAGTGTTTTGCTTTTTGGGGGGTGGGGGTAGCATGGAAGGGAATTGGTCAGGAGGATATTATTATTAGATCAGTCAGCTTTAGAACTGCTCTATTCTCTTCCAGCATAATCTCAGTGCCGTTATAAGCATTATAAAATCAAACTTTCACTTCAGTTGGAAAGCCTGAAAACCCAGCTCAGTTGGGTTCTTTTGTGTGTTCGTTGTTTAATGCAGGGGCTTGAACTCACAACCCTGAGATCAAGCCCTGAGCTGAGATCAAGAGTTGGGTGCTTAACCAACTGAGGCACACAGATGTGCCCCAGCTCAGTTTTTAAAGATGACAACCAAATGAGGTTGTCTGTTATTCCCTGAAACTGCAGCAGGTAAAAATCCTATGTTAAGATTGGCTTGAATCAAAGTATTCAACATGTCCTCTTGCTATAAAGTAGTAAATGAAGGCATGGGGTCCAAACCCTTTACGCTTCTCTAGCATTGCATGTATTTCACCTGGATGAAATACCAGGGGCTCCCATTATACAATACTCAGTTTTCTCCAGCTAAGAATGAGGGCTAAGATAGCAGTAAGCCGGCAATGGGAACACGGCTGTGTCATGTGCTTTGTGGGGGCAATAAAGATATGATGAGCCAGGGACCCAAGCACCTCAAGCCTCCCAAAGCCAAGTGCTTCCCACCCTAAATTTGAGAAACTCCTTTTCTCCACCCCATATTTGGGAAGCTTCTTTTTCACTGAAGTTTCTTTAGGATACCTTGCATTCCTCTGAGCCCATGTTTCCAAAATACTTACCGCCATAAATTCTCTATACTTTTCTCCTGAAATTGACAGTTTTTGTTTTTTGTTTTCTTTGTTTTTTAATTCAGAGAGGACAAGAATCCTGGCCAATCTTAACAATAGAAAATGCGTATTACTGTTCTTGATAACTCAACATTCAGTTTTGGTGCTTGGAAATAAAGATTTTTTTTGGTGGAGGTAAAGCCCCCGGACATGTGTAGGCGTCTGTAGACACATTTACAACAACTGGCTGGCCCCACGGTTCTCCCAGCCAACCAAGCTCACTGCCAGGCCAACTTCAGCTCAGACGTCCTCTCTTAGACTTACCAGCACCTGACAGCGTCTAGCTTATTGCAGCTTTGTTGGGTGGGGAGCCAGATGGCTTCCAAAAGCCCCAACCAGAGGCAGAGACCTATGACCAGATGTCACATTCTGGGACAGATGGCTTGAATCGCCTCCTGCTGCCTTTTGCTCTACCAGTCTGCGGGACCGCTGAGTGCTGAAGCCACCACAGAAATCTGACTATCTGACTGGAGTTTGCAAAGACAGCTTTCAATGAAGTATCAAGGAGAGTGAGACAATCCAACGGTGAGTCAAAAGCGACTTTGGGATTGGTGAGTCAATTTTTAATTGCTTTAGAGATCTGATTTGTTCCATTCCTCACTGAGGGGAAGAACCATACAGTCAAGGCATTGCATCAGAATGTTGGCCAATCCCAGAGCTACAGGTTTGGAAAGGACCTTTGCAGTGAGAGTAGGTCGAAAGGGAATATGGCAGGAGAGCAGCTACCTGCAGAAAGCTGGCTGCCCGCTGCCGAGAGTCCCTGTTACTTTGAAGCCATTCTCAAAGTTCAGCTTTGGGTCTCAGGAATTGGGTGCTGACTTTCCAGGGTTGACGGGCTTGTGAAAGCTCACACATCAGGTAACTCAAGTCATCAGACACCACGTTAACAACTGCCTGATGCAAAATATGAACAGGTCGGTAGAGGAAAGGACTGACGCATCAGCCTGATGGGCTTACCCTCCCCGCTCCGTGGGAAAACAGTGAAAGCCCAGTCAGGCCACAAACAACATGACCGGTGCCTCCACGTCCATAAGGAGGTCCCCTCAGGCATCTGTGGACTTGATCCACCACCTTTCATACCCCGCTGGACGGTCACACTCCTTCTCTACACATGTTCATAACATTTACTTAGCAGAGACTTTACACATACTCAAAAGAGGCTCCTGAGGCTACACCTTGATCTCAGAACAAAAGGAAACCTTAATCATCGGGTCACATTTTAATTTTCCATGGCATTAAAGGTACAGTCACTGTAGGACAGTCCTCTCCTGCTTTACTAGGCTAGTCAATCCTGCAAAACCTCTTGTGGAGCCAATGCAAGCTGAAAATGTCATCACCGGTAATTTCAATGGGAAAACATTTTATGTTTCTTGAGTCCCCAAACTGACACCCATTCATGCTCAAATGCCAAATCTCATTGGGCCAGACCCGATTACGTGAATAATTACCATTGGCTATCATGAACACAAACGGAAGCCATCTTTCCCTTTACTAGTTATGACTAATTATATTATTATTCTATAATATGGCCATTTCCCTGTTGTTTCTTAGCTTTTATGTCCCGTCCATTTAATATTAAGTTTATGACAAAACATACATACACGTTCTACCCAATACTTACACAATTCAACCTTTAGTTTTAAAAAAAGAGCAATAGGGGCGCCTGGGTGGCTCAGTCATTAAGCATCTGCCTTCGGCTCAGGTCACGATCCCAGGGCTCCAGGATCAAGCCCCACATCGGGCTCCCTGCTCAGCAGGAAGCCTGCTTCTCCCTCTCCCGCTCCTCCTGCTTGTGTTCCCTCTCTCACTCTCTCTCTCTCTCTCTGTCAAGAAAATAAACACAATCTTAAACAAACAAACAAATAAATAAATAAATAAATAAATAGCAATAAGATCAGTGAAAGCCACACAAATGATATTAGTTTTACTGAACAAGTTGAAATACAATGGACACAACATGTAAGATTGTCCCTGCTGTAAATAAGCAAAACAGTGAGAAATCAGATAGGTGAACATAGGGTAACCTAGACTAACCATGTAAAGGGTATGTATGGTGGATCTCTTCTTTAGGTGCTAAGCAGCTCCAAGTACATCTGACTAAATCCAGCCTAATAGATAATAAAGAAATGCCCTGGGTATCCTTTATCTTTTATTGAAAAAAAAAAAAACCTCAAAATTTATTGCTTTAACTTTAAAACAATAAACATTATTTTTCACTGGTCTGTGGGTTCAGTGGGGGTTTCTTTGGGTCTAGGCCAGCACAACTGGACTTAGTCTACAGTAGCCTGGCTCACACGACCAGGAATTGGCAGGCTAGTTGGCCTAAGGGGCCACACTCATATGTCTGGCAATTGG
>CM053609.1:23836917-23853057 GCA_028646535.1 Procyon lotor | reverse complement strand
TTGGTGCCTCTGCCTTCGGCTCAGGTCATGATCTCAGGGTCCTGGGATCGAGCCCCACATCGGGCTCTTTGCTCAGCGGGGAGCCTGCTGCCCCCCCCCCCCCCCCCCCCCCCCGCCTGCCTCTCTGCCTACTGGGAGCCTCCTTCCCCCCACCCCACCCCCAGGTCAAATAAATAAATACATCTTAAAAAAAAAAAATCTCTTTGTATCAGATTCCCTAATGTCCCATAGAACAAAGCAAGTCACATGGCCAAGCCTAGATTCAGAGAGAAGAGAGACCACATCTCTTGAGGGGAGAAGCTGGAAAATACCAAGGCTATTTGTTCAATCTACTACATCTCGGAAGCCAAAATAGAGAGATTGAGTGATATTCCTTATAACCAGAATGGGTGATTTATCTCAGGGTTTAAACATATTTCCATGGGGGAGAGGGGAGACCTTTCTGTTATAAATACTGAGGTCATCTAATAAGGCTGCCATCTTGGGTCTGCTACTGCACCTGAGGGAAAGAGATAAAACCAAAGAGGAAGGGAGAGGCTACGGCTCTTGTAGGCCACATGAAGGAATTTCAGTCTTGATCCCAAGAGCAATGAGAAACTATAGAGCATTTTAAGAAGAGATAAGATCACTTGGGCTGCAGTGAGAATAGTAATTCTAGAAACTCTTCCAGGAAGGGGAATAGTGAGATAAGCCTTTAGTCATAGAATATGGGGTCAAGGTAAAGATTTTTTGTTTGTTTTTTGTTTTTAAAGCAAAAGATGGTTGAAACTAGAGCTTGATAGACTACTGATGGAAGGATCCAATATTGCAAGAGGTTAGAGGGAGAGCCCTGGAAATTGGGAAGGGAAACTTGAGCACACATGAAATGTTTGGCTTATAAAAAATTACTATACAATGAAATTGATTGTATTTTTGTTGTATAGTACTATGGATTTCAACACATGCATAGATCCATGTAACCACCACCACAATCAGGATACAGAGGAGTCCCTCCGTTTTGCTATTTCTTTATAGTCACTCCTTTACCACTAACTCCTGGCAACCACTAACTTATTCTCCATCACTACAGTGCTCATCTTTTCAAGAGTGTCACTGTGAGGGGCGCCTGGGTGGCTCAGCGGGTTAAAGCCTCTGCCTTCGGCTCAGGTCATGATCTCAGGGTCCTGGGTCCAAGCCCCACATTGGCTCTCTGCTCAGCGGGGAGCCTGCTTCCTCCTCTCTCTCTGCCTGCCTCTCTGCCTACTTGTGATCTCTCTAATAAATAAAATCTTTAAGAAAAAAAAGAGTGTCACTATGAGGCTAGCTTTTTTCATTCAGCAGAATGCTTTTGTTATGTTGGTATAATGCCAAGTCGTTGGGTATCAGTATTGCATTCTTTTATATTGCTAAGTAGTACCCCATTGGGGTCGGCTTCTGATTACATTCCCCAGGTCAGCATATGGTTTCACTATTCTACCAGTTATTCGGGCCAAAAACCTTGGCTTCATCCTTGACTCGACTCTCTTCTTCAACCTACACATCCAATTCATCAGTAAATCCTCATGGCTTTACTTTCAGAATACACCTGGAATCTGACCACTCCTTAATACCAGCACTGCTGTCATCAAGTTCAGGCCACCACCTCCCTTTGCCGGGGCAAGTGCTTCTACTCTTACCCTCACCCTGCATTGTGTTCTGCACACAATAGCTAGATTGAGCCTTTTAGAGACTTAAATCTGATCAGGCCACTTTTCTGCTCAAAATTCTCCAGTGGTTTCAGTGCTGACCATCCAGCGTTTTCACTATGGGTTAAAAGACCCACAGGATTGGGCCCCTGACCACCTCTCCAATCTCCTTTCTGCCATCACCCCCCTCACTCAGTTTCAACTCTAGGGGTCTCCTCGCTATTCCATTAGCAAGCCAAGCACGCTCCTGCTTCAGAGCATTTGAACCTGCTGCCTCCTCTGTCTGGAACACTCCCTTCGTAGATATCTACAGGGCTCAGCCCATCAAGTCAATTCCAGTTTCTACTTACCAGTCCCTCTCTAATACCTAAAATAGCAGCTATCTGACACCATTGCCTAACCCTTACTCTGCCTTGTTCTTTGTCATAGCACACATACATTTTTCTGTCTCTCAACATTGGAAAAAATCTTTTAGGATAAGGACTTTGTTTGCTGCTTAACAAGTACCTAAACAGGTGTCTTGCTTGGCAGATAGTGCGAGTTCAATGGATATTTTTTATTTAATAAATTATAGAAGGAAAAGACAGAATAGGAACATATGTCGGTTTCTAGATTTTAGGACATTCTACATTTATTTCATTTTAATTTCAGTATAGTTATCATACAGCATTATATTAGTTTCGGGTGTACAATATAGTGATTTCATAATTCCATACATCACCTAGTGCTCAAGTGCACTCCTTAATCCCCATCATTTGTATCACCATCTCCCCTCTGGTAACCATCAGTTTGTTCTCTGTAGTTAAGAGTCTGTTTCTTGGTTTGTCTCCTCCCTCCATGTTACTTCTTTTTCTTTTTTTTTTAAGATTTTATTTATTTATTGAGAGAGAGAGAGAGAGACAGCAAGAGAGGGAACACAAGCAGGGGGAGCTGAAGGAAGGAGAAGCAGTCTCCCCCACTGAGCAGGGAGGCCAACTCAGGGCTCCATGCCAGGACCCTGGGATCATGACCTGAACGGAAGGCAAATGCTTACTGACTGAGCCACCCAGGCGCCCATTGTTTGTTTCTTAAGTTCCACATGTGAGCGAAATCATATGGTATTTGTCTTTCTTTGCTTGATTATTTCACATAGCATCATACTCTCTAATTCCATCCACCTTATTGAAATTGGCAAGGTTTCATTCTTTTTTATGGTTAAATAAAATCCCATTGTGTATATACCACACCTTCTTTATCCATTCTCTGTTGATGGACACTCAGGCTTTTTTTATAATAATCTGGCTAGTGTAAATAATGCTGCAATAAATACAGGGGTGCGTGTATTCCTTTTATTTAGTGTTTCTGTATTCTGGGGGTATACAGCATTCTACTTTTCCTGTTACTTATACAGTAAGATAATCAGGGGAAGGTGTATGGAAGTGTAGGGCTACACTTCCCTGTGTAGGGCTACACAGATTTGCAGAGATAGTTAACTAGAAAAATATTATAATGAAATTTCCAGGCATTGTTCAGAGCCCATTTAAGGTTGAAATTAATAATTTAGTGATGCCATTCTGTTCAGCAGGACAATTTTCTAGAAGATACAGGCATGGAGAAGCATGTTGGTCCATCTAGGGTGGAAGACTTAGATGGGGAAAAGAGTGGCGGGCAGGCTTAGGAGTTTTAAGAGTAGGATTGTAATGAATACTGTTGTATCTAAGATGCATTAAGAGGGGAAATGAAGAATGTGGACTAACGGGGGGCTTTCAACGGATTAGAGGTACTGATAAAGTGAAAAAAGTTAAGTTCTTGAACAGTCAAGCTGAAAGTACATCAGGCTGTAACTGGACAGAAGGATGTTCCAATTACTAATTTGTAACGCGATAACGTTTCTGGTGACAAGGTCCAGGTTTTTTATAGGATTGGGAGGCTGATGTAAAGGTCGCTAGAGATGAATCCCGGACGGTAACCGGGCAGTTTGACTGAAGTTATCAAGATGGAAGCTAGAGGGGAGAAAAGTAAGACAAGGAGCTGGATGTGGCAATAAACAGATGATCTCGAAGAGGCGGTTAAACAAGTGGCAAAGTCTTAAAAGTAAGCGTCGGAGAAGCAAGGGTTTTTACAAGAGGGGACCGTACTCGGCACAAAGCTCCCCGACCTTCTGTACCTGGGAAGTGAGAATACTAATTCTCCAGGGGATGAAGTATCCTTGGGGGACAGCCAGGTCTCAGTCGGAGAAGTTCAGAGAAAACTGATCCGGAAGCGGGAATCTCAGAGGACGATCGATTTGATAGCAGTGAACTGGGGAGGTAGGACCGAAGCAGAAGAAAACAGAGACACCCCTCGTTCTTAATTTACCTTCCTCCCAACCTGACGCTGCGCCACAACAGCACCCGCAACTAGAAAACAGGAGGAGAAGAGTGAACGCCGACCTGCTCTTTTCAACTCCGCGCGGAAGTCCTCGCACCGGAACGCCGCGGTGTCCGCGCTTTCCCATTGGCGAAAACTTCCGCTAGCGTCAGTCCGCTTCCGCCAACGACCCGGTCGGGCGGGGCCATCCCTAGAAGTCACTTCCGCCTGACCCCGCCCCTCGGTCCCTTTTTGGCCGCTTCCGGCCTTAGCCCCCGCCCCGTCCAGTGTGGCCCCGCCCCCGCCCCGCCCCGGGCTCGCGGCCCCGGCCCCGCGGCGCCGCTTCCGGTGCGGGCCCCGCCCCGGCTGTGGCCCCCGGCTGCGGAGGAGTCCGAGACGCAGCTGCTGCGCCGGGGCCTGAGCGGCCGCAGCCACCCCCGCCGGCGGACCCGGAGCGCCCCGCGCAGGTAAGGCGCGTGGGGCCCGGCGCCTTCAGCCGCGCGGGAGCGGGGGCTGTAGCAGGTGGAGAGACCGCCCGGAGGGGCGCGAGGGGAGGCAGGTGTGTGCGGGGGGAGACGCGAAGGCGCGGGCTGGCAGAGCACGGGGGCCGCGGAGGAAAAGTGAGAGCGCTGGGAGGAGACCCGAAGCGCCCTGCAACCCTCGGGGTGATTTGAGATAAAGAGATGGGAAGAGTAAGGGCCCCCGGGAACTGAGAGGGCGAGGATAGGTAGGGTTGGGGCGATCGAAGAAGAGCCAGCGGATTGGCTGGGAGGGCTCGGTGGGGTAAAAGTGATAGGGCTGTACTGAGGGGGGGGTCTAAAAAAGGGGGGGCTGGCGTAACCAGGGGAGGAGGTATGGGGCTTCAGGGGGACCAGGGCCAGAGGGATCCGGCTTCGAAGGTAGCGGGAATGGAAGGGGAGGTCGGGTTTAAAGCTACAAACAGTCCGTTGCGCCGGGCATGGTGGCCCGGGAACTTTAGGGGAAATGGGGGAGGGGGCCGCGTGAAGAGATGAAGTGGTTTAGATTTCTGAGACCCAAGTTTTCGAATTGTAGGCAGGTGGCATTGTTGTTTGGATCTTTCTGCTTAGGGACGGGGTGGATGGGCTCTTTGCGGGAGGGTGTGTGTATTGAGTTGTGGAACTGAGTCATCTCAATCTTACTAAAGAGGCAGTGAGACACCTCCCCCTCTGCTGGGGACAGCACACTGAGAAGATGGTGCCACAGGACAAGAAGCAGTTGTTCAAAGACTGGCAGGACTCTGTTGAAAAATGATTCCTCTTGTGATTGATCGCCTGTAATGATTATAAGGAAAATTAAAAATTTTAATTTTAATAAAAATTATTTGCTTTAGTCTCCATTATTTGCTCTATTCTTTAGTTTTTTCTTACGCTGATTGTTTTTATCCTAAATGAATGCTTTTGCCAGCTGGATTTAATGTGGGTGTAAATCTTTTCATGTGTTGTTACACTATAAAAAGGGCTAAAGCAGAATGGAAGCAGTGCGACAGGCATAACTCACACTTTCTCAAGTGCCAAGAGAGGAAGTAAAGGCAGTAAGAGGCAAATTGGAATTTGAATCTTTCACAGATTCCAAAAGGCAAAAGCAGTGCTTCTCAGATAAACAGACAATGAGAATTTTTATCCTTCCTTTTTTGCCTAGCTTTAAAAAATTGCACCTTTCCCCGCTACCCATTTAAAGATTAATAAATCCGAGCAGTTTTTATTGCTAGGGGTGTGATTCCTTCCCCATGAATTTTTGAAGATGTTGAAGGCATGTAGTATTTTTTTAATCTTAGAATCAGTTCTAAAGCAGTGAAACAATGCAAATATCAAGTCTCAACCTGTGCAGTGGAGCCTCTCTCATGTGATGATAACATTGTACGCCATGTTGCAAGTCCTGGTCACCTAAAATTTGCCCGTGCATAGTAATCCGTTCGGTTATGGAAACTTGCTGAGGAAACATAACTCAAGTGAGGTTAGATCTGGAGAGGAGGAAAGGAAAGGGGGAGCTAGAGTGGAGAAAAGGGTGTGAAAGGGGGCTGTGTTTGGAGACTGATTGGTAAGAATGCTGATAAACCTGCCCCCAGAATACTTTTGGCCTGAAAGCCTTTTCTGTTTGCGTTTTGTCATAGAATATCATAGTAGAAGCGAATCAGAAGGAAAAGGGCTGTGAAGAGATTTACTTGGCTGTTTATGAAAAAGAAGCATTAGCTTGTTGTTTAGGCAATATTGATATCTGTTTCAGTTTAATTAACTTTAAAATCTCCAGAGGAATTCCCCCCTGTTTGTTTTCTGAGTGACCACTGCAATTTGAAACTCTGGCCTCCTTGCATGTTTCTTTCTTTCATGTTGTTGAAATTGGATTCTTTTTGAGGCTGTAATGTACAGTTAGCGTGGCTCGGCCCACTTGAAAAGCAGGCTGGCAATTCGATCTGGGAAATTTGAAAAGTTTAAACCAAAGAGCAGTTTGCCGTGTTCTGCTTTTGTATGAGAAAACTCATTCTGTCTGCCTGATAGCTCCGTGTCTAGCTAGGATGCTACTTTCTTTCTCTGCTGGGCCTGGGAACGTGAGCCTCGTTCTCTCTTTTGTAGGCAGGCCCTTCTTTCCTTCATTATTGTGGTTTTCACACTCACAACCTTCGTACAGTGCAAACCCAGTTGCCTTTTCAGTAATAAAGAGGCTAATGTCTGATAATGTGAAGAAAGATCAGAACACAGAGGTTCGCAGGCTACATGCTATCAGGATTTACTTCTTTTTAAACCCACGGTCGGTCCGTCCACCACTGCTGAGATTCATCCCGCATTTCCTTTCTTAAATCCCGTTCTTCTTCACATGGTTCCCTGCCACTCCCCCCCACCCCGCCCCCCACCCCACTCCTCCTAGAACCCAGGCCTGGGAGCATATGTTTAGTGTTCAGAACTCCCCCCTTTACCAGAAAAAAGAAAGTCTTTTAATACCTGTTTTACCATTTTTTCCCCCTTGTTTCTCCTTCTTTGTGGTTTCTGTTAATCGCTTAAGGTTTAGACCCAGTGTGCCGGCTGAGCTGTCCCCAGCTTCAGAGCCATGCCCGTCGGCGGCTGAAGCTTGAGGCAGTGATGGAGCCCCTGGCGCGACAGAAGCAGCCGCGGCAGCCACCGCCACAGCAGGCCCCGCACCTGGCGCCTCTGCAGATGGATGCCAGAGAGAAGCAGGGGCAGCAGATGAGAGAAGCCCCGTTCTTGTATGCCCAGAAGCTGGTCGCACAGCAGACTCTCCTTTCTGCCCCCGCTGGGAGGCCATCTGGCAGCCCCGCCCTGGGTCCCTTGGCCAGAGGGCCACCAGCCGCCGCGCTGGCCCGAGTTTTTGAACGGAGCAACGTGAACTCCGAGCCCGAGGAGGAGGAGGGAGGTCTGGAAGACGAGGATGGGGATGACGAAGTTGCAGAGGTGGCTGAGAAAGAGGCCCAGGCCGGGTGCAAGTATTTCCATGTGCAGAAAGTGGTTCGCCAGGACCCCAGAGCAGTGCCCGGATCTGGTCTGCTTCCAGCACCAGGGCTTCCGCTGCGTGGACAGCAAGCTAAAGAAGACCATACCAAAGATGCTTCCAAGGCCCCACCTTCAGTCTCCACAGCTGGGCAGCCGAGCTGGAATCTGGATGAGCAGCTCAAGCAGGTCAGTCTTCATGGTGCAGGGGGTCATTTGTTCTTCCTAAAGGCTGGGCGAGAAGTGCCTGCCAAGGGCCTGCATCTCTGCCAGTCTGTGCCTTCACACCCCACCTCCGTGACCCAACAGCCTAGCCGTGAATAGACTTTGAGTTTTTTTCTCATACTTGTTTTCTTGATTATAGCAATGAAGTGTGCAGGTTACTCCTAATGTAGTTTCAAGTGGGATGTGAAAGAATGTCAGTACAGTCTGGTGTTTGTTTTTTTTTTTTTTTCAAAGGAAGGATGAGGTTGCAACAGCGTTATGAGGGATATCTAAACATGCAATGTGTGACTCTAATTACAGTTCTTTTACTGAAAGAACAGTCTTGCCTAAGACCGTTCCTTAGCTCCAGGCTAAACCAGGATCATGCTCTTTAAGGACAGTTTTGTTGTTTTGCTGACAAGAAGCGCTTGCGATGTGTATATTTTCCAACAATGAACATTGCAGACATTTCATTTCACCCTTACACCACCCCCTTTGAAACAGGAAGGGGTAGACCTCAAAATTCCCATTTTAGCCAAGGCAAGCTTAAGTGATTTTTCAAACATGGGTGAGCATCACAGTCATCACGGAAGTTTTAAAAAATACAGATTCTAGGATCTTAAAGAATTATCGTGGGGTGGAGCCTAAGGAATCTGTGTTCTTAACCGAGCCTTTGGCTTCTGATTGCTCTTCTCTTTCTGACCTGCAGTGCAGTTTTTCTTCACCCAAAGAATGGGAGTGCTGATGGGTTGTTCCAGGTTAAGTGACTCATTGATGCTTAGGGAGTTCGTGACAAAGCTGATAGTACCTGGGTACTCCCTATAAATACACGCTCTTCAGTGGCCCAGTGGTGCTCTTTGGAAATCCGTTGTGAAGAACTGTGGGTTTTCACAGGGCAGCTGAGAAGTCATCTAAGAAAGGTCCTTTGGAACCTGAAAAATCAGCGTCTTTGTAGAAAGAAGCCCCGTGTAGTTGATCAGAGTTTTAGCACAGCAGTGTTTGCGGTAGATTCCAGAGCCAGCAGAGTGGGGTTCAGTTCCTGTCTCTTCCATTTATTACCCTTGTGATCTCTCCGGAGAGCTGTCAGTCTCTCTGAGCGTGGGTCTTTCATCCCTGAAGTGAAAATGACGAAGCGTGGCTCCCAGGGATGGTGTGAGGTTGGACTGAGCTAGCGAGTGGTCGGTCGTAGTGCTCCCCCATGCTCCTCTCTGCACAGAGCACCATCCTCTGCTGCAGCCCCACGGATAGGCTCAGAAGCAGGCAGAAGATACCGAAGTGCCCCGGGGTTTTCCCTCGGCTCGCCCCGCAGTAGTGGCTGAGCCGGGACTTGGATCAGAGTCCCAGCTTCCACGACAGCCTGGCCGCCAGCCCAGACCCGCCTCCTGGCTGATTGCTTTAGTTTAGCAAAACATCTGTGAGTTGCCTGCAGCCCCCGCGCGGGCCTTGTGGCTGGCAGAGTTCCATGCCGGCCGCTGAGTCAGCTCGCGGCGGCATCCCGCCCTGACAGCACTGGGAAAGTTCAGGCCCGAGGCGGCTGGGCTGCCCCCGCCTTGGCAGCTGGCCAGCCTCTGCGTGTGTGCGGTCGTTCCTAGAAAGTGCAGCCGCGTGCGAGGAACAAGTGGAGCTCCAGAGCCTGTCTGTCTTCAGGAAGTGCAGCAGGTGTTGAGGTCAAGCCATTAGAGCTTTGAAAAAAGAGACTCTTGAGAAGCAGCGTGTGCGTGCACACTCGGGTGCACAGTGGCAGGCACCCAGCGCTGGGTTCTGGGCGCGGCGGCTCCGTGACTGCACAGCTCAGTGCTCAGGCGCTGGCTGTTGGTTTCTGAAACCCTTTGAGTTCATTTTAAGTTTCTGAGGCATACTCACTAATTATAGACTGCCTGGCAGAGCACTTGCCAGAATGTTTTATAAACACCAGCAAAGCTGAGACCGAATCTCATACCCTAAATTCCCCTTCACCTTGGATTTGGAGATCAGGAACTGGGTTAGGGGGTCATTGGGTAACAGTGACTTTGAAATCTCCGCTGCGCACCTCCTTTTCCTTTTGAATTTAATTTTACAAAATTGCTTTGCTCTGTGCCCACCTCCTTTGTCCAATCCAGCCTTTAAAGGAGTAAATAAGGGGTGTCTGGGTGGCTCAGTCGGTTAAGCATCTGCCTTGGACTCAGGTCATGATCCCGGGGTCCCTGGGATCCAGCCCCGTATCAGGCTCCCTGCTCAGCGGGGAGTCTGCCTCTCCCCTTTCTTCTCTCTTCCCCCCTGCTGGTGCTCTCTTGCTCCCCTCTCTTGAACTCTCTTGCTCTCTCACGCTCTCAATGAATGAGTAAAATCTTAAAAAAAAAAAAATAAAGAAGTAAATAATACGCTTAGGGATTAAAAAAACTTTTTTTAAAGTTGTGATTATGAAGTGGGGCTGAAAAGATATCCTTGAAGAGAGCCTGTAGAAACCATTACAGACCATGAAACTAGCTTTTTTATTGTTTACAGCCTTTTGTTTCTTATGCAGTTAACTTGTAGAGAGCAGAAATGGAGTATCCCTGGCTCCAGCAACAGTTACAACGATCTTCTGTGGGCAATACAAAATGACCTCACTGTCAGTGTGTTGCTGTATCCATTTTGTTCTTTTATACAACAGACTTTTTTATACAACAGATTTCTCTGGGCCTGAGCTCCATGGACTAAGGAACTCACAGTCTTAAGCAGAGGCCGTGTGGAAACCTCAAGGGGCATTGAGTCTCATTGGGTCTTGGGTTGCAGTAATTTCACTCTGTCCTAAGTTAGCTGAAGCCCAACTGCCCAGCCCTAGCTAAGCTGCAGATATTTTCTTTTTCCTTTTTTTTCTTAAAGATTTGTATTTATTTTTTTGAGACAGACAGAGAAGGAGCACGAGCGGAGAGGAGAGGGAGAAGCAGACTCCCCTCTGAGCAGGGAGCCCAGTGCAGAGCTTGATCCCAAGACCCCAGGATCATGACCTGAGCCAAAGGCAGGTGCTTAACCCACTGAGCCACCCAGGCTGCCTATGCTGCAGATATTTTAAAACAAGGTTTTGTTTCAGACATTCACATACCAGGTAATTTTGTCTACAGTGTAGCTATCATAGCTTGATAAATGAATAGAAATACTCAAAAAATATTTTGTAAGACTTTGGGGAGGGCAGTGTGCAGGTCAGCAGGCATCTGCCAACCAAAAACAAAATTTAGGGACGCCTGGGTGGCTCAGTCAGTTGAGCCACTGCCTTCAGTTCGGGTCATGATCTCAGGGTCCTGGAATCAAGTCCCATATCAGGCTCCTTGCTCAGCAGGGAGCCTGCTTCTCCCTCTACCTGCTCTGCCTACCGCTCCGCTTGCTTGTCCTTTCTCTTTCTCTCTCTCTCTCTCGGACAAATAAATAAATAAAATCTTTAAAAAAAAAAAAAAGCAATATTTAAAAAGCTTAAGGACTCTACAGATTATCTTTTGTTTTGTAATCCCTTTCTTAGAACATGTGAAGTCAAAATAATTTTATGGATTCTCTTTAAAAAAAACTCTCAGGAAATAATTGCTTCTTAAGGCCTGGATCGTTAGGCAGAGTATTATGACACCACAGTGATGGGAAGATGGATAATGCCATTGAGCCAAGCATTCTAAAGCCCATCAGATTTCGATGGGCCGAGTAAATAATTGTAAAACAAGGCAACAGACAAAGAGCCGAGTGTCCCTTCTCTCGAGGGAGATCAGTAGAGCCCTGTCAGCATACAACCAAGTGGGGGGTGTTGCTGGCCTATTAGGGGTGGTCTTCTGGCCTCCTGGGAAGAGGGTAGTGCAGGCAATACAGGCTTTGTCTGTCTCGAGGCTGTTAGTGGAGCCAGCTTTCTAGAAGAGCGTAGACTCCCTCCCAGAGAATGGAAGGATGAGCAATGGCTTGATAGGCATGGGGGAGCCGAAGTGCGTATGTTTGACTTTTTTGCATACTTGGGCAGTCACCTCGGTTACTGAGTGTGGGAAGGAGGAAGGATGGCTGGCTGACTGCTTGGTCTCTGGAATCTATTACCAAGACTTCCTCTAAGTAGAAAGGTGCCGTTTCTTGGGCTAGTCCTACTTTTCTTGGTTCATACTGCATGTCCTTGGGACATTTGATGCTTTTTGTAAAGCATCATTGCATGAGCCATTGGCCTGAATAAAAATAAAGTCCTAAGCTTTCCTCACTTTCCTTTGTAGGCCTATCTTGCACACCCTAGCTTCTACGAACGTCACAGTGGAATCCAGTCAGTGGTTCTAAATTGAGCTTGATCCCCCCTCACCCTGCTCCCAGATGGTGTTTGGCAGTGTCAGGAGACATGTTCGGCTGTCGAGACTGCGGTGGGGGGAGACGGGCTACTGGAGGGTCGTGAGTCGAGGCTCTGCCGGTAAACATCCTGTCCTGCACAGGATGGGCCCCCGCGACAGAGAATTACCTGGTCCAAAATGTCAGTGGTGCCGTGTTGAGAAACCCTGCTGTACATTGTGCAAGTAGAAAAAGAACATATGCCATCCTTTCATCAGATACTGCCCTAGACTCTGTCCCTTTGTGTTTCAGTCTCCGTCCCTGAAGAATTTGGCAACCTTGAGTTTTCGTCACACCTCCTTCCAGTATCTGTGTTGAGTTCATGTCTTTCCCCATAGTCACCTGGGTGACCAGACTGTCACTTCGGAGAGGATTATTGGGACCTAGAACTTGTGCTCTCTTACTTGGCTCGACCCATCGTGCTTCCAGCAGAGCGTTCCATGATGTCTAAGGTGTCTGTGGTGATTCGTGACATAGCTTGCTTGCCCTTTTAGACGTTAACCCCCAAAGGTTAAGGCATAAATCCTCAGCAGATGTGTTAATTAGTAACAGATTTAATTATTAAATCAACATTGGTTTTGGAGCCAGAAGATGTGGATTGAGATCCTGGCTCCAGTGCTCGCTCACCATAGTACTTGGGGCCGGGGCCCTAACCTGCTGCTCCGAACCCGTACATACCCGTATCCGGGAGGATGGAAGTCATCTTCCCCCACCGCGCTCAGCGGGTGCTTGTGAAGTTGTTACCAAGGTGGAAGAAGAGCACAAGTGTGAAAGATCTTGGTAAATTTATACCGTCATGCAAAGGTTGGGTCAGATTGGTGTGAGCGCTGAAATACTTTTTGAAGCTGTAATTCTTCAGTCGTTCCTACTCTTGTAGGTAAGATGCTCCATAGATCCTAGACACAGCTCTGAAACAGTTCCTTTTCAAGTTTCCCAGAGCTGTGACCAAACTCTCATATTCTGGAGTTCTCTGAAACACTTCCGGATTATGGGAGCTGAAACCATTGCACTTTTTTTTTGAGTCAGCACTTTAAAAGCTGCTTCTTTCCACGTTAAAATAGGGGTATGTACTTGTTTCTTCTTTAGGTAGAACTAAGCTTTATTTACATTGAATTCTTTTTTTTTTTTTTTAAGATCTTATTACTTATTTGAGAGAGAGAGCACAAGCAGGGGAAGGAGCAGAGGGAGAAGCACACTCCCCACTGGAGTCTGATGTGGGGCTCGATCCCAGGACCCAGAGGTCACAACCTGAGCCAAAGGCAGTTGCTTAACCAACTGAACCACCCAGGCGCTCCATATTTACATTGAATTCTTATAAATACATGATCATGACTTAACTGAGGTCCTTATCCTTCTTACCAAACAGATCCCACCACCCACATCGGAGATCCCACCCCCCTCCTAATTTTCAGGGACTTGCACCATCAGAAAAAGACCTATTTGCCTGACTTTTTGGACCCACTCGCTTCTGAAGCTTTTTCCATATTCATACATGTTCTGCTGTCTCCCACATTTATTATTTTTCTTAAAGGCTTTATTTATTTGAGAGAGAACATGAAAAGCGGGGAGGGGGGGCCAGAGGGAGAAGCAGGCTCCCTGCTGAGCAAGGAGCCAGATGCGGGACTCGATCCCCGGACCCCAGGATCATGACCTGAGCTGAAGGCAGTTTGCCCAACTAACTGAGCCACCCAGGCACTCTGTCCCCTACATTTAAAAACAACAACAAAAAAACGCCTTTAATCAATAGATCTGTCTGGTTCATTTGCTACAAAGGAATTAGGAGTCATTTTTTAAAAACTTTCCCTTGCGGACACCTCTCTTTCCAGGTTAGTTCTCATCGTCTCCTCTCCCCACAGCAGAGCCTCTCAGAGGCGTTGTTTGCACTCCTACCTCCTCTCTGTCTCCTCCAGCTCACTCCTCAACACCCTTCAGTCTAGACTCTGACTCTTCCATGTTCCAGAACTTCCTCTTGGTGAGGCCTCCCAGTGACCACCACGTTGCTAAGCCCAGCCCACCCTCACCTCACTTGATTTCTCAGTGGTATTGAACACAGTAGACCCATCTCCTTGAAACATTCTCTTCCTTTGCTTTCTGTACCCCCTCCGTTGGTTTATTTCCCTTTCCCACTAGGACCCCGAGTTCCCCAGGGCTTAGTCTTAAACCCTCATCTCTATATGCCCCCTCCCCGGGCAAGTTCTTTCAGTCTCACAGTTTTAAATACTATCCACAAGCCATAGACTCCAGTATGCATTGTTTGAGCCCATGTTTCCATTCTGATCCTAACCGTTGTATTCCCAACTACCTTGTTGACATTTCCACTTAGATATTTTACGGGCATCTCAAGTTTTAACACCTATAAACCTAAACTCTTGATTTCCAACCTAGTCCCTTAGAGTTACTTCCTTCTTAATTTTTCCTTCTCTGTAAAGGACATTTCTCTCCATTTGGTGATTCATAGCAGAAGCCTTAGAGTTGACTGTCTGTTATACCTCCTACTCTGTCACTCCATCTGGTGAGGTCCAGTCACCACCAAGTCTTATCATTTCTCCCATTTAAATGTCTAGAATTCTGCCCCTTCTCTCCTCCACTATCACCTACCTAATCCAGGCTACCTACCTCCTGCCTCCTGCCGGAGCTATCAACAAGTGTCTGTGCCTTCCCCCCCCCATTCTAATCCATTCTCTACACTGTAGCTGGAATGATCTTCTGAAAAACAAATCAGATTATGTCACTCCTTTAATGCCATCCAAGTATGATGTCAGTTGCTCTAATTGTAAAAGCCAAAATCTGCATAATCTCTCCCTGCCGGTTTGTCAGCCTCACGTTTTCAAATGTCCTCACCAATCACTGTATTACTCCCAACTACCCTGGCCCTTAGTATGCTGGTCCTGCCTAGAACACGCCTCCAGGCTTAATCTGCCCAGCCTTCAGCTCTCACCTTAAACATCACTTCCTCAGTGGCACTGTCTTCACCTTTAGTGTAGATGAGATTATATGCTGTCATTGAACATTATCCTTTAATATTTGTGTGGTTGGCTGGTTGGTATCTGATTCCTGTACTAGATGGTAAACTCTAAGAGAACAGGGACCGTACTTGCCTTGCTTATCACAGATTCTGGTGTCCAGCAGAGTGGTGGCAAATAATAGGGGCTGAATAAACATTTGTGTCTTCCACTGTCTTTTACTTTGCCCTGTTTTTGTTTCCGTTTTGTTAATGCGAATGGCACCATTTCATTTTTTTAGAGCAGCCTTAGGTTCACAGCAAAACTGATGGATATCCCGCCCCTGTCCCAGCCTATGCGCAGCCTCCCCCACTATCAAAATCCCAGGCTGCACTGAGACATCAGTATCACCCAAAGTCTGTAGTTTATCTTAGGGTTCACTCTTGGTGTTGTATGTTCTGTGGGTTTTGCCAAATGTGTAATGGCATATATCCTCCACTGTAGGGTCACACAGAGTAGTTTCACTGCCCTGAAAATCCTCTGTGCTCCACCTATTCATCCCTCCTTCCCCTTAAACCCCTGGCAACCCCTGATTTTTTTTTTTTTTTTTTTTTTTGGTAATTGTCTCCATAGTTTTACCTCTTCACATAGCTATAATCGTGAGTATACAGCCTTTTCAGATTGGCTACTTTCACTTAGTAATATACATTTAAGATTCCTCCATGTCTTTTCATGGCTTGATGGCTCATTTCTTTTTAGCTTTGACTGATATTCCATTGTCTGGATATACCAGTTTATCTGTTCACCTATCGAAGGACATTTTCGTTGCTTTGGCAATATGAAGAAAGCTGCTATAAAGATCTGTGTACAGCTCATTTGGTACAACTGAGGATTATGTGTTAGGAACACAACTGCTGGATTATGTGTTAAGAGTGTGATTAGTTTTATAGGAAACTGCTAAATTGTCTTCCAAAGTGGCTGTATCATTTTACATTCCCACCGACAATGAGTTAGGGTTCCACATCCTTGTCAGCATTTGGTGGTAGTAATGTTTAGTATTATTCTGGGTTTTTTTTAAATTGAAATTATCATTGAGATAATTATAGATTCACATGGTGTTATAAAAAGAATAATTAAAAAAAAAGAATAATTTAGAGAGATCCTCATACACTTTGCCCAGTTTTCCCCAATGGTAACTTTTATTTATTTTTATTTTATTTTATTATTATTATTATTATTATT
>CM053609.1:23818908-23836417 GCA_028646535.1 Procyon lotor | reverse complement strand
GGGCCAGCTCAACAGTGTCGAGGGGTCCCCAAACAAAGCATCTCGGTCTCCAGCCCAGGGGAACAGGCTCTGTAAGGGAGGGCGGCGGCAGCCAGTGCTCGCTGATGGCCATTTACAACCCTCCCAGCCTCTCCTACTTGAGAACCCTCTTAACCGCTTTGATCTCCCCAGGAGCTCACAGGAAACTGACAGTTTGTTCCCAAACACCCACCCAACACTAGCTTTGGCTACTATATCCACATTCAGCTTCTTTTCCCCAGGGAAGCCACAGCGTTGTGCCTTTAAATCCCTCAAAAATGGCAGCAGAAGGAGGCTGGGGGAAGGAGAGAGGAGCGGCAAGCTGCTGTTTGTGTATCTTCTGTGCAGCGAGGGTTGGGCCCTGGGTTTAGCAGGCATTTTCTCGCTGAGCCGGGCGGAGAGGTGGTTGCTTTAGAGAACAGTGGCTCAAAGAGCAAATCACGTAACTGGCCCCAGGGTCTCAGAGTTTCCAAGTGGCAGCACAACATAAACTTCCCGGTTGGCTGGCCCTCTCTGGTACGCCATTCTGCCTGGTGGGCGGGAAGAACGGCAGAATGTTCTCGAAGGGATATCAGGAAAGGAGAGAGGGAAGAGGAGAAAATCCTCTCGGCTACAGAATACCTACAATGCCAAGTCATGGCCCCCGGGGCTCCTCTCGAAGGGAGATTCTTTTATTTCCTGATTCATCTCATGGATGACCTCTGGGAAGGCCAGCCAACGGGGAAACCAGCCTTCACACAGCATCAGCGGGAGGCTTATCTAGGGCGCCAGGAGCGTGGGTACTAGAGTAAGAATTGCTAACCTTTCACCACTACTTCCAAAACAGAACATCTGGGGCAAGATCGCCCCGTCTTCCCCTGGGGCCAGGGCATCAGGGGAAAGAGAAAGAGAGATAAGTAGGTTTTGCCTCTGGGAGGATGAGTGGAATATGGCACCTAGCACTGTGACTCACACATAAAAGGCCTTTGAAAGCAAAGCAGTCTAACCTGACTGCTTCTCAAAATTAACATTAACAAAATTAACATAGCTTCCTCAATACCTCAACCCTGGAAGATCAAGACAGAGGGGAAATATATTCACTCCTTAAAAATCTAAAAAGCTACCTTGTAGAAGAAAGGTGTTTTTTGTTTTTTTTCCTTTTTTCTGTAAAGCCCCGGAGGACAGAACTAGAGTCACGGGGCAGAAGTTGCCAGGAGGACAACTTTGGGTGGGCAGACTTAGGATTTCTCTAAACCATCTGAACTGCCCAGGGATGGAGGGGGCCTTCTCAGGAAGGGGGTAGCTTCCTGTCCCTGGATGGCCATCTGTCTGGGACGTCATGCTGTGGAATCCAACATGAGACCGGGCTGGATGAGAGGGCCTCTAGGGGCCCCTTCTGTCCTGAGAAGCAAAAACCCTGTGACAAATTCATTCAACGCTGATTTCCTGAGGACCCACGCCAGGCAGAGCCTTGTGCAAGCCGCTGAGAATACCCCCAAGCCCCCAAAAGAGTTTCTCCCCACTGGGAGTTTTACCGCGGAGTTGGAAAAACAAGCAGGGCACGCACAGCATTTAATAGAGCAAGCCAAAGTGCCAAAACACAAAGTGCCCAGGAGGTGGAAGAAAGGAGGGCGCCTAAGAGGGGGAGATAACGCCAGCCTAGAAGAATGGGCTGAGCGGAGATTTACAGTGTAAATGAGCACGGACGGGGGGGATAAACAAGGCGTGTTGTGGCAGGGAGGATGCGAGTCTGAATAGTTGAGGTGGAAACAGGCTGTGAGATGCCTTGAATACCAGGAGGAAATTTAAACTCTCAACTGTGAACAGGAGGGAGGCAGTGGATGTTTTCCAAACAGAAAAATAAACAATTAAAGCGGCGTTTTAGATGACTTTAATGACCCACTTTTGTTGGAGAAAACGCAATCTAAATATACAAATGTATGTAGACACTATTTGGATTGAGTTTATGGGGGATTTTCACTTTTCAATTTTTCATTATATTCGCTCACATTCAGACATCGGATCACCCAGGACATACCAGATACCGTGAAGGGTTCTGAGGGAAAAAGAACAAGACGGTTAAGAGCCTCTGACCTCGTGGAGCTTAATGGAGAGAGAATTAAAAAAACAATCGCTTATTTTCCTAGATGGACTTTGACCGGTCTGTCAAGCCCCATCACTTACTCTCCGGCTCTCTCTGGCCCCCAGTGAAGAAAATCTGGATTGCAATGAAGTGACAGAATAATTTAGTGAAATAACACCTTCACGGTACATAGTCTCTCCGGTAAGGGAGCAGTACGACTCCTCATTTAACAACAGGCACTTTGAATGGGCCTCAGTAATGACTTGCAATGTCGACATACTACTTTGTAAACTGCACAGAAGACCAGAGAGGGGAAAGCCAACACTAGGGCTGGCTGGCTGGGCCAGAGCCATGCAGAATCCGGGGTGGGGTGGGGGGCAGTAGGACCAGGGAGAAATGACGGGAGCTGTACTCAAAGGACGAAAAGAGAAAGAGGATAAATGTGAATCTTATCATGGGAAAGGTACGTTCTGGGGCGCCTGGGTGGCTCAGTGGGTTAAAGCCTCCGCCTTCGGCTCAGGTCATGATCTCAGGGTCCTGGGATCGAGCCCCCCATCGGGCTCTCTGCTCTCTCTCTGCTTCCCCCCCGCCCCCCCCCCCGCCTGCCTCTCTGCCTACTTGTGATCTCTCTCTGTCAAATAAATAAATAAAATCTTAAAAAAAAAAAAAAAAAGGTACATTCTGATAGAAAGGGACAGACCCTGGGCAGGGAATCAAGCAGGAAGCCTTTGAGCAGTAATGAAAATAGACCACTGTGTCTGGTGGATGGGGTGTGTGAGACAGAGAATATCATACAACCCTGGAAGAAGCCAGGTTATAGCAGCTGGCAGTGGCAAGAGCCAAGCTTCTAGGGAGGAGAAAGGGAGAAATTCAACCAGTGTTTCCTGACCCGAGAAGGCTACGTTGGGCCTTTCTTTTTTACTGGGATTTGGGAAAAGGAAGGGAAAAAAAAAAAAAAAAAAAAAAAAAGGCACAACCAGACCACACCTCTAAGATCTTAGGAGCCAGCACTACATTCCTTAGAGCTGTACCTCCCCAGAGACAGGAGCGCCTGACTTTAAAAGCAATTAAGTATCTAGGCTATTTTAGGATTACTCCTTGACCACCTGGAATATCTTATTAAAGCACAGCTCAGATGTCCAAAGCAATTTTAGTTCCCATTCCTCACTCCTCCCCAAGGCAAGAGTTAACCCTTTCCTTCAGATTGGAAGTGCAGAGGTAAGCTTGCGACTCTTCACTCGGGCTCCCCACACCCCGAAACCTCAAAGAAACTGTCCTGTCCTTAGAACACCATCACACATACTGACAACCCTTATAGAGATTCTTGAGTGTTCTCTGAAAAAACGGAACAGTAATGTGCTTCCTTTCTGTCTACTCTATAATCTAATAGATTCTGAACCCCAAGGTCAAGGATCTGGGCAAATTCCTGGGGCCTGAATCTCAAAGTAGTCATACGCAAAGGAACTAGACTTTAAAGGGGCTGATCTCAAACTCATGGATACTATTTAATTGCTTTGAAATATAAAATGTAACCAAAGTATTTAGGCTTAATATTGCTGCTGTTACTATTGTAATTTTTTTAATAAGCAACCCATAAACTACTTTCTCTTTGGCTAGACCCGGTCCTACTGTAGGTTTGACCTCTACCAATCACACTGTGATGGCTCTACTGCTGGCCAGGTTGATGGTGTTAAAGGTCCAATTCCCAGGTCTTGGTAGGAAGGAAAGAAAAACATCTTTGCCCTCCCATCACTTTTAACCGATTCCAGGAGGTAATGAGACATGCACAAGGGGCTAATGGGCAGGATTACAGAAGAATCCTAAGAGGCGACTGAAGCCCCAGGAAGTAAAACAGATATTGTTATAAGCAACACTGTTGGACTACAAAACCCGCCTGATAAGATCAGGATTACTGCTCCTAGCTAAATGGCTCAGGTCCTGGAAGCACTAGAGTTATAATTATCAGATGCACACCTTCCGCTGTCAGGTAACTTTAGCAGGAACCAGAAGGCGCCTCCCCCACCTCTTACTAGCAGCAAAGATCAATTCAAACTCGGTGGCTTGGAAAAAGAGCTAAGGGACACTTTCCTGATTAAGCAGTAGAAAGGAGGAAGTGTGGGGGAGGGGAGAGGACAGCAGTCCTACCCTTCCCAGTCTAGGCACACAATCCCTCTGGGCCATAGCCAAGAGACTGCCCAGAAACGGGGTATTCCCACAAAGGGAGGAAGAGAAACTAAAGTGCAGTGTTGGTGAAGAGGATACCCCTCTGCCGAAGAGTGAGCCGGCCAGCCCAGCCAAGTCTAAACGGAGCAAAATCCCAACTCCTACTCCCGACAGAATTCCAGTAGTCAGCCCCGCTCATTCCGCCCTGCAAGCTACCTGCCCCTGAACGTCCACGACGGCCGCTGCCATCCAGTTAACACCACAGAGCTATGAGGGCCAGCAGTGGAGAGCTGAGGAGAACACCTTATCTGATCTTCATCTGACAGAAGGGGAAACTGAGATCTGAAGGGGTTAGGGAACTTGCCCAAAGTCAGTGTTTGAGAAGCTTTTTTCATGAAAATTGACAAAACTTTTGTTTTCGAGCTACATTTTTTAAAAAAAGAATTATTTACTTCTGAGAGACAGAGAGAGAGAGAGAAGGCGCGAGGGTGTGTGGGAGCGGGGAGCAGAGAGAGAGGGAAAGGGAGAATCTCAGGTAGGATGCCTGCGGAGCCTGACGCGGCCTGATCCCAGGACCCCAAGATCATGACCTGAGCTGAAACCAAGAGTAGGACACTTAACGGACTAAGCCACCCAGGTGCCCCACAAATACATTTTTTTTAAACGAAAGGTTTTATTTTTAACTAATCTCTACACCCAACATGGGGCTCAACTCACAACCCCAATGAATGTCAATACCCAAAGAACAAAGCCCCGGGGATAAACTCAGGAGGCCCACCGCAGGCTAAATGGCGAATTGGAGAAAAGCAAATATTTAAAAAGAAAGTGGGCTTCAGGTTCTAAAGATAGTTCTATTAAAGGGACCCAGAAGGCAACAGAAACCATTTCCCAAAGACAGCAGTTTAATTTTAAGGTTCAAAAGGGTAACAGAAAAGTGTACGTTAAAAAAAAAAAAAAAAAAAAAGCCCATCATGCTTATTCAATTTTACAAATTAACCAAGCTTTGAAAAATGGTAAGATTCAATGGTAACGAGGGTTGGGGGAGTGGGATCCCCCATATTCCCATAATGGAAATGTAAAATTGTTCTACATTTCCAGAAAGTCACTTGCCTCAAAATGCCCACCCTGATAAAAACAGCAGCAGGAACAACGGATAATAATTGGGTACTTACTACATGCCAGGTCCTTTTTCGGTATTTCTCGTGTATTAAACATTTAAACTCCAGCACAGTTCTGAGGGGCTACTATAAAGTCCCCCATTTTTCAGACAGGAAAAGCAAAGCACAAGGAAGGGATGAGGACCTGGCAGAAGGTTGCAAAGCAACCGAACGGAGGAGTTGAGAAGTAAACACACCTCTGCTTATAACCGCTTCATTGTCCCAGTCTCCTCCTAATCTTGTAATTCCGTCCTATGAATCCATCCTAAGGAATGACTAGAAATACCGGAGAGGGGCGCCTGGGCGGCTCAGTGGGTTAAAGCCTCTGACGTCAGCTCAGGTCATGATCTCGGGGTCCTGGGATCAAGCCCCAAGTCTCAGGCTCTCTGCTCAGCGGGGAGCCTGCTTCCCCACCCACCCCTCTGCCTGCCTCTCTGCCTACTTGTGATCTCTCACTGTCTGTCAAATAAATAAATAAAACCATAAACAAACAAATAAATAAATACAGGAGAGATTTATAATAACAAAATAGAAATAGCCCAGCTACCTGATATTAAGGCCAATAGGCAACACGTGAAGATCCTATCTGTGGGGACAGAACACTGCTCAGCCAATCAGAGAGCCTTGCTTTTGCAAACCGTCTGATCCCTACCTCACGTCCTTCCCATTAATCCTAGATGTAGTGAAGATCTACGTATAAAAATGTAATCATAAAATTATAATAATAGATATTTATAACCCTAGGGAGAAGGGGACCTTTTTAAATATGAGAGAAACCATAGAGAGAAAGATCAGTTGATTTAGCTACTTCAAAATTTAAACTCCTACCTGATGAAAGAATTACAATATGAAAGACCAGCAACTGTGAAAAATACTTGCCACATAAAGACAAAGAGCCTATGTACAAGAGCTATTACAGCTAAATAAAATAAAGTTAACAGAATAGAAAAATGGGTAAAGGCAACAAAAGACAGCAAACAAAAACTGAATATAGCAAAAGCAGGACTAAGAGGGAAGTTTACAGCAGTAACACCTACATTAAAAAAGATGTCAAACAACCTAACTCTACACATCAAAGAACTAGAAAAAGAACAACAAACTAAGCCCAAGTTAACTGAAGGAAGGAAATAATAAAGATTAGGGCAGAAATAAGTAAGACAGGCACTAGAAAAACAACATCAACAAAAACTAACAGTTGGTTTTTTGAAAAGGTAACAAAATTGTCAAACCTTTGGCTAAACTAAGAAAAAAAGAGAAGACAAATTTATTTAAATTCAGAGATGAAAGACAGACATTACAATGGTTGTCTAAGAGGCTACTCTGAACAATTATATGTAAACAAACTGGAAAATATAGAGGGAATGGATAAATTCTTAGAAACTGACCACCTACCAAGAGTGAATCAGGAAGAAATAGAAAATCTGAACTGACCTAGAACTAGAAAGAAGACTGAATCAGAATCCAAAACCTTCCAACAAAGAAAAGCCTGGAACCAGATGGCTTTGTAAGTAAATTCTACCAAATATTTAAAGAATTAACATCCAATCCTTCCCAAACTCTTCTAAAAACTTAAAGAGGAAGGAATACTTCCAAATTCATTTTATGAGCTCAGCATAATTCTGATAACAAAGTCCAAAAATTACACAAGAAAACTACCTGATGAATACAGATGTAAAATTCTTCATAAAACACCGGTAAACCACAATCAACAGCACATTAAAAGGAGCATATACCGTGACCAAATGGGATTCATGCCATGGGATGCAAGGATGATTCAACACACAAAAATTAATCAATGGGATATACCACATTAACAGATGGAAGGATAAAAATCACATGATTATCTCAATGGATGCAGAAAAAAATTTGACAAAATTTAACATCCTTTCATGACAAAGATACTCAATAAACTAAGAACAGAAGTAAATTACAAATTACCTCAACATTTTAAAGGCCATGAATGAAAAGCACACGCCTAACACCATACTCAATGGTGAAAAACTAAAGGCTTTTCCTCTAAGACCAGGAACAAGGCAAGGATGCCTACTCTTGCCATTTCTATTCAACACAGTACTAGAAACTAGTAGGAGCAACTAGGCAAGAAAAAGAAATAAAAAGCATCCACATTGGAAAGGAAGAAGTAAAGTTATGTCTATTTGCAGATGACATAATCTCATATGTAAAAACTCTAAAGATTCCACACACACAAAAACCCCAGTAGAACAAGAAGTGTTAGATGTCTGCCTTTGGCTCAGGTCATGATCCCAGAGTTCTGGGATCAAGCCCTACATCAGGTTCCCTGCTCAGCTGGAAGCCTGGTTCTCCCTCTCCCACTCCTCCTGCTTGTGTTCTCTCTCTCACTCTCTCTGTCAAATAAATACAAAATCTTAAAAAAAAAAAAATAAAGAAAAAAAGAAAAAAGAACTAAGAAGTGAATTCTGGGAAGTTGCAGGATATAAAATCAACATACAAAAATCAGCTGTGTCTCCATACACTAACAATGAACAATCCAAGAAGGAATTTATGAAAAACAGTCCCATATTCAATAGCATCAAACAAATAAAATACTTAGGAAAAAACCTACCCAAGGAGGTGAAAGACTTGTGTACTGAAAACTACAAAATACTGCTGAAAGAAATTAAAGAAGATACAGAACAATAGAAAGACATCCTCGGGTTATGGATGGGAAGACTTAATGTTGTTACAATATCCATACTACCCAAAGATATATATAGGTTCAATCAACCCCCACCAATATCCCAGTGGCATCTTTTAAATAGAAATAAAAGAACTATTCTAGAATTCTTACGGAAGCACAAAGGACCTGGAGAGCTGGATCAATCTTGAGAAAGCACAAAGCTGAGGCCTCATACTTCCTCATTTCAAAATATACCACAAAACTACAGTGATCAAAACAGTATGGTATTGGCATAAAGACCGATATTACAGACCACTGGAACAGAACACACAGTTCAGAAATAACCAACACACATATGGTCAGTTGATCTTTGACAGAGTACCAAGAACACACAACAGGGAAAACAGGGAAAGGATAGTCTCTTCAACAAACGGTGCTGGGAAAGCTGACTATCTACATGGATGAAAGCTTTGTGACATTAGTCTTGGCAATGATTTCTTGGATAGCACACATGCAACAACAGTAAAAATAGACAAATGGGACTACAACAAAATAAAAATCTTTTGCACAGCCAAGGGAACCATCAAGAGAGCAAGAGGCAACATACGGCATGGAAGAAAATATGTGCAAATCATATAGCTGATTAAAGGTTAATATCCAAAAGATATAAGAAACTCCTACAGGGGCACCTGGATGGCTCATTCGGGTAAGCACTCAACTCTTGATTTTGGTTCCGGTCATGATCTTGTGGTCATGAGAGGGAGCCCCATGTTGGGGTCCACGCTGAGCAGGGAGTCTGCTTCTCTCCCTCTTCCTTACCCTCTGCACCTCTCCCCAACCCTCCTCAAATAAATAAATAAACCTAAACAAAAGACAAAAACCAAAAAACTCCTACAACTTACGGCAAAAAAAAACACCCCTCCAAATAACCCTATTACAAAGGAGGCAAAGACTTGAATAAACACTTCTTCAAAGAAGACATACAAATTGCCAACAGACACACGAAAAGATGCTCAACAACACTCATCATTAGAGAAATGCAAATCAAAACCAGTAAGGTATCACCTCACATCTGTTAGGATGGCCTCTATAAGAACAAAGGGAAAATACAAGTATTGGATGTGGAGAAACTGGAATCTTTGTGCACTGTTAGCAGGAATGTAAAATGGTACAGCCAATGTGGAGAACAGTATGAAGGTTTCTGAAAAAAATTAAAAACAGAACTACCATATTATACAGTAATCCTAGTTCTAGATATTTATCCAAAAGAATCAGGATTTCTTTTTTTTTTTAAAGATTTTATCTATTCATTTGACAGAGACAGAGAGTACAAGCAGGGGAGAAGCAGTGGGAGGGGGAGAAGCAGGTTCCCTACTGATCAGGAAGCCCAAAGCAGGGCTCAATCCCATGGACCCTGGGATCATGACCTGAGCCGAACGTAGATGCTTAACCGACTAAGCCACCCAGGAGACCCAAGAATCAGGATCTTAAAGAGGTATCTTCACTCTCATGCTCGTTGCAGCATGGTTCACAATAATCAAGATATGGAATCAACTTAAGTGTTCACTGACGGATGAATGAATAACGAAGATGTGGTAAACCAGAAATAAACTCATGCTTATATGGTCAATTAATCTATAACAAAGGAGGAAAGAATACACAGTGGGGAAAAGACAGTCTTTTCAATAAATGGTGTTGGGAAAACTGGACAGCATGCAAAAAACATGCAAAAGAATGAAACTGGACCACTTTTTTACACCATACACCAAAATAAACTCAAAATGGATTAAACACCTAAATGTGAGAGGCACCTGGGTGGCTCAATGGGTCAAAGCCTCTGCCTTCGGCTCAGGTCATGATCTCAGGGTCCCGGGATCCAGCCCCACGGTGGGCCCTCTGCTCAGCAGGAAGCCTGCTCCCCACCCCACCGCTTCTGCCTGCCTCTCTGCCTACTTGCGATCCCTCTCCTCTCTGTCAAATAAATATTTAATAATATTTTATTTTTACTCTCTGTCAAATAAATAAATAAAATCTTAAAAAAAAAAAAAAAAAAAAGACCTAAATGTGAGACCTCCGACAATTAAAATCCTAGAAGAAAACACAGAGTAACTTATTTCACATCAGCCCTAGCAACATTTTCTAGATATGTCTTAATAGGCAAGGGAAACAAAAGCAAAAACAAACTACTGGAGTTATACCAAAATAAAAAAACTTCTGCACAGCAAAGGAAACCATCAACAAAAGACCACCTACTGAATGGGAGAAGATATTTGCAAATGATATATTCGATAAGGAATATCCGAAATATATAAAGAACTTATACAATTCAATACCACCCAAAACCCAAATAGTCTGATTTGAAAATGGGCAGAGGACCTGAACAGACATTTTTCCAAATGGTGGTCCACAGACACATGAAAAGATGCTCAACATCACTAACCATCAGGGAAATGTAAATCAAAACCACACTGAGATAGCACCCTACACCTGTTAAAATGGCTAGACTCAAAAAAACAAGGAGCGCCTGGCTGGCTCAGTCAGTGGAACATATGACTCTTGATCGCAGATTGTGAGTTCAAGCTCCATGTTCAGTGTAGAGATTACCTAAAAATAAAAATCTTAAAAAAAAAAAAAAAAAAGACAAGAAATAACAAGTGTTGGTGAGAAAGTCGAGAAAAAGTAACTCTGGTGCACTGTTTGTGGGAATCAATGTAAACTGGTGCAGATGCATTAGTAAGGAGGTTCCTTAAAAAATTAAAGACAGAATGATCTAGTAAATCCACTACTGGATATTTACCCAAAGTAAATGAAAACACTAATTAATAGACATGTGCACTCCTATATTTACTGCAGTATTATTCATTATTTACAAGAGCCAAAATGTAGAAGCAACCTACGAGTCCACTGACAGATGAATGGATAAAGAAGATGCAATATGTGCAAGTGCTCACGCGCGCGCGCGCACACACACACACACACACACACACACACACGAGGACTATCATTCAACTATAAAAAAGAATAAGATCTTGCTATTTGCAACAACCATATGGTTTCACTTCTACGTGGAATCTAAAAAAACAAATGAATAAACAAAACAAACAAAAAGCGGAAACAGACCCATAAATACAAAGAATGAACTGATGTTGCCAGAGGGGACGGAGATAGGAGGACGGGCAAAATGGGTGAAGGGGAGAGGGAGACAGAGGTTTCTGGTTATGGAAGGAATAAGTCCTGGGGATAAAAGGTGCAGCATGGAGAATCTAGTGGATGATATTTAACAGTGTTGCGTAGTGACAGATGATAGCTCTACCTGGGGCAAACACAGCATAAAGTAGAGACTTGTGCAATCAACTATGTTGTACACCTGAAACTAATGTAACATTGTGTGTCACCTCTACTCAGTTGCAGAATACTAATGAGTCATTAAAAAGAAAAAAATCCTATAGGAAGTGATAACATGGATGAACCTGGAGAGTACTGTTAAATAATGTAAATCTTTCAATAAAAAGTTAAGTGTAATGAAAGTGAACTAAGCTAGTTATAGAAAGACAGATACTGACTGCATGATTCCACTTACATAATGTAACTAATCAAACTCATCAAAGCAGAAAGGAGAATGGTGGGGCGCCTGGGTGGCTCAGTGGATTGGCGCCTCTGCCTTCGGCTCAGGTCATGATCTCAGGGTCCTGGGATCGAGCCCTGAATTGGGCTCTTTGCTCAGCAGGGAGCCTGCTTCCCCCTCTCTCTCTGCCTACCTCTCTGCTTACTTGTGATCTCTCTTTGTCAAATAAATAAAAATCTTTAAAAAAAAAAAGATGAAAATATTGTGTTTATAGTTAATGTGTACTGTACACTTAAAATTTTGTGAGGAGGGTAATCTTGTGTTTTTTACAATTAAAAAAAGAAAGAAAAATGGCCAAAGGCCACAAGCAGGATAAGACGAGAACAAATAAAAAAGGCAAACAGGAGAAGATAATAATATACATATACCCTCTGATAAAACAAACTCAATCTCTAGGATAATCACACCTACCATGGAAATGCAGACACAAGGGAAGAGGGTTTCGCAGCATCTACAAAGATAGTTTAATTTATACTAAACACACACACACTCACTCTTCCCTAACACATTCTGTAACTACACAGTTAAGTATGTAAATATGTAGGAAAAGCCCTAGAAGCTGATTCATGCCAACAGCAGCCTCCTGTCAGATAGGGTGGGGAGGGATGGAAGGGAGCAGAATAGGCAACGGAACACTGTATTTTTTTCAACTATACATTTTTGGGGCGCCTGGGTGGTGCAGTCATTAAGTGTCTGCCTTTGGCTCTGGTCATGATCCCGGGGCCTGGGGATCGAGCCCTGCGCATCGGGCTCCCTGCTCAGCGGGAAGCCTGCTTCTCCCTCTCCCACTCCCCCTGCTTGTGTTCCATCTCTGTCAAAGAAATAAATAAAACCTTTAAAGAAATAAAAAATAAACTATAAATTTTTATTCTTAAAATTCCTTCCTATGTGGTATTAATTTTCCTGAGCATCTATTCATATTACTTGTATAATTTTAAGATAAATGCTTATAAAGATATTAATATATAGCTCATTATAAACACATAGGGAAAGACAGCCATAATACTGAGTAAAAGAGTACCTTATAGAATAATGTGTAGAGTTCCTATTTTTGCTAAAAACAAGCAAAATGTATTTGTAAAGAAGAAAGTTCTGAAAAGATACAGAATACCAAGTGTTTTTTTTTTTTTTTCGTTTTCTTTTCAGAATACCAAGTGTTAACAACAATGACCAACTGAAAGTCAGGCTTTCACTTTATACATTTCTATATTTCTAAAATTATTCAAGTTAGTATAACTTCTGTTATATGTTTTTTAAAAAAAATTAAACATTTAAAATAATTGTTTACAATAAATTTTAATGATAAAAATTACTCATGGTCTATAGGTGATGAAAGCTGGGCATGAAATTACATATAAAATGCCTATCACAGGCATTTTTAAAGAAGATTTATACATCTATTTGAGAGACAGCGAGCACGAATGTGCACTGTGAGGCGGGGCTGAGGGAGAGGGGCAGAAGGATAGAGAGACTCTCAAGCAGACTTCCTGCTGAGTTTGGAGCCCTGACCTGGGGCTTGATCCCAGAACCTGAAATCATGACTTGAGCCGAAACCAGGAGTCCGATTCTCAACCAACTGAGCCACCCAGGTGCCCCTACAGGCATTTTTTTTTTTTTTTTAAACACGAAGGCAATACAGTTGATCCCTGAACAACACCAGGGTCAGGAATGAGGGTTGCCGACCCCATACAGAGAGGAGAATGAGTATAACTTTTGATTCCCAAAAAACTTAACTACCAATAGCCTACTGTTGATAAGAAGTCTTACCGATAACATACAATTAACACATATTATGTATGTATATTATGCGCTGTATTTCTACAGAAAACTGAGCTAAATAATAGAAACTGTTATTAAGAAAATCACAGGAAGAGAAACTATATTCGCAGGACTGTACCATATTTTCAGGAAAAAATACACATACCAATGGACCTATCCAGTTTGAACCCTTGTTGCTCAAGGGTCAACTGCACAGGAAAATGTTTACAGTTACATCTAAGTTATGTGGCTATGGTGATTATATTTTCTCCTTCACAAATGTTTGTATTTTTTGTGTTTCTAAAATAAGTCTGAATTGCCCTGACAGTGAGAAAAATATAAATCAAAGTTACTTTTAGAGTGATATGAGCACTAAGAAAAGATTACCCTTGCCCTGCTCTATCTGGAATGGAGTGAGAGGGAGAACAGGAGGAGGCAAAGCGTGGAGGCTGAAGTCAATAGCCCAGCTTCCCAACTGTGAGACTATAAGCAGCACAATTCTCTCCTCATCTGTAAAATAGACACATACAGGGTGATAATATCAGGGCCTGCCTCACACAACTCAGGGAAATAAGGCAAGTACCTGGCACACAAGAGGGCAAAAACCTAAGCTATTAAAATCAAAAACAAAAAAAAAGCCATGATTGAGGACAGGCTGATCTGGAGAAAGTCGTCCCTCCTCCCCCCCAAAAAACTTCACTCAGAATGCTAGACAGAATTCAGCACTCCACACTCCTTACACACATAGCTAAGCTTGAAACCAAGAGAGAAAGCAGAGTCCACAGGGCCAGGAACAAAAAGGAATCAACCGGCAGTGAGCAGGTGCCAAAGCTGTAGGACTCAAGGGAGAAGGACCTGGATACGGTTCTCAACATCTAAGGCCTGAGGATGGTGGATTGATTGATTGATTGATTTATAAAGATTTTATTTATTTATTTGACAGAGAAAGAGAGAGAAATCACAAGTAGGCAGAGGCAGGCAGAGGGGGAAGCAGGCTCCCTGCTGAGCAGAGAGCCCGACGTGGGGCTCGATCCCAGGACCCTGAGATCATGACCCGAGCTGAAGGCAGAGGCTTTAACCACTGAGCCACCCAGGCGCCCCAGGATGGTGGATTTAATCCCGAGGGAGAAGTGTCCAGGTTGCAGGCCCCCTGCAGGCCGACCCAGCATTGAGATAAATGCATAAAGCCAGCGGCCAGGAAGGACTACACTTCAATCCCCCATTAACTGGGGCTTAAAAAACTGCCCCCTGGCCTGGAAAAGTAAGGAACCTTGCCGTTTGTCACAGCCCTCATGGAAAAATAGGGTCCATGAGAGATGGAAGCCCAGGTTCTCACCAGGCACAGAGACTCCAAAATTCATATCACCCCAAAACAATGACAACCAGCTAAACTTGTAGGGCCCCCGTGGAGGAGCAGGCAACTCCCCTTAGGAATGCTTCCATAATCTAGCACATGGGACTCCCATGGAACCAAATCCCAACTCAAAATGAGCTTACACTGGGAAAACAAAAACACAACAGGAGGAAATAAATCACCGCAAGGGAGGGTAACATGAAACAAAAACCTGTACTCCAAGAATGATGAGGGAATCATCTAAAAGCATCTCTAAAATAAGCATGTTTAAAGATTTTTATTTATTTGACAGAGAGAAACACAGCGAGAGAGGGAACACAAGCAGAGGGAATGGTAGCAGGAGAAGCAGGCTTCCTGCCAAGCAGGGAGCCCGATACGGGGCTCGATCCCAGGACCCTGGGACCATGACCTGAGCTGAAGGCAGACGCTTAACGACTGAGCCACCTAGGTGCCCCTAAAATAAGCGTGTTTAAAGAATGGCAGAATTGGTAATTGTTGAGAGCTGGGTAAAAGACACAGGGAGCTTGTTACATCCTCTCTTTTGTATGCTGGAGATTTCCATAATAAAAAGTTCTAACAGTTTCATAATATAGTTTTTAAAGTTAAAGATGTTCAAAGAGCTTAAAGGAAGGAATAGAAACCAAATGGTAAAAACAGGCAGATTTTTAAAAAGTAAAAAAAAGTACAGAAATTAAACACAATATCCAGATAAACAATTTTTTAAGTTATTAAGTAGAAGAAGAGACAGAGCTGAAGAGAGAATTCAAGACTGGGAAATAGAATGTGAAAATATTCCAGAATGCAGGGGGATTAGGGAGAGATATAAGGCTATAAAAGATACAGAGAAGAATGAATGAGAGGGTCAGAGAGAAAAAAAAAAAAAGAGCAGCCAAAGGAAAAAAGGACACAGACCATGTTGAAGGAGCAGAATAAGGCCCACGTGGAACAAATAAAAGTAAGTCCAAACCTAGAATACTGAAGTGCAAGTGCAAAATAAGAGTCAAACAGAAAAATCTTAAAAGTTACAAGAGAGAAAAAGGATTCATAAAGGTGATGATTAGACAATAGACTTTTCAACAGTGAAACAGCTGCTAGGAGAGAGTGGAATCACATCATCAAAGTGTTAAGAAAAATCAGAGTCTACTTAAAAAAAAAGAGGGTGTGCCTGGGTGGCTCAGTAAGTTGGGTGTCTGACCCTTGATCTAGGCTCAGGTCTTGATCTCACAGTTGTGAGTTCAAGCCTTGTATTGGGCTCCATGCTGGATATGGAGCCTACTTAAAAAGAGAGAAGAAAAAGAAAAATCAGGGTCGATCTAGAATTAAAAGCTATGATCAATCATACAAGAGTAAAGGCAAAATAAGGATATAAATTAGTAAAACTTTTTTCAGATATACCAAGACTAAAGTTTACTGTATATAAATCTCTGCTAAAAGAGTTTGTAAAAAAGTATAAAGAAGACCAAGCCTAAAGGGAGACAGTGGGCTGCAGTAAGTGATGGGGGTGTGGGGGGGCGGGTATAAACCTGTTGGGAAGTCTAAAGATTCATCATTAGCATTAGGGGCAAAAACTAATTTGGGGGAGGGGTTAGAACTGTAACTAAAATACTGGCCACAATAGGTTGGAAGATGGGAATGGAGCAGAAGTTAAAACTAGAATCTCTAAGGTCCTAATATTGTTTGAGAGTAGTATAAAAAGTCAATGCAAGGTAAAATCTAAATGGAACCAGGAAAAGAACAGAAATAGAAATGTAACTTCTAAACCAGTAGAGGAGACAAAGACTGAATTAAAAAACAAAACAAAACAAAAAAAACTCAATCAAATGAACGAAAGACAGGAGAGGACAAAATAAGAAGCAAAGAGAACCCTTGGTCAAACTGAAAATCCAGAGCTACGGGGTGGAGACAGATATGTATCACCGATCCTAATAACTACATGGATTAAATTAATCTAATAAAAAGGCAGAGATTATAGGTCTTTTATTTGTGGTCTTAAGATACAAGGACTGGGATGTGTAAGAAAAAAATGTACTAACACTCATCAAAAGAAAGCCACTCCTACCCTGGAATACTTTAATTCACCTCTCTTTGATTACACAAACAAAACTTAGTAAGGATAAGGAAGATTTGAATAATACAACTAATAATACGCTTGATCTGACAGATACACAAACCCCACGTCTATCATAAGGAAAATTTACATTCTTTCCAAGCACACATGGAGAATTTATAGAAACTGATCATATATAAGGCCAACACAAAGGACATCTTAAAAAATTCCAGAAAATTATCATCATACCAGCTCTCTAACCACAATGGTTAGAGCTTAATTATAAAGCTATAAATGAACATATTTTAAAAACCCACATAGCTGGCAACTAAAAAACATTCTGAATAACCCATGGATTAAAGAAGCAGTGACAACTATAATAACAAAATGTTGAGTACTAACCAATGAAAATGTTACATACCAACATTTGTGGGGTACAGCAAAAGTGTGACCTTGAGAGAAATCTACAGCTTCAAATGCATTTATTAAGTAACAAGAATTTCAGAAGATATATTAAATATACAACTAAACAGACTTAAAAAATAGAGTACAACTAAAATTTGGAAAAGCTAAATAGGATCAGTGGATAATAAACCATCAATAACAAAATTGTGATATTATACTACAGTTTTATAAAATGTTACCACCTAGGTGGCTCAGTCAGTTAAGTGTCTGACACTTTGGCTC